>OW285237.1:86951101-88151101 GCA_935421215.2 Melolontha melolontha | reverse complement strand
GTAACATATTAATTATGGTATTGCGCTTTTTCAAATAGATACTATTATATTACTTTACCTTGCATATGTGAGATTCAAACTTGAATACGGTTCTATAAAATAGACATTCTGCATAAATTGGTCACGAAGAAAGTAAGTTAGAGAGTGGGTATTTGTATTACCCTAACAAGGGGTTATGATTATCACTTGTTTTTGAACTAAGTCTCTATTGAATAACTTGAGTTTAGACGTGAATTAAACTTTATAAAATTCGATTACAACTTAATTCTCTTTAGAATTGATTTTTCAAATTTGCTGTTTCACAGCCTTCTGCTAGGCAAGATATTACATTTTATACTCAATACTCGCGATTAAATTCTTGGCTAACCTCCTCAGTAGTTGCGATTTCTTATTCTTTCAGAGGTATATAATCACTAGAGAACGGACACGCTTACAACCCAGTGCAGTACTGGCGAAAGGCTGTATTTCTAAAATATTTAATTTTATTTATATAATTGGAAAACGAACGGGTGGTGATCTATAAAATTACGAAATACATATTTATTTGTTGAAAAGTTGTATTTATAAAGTTTTTAATTTTATTTATATAATTGGAAAACAAACGGGTGGTGATCTATAAAATTACGAAATACATATGTATTTGTTGAAAAGTTGTATTTTTAAAGTTTTTAATTTTATTTCTATAATTGGAACATTTTTATTTGTTTATTTTGTCGTTCAAGGTGAGTAAAGGAGTATTAATATTGACTAGCAATAGTTTCTCAAGGTTTTCTTCTGTCAATTTTGTTCTCTTTGAATTAAGTACATCCTTATAAATAGAAAACGTCCTTTCTTCGTCGCAACTGGTTATAGGTGCATACTGGAAATATTATTTTATTTCTTCATATTTAGCCGTTAGATTTTGTGGAATTGTCTCCATACATAATTTCTGCAATGTAATTAAATCTGGATTTCTATTAAGAATTGCTTCAAACTTTTGCCGAAGGCCACATCCGAAGTCACTTGGAATACTTTTCAAATTATTAACAGCCACATCTAATGTGGTTAATCCGTCATTTAATTTGAGATTTCGATTTTCAAAATAAGTGATTAGTTTTGGCAATTTTCCAAAGTGTTCGTGAAGAAAGTACAACTGATTTTTTAAATTTGGGATTTGTGTGAGCTCCTTGCACTCACCAATACTTCTAGCATCCTCCTTTAGCAGTGTTTCGAAATGTTTTAGACTATCGAAATTCTCAGCATAACTAGTAGCTTCCAGCCATATTCCCCATCTAGTTATTACTGGAGTGGGAGGCAGTGACAGAGATGGAAATTTTTCCCTGAAAAGAGCTACTCTCAATGATGCTTTTCTGAAAACTTTTTTAAAAGCTGATACAAGTCTATCAACTTCCGGAAAAGTGTCTCTGATATATTCGCAGATTCTGTGGAGAGCATGTGCTACACAAGTAATATGCACCATATTAGGATATGTTTTCTTCAATAGTCTGCCTGTTTTTAACATATACGCAGCACTATCACTGACAAATAAAAGTATTTTTTCTTTGTACGTGGCGTCCGAATGAAGCATTTTTTGCATATTCTCCTTAATGGTTTCAGCAACTGTTTCCGCATCAACTCTATTTATAACACTTGTTGCTATTATATATGAGTTATAGGGAATAGTTGGATGTAGTACACCAGCTACAACATTTACCACACAGCGTCCTAACATATCCACCGTTTCGTCGGCGCTTATCCATATGTATTGATTTAAAAGATGGCTTCTAATAACATAATATTTGCGTAAAGTTGATTCATCAGGAACATTTCGACCAGTATATTTTTGAAGAAATATTTTTAAAGTGGGATTGCTAAGTTTATTTAATGGAATATTAGTCGCCATAAAAGTTTTACAGAGTTCAGATGTGTTTGCGATCCTAAGTGACGAATTTTTGACGATATTTTACGGATTTTGTAATAAATTTCGGAATCACTGACAGTGGACATACAATCAGTATGACCGTCAATCCAACTCGCCATTGTTTTACAATGCCGTTCTCGACATTCTTCCATATCATGTTTGAAAAAGTAACTTAAACAATGCTCTAGATCTAAATAAATGAAAACTAAAAATGCGTAAGTTATTGAAACTGAACGAAATTCAATGCACACTCTTACGTCGAAATAATTGGTAGAAATAGATTCAATCAAACGATATTAAACAGGATCTATCACAAAAATTACGATGTTATTAACAGTTAAAACCATGAAAACAAGAAACTTACTCACAGCACTTTATTTATCTTACGAAATATAAATTAATAAATAAAATACATTATGAAAACCCCGCTTCTATCGACGCTCATGAAAACACTTTAAAAAGCACTATATTCTTCGAATACAATAGCTGGCTTGTCCGTTGTTATCGCGGCGAGACCAGGTGTCCTAGTAAGTCAAACTTTGAATTGAATTACGCCGGGATGTACTGAGCGACGTTATACACAATTCCAATTGCCGATTGCGTTTTATGGAAATTGCGTCCGTTCTCTAATAATCACACCGTTACATAAACTATAATCGACTCAATGAAATATTAAAAGTGGCAACTGTATTACTAAGATAATATATTTAGTTATGTGTCTTTTTGTATAAAATAATTAAAATGTATAAACTGCGTCGATTATTGATTTGATAGATATATGCAGAACTGTTTGGATTTCTCTTCCTTTAATTTTTTTGTTAGGATTTTGTTAGTGTATTGTATATTGTTGCCTATGAGTATTATTAGTATTTTGATGTATTTTTTGTCCTTTATGTGAATGAGGGCGCGCTTTAATATTTTCAATGAGTGAGCGCGTGTCGATACGCTGTTTTTTGACGTCCCAAGAACTTTTTGTGTTGGGGTGCACTTACTTACATGGGCACGCTCGTGTCGTAAAAATTACGACGACAGAAAATATTATTTTTTTGCGAACAAGTCTACACATAACTGTTGTTGCTGACACTCAAGGACAACCTGATCTAAGAATACAAGCGAGCTAACATAGGTCAAATAAGGGGTAAGGGAGAGGTAAGCGATTTAGTAAATTTTACGACAGCGCTCCCACTGAACGGTTAATCTATTGGACAATAAAATATTATTATGACGCTGAATTATCTGATACTTGGCAGCGACAAATTTTACTCGACCCACATATCTGAGGGTACGAACTCGACTGATGTTGGGGTGTTGGCATACATAATAGAAAGGTATTTACTAGAAGATTTTCATGATCTTTGAGACTATAGAAGCATATGGTGAATGTTTAATCAGAGATTATACGTGTTTTTCTGTTTCCAGATACACTGAAGTGGTTTGTATTTGCTGTTAATTGAAGTACGATGTCGGTTTATTTGCTGAGATTTATTTGTCAGTATGTTTTGTGATATTTCAATAGAGTTTTGTAGTTTTCAAGAATTTTCGTAGGTGTATATTTACGGTAGGGCGTAGATCAGGGATGCTTTTTTAGCGATTGCGATCTACTACAAAACATTTAGATGACAATGGATCGACACGTATGACTACCAACTACTAGGAGTAGCCTGGTTACAATAAAAAAAACAGATTTATGAAAATGATTTATTGCAATTACTTATAATATATCGAGTGATCAAGATAATTTGTAATCGAGTCATTCATGAATCCGAAATTGTATGTCGTTACTTGAACTGCACTTACATTACAAACTTCAAGTATTGTTATTCGACTGACATTCTACTTGACGTTTGTAATGTAAGTGCAGTTCAAGTAACGACATACAATTCCGGATTCATGAATGACTCGATTACAAATTATCTTGATCGCTCGATATAAATACAAAGTGTATTATACTTGTATAAGTTAAACATCTAATAAAATTGTAACGTCGAAGTTTCTTCACTGCTTTCATTTAGAATTTAGATGTTGATGCATGCCACTGCATATCATCCACAAACTTATCGAAAGACGGTTCGTAATTACTGAGTGCCAACCGAGGGCATGCTGAGAGATGTTCGTCAGTTAGTCGATTGCGATATTTCGTTTTAACAATTTTCATTTCTGAAAATGCAGACTCGCATTTTCCGAAGAATCCTGTTAAGTGAAGAGCTATTTGCTTCAAACACGGATATTTTGTTTTCAGGTATGGAAGACGAAAATTTGGCATCAGTTGCTTTGGCTTTGAGATGTCTATCTGAAATTATCTGCAATACCTCATTTTGTAATGAAGAAATCTCCATATTGAAAGTATTTGATATTACGGTAGAAATTTTTTTAACGTCTTCACCAGAAAGTGGATAGGCCATGAGAGTTACAATATCCGTCAGTTGCTTAAAATCAGAGAAGCGTCCTTCAAATTCACTCTGAATGTTTCTTAGTTGTGTCTCATAATTTGAGTGAGAACTTGGCCTTCTCTTCAAAGCTGCAAAATTTGTATAATCCTTTTTGTTTAGCAGATTAATCGACAGCTTCAATTTATTTATAAAAGCGTTTGTTGCGCTAACCATATCGATAATGGTTTTATTTTTTCCCTGTAGTTGCAAATTAATGATATTCAAATGATTTGTCACATCCGATAGGAAAGCTAAATCATGGAGTCATTTTTCATTTTTAAGTATCTCATTGTTGTCACTTCGTTCGTGCAGAAAAGAAATGATTTCAGGTAATAGTTTTTGAAATCTCTCTAAATCACAATGGTGCGTGGTGAACAACTTTCCTCTAAATAGGAAAAAGTGTATAGTATGTTTTTCACCCGAAGATCTGAGACCATTATTTTTAATTACCAACTGCATAATATGTGTTTGGAGCGTGTTGAGTTGGTAAGGGACCTGGGTATATTATTCGATTAGAGGCTCGCATTCAGTAAACATTTTAGTTTTATTACTTTGGCAGCGAGAAAAGCCTTGGGATTTATCATTAGAAACGCTACTTTTACTGAAGAAGGAGTTCTAAAGCACTCTTCTTTTCGTTGGTTTGTTCTCGTCTCGAGTACGGCTTAGTGGTATGGTATCCACGCTACTAAACTTATTGTTGTCAGCTGGAGATTGTGCCTATTTTTTAGTTCTTATTAGTTCTTATTGTAACTGTATAACTTATTATAACTGTAAATTCTATGCATCACTACCTACTATTGTTATTATCTATTACTAATGATGTGTAAAACTGCTATTTTTGATTAGCAGCTACAAACTGCTACTGCTACTTTTCGTTAGCAGTTTAAAAAAACTGCTACTTTTTGTAGCAGTTTCTCCTATATAGCAACATACGTACTATATACTTTAATAAAGCATTTTTCATTAAATACGGCTATTTTTTAATATCTTATTGTCTTACATAATAACTAATAAACGTTACAACATTTTCTGTCTTTTTCAATATTGATTGTTATTTGGTTTTGCTATAATCAATACAAATGCAATTAAATTCTGGTATTTGAAAAATGATTATATGTATTACCTTAGTATTAAAATAAACCATCCATTTTTATTACTAATACGCGAAAGAAGTTTCTGAATCGATAGTTTATAAATAGTTCTACGAATTTTGAAAAAAAATGTATGGGTGTACATGCACCAGTATGCATATACTTGCCGGTAGGCGATTTCTGTATGAAAGGATTACTGTAGTAAATAGCAATAAAGAAGATATGCATTATATTTCGTTTAGAGTACCAAATTGATTTTGTTGAATGTTTCTGGACAATCGTTCTTTATTCCTTATTATCCTGTCATATGTTCTATTCCTATAACGAAAGTATAAAAAGTATCGTCTATTGTTCTGAAAACCAAATTTCTAAAAGAAAAGTATTGTGAAATGTATCAATTACTTCTTTGAGTGGATAAACACTACCTGCCTCTTATAATAAAATGTTTTCTAAACTTTAACAATAAACAAAGCGCTTAATTTTTGCATTTGCGACACTTTTGATTATACATTTGTATTTGTAACATCAGTCATCAGTAGAGCTGAGGATGTTTGCGGTACGGCAGGACCGTATGTAGTGCATCCCCACATTTAACTATTTATCTAAATATTCTCTGAAATGATTTGCCGGATCTCATAAATTAATAGAGTGATATTTTAGTATGCACTGGATATTGTTATTATACAAAATCATAATAGCCATTTGTATTTATGGATCATAAATAATAATACGCATGTATTTGTATTTGGTTGTGAATTCAATTTAAACTTAAAACGAATCGTAATATTTTAACGACAAGCCGTCCTTACAATACATGCATTCGAGACAAAGTGTGCAACTCTACGAATAACTTCCATAATTGATCGAAAATGGACATTTTGGAGCTGAAGTAAAGCCCCTATTCTTAGAAAATTTTATTACTGTCGTTAAGAACTATTATTATAAACAACAATGGCCTTTTATTAGTGTTGAAGTTTTAGTTTCATTGAATTTCCATGTTGTAAGTAGTCAATTGTAAAGTGTTCATTCACAATATTCTAAAACAAGGTGTAAATTTAACTAAAATCCAGAAAACCACATTCTGATAATATATTACTAGATTAGAAGCTGTGTTTATTACTATTTATTATATTATTTTTATAACCAATTGCAATAAAAGCTACGAAAACAAAAGAAACCTCGATTTATTAAAATCTTGTCACACAGCCTTTCAAAGCCTGGCAGCACATATTTTGCACATATTTTATATACAGGTTCGGTCTACAATCATCTTGCATGCGGCTTCCCATACATAAGGCGTGAGAAGTTGCCAAACCGTACCTATCTAACAAATATACATACGAGAGCCGGCAAGTAGACCTTTAGAGGAATAAAAATGTTCTTCTAGATTAGTGGTTTGCCGAAGCAGATGTGATAGACAACGTACTTTAATTTTACCAGTACTTTTATAGGAGAATTGACAAATGAATATGAATGTATTCCGTAATAGTGATATACTATACAGCTATGCACATGTACAATATTGTTAACAACGAGCGCAAAAAACATAATTTGAGAATCTTTTAGGTAAATAGTCATTAAATACAAGCTGTAAAAATTAGTAAATGTATAACACTACCAAAGTAAACGTATTGAAGTTAGAGAAAAAAAAATGCTCTTCTAAAGGCAATAAATTTTAAAATAAAATAGATAAAAAAATAAAGAACATTCTTGGAAAACAAAATGAAAAAATTCAATAAATATAATTTCTGGGGAAACAGGAAGAGTACGATAAACTAAAAGAATAATTCTAAATAATGGAAATTAAAATATACTGTAAAATAAACGGAATTCTTGAAAAACCAAATTAAAACTTCTCAATTAATCAAATGTTCGAATAATCCACCTCTTTGCTCCTGACAGTACGCAAGTCTATGATAAAAATTATTTCGTACATTCGAAAACATTTCCGGGGTTATCGTATTTGCACAATCAACAATTTTTTGTTGTAGTTCCCCAAGATTACGTGCTCGATTGTGCTGATGACTATACAGGGTTTGTTTTACATACCTCCAAAAAAAGAAATCCAGGGGCGTTAGGTCGGGGGATCGTGGCGGCCAAACAATTGTACCAACGGAACTTATTAGACGTTCATGAAATGTTTCCCTTTAAAATGCTTGAACCAGACGAGCAGTATGGGCATTACAGTTATCCTGCTGGAGCCAGATATCGTCAAAATTAACCTCAAGGGCACGAAGAGCTGGTATAATTTAATTTTGCAGCATTTGCAAATATTTAGCTGCTGTTAAGGTGCCGTCAATAATAAAAGGACCAATGATGTGATCCCCCAAAATGCCGGTCCACGCGTTCAATTTTTGGGGATACTGGGTACGCAGAGGTAGATAGATATGACAATTTGCTTTAGACCAATATCTTGTAGCCATTGGATTATGACGCCCATGTAAATAAAAGAATGATTCGTCCGTAAACAAAATATTTGCAATAAAATTGTTATTGTTATGGCTTCTCCATAACCTGTTCGCAAAATGCAACGCGTTTTGATTCATCGTGAGGAAATATTTCTTGACGTTTTTGAATTTTAAAGCTACGGTATCCTTGCCTATTCAAGATTTTTCTTACAGTTCTCGCTGGTATATTGACTTGTTCGGCAATTTGGCGCGATGAGCATGGTTCATTATGTTCAACCGCGCTACATACTAAAACTTCCCGTTCTTCTCTTCCTTCATTCAATACGCGCATTCTAGGTCCCTTATTTATACATTTTCGACAATTTTGCACACACCCAGTAGCTTCAAACTTATGAACAATACTCATTATTGTTGGTATTGTAGGCACAGGTCTATTTTGGAAAGAAAAAATAAATCGCCCTACTACCTCTTGAGCAGTACTACCAGAGTAGTACCACTTAATAATTTGTATCCTTTCCTCGTTTGTATAAACCAACATATTGAATAAAAACTATAAAAACAGGCCAAAATCAAATAATACAAAATATAACTGCCAATTAGAAACAAATTAAATTCAACAATAAAATTAATAAATGTGAAGTAGGTAATTCTTATAATATTAACTTCAGATACTTATTAAGAATATCACGAACGTGAATAATAATATAAAAATTAAGAAAACAACCACCAACATGCACAATATTGGTCTCATATGATCGAAATGATCGTATCGATCTGTCTTTAAGGGTTCCCACTACTTTTCTCGAACAGTACTTGCGCACTTGTGTATTTAACTTGGCAACTACGTTCGTTTATATACATGGACTTGTAGCTCGTATTTAAGGTAAAAACGGGCCAAACGTGTATACTACCTACTTGAACTAGGTGAATGAAGTTAGAAGTTATAACTTATAACTTCTAACTTCATTCACCTAGTTCAAGTAGGTAGTATATATAAAATATATGCAAAATATGCGCTGCCAGGCTTTGAAAGGCTGTGTGACAAGATTTTAATAAATCGAGGTTTCTTTTGTTTTCGTAGCTTTTATTGCATTTGGTTATAAAAATAATATAATAAATAGTAATAAACACAGCTTCTAATCTAGTAATATATTATCAGAATGTGTTTTTCTGGATTTTAGTTAAATTTACACCTTGTTTTAGAATATTGTGAATGAACACTTTACAATTGACTACTTACAACATGGAAATTCAATGAAACTAAAACTTCAACACTAATAAAAGGCCTTTGTTGTTTATAATAATAGTTCTTAACGACAGTAATAAAATTTTCTAAGAATAGGGGCTTTACTTCAGCTCCAAAATGTCCATTTTCGATCAATTATGGAAGTTATTCGTAGAGTTGCACACTTTGTCTCGAATGCATGTATTGTAAGGACGGCTTGTCGTTAAAATATTACGATTCGTTTTAAGTTTAAATTGAATTCACAACCAAATACAAATACATGCGTATTATTATTTATGATCCATAAATACAAATGGCTATTATGATTTTGTATAATAACAATATCCAGTGCATACTAAAATATCACTCTATTAATTTATGAGATCCGGCAAATCATTTCAGAGAATATTTAGATAAATAGTTAAATGTGGGGATGCACTACATACGGTCCTGCCGTACCGCAAACATCCTCAGCTCTAGTCATCAGTTTATTACAAATCGATTTTTGTATTACCAGCAGAAAAATTCATATAAATAACCAGGCTAGCCAAAAATTAGAGTATTTTAGTTATCACTTACAGGCAAACTTCAACATTAGAATAAACTACAATCTGAAAGTTTAAGTTATAGTGCTTGTCAGTGTTTGAAGAAAATTCATATATTAAGTATATTAAGCGATAGTATCAATTGCACTTTAAATGTAAGTATACGAGAAAATATTATGAAATTGAGTTCCTAACATATCAGTTTATATGTACACAGATGGCTTCTAAAACAGAAAAAAGGAAAACTTCTGAAATATGGAATTTCTTTAAAATTGAAAATGAGAAAGCCGTTTGTAATATATGCAAACAACTGCTTTCATGCAAACCTTCTGTTACAAATTTGAAAACTCACCTAAAAAGAAAACATCCACTTATAAATCTACAGAATCATGGTACTAAAAGATCTACTATTTTAAATGAAGCCGAGCTTCAAGCATCTACATCAGCAAGAACTACAATAAATAGACCTGAAGCGTTAGTTGAAAATCAACAAAGTAAAAAATTGATGACCAGTTATTAGAACTGTTCACTCTAGATTTGCAACCATTTAGTATTGTGGAAGATAAAGGTTTTAAGAAACTAATTAATTTATTAAATCCATCATATACATTGCCCACCAGAAAAGCTATTAGCACTACATTTCTTCCAGCACTTTATGAAGAAACTTATCACCAGATCCAAAATATGGTAAATAATGTAAAAGCCTTAACAATTACCACAGACTGTTGGACTTCCATTAATAATGATAATTATTTAGCTGTGACCGCTCACTTTATATCTGAAAACTTCGAAATGAAATCAGTACTGTTAGTTTGTAGAGTTTCAAATACCTCCCACACTAGTCAAAATTTGGCAACACAAATTAGAAGTATACTTTTAGAGTGGGGAATTAACAGAAAAATCATATTAAGTGTGTCAGATAATGCAGCAAATATTAAAAAAGCACTGTCAGAAGAATTGCAACTTAAGCATTTTGGCTGTTTTGCTCATACATTAAATCTTATCGTAACTAAATCACTTACATTAGTTAATGAATTAGTCGAAAAGGTGAAAACAATCGTTGGTCATTTTAAAAGAAGCCCACAATCTAATGCAAAACTTTTAGATATACAAAAACAGGCAAATAAAGAGCCAAAAAAATTACGGCAAGACGTACCCACACGATGGAACTCCACATACTATATGCTAGAAAGATTTATTGAGCTTGAAGAAGTAGTAAGAACAACTGTAGCATTAATAGATAAAGATTTGCCAATTCTAACATCTACAGATTGGGAGTTAATAAAAGAAATTGTTCAAATATTGGAACCTATGGAGGATGCTACTAAAATAGTAAGTGGCGAAGAATATCTGACTGGATCGCTGGTTATTGTTATAGCCAATAGTTTAAAAACCGTATATAACGAACTAAAACAGAAATAATTTTCACAAATTGGATATTCATTATTACAAGAAATTGGAAGCGGAATTGATATAAGATTTGCTACTTTAGAACAGAGTAGCACTTTGATTACGTCTACATTATTAGATCCCAGCTTTAAGAATTTTGCATTTTCTGATGAAAGTACTTTTGAAAAAGTGAAAAAAATAGTGATAAACTTAGTTGCTGCCAAAATAAAAAACAAGGTAACAGAAGCTTCTGAGAAAAGTCAAAATGCCAAAGATGCAAGTGAAGAAAAGTGTTTGCTGTTTAAACATTTGGATCAAAATATTAAGTCAAAAGTATTTCAATCCGTCATATCAGTAGAATCAAGAGAAATAGTAGAAGTGCAAAGATATTTAGAGGAACCTTTACTACCGCGAACGGAAAATCCTTTAGTTTGGTGGCAACAACAATATTCTTTCCTGTTTGTTTCAGAGGTAGCTAAGGAAAAACTTAGTGTGGTAGGGACATCGGTACCTTGTGAAAGAGTATTTTCAAAAGCAGGTACAATATTAGTGGCCAGAAGAAACAGGCTTAAAGCAAAAACGGTACAGCAAATACTGTTTCTAAATGCAAACACGAAGCATGTGAAACCATTGCAATGTTAGTTATGTATAATTGTATTTTTATTAGAATTGTTTTATATTTATGGTTTATATTTTATATGTACTTTTTTTTCTTGATCATTATATTTTATTCATTGTCTTATGTCTGTAAATAATATTTTTATATAAACTTTTTAGATCAGCCCTTATATTTTCTTTGTACCTTTCCTTCAGTCATGAAAAGTTAAAAAAAGAAATTTACGGCATTTAGAAAACAAGAGGAGTGCGCAGTGAAACAGAATTTATAAAAAAAAAACGCTACTAAAGTTTGGTATTAATAATATATTTAACAGTCATAAAACCATTGATTTTATTACCGAAGTACCGAAGTATCTACTACAAAATTATACTAATTGTAATATGTACATTATATACAATACTAAGTTAGAGGTATGTATTATTTGGTATTATGGCAGTACGGAATTCTTTTTAACACTGCTACAACTCTATGGTACATGTTATGTACTCGACGAATAGATAATCTGCTGCATAAAAAATAATAAATATTGCTAGCTTAATATTACTTTCCGTTAGAGCTGTTACGTCAGAAATATTTACATCGGAAAACTGCTACAAAAAGTAGCAGTTTCTTTTCATATTCGTTAGCTGCTACAAACTGCTAACGATAGTTAGCAGTTTCAAAATAGCAGTTTGTGTCGTAATTGGAATTTGTTCTGTTGAACACTAAAGCTTATTATTATTATTATATACTGAATTCGAATTAAAGTTGTTAATATTCCATGTGATTTCATGTAATGTGATTTTAAAATACCAAATCAAGCCATCACTGGTAAATGTTCTGTTCGATATAATAATACATCAAAAGTTCTTTTCTTATTTTTCCTATGAATTATTTAAAAAAAATATTTTTTGATTTAAATATATTTTTTGTCCTTAAATTGTTTTATTTAATTGTTTTTTATATTTACAATATCAATAAGGAAATTACAAAATACTTAAGACTTACTTATAGACTAAATAAATTTAGGATTAAGAACGTTTGAATAACTATTTCATATATTTTATTAGCCCTTTTTCAAACAACGCTTCTTTTAAATCTATTATAGATTCTAATTGTCTTTCTCGATATATTTCGTCCTTTCTGCATTCTTCAAGTACTAAGCTGCTTTTATCTTCAAACAATACCTTCTGTAAAATATCAGGAACAAGGAACAGATCTTTTGCTGTTTCAGGCCGGACCATAATCAATTGAAAATGATTTATACTCTGAGCAATAGAGAAAAGCTTATAATAATTACAGCTTGCAATAAATTCTTCAAACGGCAATATCTTCTTAATGCATAAATTTTCTTTCTCTAATATCTGTGTCATTTTTTCATAATAATATGTGATTATTTTATCCATATATTGTTGCCTAAACTGCCGGTCTGTTGATAAATAAATAAATCCTAAAAGATCTTGAGCAGGTGGTCCATATCGGTAGAATTGAAGATCTATAATATAGCAATGGACTGGTTTGTCATTTTCAAACTTAAACATAATATTAAAACTCCATAAATCCCCGTGACAAATGGTATTTCGAAATATTGTGGAAGGTTTTACGATTTCACGAAATTGATCGAACACATCACATGCCAAATGTTTAAACGATTCAACGTCAATACTGGATTCACTTTCGAATAAGTCGATTTCAGAACAAACACCTTTCTTTGTAGCTTCTATCAGATTTAGAGATTGTTGTAAGTTGTTGAAAAAGCTTTCTTTAAATAATATGGGATACTTTTCAGCAAGCATGTAAGACTTTCCGTATTTATGTTTCATTTTTTCTTCGAATATCAAGGCACTGCAATGAAATTGCGCTAAGGATTCTAAAAACATTTTAACACATTCTACAGGCATGGATTTTCTTTGGTTCAGAGTTATATAGCCTTTGGATTTTAAATCTTCTAATACTAAATAATTCATGTCAGATATCAGATAGCAGTTCGGAATACAATTCTTTATAAGATGGATATTGTTCTCCAAAAATGTTGGTATTAATTCTTGATAAATTGCACACTCTTTGTGAAAAGCTCCTGTTTCGACTGCGAACATTCTTTGCGATTCCGCAGAACACATTGTCTTCGTAAACAGTTGCAAAATTTTTGATTGCTTACCATCATTATAATATATTTTTAGAAAGCAGTGATCTCCTAAAAATCCCAATTTTTCATCCAGCGGGCAAAATTCGTAAGATTCCACTACATAATCGGAAGTACCAATTTTTTTCTTCAGTATTTCATTACAATCATCTATTGAAAAAGTTTTCAAGTATGAATTCATTTCGTTTTGTAAAGGCACAGCTTCTTTTATCAACTGACTGAACTACTTTTACTCTATAAAGGTTAACGGTGTTGATACATAAATGCATAATTCCCCACTCTCATAATATGACACTTTGATAAACATAAATATACAGTCTTTGTCTGACTGATAAAACCCACCATGTTAGCTTAATTATCGCTTTTTATGAATCGTAATAATGCTTTTGTATTAGATAATAATTTACACGCGTTCCTTTTAATCACTATATAAGATTATTTTAACATCTTTCTTCGCACATAATCTTTCATTATTGGAATTGCGATTAGGAAAAATAACACTACGAAAATACAAAATATTTAAGAAAAATTCAGTAGGCATCCGACAAATCGAGCTAACAAACAGGAACGGTTCGCGTTTGCGATTCGTTAAAACTAAATAATGATGGCTAAATATTTTGAAATATACACAACCAAAATATAAGGGTTTATAATTTTACTGGTCGCCACAAATAAATGGACATCTAGTAAACGTTTACGTATTTTAAGGTGGTTTTACACGGTCATAGAAATTCACAATTTATTAAAAATTCATCCTTGTATTACACGATCAGATATTTTATTCAAGTTATCTAGTTAATGCCAACCATAAAATAGTGAGTGACTTTTCTTACTACCATTACTTACATTTATATCACCTGGTGACGCAGTATATAACTTTAAAGCCGAAATGTAATCAGAATTACTTAAAAAATTAATGAAAAATTAGAGCTGGTTCTAATTCGTCAATTTCTTCATCAATTTATTGTCGTCAAGAAATTCACGACAATTCAAGGTCACAAAATTCATGAATTTTTTTGACTGTGGAAAACCGCCTTTGTGAAATTTTCAGTAAAGATGTATTTTGTTAGTACTAACAAACGATGAAAATTTCAGTATATTAAGATATATTCGATTACTCAAGGTGACATTGGCAATAAATTAAAAAATATTTTTGTTTTCCTGTTGACATTATTTTCTTAGGTGTTACTGTAAAGTATAGTCTGTTATCTTAAAATGAAAGTTGTTTATTTGTATATATATATATATATATATATATATATATATATATATATATATATATATATATATATATAGTAAACCTAATCAGTAGGCGATTAAAGGTCTGTATATTACTTCAAAATATATGTATTTAAAAAACTCTACATGTTTCGGCTGTGTACGGCTAGTAATTTAAACCATAGCAACTTAATTACTTGACATTTATATCCGTCATTCATATTTTGTATTCTCTTGATAAAGGCGTATACAGCCGAAACATGTAGAGTTTTTTAAATACATATATTTTGAAGTAATATACAGACCTTTAATCGCCTACTGATTAGGTTTACCATATCATACCAAGGTCACGAAGTTATTATATATATATATATATATATATATATATATATATATATATATATATATATATATATATACGTACAAGGTCCTACTTATAATATAGAAAAATTCCTAGGTGATAGCATATTTAGAATGTTAGGAAGAACGCAATATCATACCAAAGACTCATGGCAATCTCAAAATTTCATCAAGGAACAAAAATTTTATCAATTGATGTAGAATTTTTATATATATATGCTAACTTTATATATATACTAACATTCCTACAGATCTAGCTATAAACATAATAGAATCCAAATGGGATGAAATTAGTCCACACATATGACTAAATAATAATAAGAAGAATAATAATAAGAATAAAAACGAAATTTATTAGAGGTATACATTTCTGTCTTCACAACACATAGGTATTTTCAATACAAAAATTCTTTTTATAGTCAAACATTTGGTATTGCCATGGGCTCTCCTTTAGCTGCTCCTATTTCAAATCTGGTAATGGAACATTTGGAACAAAACGTTCTCAATATTAGACTTCCACCCCATTTTCTTCAAAAGATATGTAGATGACATCATAAAATGTATTCCGACAAATAAAATAAACTACCTTTTAAATAAATTCAACAATTTTAACAACAAAGTTAAATTCACTATTGAAGAAGAAATTAATAACATTATTAATTTTCTTGATATTTCTTTAAGCTATGATAGACAGGGTACTATTTATATAAATTGGTATAATAAACCCACAGCTTCTTTTCGATATATGAATTACCACTCAAATGCAACTACAGTATTCAATAAAATAATTATAAGTAATCTGACTGATAGAGCAGTAAAAACTATCACATACTCAATACAGAAAAGATAACATCAAGAAAATTAAAACGATCTTAACAGATAATAACTATCCACCATGACTTATAGACCAAACAATTAAAAAAAGAATCCACCAAATATACAACACTGCAGACACCAATAACAATTTAAACAATGAAACAACATATATCACGTTTCCATATTTTCCACAATTATCAGAAAAAATTAAATACACTTTAAAAAAATATGATATAGCTACAACATATAAACTTAGTAATACTAATAAACATCTATTTTCAAAACTAAAACCTAAAATAGAAAAAATGGAGAAACATATGTTATCTATGAAAAACCATGTCGCGATTGCGATAGTAACTACATAGGCCAAACTAAACAATATTTATACAAAAGAATACAAGCCCACAAATACTTTAAAACAGACAAAACTGCTTTATTTACACACAAACTACAACGCGATCACCATTTCGATTTTGAAAACACACAGATAATTGATAGAGAACAACACACAATGAAAAGGGAAATTATAGAAATGATTAGTATTAAACAGGAAAAAAATTCAATTAACAACAGAAGTGATATAAAAAATTGAAGCAGTATATACTATAACTTAATTATGTAACGATCTGCAATTTACCATCATAATATATGTTGCTGTTATATAAATATATATCTTATGTTATTTCAATATTTGAACATTTGCTTATCATGCGGACACAAAGAAACATTGAAGATAGAATTGTTGATTTTACTAAAGACATTGAGACATATTTCATTATGAAATGGTACACAAAGATTACCGATGATGAAACATTCTTAAGTGAAACTAGAAATCTTTTAGATATTATTGTTAGAGGATTTTTACAAATTGTTGTACAGGTTAATAACAAAAAGTTGGTTCATGGAGCATTAATTATATATTTGAAACATATTAAGGAGTTTCGAAGAAGTATAAAGAGGCAACAAAACAATTCTAAATAAATTGAAGATATTTACAGGTAAATGTTTAAGGACAGTATTAGTTCTATTTTCAATTTTATGATCTTTTTATAATAAGTGGCCAACCAATGTTGAATCAGTGCATTTTTAATCATATATTTATAATTATGAATTTAGTAAATATATAGTAGATCCCTGACTGGCTGTCCGAGTAGGTTTTCGCGGTTTTCCTTCTCGTTTAAGGCGAATGCCGACAGCTTAATATTTTAACATCTTAAGCCGCTCCACTCCGTTTTTGTTGTCTAACTATTTTTAGAATACTAAGGCATGATTTATTATTATTAAACTGAAATGTGTCTTTGAATAATTTTATCCATGACAACTACAAATATATAAGTATGACATTATTATACTGTCATTTAGATTTTAAATTCTTTGAAAAAGGCATCATATGCCGAAACATGTAAGATTGTTTTAAATATACATATATATATATATATATATATATATATATTTTGAAGTAAAACTAGACCTTAAATCGTAAACTAATTGAATCTACCATAACGTACAAAGGTCACAAAATAATTACCTATATATATATATATGTATATAATATTTTCGTGACCTTGGTATGATTAGGTAAACTTAATAAGTCGGCGATTAAAGGTCTGGTTTATTACTTCAAAGTATATATATATTTGAAACAACCCTACATGTTTCGGTAATGATGCCTTTGTCAAGAATATAAAAAATATAAATGACAGAATATAAATGTCAAATAATTGAGTTGCTATGGTTTAAATTATTCAAAGATACATTCCAATAATAATAATAAATCCAATTTCAAAAAATAGATAGCAAGGTGTGAACATATGTGTTGTTCGCTGCTAGCAGCTTGTGTTTCTTTCTGGGTATGAATTTGTGTGTTGGTTGCTGCTGGCAGCTTGCGTCTCTCTCTGGGTGACTGGTTTTTTATTTGTGTGAGCACGTAAGTGTAGGGTTTTGTATGTTGGTTCGCTCGTGCGTGTGTTTAGTGCGCAACATCTAGAAAAATTGCTTCGGAAATGGGCATAAGCCAAGGGACCGTTTTAAAGATTTTGGAGAAGCACAAGTATAAGTCATTTAAGTACAAAATGCATCAAGAATTAAGGCCACATGATTATGAAGGACGAATACGCTTTTGCGAAAATTTATTTTACAAAATAAATACTGACAACGATTTTCTCAAAAGAATTCTCTTCACTGATGAGGCGACATTTATTAAACATGGGGAACCTAATCGCCAAAACTGTAGGTACTGGTCGAAGGAAAATTTACATTTGTACAACGTAACGAGAACGCAATATCCTGAAAAAGTCAATGTTTGGGCAGGAATCATTAATAATAGTATTATAGGCCCATTTTTTATCGATGGTAACCTAAATGCAGAAAAATATTGTCAATTACTACGGAATATAATTATTCCATGACCAAAATTTAGAGCAAAATTGGTACCAATGCGATGGCGCACCGCCTCATTATTCGAGAAATGTTATCCAGATTTTAAGTGAAAGATTTCCTAATCGATGGATCGGAAGAGGGGGACCAACTAGTTGGCCACCAAGATCTCCAGACTTAAATCCGTTGGATTTCTTTTACTGGGGAAGGGTGAAATCTTCAGTGTACAACAATGTTCCTCTAGGCAGCATTGAAGAGCTCAAAAATAGAATTCAGGGGGCTTCTCGGGAAATTACCCCTCAACAAATAAGCAACGTTTTAAATGAATTTTATAATAGATTAGGCTACTGTTTGGCTGTTAACGGCAATATTTTTGAACATCTTGCGTAGAATTAGTAAAAGTTTTATTTTAAGGTTTTTTTGAAGAAATGTATTATAAGATGTACTAAATGTATTATAAATTAAAACACAAAATAAGTTAAACTAGCGTGTTTTTCATATGTACAATTTTAAATTATTCACTGTGCCCAAAATAGTTATTTAGGAACCAAGTGCGTGAAATCATATTTCGCGAATGAGTGACCAGTTTAAACCGCGAGCCGCAGGCGAGCGCTTTATGGACACGAATTCGCGAAATGTTTCACGCACGAAGTTTGTACAATATTTTTTGTACGAGAACTATAAACAATAATAATATTTATATAAAATATAAATATAATTTCAAAATTTTTATATTTATAAGTCTTTTTAACAATATTACTAGTATCTGTCAGGATGGCCGAGCGGTCAAAGCCGCCAGACTCAAGGTTTACCTTGCCCGTTATACGGGTTCTCGAGCGTTCTGGTCATCTCTGAGGGCGTGGGTTCGAATCCCACTTCTGACAATTTTTTTTTTAGTTTTCTATAAATTTAAAAAATAATATTTGTTGCTGTTCTGACATTGAATTACATACCTTCCAAATATAACAATTTCTATTTCATTTCCTTTTATTTTCATAGAAAAACAACGAACTGGGTAGCATATTATTAAGGTTAGGAATTTATGATTTTAAAATGTCACTAAATTAATCAAGTTTCAGGAAGTACCAACTTTACTTTTACGCACTCGTGTTTAAAGTGACTTTTTACGCACGCTAATCGAATCGTGAAATGACAGGTTTTGATAAGCGAGTACAAAAAATATTTTTTCTACAAACACCGTTAAAAGTTAACATTTTGACACGGCTAACTTTAATTAAAAATGCGATATTATAGCATAGCGTGTTAAAAGTAGTACTTTTAACACTAGTGTTAAAAGTAAATTGACATGACAGTTTGTCAAAAATGACAACATATATTAAAGTGATTCTTATTACTAAATGAAAATTACATATTTCTTGGATACTTAATATTAAATGTACAGTTTGTGTAATTCGAGATATTTATTACCTGTGTTGCAGTACTTTCAGAATTATTATTCTCGCTATTACTTCATTTTCTTTACACGAACTTAAACACGAACTCATCTTTTGTATGAATTGTGACAAATTAATTTGACGTTATTTTTACGGTTTCGTCCAGTTGTGTCAAAACGTATTCATGAGCTGCAGATTTGGTCAGTGGATTTTCATTATATTTTATAATAAAAATTGTGTTTGTAGAAAAAATATTGTCCGATACACATGTTAAAAATGCTATTTTATTTCACTCGTAAATTGCGACACTCGCTAACGCTCGTGTCGCAAACTTTTACTCGTGAAATAAAATCGCACTTTTAACACTTGTATCGTAAATAACTATTTTCTGTAAGTAACCATAACAACATTCACTAAATTGACAATGAACGATTTTAAATTATTCAGTAACTTCGTGTAACATACCATACACCTGTAATATGCACATCTATTGAATGGTCTCCATAACAACGTCGGTTGGAGTATGTACAGCGTTAAGTTAAGCTCATGGTATATATATGCATTTTCTAATTTTATTTATATATTTACAGGGTGTTCCAAATTTCCGCAACCACTTTCAATTTTTTTAAAAAAAATAGATTGCTATACTTTCTTGTTATTATGATGATAGCCACCTAAATTATCTTTGCAATGATATATGACAATGTGCACTTACAACTGTTAGTTTTGGTTTTATTGCAAATTTTGTTAAAATCTTGACAGTTGCAGCGTCTAACATTTTAAGTCTTAGCCTGAAAATGGGTGCAGTGCCTCACGTAACTTTTTTGTTACCAATTTATGGACTAACACGTTATATGTTTTGAGGGTGAACAACGTGACAACATATACAGAGTGTTAAATATGTCGTGCCAAAGTTATCGAAGTTTAAAGGCTATTTTCTCTTTTTTTTTAAATTGAACCTATAATTTTTTTATTAGTCAGCAAATTCCTTGTAAAATTGCCGTTAAAATGGTACCAATAACACAGTACTTATTTCTAGTATTTTTGAAGTTATAACCCTTTAATGGGATATACCTATGTTTATATTATTCAATATGCGGTGCATCTAATAGTTGGTTGGCCATGAAATGATATTAAGCAAAAATTGCTGTGTAGCCAAACGTCAAATAACTACTTAAAATTTCCATATAAAGTGTTTTTCAATAGTTTCTCTTTACTGTAATCGCGTTTAATTGTTATAATTTAATTTCGGCTAGTTAATTATCAATTTTCGTTTGTTCGTTATTAGTTGTTATCTTGTTGTCAGTTATATCGTTTTGTTGTCATTATTTTTTATTTCCATGCCGTAATAGTTTATAGTTGTGTTTCTTTAGAATGAATTTTTCGAAGGAGGAGCTAATAGACATGGTATTTGTTCTTGGCGCTAGCAATAGAAATCCACTTTTAGCATCAAGAACATATGCTATGGAGTATCCTCACCGAAGAGCACCAGATATTAAGACGTTTGAAAATTTGTTGACAAGGTTTCTTCGGACGGGTTCAGTGAATTATGTCAAACATGAAAGAACTAAGTCTATGGTTACAGAAGATAATGAAGTGACAGTCGTCCAGTCCGTTGTGGAAAATCCGCGCGTATCTACAAGGATAATTTCGAAAGAACACGGGATAGAAGTCACTGCTGTAAGAAGGATTTTAAAAAAAACATAAATTTCACCCTTACAAAATTCAAAATCATCAAGGCTTATTACAAACGGATTTTGAAAGGAGACTTGTTTACTGTGAATGGCTACTTTTCCAATTACGACAAGATCTAACTTTTCTAGATCATGTGCTTTTCACAGATGAAGCAACATTTGATAATTGTGGAATAACAAACAGAAAAAATTCTCATTATTATGACACTAGAAACCCTCATTTTGTGCAACCCATTTTATACCAACAAAAATGGAGTGTTAACACCTGGGGAGGCATCATAGGAAACACTATTGTAGGTCCATTCTTTTTTAATAATACTTTAAATTGTGAAATCTACACAAATTTCCTACAAAATAATTTACCATTGCTGTTAGAAGACCTACCAGATAACGTCATAAGGAGATTGTGGTACCAACATGATGGTGCACCTGCACATTACGGTGCTGCTGCAAGAACACATTTAGATAGGGTATTCACCAATAGGTGGATTGGGAGAGGAAGCTTTATAAGCTGACCACCGCGGTCACCAGATCTAACCCCTTGTGATTTTTTTCTGTGGCCTACTGTAAAAAATATAGTTTACGAAACACCTCCTACAACGGCAGAGAACATGCAGCAACGAATCAGAAATACTTTTCTTCAAGTAAGTGAAAACAACATGGCTCAAAATGTAAGTCTGTCGATGCAGAGGCGATTAAGAGCATGTGTAGAGCAGAATGGAAATATATTTGAACACATTTCAAATTAATTTTGTTTTATTATTGAAAAATTACAAAATGTAATTCTAAAACTAATAATAAAGAATTAAGAAACAGGTGTTTGTAAAAGTTACTTTGTTTGATATCATTTCATGGCCAACCAACTATTAGATGCACCGCATATTGAATATTATAAACATAGGTATATCCCATTAAGGGGTTATAACTTCGAAAATACTAGAAATAAGTACTATGTTATTGGTACCATTTTAACGGCAATTTTACAAGGAATTTGCTGACTAATAAAAAAATTACAGGTTCAATTTAAAAAAAAAGAGAAAATAGCCTTTAAACTTCGATAACTTTGGCACGACATATTTAACACTCTGTATATGTTGTCACGTTGTTCACCCTCAAAACATATAACGTGTTAGTCCATAAATTGGTAACAAAAAAGTTACGTGAGGCACTGCACCCATTTTCAGGCTAAGACTTAAAATGTTAGACGCTGCAACTGTCAAGATTTTAACAAAATTTGCAATAAAACCAAAACTAACAGTTGTAAGTGCACATTGTCCTATATCATTGCAAAGATAATTTGGGTGGCTATCATTATAATAACAAGAAAGTATTGCAATCTATTTAAAAAGAAAATTGATAGTGGTTGCGGAAATTTGGAACACCCTGTAAATATATAAATAAAATTAGAAAATGCACTGTAGCATACTACATGTGTACGTAAAATTTCATTGTTACAACTTTATTAGTTTTCATGCTAAGCTCCGCCGACACACTATTGCCGCACCCGGTATATATATGTATATATAATTATTATTATTGTCCACGTATTAAGAAATATAGCTAAAATTCTTTAAAACAAGCAATATTAAAAGTCAACATCTACATAGTAAAATACGTCAAAATTGCTGGTAATCAATAAAATCGTGACTTATTTGATTAAAAACATTAACCACATTTAACATTTTTAATAAACATGGGAAAATTTAACATTTTATAAATTACGTCTTTATTAACTAAAGATTAAAACACCGAAACTAGGGTACTATTGTTTACTTTTATAATTTACAAATACGTATAGGAAATTATTTCTAACGTTTATTTCAATTGTAGGAAAAATACACTTAGATTATTCTTGCAATGTATTTTACTGCTAGCAATTATAGATTACTATATTAGATAATAGCTGCGGACGTTCACGAATATCATCAAATGCTAGAATAATTCGAGCCACTAACTCTTCTTCTGTATTAACAAGTGTCTCATAAATCAGTGATTTAATATGGCCTCAAATACGAAAATTAACAGGAGTCACATCTGGTGAACGTGTAAGTCAAAAAATCGGCCCTCCTCTTCCGATCCACCCTTTTGGAAATTGTGCATTTAGATAATTTCTGTAATTTAATCCAAAGTGTGCTGGTGCACCATCATGCTGGAAAATAATATTTCTTCAAATATTAAGTGTGACATTTTCAAGCAATTCTGGTAAAGTATGTTCCAGAAAAATCCTATACACATGAACATCTGACCGTGCAGACAGTAAATATAGTCAAACTACCTAATAGCCAACAATCCCTGTCCAAATATTAACAGAAAACTTCCATTGATGACGCAATCTGTGAATAGCGTGAGGATTTTCTTCGCTCCAAATGTGACTATTGTGTGTATTAAAATAGCCATCTCTTGTAAAACCTGCCTCGTCTGTTCATAATACACTACTAGGAATTTTGTCGTTAATTTTATTCAAGTACCATTCGGCAAATTGAACTCTCCATACAGATGTGTGACTGGTATGCATTGCATGGGCAATGGCACGAGTGATTGTTTTCGGGTTATTTATAAATTGTTGCAGAACATGGTCCTCAAGGTCAACATTTCGGATAGTACATCTTTAAAATGACATATGACGGGAAATTTGACGCTGAGAATGCTGCTCCGCCTTGCTTCGTCATTACTGTAAGCTGCTCCGTAGGCAAGATGCATGTCTGCTTATTCAATATTTGTAAAATGATGCATTTTCAATCAAACACTAATTTATCTAATAAAGATTAATTTGTGACACGTAAAATGACAACTAAACACACTTCTCTAATAAGAAATAATTTGTGAGAGACGTAAAATGACAACTACTAAAATAGTTGTTGTTTTTCAAAGGTTGCGGTGATTAAATTTTTACTTTGTAGAAAAGTCCTCGGGTGACAGATGTTTTTTTCATTTCATCTCGATACTGAAAAATTTCCAGACACTAGTTTATTAACAGAAAATGTTTATTTAAGTGCCCTCTATTATTTCTGAAAATAAGGAATAGATATTCTGTGATACACTGTAGAAAGCTACGAGTAAAGTTAGAAGTTCAACATAAGCAATGTATGCTTTATCTAACAAATATAATAACACACGCTTAAAAAGAAATATAAAAAATAGATGGAAAAGAGACAAGAAGAGAGAGGAATAAGGACGGGGAGGGACAAGAGGTAACATAATCTATACTAATAATTACAAAAATATGTTTCAGTAGTAACTGGGTTTTAACTTACTTTTAAAAACATTTACATTGAGGCAAGACTTGAGGTCCCCCGAGAGGATATTGTAATTAGTGGGAGTTGCATACCAAAAAGATCCCTGAAACAGTCCGGAGCAGTGTTGCGGCACCGTAAAATTATCGGTGAATCGAAGCTGCCTGGAATGTATTGCACTCCTCCTGATTAGAAGGATTGCAACGTGACTTGGCGCATTATATAATAATGTTTTATGGACAAAAGAACAAAAATGCATATCATATCCATATTAAGCCACCCCAATTCATCCAACAAATAAGACACATGATCATATCTTCTTAAGTCGAAAATAAATCGAATGCATGCATTTTGTACTCTTTGAACCCTGTTTACATATTCGTTGTCTAAGCACGGGTCGTACACGACATCACAGTAGTCGAAGCATGACAAAATTAATGAATTACAGAGCATAGCCCTAAGGCAAGTATTCTTAATTTTCCTGTTACTGTACAGACACTTTAATACGGCAATGGACTTCTGGGTAAGTTTGTGAACATGAGCTTTAAATCTTAAGTTGTTGTCAATGATCAGGCCCAAATTGTTCACAGTCTCTGCAATCGCAAGCCTGCGCCTATCAACTGTTATATCCAGACCGCGCACGGCCCTATGTTTACGTTTAGAGAATACTAGCACCTGTGACTTCAAGTGGTTCACCCTTAAGCAATGATCACCGGAAATCCGCAATAGCGTGTCCAAGTCTGAGTTTATTAATGCCACATACTCCGGTAACCGGCCAATATCAAAAGTGCAGTATAGTTGAGTGTCATTCACATATAAATGAGGTGTGCAATGTCTCAAAGTGCTAGCAAAGTTCGCGGTATATAAAATAAAAAGTAATGGTGCAATAATATTTCCCTGTGGGGCATCCGAAACGTCATGAGCCTCAATCGAATAAATGTTATTGATGCAAACCCTATGGCATCTGTTTGCAAAGTAAGATGCAAGCAAGTTACAGGCATCTACATTAAAGCCAAAGTAGCTAAGTTTTGCTATCATAATTTCATGGTGTATTGTGTTAAATGCTTTTGAGTAATCAAGACGAACCAGAGCTGTAACTTTATCCCTGTCCAGATATTACATCGTTAACGATCCTAACAAGTGCGCTCGTTGTATTGTGTTAGGTCTAAAGCCCGGCTGGCACCCCGGCAACACATCTGCTATCGGCATAATTAATAGGTAATTGATACTAGAAAATATATTATTAATTTATAAATCGATGATTAAACTCGTTAGAAAATGAGGCGTACGTTATGAGGTACTGTTAACAAGTCTAATACACAAATCCTTTAAATATTTCAGGATTAAATATTCAAAATAATTACCAATGCTACTTAGCACGTTTCTAATCACATCATCCACAGAGACTTAAAAATGTCAACTATGCAAGAAGAAACAAAACAAACCAGCACTATATACTATGAAAGGGTGAGTGCTTATTTCAATATGTTAGCAGATCAACTAGTATCTAGTGAAAGTGAAGTGAGTTACTTAAAAAGCTTCAAGCCCCTGGACTTGGGTGTTAGGTTCTAAGTAGTGTTAATGTAATGCAAAAATTTTAATTATGTGAATATAAAAATAATCTTAGAATATGCACTGCAGTGGAATAGCTTTAATATTTGACATTCCGACAAGATCATTAGAAAGAGATAACTGGGTTGAAATATCAAGACAATTAAACCGCTTATAACAGCCACCCCAGACATTACGCCAACTTGCCAATGTTTTGTGGCCCCACATGTTATTAAACTGGGATATAAACTGGATATTAGGAGAAGTATTATTAAGCCAAGTTCACAATGAAAATGATAATTTATGTACATTGCTATACTTGCTATTTTGTTAGTATTCTTGTTCTATATTTGCACTTTTTATATGTTAAACGTAAGTAAAAGAATCACATAATACATAGAATACATAACAAATCTGCACTTCAATTTAAATTTAGAATATACAAATTATCCATATTAATTTTTGGCCAGAATATATCATGGCAAAAATTTAAAATTTTGAAATGGGTTTTCTGCATTCTAAAGCAACTAAAACATAAGTAATTCATAATAATAAAATCTGGGGCCACCCTTCTTAATTATTTTAGTTATCATTATTTTTATGTATAAAGATTATTATTAAAAATTTATATGATTAAAAAATGTTTTTGTTTTATACAAAATATTGTGAGGTTTTACCTACTCAAGTATGTTTCAAATTATTTTGTAAACATTATCGGTTCAAGGTAGCAAAAGTTTGTGAAAGTAGCTTTTATAAAATAATAAGGCGAAGTTAGGTATGTACTGAATTCGAATTAAAATTCTTGTTAATATTCCATGAGATTCCATGTGTTGAGATTTTAAAATAGCAAATCAAGTCATCTTATACTCTAACGAAACCCACTGGTAAATGCTCTATTCGATATAGTAATACATTTAAAGTTCTTTTGTTATTTATTCTACGAATTATTTTGAAAAAATAATTTTTGATTTAGATATTTTTTTGTTCTTAAATTGTTTTATTTAATTTTTTTTTATATTTACAATATCAATAAGGAAATTATAAAGTATTTAAAACTTACGTAAATACTAAATAAATTTAGGATTAAAAAACGTTTGAATAACTACTTCTTACATTCTAATAGACCTTTTTCCAACAAAGCCTCTTTTAAATCTATTATGGTTTCTAATTGTCTTTCTCGATATATTTCATCCTTTTTGCATTCTTCAAGAACTAGCTCGCTTTTATCTTCAAACAATACCTTCTGTAAAGCACCAGGCACAAGAAACAGGTTCTTTGCTATTTCAGGCTGGACCATAATCAATTGAAAATGATTTATACTTTGAGCAATAGAGAAAAGTTTATAATAATTACAGCTTGCAATGAATTCTTCAAAGGGCAATATCTTCTTAATGGATATATTTTCTTTCTCTAATATTTGTGTCATTTTTTTATAATAATATGTGATTATTTTATCCATATGTTGTTGCCTAAATTGTCGGTCTGTTGATAAATAAATAAATCCTAAAAAATCTTGAGCAGGTGGTCCATATCGATAGGATTGAAGATCTATAATATAGCAATGGACTGGTTTGTAGTTTTCAAATTTAAACATAATATTACAGCTCCACAAATCGCCGTGACAAATGGTATTTCGAAATATTGTGGAAGGTTTTACAATTTCACGAAATTGATCGAACACATCACATGCCAAATGTTTAAACGATTCAACGTCAATACTGGATTCACTTTCGAATAAGTCGATTTCAGTGCAAACGCCTTTCTTTGTTGCTTCTATCAGATTTAGAGATTGTTGTACGTTGGTATAAAAACTTTCTTTAAATAAAGTGGGATACTTTTCAGCAAGCATGTAAGTCTTGCCGTATTTATCCTTCATTTTTTCTTCGTATATCAAGGCACTGCAATGAAATTGCGCTAAGGATTCTAAAAACATTTTAACACATTCTATAGGCATGGATTTTCTTTGATTCAGAGTTATATATCCTTTGTATTTTAAATCGTCTAATACTAGATAATTCATGTCAGATATCAGGTAGCAGTTCGGAATACAATTTTTTATAATATGGATATCGTTTTCCAAAAATGTTGGTATTAATTCTTCGTAAATTGCACACTCTTTGTGAAAAGCTCCTGTTTCTACTGCGAACATTCTTTGCGATTCCACAGAACACATTGTCTTCGTAAACAGTTGCAAAATTTTCAATTGCTTACCATCATTATAATATATTTTTAGAAAGCAGTGATCTCCCAAAAATCCCAATTTTTCATCTAGCGGGCAAAATTCGTAGGATTCCACAACATAATCGGAAGTATCAATTTTTTTCTTCAATATTTCATTACAATCATCTATTGAAAAAGCTTTCAAGTATGAATTCATTTCGTTTTACAAAGACACAGCTTCTTTTATCAACCGACTGAGCTGCTTTCTACTATACAAATGTTCGCGATGTTGATACATAAATGCATAATTCCCCACTCTTTTAATACGCCACTTTGATAAGTATGAATGCATACAGTCTTTGTGCAATTGATAAAACCCACCACGTTAGCTTAATTATCGCTTTTTATGAATCGTAATAATGCTTTTGTATTAGATAATAATGCACGCGCGTTCCTTTTAATGACTAAATAGGGTTATTCTAACATTTTTTTCTACAAACATAATCTTTCATTATTTTAATACCGATTAGCAAAAAAAAAGAACATACTACGAAAAATACAAAATAATTAGGAATAGGTAATAAAGTACGCACTCCACAAATTGAACTAATAAAAACAAGAACTGTTCACGTTTGCGACATGGTTAAATTAAATAATAATGACCACTTATTTTTAAATATGTACAATCAAAACATAAAAGAATCTAATATTACTGATCGCCACAAATTAATGAACACCCTGTAATCATTTACGCATATTAGTGAAATTTACAGGAAGGATGTATTTTGTTAGTATGTACTAACAAATGGTGAAAATTTCAGCAACATACATACTCAAGGTAGCAGTGGAGATGAACTAACAAATAATTTTGTTTTCCTATTGAAATTATTTACTTAAGTGTTACTGTAAAGTATAGTCTTTTGTCTTAAAATGAAAGTTGTTTATTTGTATATACAAGTATATTAAATGTAATTAAATGTATGATATAGAATTTAAAGATAATATTTATAATTTAATACTGGTAGCCGTAACTTTGTGGTAATTCATTTTGAAAATAAAATAAAATAAAACAATAACTTTGTTATATATACCACTTTATTCACATATAATCGCGTCGACACCGCAGTCACGATTATATGTGAATAAAGTGGTATATATAACAAAGTTATTGTTTTATTTTATTTTATTTATAATTTCATCAATATTCAATGTTCACCTACAAGTTCAGGCCATTGTATACTTGTATGTATATTATAACTTGTATGCAATTAATAAAGGTTAAAAGTAGGTTGTTAAGCATTTAGAACGTTAATTATTGCAGTAGGCGCAATTTATCAGGAATCGGTAGCTTTAGAAATTGACTGAATTTGTCGTCGCCTAGCCGTATGCTACCGGATATAGCCCACTTTTATTAATTATTCAATAGTTTGTTTCTTTACTTGTAGTATTGTTGAAAAGCTTTTATCAGTATACTGCTGCTATCAGAAAGATAGGAGAAGATATTGGACCAAAATTGTCAATAAAAATGGTCACGGAAAAGAAACGAAATTACCTTCCTAACAACCTCAAATACAATGCGCGTGTAAGGAATTAAAATGTGCAGCCAAATTTAGAATCATTTTTATAAGTCTTATAGAAAAAATAAGACGCAAGTTTTATATAATTAAACGGATCGTATTTACATAACGTGAGACATTTTTAATATATAATTCTTAAATTGAGGGGACAAGTTGATGGTATAAAGTTTTTATTATAACGTCACAAATTATAACATCAATTATTCATTTATATTAGCATACGTAGGTTGTTACGAAAGATTTTAGAAACTAGTATTAGGCAGCCTACTTGAAAGTTGTTAGCAGTCGCAGCCTGCGCCGATGAAATTCGGGAAGCCGGCTGCGCAAGTAAAAAAATTAACATAATGACTGATAGTCAGGCGGCTATTAAAGCCATTATGAACCCATCTACCAGGTCTAAGCTGGTGAAATATTGTAAACAGGTCCTCAATAACCTGGCACAATACAATACAGTGTCGCTGATTTTGGTGCCAGGACATGAGGGAATTAAAGGCAATGACAAACTGGCCAAAGAAAGTACTAATAGGAACTTCATAGGACCAGAACCTGTATGTGGAATCACTAAGGATTCCGCTAAAAGGGAGATCTGGTTATGGCTAGAAAAAGAACATAAAAATAGATGGAGGTTAACGGAGGGTCAACTCCATACTAAAACGCTACTAAGGGAGCTGGACGGAAAGTTTTCAGCCAACCTAATTCGTAGTAGCAAAAAAGAAATTAAAATAATTACCGGGTTAATAACCGGACATTGTCCTTTAAGTAAGCATTTGTACAGAATGGGTACAGCTTGGTTAGCGAGCCCTGGTGTAGGAGATGTGAGAAACAGGAGGAAACTAGGCTTCATGTAATATGCACGTGTGAGGAACTGAAGGACAGCAATATTTCGGGAGAGATCTATTGGATCCTTCGAGTGTACTCAAACTTCCCCTGAGGAGGATAGTGGCCTTTATCGAGGACATAAGACTAACAGAGTGGAACTGAGAGTTACATTGGGGATAGTACAAAGAGCAGTGTGGTCAAGTGCCTGGACGTGGTGGCGTCCAACCCAAAACAGAGAAGAAGAAGAAGAAGAAGCCTACTTGAAAGTTTAATTTCCTTAAAATATTTTTTTCTGTGGAGTTAACTCTATAACAATATATCGTCCGACTTTATCTGGTTGCTGGACAGAAGGCACCATCAAATAGCATAACTGTATATACATAAACATCGATGACTTAAGAGAAATGGTATAGGTGGTTTGGCATGTGACATGTAATCGTGAGATCTGAGCATCCTTAGGCATGACATGAAAGCTATGTGTTCGATGGATTTCTCACAATTCGACCAAAGTTCAAAATGGGGTTCCTCTCAAATGGAGCAAGGGCATACCTAAGAAATTCAATCGTGGTCCTTCAAATTTCGTTTATAACATCGCAACTTGTGATGAAACTTATTTATTCCTAAAACCCCAAAACCAAACGTCAATAAGTTGTTTGGGTATTCTGAGAAGAGCATAAACTAACAAAATTTATTCGTGCTCACTGTGCTTCAAAAAATATTATTGCATTTTCTTCACTTACTGATTGTGTGGCCATTGGAAGATCGAAGTATTAATGGCAAACATTATCAAGTTTCATTTGTAATAGTTTGCTGAGACATTGGACAGAAATTTTCTTATGCATAGCAAAAAAGATAATATTACTGCTACGGTCTCTTTCTGGGGGAATGAGACGATGAAATCAAATAAAAATAAAACAATTCATTCTTTTAATTCTTTTAAATCACCTAACAAAAAATAAACACGCAACAAAATCTGTCCTTTTAAGCCTTACCTGCGGATGGACTTGTGCAATGTAGAAAAGTATAACAACAACTTTGAAGAATCTAAGTGTCACAATTGTATATTTTGAGTTATATATGTAGAAAAGGTCTATGTGCCATGCCAAATAGTATTGCAAATGTAGTAAGTGCCAGCGGCGTATTTAAATGTTCATTTGCTTTGGGAAAGATATGCGCCAACGTATTTGATTACTATATGCCGAGTTGTGTAATTCCAAACTAAAAATGAATCGAAAAAGAAGGTTAAATGGTTCAAAAAGTATAAAAAAAAACGAAAACATTTAGGGACAAGTGACTATACAACGTATCGAGGGGATTGAAGAGCTGCGGAAAAAACTTTTCACAATGGAAGTTCTTTTTACGTAAATTCATTGAGGTTAGGTTATCATTTTTATTAAATTTTTATGTTAATTGTAGCTTAAAATTGCAATGCACGCTAATTTCTATACATACAATACAAAGTTTGTTTCATGATTTCCATAAAGATTTATTTCCTTGGATTAGTACAAATTAGTAAAATCAATCGAAGACGTCATGGAAATTATGATGATCCTGGACAAAGCCAGTGCCAAATTACTGTGGTTTATGCTGTACCTAATGGCGAAAGCGAACATGTAAAGATATGCCGCAACACGTTCAGCAAAATATGCTGTTCCAAAAGATGATACTAGTTTTTATAGAGAAAAAGAAATTAGGCAACAGTATCTATCTATGAAGATACCAGAGCCGAGCAAATAAGCCAAGAAAATATACGGAGGAATTTAAACAGATGACGATGAATCACATTAACAGTTGTCCTAGAGATAAGAATCATATCTGACAAAAATCTCAAAACGAATTTTTTAGCCCCGATTGAAACCTAAACTGTCTCTTTATCGCATTAAAAAATATATCGCAATACTCCAAGTTAATAACAGATTTTATTCGGACATTTTTCTCATCTTCGATTTGGAAAACCAAAATCAGATACCTGAGATTTACTTGATGAAGACAATCCGTTTGATGTTTTAAACTTGGTTGACAATAATTCCCAGGATCTTCAGATGTTCTCGGATATGTTTATAAATATTCGTACATCAAACTTACAAATTTCCCAAGCTTCATGAATTCGAATCAGTAGTGTAAATCTTGGACATGTAAAAGTAAAGAATAGTTTTAGTGAAGTTGAAAGTTGAACAATTTTCAATGTAGTAAAGGAATCAAAACGTATGCAGAATATCTGTTCATACCATATACCTCCCCTGGCATATAAGAATCCTATTACCGTATCAAAACTGAAAGCTTTGAAAGCTATGCAAGATTATATCGCAGGTGATACAGGTAACCTAACAAAACCAAATTTGTACGCACTATAAAATTGCTTAATTTAGTTTAATGTTACCTACTTTAGTTTGTAATGTACACTCCGCAAAAAAATTATGGAATCACCTTTTCTATGCAAAGTAAATCGTTGCAATAGCGTCTGTTTGTTTTGGTTTTATGACATTGTCATGCACTGAGTTCAAATTAATTTCTTTTCTAATTTCGTGGGTTTTTTAGGTGCTTTACATCTTCTCAATTTGAAACTACAGTTTTTTCTTTTAAAATTTATCACGTGTTTCCACGTAGACCCCTCTTGCCTGGTTTGGTAAAATTAATGACGGTCCGCCAATGCGCAATGCACGCAATTTGAGTCACGAAGAAATTGTCCATGCCATTTCGTTAATTAACGATCGTACGAGTCAAAGATACGTTGGTAGGATATTAGGTATCCGACAATAGACAATGTAGAAATTGGCGCGGGGGTATAGAGAAACTAGGGGATATAACAGGAGATCAGGACAAAGTAGGAAGCGGTCAACTATGGCCATAGATGACCGTTTCTTACTACTGACAGTCTTGCAAATAAGGCATTGTACTGAAATACAGATAAAAAACGAACTCTTTTCCGTTCGAAATGTAAATGTTACCTCTCAGACGGTATGAAACCAACTTAAAGAACAAGGAATATGTGCAAGAATACCGACCATTGGCCCCATACTCACTAGAGAACACCGATTTCACATACTATAATTTGCGAGAGATCATCGCGATTGGATTGTTGAAGATAAAATTCTGTTCACAGATGAGTCTAGGTATTGCCTGTTCTCATCAGATGGACGCCTGACAGTATATAGGCGAGATGGTGAGCGCATCAGTCAGTTCAACTTCAGCAAAACAACAAATTTCGGGGGTGGTTCGATTATGATATGGGGAGGTGTATCTTTCAAGGCTAAGACGGAGGTTGAGGTTAGTCATAATGGCTTTATGACCGCAGATAGGTACATTAGGATTATCTTAGAGCCATTTGTGGTTCCATTTGCACCTTACATAGGCCGGAATTTCCGTTTAATGCATGATAACGCTCGCCCCCACATCGCCAACATTGTACAAAATTACATAAATAAGCTTGACATACGTGTTTTGGAGTGACCAGCTAGAAGCTCGGATATGAATCCAATAGAGTATGTCTGGGACCACATTGAGTCGGCACTACGAACCAGACAAGTTCCACCAAGAACGCTAGAAGAGCTAGAAGCAGCGTTCACTGAATAATGGAACCAGGTGGGTCAAGACTACAACAGAGACCTTATTGAGTCTTTGCCTAGGCGGTTGGCAGCCGTATTAGGGGCCCTAGGCGAAAATACTCATTATTAGTTCAGTTTCTGTTAATTAAAGTTTTTGCGTTGGTGTTAGTTTTACTATTAATATGAAGTTGTGGTATTTGTTTTTTCCTTTGCGTTTTGTTCTATTTTTAATATGTTGTGTACCTCTTAGTTGTAGAACAAAATTTTGAAACAATAAACCATTTTCAAAAAAAAAAAAAAGAGTGATTCCATGATTCTTTTGCGAAGTGTATTGTAATTTATACATGTTCTATTTGTAATAGAACATCCAAAAGTTAATAAAATGTTGTGTTGTTTGTGGTGTTTAGAATACGTGTTAGACCCTTTTACGATTTCCTATTTAAAATTTTCTTTTTCAGTCCAATTTAAGTTTTTATTTTAGTTTTTCTCAGGGGTCTTAATTAAAGGAAGTTGTTTTAAATATATATATATATATATATATATATATATATATATATATATATATATATATTTAAAGCTAAGAAGATGTTTACTATTTATCAAGATATTTTATTTATTATCTTGGTTCCACATTTATGGCACTTAGACTCTTTAGGGCTTACACCCTTGCCATCCCAAAAATGGCCAAATCCCCCCAAAAATTGTTTGTGCCGATTTTTCCTTGATGATGAGAAGATAAGTGTAGGAACAAGTTAAGCAGTTAATATAGTAGTTACGTATAAAAAAAAGCTGAATTGATAATTAAAAAACTATAAAAAAAAGTGTTCTCTAGATTTCATTAGTAACCATCTATATTTAAACTTAAGCTATAATAGCATAGTTGTATGCTATAATCTGTTGTTTTTCTAAGTGATTTATAGTAATTTCAATCATTGAAGAATTCGGCCAATAAGCCACAATGCAGCTTGTCTAGATTTTCTTAAGAAAACGATTGAGAACTGGGCATTAAACGCACAAAAGAGTAAAATTAAAAAACCGTGGCTAAAAACAAAAGCCGCAGATGAAGAAAAAAAATAATAAAGTCGTATAAAAATTTTTTTTCAATTGAAAAACTCATCAATTCAGCAATTCCTTATAAGTCCAAATAACTCGGTTAACATTGACCATATAGTATAGAAAGCTAGGAGAAACACTAAAAGATCAACTCAAGCGATATCACCACGGAAGACACGTAGAAGGTAAATGCACAAGAAATTAAATATGTCCATCTGTTACTCTCAATAAACTACAATTTCCGCAATTCCAAGGTGGGAATATGCTTAAATAAATTTAAGATATTGAATATACTGCAAATGAGAATTATTAAAGTCTCAATTTACATATAAATGTCGTATAATTCTACAATTCGTCAAACTAAGTTTGTACCAGCATGCAGAACGCAACACGTTGCGCCCTCAATCTTCCTGGTTGTTAGGATAATTAAAAATTCGTGTAAGCCACATCCATCCCGGAATGTGCAGATGCATTTCGTTCTTATTGGAACTTGTCCAATGCACGATGTTAAATTTTCAATACCTTAACTATATATACAAGTAGTGAGGGAAGTGTAAGTTACGTCTCCAGGATATCATGCATTGACAAGTTCCAATAAGAACGGGATGGCTTACATGAATTTTTAATACTCTAACAACCAGGAAGGTTGACGTCGCGACATGTTGCGTTGCATGCTGGTTCGAACTTAGTTTGACGAATTATAGAATTAGTACAACACATTCGGCGACATTTACATGCAAATTGAGATTATGATAATTCTTAAATTCTGATTTGTAGTATATTTAATATAATAACTATAAATACAAGTAGTGAAGGAAGTGTAAGTCATACCTGTCTCCAGGATACCGTACATTGACAAGTTTCAATAAGAACGAAATGCATCTGCACGTTCCGGGATGGATGTGGCTTGCACGAATTTTTAATTTAGATAAATGCCTAACCTAAAGAGCATATTTTCAAGAATAGAAAACAAGAAAATATAAAATAAGAAGAATTTTACTGGATAATAAATAGGTAATTAAAACTAGAAATATATTATTGATTTATAAATGGATCATTAAACTTGTTCGGACATATGTCGTATAGTTATGGGGCACCGCCAACAAGTCTAGTATAGAAAGTTTTTAAATATTTCAGAATAAAATATTCAAAATAATTACCAATGCTACTTGCCACGTTTCTAATCACATCATCCATAGAGACTTGAAAGTATCAACTATGTAAGAAGAAACAAAATAAATCAGCACAAAATTCTATGAAAGGCTAAGTGCTCATTTCAATGTGTCAGCAAATAAACTAATATCTAGTGAAAGTGAAGTGCGCTACTTAAAAAGATTTAAACCCATGATCTTGGGTGTTAGGTTTTCAGTAGCATTAATGTAATGCAAAGATTTTAATTATTTGAATATAAAAATAATCTTACAATATGAACGCAATGGAATAGCCTCAATATAGAAAATTTAGTTAAGATAATTGGAAAGACATAACATTAAAACTTAATGTACTACGTTTGATTGTACAGATACATAGAGACAATTAAAAGAATATTAAACTAAAACTGTTTGTAAGAAATCTGATCCTCAATATTCTCGTGGTAGTCGATATTATTCCAGAAAATTAATTTAAATAATTCATTTAAATAATTATTAAAAGAAAAAAAACTTAATCTGACTTGTATGTACGTTTTTATTTAAGGTATATATACATTACGTGATATTACAATAAACCCTTTTCTTTAAAAATATCCTCCAAATCTTCAATTGTTTCCTGTAGTCTGTTTGCGTATTCGTTGTATTTATTACACATTTCAAAAATAACCTCACGTCGATCGTCGAAGAAAAACTTTTGAACATTTTCTTGATTTGAAAATAAACTTTTAATTTCTTCTTTTGGCATCATTATCAACGGGAAATGATGCATAGTCTGGGCAATAGCAAACGTTTTATAATAATCGCAACTCTCTCTAAATTCGTCTAGCGGTAAAATTTTATCAACATGTAAATCATGCTTCGTTAATATCTTAGATGTTTGATCATAATAATAGTTTATCATATCTCCCATATGTTCTTTCCTAAACATTCTGTTAGTGGATAAGTAAAGAAAAGCTAATAAATCTTGGGCAGGAGGTGCATATCTATAAGATTGAAAATCTATTAAACGACAATCTAATAATTTCTCATTTTCCAACTTAAACATTATATTAGATGGCCATAAATCGCTGTGACATATAGTGTTTCTGAATATAGTTGAAGGTTTTACAATTTCTGGAAATTGATCGAAAATTTCGTAAGACAGTTGTTTGAAAATTAATCTGTCTACGTCAGATACAGAAGAAAGTAATTCTATTAATGTGATAGCACCTTTTTTAATAGCTTCCAATACATCTATAGATGATTTTAATGAAGAGGTATAAAACATTTCTTGAAACATTTTTGGACAACTTTCTGGTATTATATACGTTTCTCCTATCTTACGAGCCATTTCCTCTTCAAAAATTAAACTACTGCAATGAAATTTTGCTAAAGTTTCCAAGGCTTTTCTAACATACTTTACACTAAGACTTCTTCTATGATCCACAGTTATGTAGCCCATTGCTGTTAAGTCTTCGAAAATTAGAAAATCTTCATCGGATATTAAGTAACACATTGGAATACAATCCTTTATTACATCGGCATGGTTTTGTATAAATTTTGGAACTAATTCCTGAAACATACAACATTCTTTGTAGAAAGCACCAGTTTCTAAAACAAATTTTTTTTCTGCCTCTGAGGAGATCATACACTTGACAAAGAATTTTGCAATTTCACGTTTCTGATTGACACTGTAGATTACTTTTAAATAATAGTGATCAGCTAAAAATCCAACCTTTTCGTTCAATGCACAAAATTCATATGAATCCACGATGTAATTTTCCGATTTTAGTTTTTGCTTTAATATTTTACTACATTCATTTAAAGAGAATGAATTTAAAATAGAATTCATCTTCAGTTCGTGTTGGTACAAATTACTTTCACGAAATCTTTAGTAGAAATAGTTTTCAACGCTTGGTTAATTTGAAATTCTACACCAATTATGTATATAATTTTAATGTCGTTATGTGATGGCAAATAGATAATTCTTTCGTAAATGTATTTATAATTGTTTATATACTAGACAATTACACAACGGAAATGACAAATCAACATTAAATAATTATTTATTAACTCCGTGATAAGTTAATGTATTTTTCGTTAATAATGAATAGTACAACAGTTACTTGCAATGTAAATAAAGAGTATGTCACTAAATTTGGATGTCTGGAGCCACCCAAAATAAATTAAAGATAACAGCCCTATGGCTATGTTCTAGTCGTTATTTTTTCAGTGTTGTCTAGCGGTTCGTTTATTGTGCATTGCTGGCGCGCTTTGGAAAATTCAAATTACTTGTTGGAAGTGATCTAAACCTTTTCGAAATGCATTAAAGTAGTTAAGGTTTGTATTATCAGCATTATACCATCTCGAAAATAGTGATTTTGATATTTGTAAAGATAGGCATATTGGCGCTGTGACAGAAAAGCTTTAATTTTTCCAATGTGATGTATAAAGAAATTACGAGTAGGCACTTTGAAAATCTAGAAATGGATGTGTTAATTCAATAAACAAGATTCTATATTAGAGCAGGTAGTTGTATCAACGAATTTCTAGAGAGAATTAACGGAGATAATAAAATCTTATACTAGGCCTAACAGTATTATTATAAAATAAATATAATGCAAAATACACATACATTTAAAATTTATTTTGAAATATACATAGTCAACAGTTTTATTAGTTAATTGACGAAGGAGATACTTGTTGAAACTTCATTATAACGCTAAGAAATAAGTAATTAAACTTCTAGTTTCAAAAATTCTTTTATTGTAAATACCACAACAATATTGTTTCGCCATACAATGGTTTCATCAGGTGGATGAAATACTGAATATGTACAATACAAGTGTGAATGTTTATGTGAAAATTATTGGGGAATTGGTGGTGGAAAAATTTTTACAATCTTAAATTTAGTAGAGGGGAGTTGTTTAAATCTAGTTGGTCATTTAAAGCTAATCCTAAACTATTGTATCATTAATTTCTAAGTTTTTCACTTCTTTCTTGAATGTCTATCTATATTAAATCTATGATTGATATCTATTTCGCAAGTCATTGTATAGATATCAATCATAGATTTAATATAGATTTCAAAATTTTACACATTCAAGAAAAAAGTAAAAAACTTAACCTGTTAGAAAACTTAGAAATTAATAGATACAATAGTTTAGGATTAGATGTAAATGATCAACAAGATTTAAACAACTCCCCTCTACTAAATTTAAGATTGTAAAAATTTTTCCACCACCATTTCCCCAATAATTTTCACATAAACATTCAGACTTGTATTGTACATATTCAGTATTTCATCCACCTGACGAAGCAATTGTATGGCGAAACAATATTGTAGTGGTATTTACAATAAAAGAATTTTTGAAACTAGAAGTTTAATTACTTATTTCTTAACAGTTTTATTATAAATTCGATACAATACAAAATACATATATCTACATTTAAAACTTCTTTTGAAATATACATAGTCAAATTTACATTTACATAAATTTTACAATTTAAAATGTTTTGGTTATTACTGCGGCCAATAATGGTAGCTTAAAGACCTTACAAAATCAAATTTGGTAATTTTGTTTTTTCTTTTAATTCTTTTATTTTAGAAACAGACAAAAACAAGGAAAAACCCTAACCACAATATACATCCTGTCCCGTTTTCAGTGGTTTTCATTAATGTCAAACGATAGTCAACTTTTTTACTTTAAATGGCAAAATATATATATATTTTTGGCTACATGTGGATTGGATTTTTTTTCTGAATTCAACGATGTATAACATGTCTATTTTTAATAAGCGTTTATTGAAAAAAACATTTATTAAAATCAACTTTGTTTTAATACATTTTCGAATGTACCATGAAACATTGGAAATGTAAGTATTATAAGCATTAGAAGAAACAAAACAAAACACCATAATTGTTCAAATTGCCCGCCACCTTGTTCAACACTACCGCACATCTTCTAATTACTCCACGAGTCGCATTTAAAAACGACGGCAGATACTTTTTGACAAGTGTTAATAATTCTTTGTCTTAAAATGTCAACATTTTCTAGATTTGTTAAATAAACTCAATCTTATAAATAAGCCCATAACCAAAAATTGAGGGGCGTAAGATCCGGTGAACCCGCAGGCCATTCGATAGGACCAGATGTTCCTATCCACCCAACCATTCCCAAATTGAGTGTTCAACCAATCAGTATTTACTCTGGCTTTGTGCACGGGAGCCCCATCTTGTTGATAAAATATTCTATTTAAATCTGCCAAAGAAAAAGTTTTGGAGATTTTCGTTTAATCAAGTGTGGTATTTTTCTTGAGTTAGGCATCCATCTATGAAAAATGGCCCAATAATTGATCGTCCAAAATACCACACCAACATTTACGCTTTGAAAATTATTATCAATGACAAATCTCGGATCGTCTTGGCTCTGGCACTGGCGATGTATGTTTCTATTAAAAATAACATTGTTGCTAAAAGTGCATTCATCAGACCAAATTATCATATTGTAAAAATTCGGGTCTTGTTCTAATGCATTTAAGTAAAAACGACAAAACTGTATTTTTCGGCCAGGATCATTTAATTCTAATGACAACATAATTTGAAACATACTTGAGTAAGTAAAACCTACCAATTTTGTATAATACAAAAGTATTTTTAATAATATATAATATTATTAAAAATGGGGTGTGAAAAACACAATACAAGTTCATATGTATTATTGAATGTATCTTCTCCAAAGACGTAGATACGTATTTCACATATTTCTACATGATTGTCAATACGCCCCTGTTGGAGAAGAGACACATTCAACAAACATAACATAACAAACATGTTTCCGAGTTTAAGTTTGTGTTTTCTTAAAATACCATGGACTGTAGTTTTTGATACCCCAATATTGTGTGCAATTTCGCGAGTCGAAGTTCGTGAATTTTCTTGTACTGTAAGAAGAACATCTAATTCCGTATCTTCGGAGAATTTAATTTGTTGTGTTTTAGGTTTGTAAAGAGATCCATAAATTCTTAAATTCGTTTCAACTCTTTGAAATATTTTCGAATCTGGAACTTATCTGTCCGGAAAACGAGCACTGTAACAACGAACCGCTTAAAGACGATTTTTATTACATTCAAAGAACAGTTCAAACAGGATAATAAAGAAGATTTAATAAACTCACACTGACACTTATTGACGTTTATCGCATTTTTATTATTTCATGGCACACTCGAAAATTTATAAATAATGGACAAAGATTAAATTTATTGTGCTTTATTATTATTTTTTTAAATAATCGTTTATCAAAAATAGCCATATTATACATCGTTGAATTCAGAAAAAAAATCCAATCCGAATATAGCCAAAAATATATATGTTGCCATTTAAAATAAAAAAGTTGACTATCGTTTGACATTAATGAAAACAACGAAAACAAATAAAATACTGCTATTTTGTAGTATTTTTGATGCTATTAAATTTTAATATGTATTGCCATCTTCAATACAACCTGAAAACGAAAAGTAGTGCTAAACGTAGTGTCTTTGACTTAATGTAAAACCTTTGAAGATATACTCTTCACCGGACTAAATTCCTCAAAACAATCCCTTATATTACTACCTGAAAAAAACCGTGAAGCGTGAAAACATGAATTAATTAATTTATTCGTATTTATATGTATATAAATACTTTCGTAACTATCTAATTCTCTATAATTATTTACAGTTTTAATTAATCTAAGATTATTTGGAGGCATAAAGTGGCCTGTTTCCCAAATATATCGGGCAACGATAGATTTTTTGGGTCTTTAAATCTAAAATGTGAAATATCTTCCTTGTAATGAGTTGGAATTCAAGGTTTAGTTTGCCGGATATATTTTTGGTTACAATCGCTACAATTTATTTCATAGATCCTAGACTTTTGTCCTACTTCAATTTTATCCTTGGTGTTACCTAAAAGTGATTTTAAGGAGTTACATGATTTAAACGCTATTTGAAGAGAAAGGTTTTTGAATGATACGGTAAACAGACAAACTTATCACCTTGACCTTGTTGAGGTAGTAAACTCATGGTATTATGAATTAGTTTTTTAAGTCCATGTTTCTTAATTAGGTTAGTTACTATTTTCGAGTCGAAGCCATTGTATACTGCGATGCTTTTGATTAAATTGAGTTCGTTTTCATATCTATTTTTTGTAAGCGGAAAACTTAATAACCGATGGATAAGAAAATTGAAGGATGCCTTTTGTTGAAACTATGATTTGAATTCACAGTTATAAACTTGTTAGCATTGGTGTCTTTTCGGAAAATATTTCTAAGTTGTTGTTATTCCTAATTACTAAAACATCTAAAAACGGTATTTGTTCATTGTTTTCTTTATTATTGTGAATTTAATTGTTGGGCATTCGATGTAGTTGCATTAAAAGGTCATCTAAATTGCACAATCTTGTATTAAAGACTACGAAAATATCACCGACATTCCTGATCCATACTTTAGGGAAATATTTAGTGTTTTTCTTAAATTCCATCTCAAAGTGACTCATAAGCGAGTTCGCCATAAATAGAGACAAGCAGTGGCCCATTTCTGTGCCATGCCGTTGTTCATAGAAGTTTGAAATTGAAAGCAGTTCTGAGACATGTACAAAGTTGTGAACCTCATTCATTTATTCGCAATTCGTTCAATATTATTCTTAACCAACAAACTGTCCATATATTTCAATGCTTCAAGAACAGGTACCGAAGGGAACAACGAACTAACATCAAATAATACTAAAATGTTGCCCGGTTCCAGCTTATGATCTTTGATTAATTAAATAAATTCCAACAAATTTTGAATTGAAAAACTGTCTTGTTTCTCGGGCAAATTTTTAAATTCGTATATCAACCATTTCGAAATCAAGTACGTCGGTGAGTTAATACCCGATACAATAGGTCTTATCGAATTACCCGGTTTGTGAATTTTTGGCAAACAATACATTCTAGGTATAAAAGGATTGCTTACATTCAGTTTAAATTTGGGGGAAGAAGTTACTAATTGTAGACAACCCTTTAACGCGTCTTTAGTCTCTCTTTACCGTATCACTCAGCTTCTAAAAATCTGAACGCTATCTTCAGAAACCTTTCTCTTCAAATAGCGTTTTAATCGTGTAAGCTCATTAAAATTACTTTTAGGTAACACCAAGAATAAAATTGCAGTAAGACAAAAGTCTGGGATCTGTGAAATGAATTGAACGATTATAATCCAAAATATATCGGGCAAACTAAACGTTCATTTTCAACTTGATACTAGGAACATATTGCCCATTTTAGATTTAATTGACCCGAGCAATTTAGCCTTGCCCGACATATTTGAGACACAGGCCCACAATATCTCCAAATAAACTTAGATAAATTAAAAATGTAAATAATTATAGAGAATTAAATAGCTATGAAAGTATTTATATAAGTAAAATAATGAATTCTGACGATGGGCCAATTTATCAGTTAAGTTTGTATACTTTATTGTGACTATAGCATTATTTTTACGCTTTATGGTTTTTTGCGCTTCACGGTATTTTAATTTTCACCTTAGGCTTAAGTAGTATATAAGGATTTGTTTTAATGTTAGGAATTTAATGTTATTCCACTTGCGGTTTGGCGAAGAGCATATCTTCAAAGGTTTTACCTTAACCAAAGACGCTACGTTTAGTACTATTTTCATTTTTAGCTTGTTCTACTGAAGATGGCAATTTAGTTGCTGAAATCTGTATATATAATTTATTAATATAATTTTTGGGTAGGGATTTTTCTTGTTTCTGTCTGTTTCAGATTTTAGCCATAGCCTCTACCTATTTCGGATTTATTATCATATCTACAAGAATAAATATATTTGGGTGAGGAGAATAAAAGCTGTTCTTTAACAAAAAATGAAATACATACTATTTGTGTTACATGCACAAATTTTTGGAGGATGTTTAGCTTCTTTGGATATACAAGGTGAGGCATAATAACGAGCTATTTTAAAAAGCGCGCGAATTAAGCTGCGTCGGAGGGACGTGGAGGGGATAGTGTCAGTTACGTTCGGCGCGAAATAGCATTTAGTTACAATGAACGTTAGACCCCACAGCATCGTGCGTACGCTGTGAAAGCATTTTATCAAAACGGTAGTTCGTACCAGCTGGCACGTCGTGCATTTCGCAACCACTTCAACATTAATCGAAATCGGCCAGTGCCATCTGCCTGTGCGATTAAAAAGTGGGTTGAGAACTTTTAAGAGACGTCGTCAACGACAAGAAAGAAAACTGGGAGACCAATATTTGTGCGCACACCTGAAATCATTGTTACACGTTTAATGTTGAACATTGAACGTGTAAGAGTCGCCATTGACACAAGCCCTCGTCGCTCAGCTCGCCGACACAGCGTTACACTTTTCACTTTCATCCTTACAAGATCCAAATGGTTCAGGCCCTTAAGGAAACAGATTATGTGAGCCGACGCCGGTTCAGCTTAGAATTTTTGGACTTGATTAATCGAGACGAGGACATTGTAAACCGTTTGTGGATGAGTGATGAAGCGCACTTCCATCTCTCCGGTTACGTGAACAAGCAGAACTTTCGATTTTGGAGTGACGTTAATCCTAGAGAACTGCATCAGCAACCATTGCACTCCGCAAAAGTTACTGTGTGGTGCGCCATGTCTTCATTAGGGATAATAGGGCCATACTATTTTGAAGATGGCCTTGGCAATGCTGTAACAGTGACTTCGCAGAGATACGCAGAAATGTTGGAAAACTTTTTTACTCCACAACTTGCACACAACGACGTGAACGATGAGACGTTTTTCCAGCAGGACGGAGCAACATCCCACACTGCTCGAGTAAGAATGAATATTGTCAATCGTTTGTTTCCAAATCATGTGATCTCCCGAAATGGGGATATTACATGGCCCTCTCGTTCACCGGACCTCACAACATGTGACTTTTTCTTGTGGGGTTATCTGAAAAGTAAAGTTTACCTAGATAACCCTCCTCGAACAATTGAAGGCCTGAAAGAGCGGATCCGACAAGAAGTTGTTCAAATCCCACTGGCAATGCTACGCAATGTGATGGGTCACTTCAAGGCCCGGCTGGAGGAATGTGTGCGTCTAAACGGAAGGCATCTTACCGGAGTTATCTTCAAAAAATAACCGACGTTTTACTATTGCAGAAAATGCTTTTTCATGTATTTTAATATTATGAAATCAGAAATTTTCTTAAACGAAGTGTTTTTATTTAACAGCCTTTTAAAAATCGCTCGTTATTATGCCTCACCTTGTATAATCAACTATGTAATCACAAAATTGTATTACTCTCTCATCATCGGGTGATTTGCCAAATATTTGAAGAGAAAAAAAATCGCTTACTTTGGTAGGTTCTAGAAAATGTAGACCGAAGAATAACTTTGAATTTTTTTCTTTATATTAATTCGACAAACCTAAATTTAAAATTTCGCGGTACTATGCTTGACATAACTGAAATTTATACCCAGTTGAATTTGAATATGGCCATAATCTATAAATACCACTATAAATGGCTTGTTCAAATTCGACTACTACTTCGATTTTTTTGGGTTAAAGTGCTTTACACTTATCGCTAACATTTTGAAACTATTTAAAATAAGTATTACTATTTTTATGAGGTAAAAGAGCAAATATGACTGAAAAACCTGTAAAAACTTTGTACAATACTGAATGTACCATCCATATAAATGGTATCATAGGAACATAAACAGTATAAATTTGTAAAGCTAGAGATGATAATTAAATTGTTTTTCTTATCTAAAAAGCAAAGGAAATTTTAATCTTTAATTTTAGTTTTCAGATTTAAATTAACAACTGCATCGAAAACCTGATGAAAACGATCCTTGGGTAATGCTGGTAAAATATCTCGCCGTGCTTCGTATATGAGGGCTGTTCTCTTTCCGCTGAGCTTGTAAAGTAAAACAATTTATTTACAAAGAAACATTAATTTATAATTTTTCAAAGTATCCTCCTCCACAGCCAATGCATTTTTGGATCCATGAAAACCAATCTTGAAAATATTTTCTCCAATCTTCTGGCCGTAGTTTGTTTATTTCATTTTTAAAGGCATTAACCGCTTCTTCGGCTGATTTAAAACGTAGACCCCGTAATTTATCCTTTATCCGCGGAAACAAGAAGAAGTCATTAGGTGTTAGGTCTGGACTATACGCTGAATGACCAATTATTTCTATGTTTTGGGCATTCAAATACTCAGTTGTTCGAGCGGCAGTCTGGGCTCGAGCGTTATCTTTATGCAAGATTTAACTAAATGTTCAAATAGACCTCCTTCTATAGCAGCGCATACTTGAACGTCTAGCCCATTAAAATTTTCAACAGAAGCTTCTTTATTTTTATTATTTATCAAAGTAAATGTTTTCTCTAAACCGTGAACCGCGTTACGAATAGTACTTGCGCTAGGAATATTCCTCTCGGAAAAATTTACTGCAAATAATTTACTGCAAATTTACTGCAAATGGAACAAGAAGTAAGCAATAGTATTAATTTTTTGGACCTAACTATTAAAAAAATAAACAATAAATTAGAGTTTGATATTTACCATAAAGAATCTCATACTGACATAACTATACATAATTCATCAACACATCCCATACAACACAAATTAGCGAGTTTCCATAGTTCTTTACACAGATTAATTATTATTAATTATCCACTATCTAAAGAAAATTATGAAAAAGAATTCAATTTAGTCAAACAAATAGCTATCAATAACGGCTACACAGATACTTTAATTGAAAATATGCTGACAAAAAATTTTTCAAAAAGCAATCTCTATGGTATACCCTGCAATAAAGGATAAAGAAAATTCAAAATTTAGATTACAAACGTACATTGGGACACCTAATAAGCATATTTCAAGTGATTTAAAAAAACTTAATATTAACACGGTTTTCAAAACTAATAATAAGTTATCCAAGCACATCAAAAACAATAAAGATAAAACAGACAAAAATAAGAAATCCGGAGTCTATAAGTTAATGTGTGGATGCGGTAAGATATATGTCGGTCAAACAGGAAGATCGTTTGAAAAACGCATTGCAGAGCATTGTTCTTCGTTTAAAAATAAAAAACAAGATTCTACTTTTGCGAATCATCTATTAGAAGAAAACCACACTTTCGATAAAGATTTTCAAATTCTGCATTTAGAAAATAAAGGCAAGAAATTAAATTTACTGGAAAGTTTAGAAATCAATAAATTAAAACAGTCACAAATTTTATTAAATGATAAATTAGATTTAAATAACTCGCCTTTATTAAATTTATTTACTTAAAACTGTTTAGACGATAATACAAATGTATATGTAGGTTATTAAACAAATTTATGCGTAAACACGTTTAGTACCCTATAATATACAGTTAGGGCCGACCAGACATTCTTTCACTACCGACAATACATGTAATTCATAGTTTTCTTTAAAAATATTTTAAATACCATCCTTCTTGATTTTATAGATATATTATTTATTTTTTATTTAGTTTGTAACGTACTGTTTAGATGTAAACACCTGAAGAAGCCACTGTGTTGGCGAAACAATTTTCGTTTTACGAGTAATGATTAAAAGTGAAGATTAAAACCGTAGTTTTATTTCTATTCTTAAATAAGTCCCTGGTCACTTCTGCAGAATTACTGCCATAAAACTGCTGAACTATAGGTAAATAGTTTTTCTTCAGGAGTATAATAGTTAATTTTAAACTATATCTGAAATTATTTAAATCAACACACGAATTGACGTATTGACAGTGTAATGACAGTTACTGAATTTGCTGATGGTGACACCTCTCAATTACAGTCGACCACCTATTTTGAATATATCCATTCCCAGCACGATCGAGTGATTACGGTATATAATGTTCAGCTCATTACGTATTATTGTATTACTGTTAGTACTGTGTCCAATTTTGAATTACTAGTATAAGTCCGCTCCTGGAATGTACTCCTGACTGCCGATCCTTACTGATCACATCTCTAATTTCCCTTTTCATTGTATCCTATTCTTTCCCGATTATTTGAATATTTTTGAAATTAAAATGATTATCGTATTGCGGTTTGTGTGTTGATAAAGCAGTTTTATCCATTTTGGAGTATTTGTGGGCCTGTATTTTTTTATAGGTCGGACTGAGCAGTATCTGTACAAAAGAATATATTTTGTTTCTTAAAAATGAAATAGTTTGCATAAAAATAAAATGAAAGCTTTTAAATAAATGAGCCAAGAGACAAATATATTTATTGTATCGTCCTTTACACACAAAATATTATAATGTGACCTTAATTAACCGTCAAAAAAATTACTGTTTGTGCTTTCCTATCTTGTAATTAGAATTATATATTTTTAAGAATTCTGAATGTTCATTGCTAATCTCCGAAACAATGAATTTAATTTCAGGTCATAAAAATATTTCCTTTACTTTTATTTATGGTGGCCAAGAGTTAAAAATATGTGTTCATAAATGATAAGAATTTTATATAAGGAGATGGACATGCCTATTAATTGAAAAAATATATTCCTTGTTGTATAGTATCTACTTAAATCGTTCACTGAAAAATCATATAATGAATTCATTTCTAAGTAATTTTAGTTTAAGTGATTGTTTCGAAGTATTAAGGAAGAATCTGAAGACTTGTAATTTCGAAGTAAATTCCTATAAAATTTGTCCTTTAGATCAACGTAAAGGATTCCTTGGCGATTATTACTATTTAAAGACGAACTACTCCAAAGAGAATAAAGAAGAAAGTACACGTTTTTCATAAAAGTGAAAACAACTTCAGGCTTTCAGCGAGATTTTTTAGATGAAAATGGTGCATTTGTCAAGGAATGTAGATTTTATCAAAATTTAGTAAGAGATATTTCGGAAAGTGGTATACGAATTATAAATGAATGTGTTCCCGCATGCTACTTTGTATCTGAAGATCAATATTTAATCTTTGAAGACTTGGGAGCAAAAGGCTATATATATCCCTTAACGCAAGAGTTAATACAAGCTTGGATTATATGAAGTCTGTGTTAGATGCACTTATAAAACTTCATTGTTCTGGATGATTATTTGAAGAGAAAATGAAAAAAAAAATATATACGAACTATAACCTTCTTCAAACTTACGGTGAAACATTCGCAGAGTCTTTCTTTACCCATACTAATTTATCTGAGCAGTATATTGAGGCGGCTAAGGAAGGAGCAGCTGCCCTAATCGATTTAGGATTTAAAAATTCTACTATCGATGTTCAACGATTTAAAAAGGTAGTATATGATGTATACGACAGTTTCTTCAAAATTGTAGAGCCATCTACTTTGTACAGAAATACTATATGTCATGGCAATTTATGGTCTACTAATCTCATGAGTAAATTTGAAAATGGTAAACCGACCCATAGTTACATTATTGACTTCAATTGTTTCGCTTTGGACCGCCAGCACAAGACTTCATGATGTTTTTATATCCGATGACTGATAAACAATTCAGACAAGAAAATACACAAAATTTGATTGAATACTACTACCAGAAAATGAGTGAAATATTCAAAGAGTATGGTTTGCGTCCTACAAAAATATTACCTTACGAAGAATTTGTAGATAGTTGCAATTATTATAAAGTGTTTGCTTTTGCTCTTGCTGTATGTTCTCACCAACTGACAATATTACCGGAAGATATACTGAGCGAGTTATTAGAACAAGGAATTGCACAGAAGATGATCTTTGAAAGTAGGGCGAAAGCGGTAAAAGATTATTGGGAAAAAGATGACTTGTATAAAAAGAAAGCGTTGGAAAATATTAACGAGTTTGCAGATATTTTAATTGAGACTAAACAATTATAATTTAAAATTCATAAAATTATTTAAAATTAAATATCTATTTATTATACAGAGTTGTCATAAACGTTGCCCGTATATGTTCAGTAGTAACAACGTCTATGTATTTTATATACGGCGTCACATATTATAGCGAGAAATATTACATGGTATCAAAGTATTTTTAGAATAATTTAAAAATAAACCCATAAATTTTGACTTAGTATATCGGGTAGCCGCCGAGCTATTTAAACTACTTCATATATGAATTCAATGACTAATTTTAAACCAAAATGACTCTATTCACTGTTCCCGAATTTTTAACCGTTCTTGAAATATCGTGGTTTGAAGCTTAAGTAAGTTACTAAAGGGCTTAGGAAAAAGTGTGGTTTATCTTAAGAAATGCGTAATGACAATTGAAATTATTAAAGCTGCTCAATGTGACCACCGCCTTTACAATGCATAACTTAATCCCCCGTCCGAGCTCTCTGTTTTTCACCTCATGAGACGTAGTATGAATCTTCTGGATGAGTTGGTCCCAATTGTTAGGCTTTACCAATGAATAGTTAAGTGTCTTCACATATCCTCACATGAAAAAATCTAAGATCAAGAGATCGTGGTGACCAAGCAATGGGACCACCATTCATCGATTTGGAAACTGTTCATTGAGGAAATTAGTGACACCTCTTCCATAATGGGCCGGAGCACCACAATGTAAAAACAACATCATCCCTCTGATTTGAGGAGGAATGTCCTCAAGTAGTAGAATGTAGATCCTTCTTCAAAAAAAGCCCGGTACATTCGCTGTCAAAATTTTCGTCGACGATATGTGGTCCGATAACTTGATTATTAATTATTCCAGCCCAAACGTTTACGGAGAATCTTCTTTGGAAGTAGGTTTCTCGAAGAGCATGAGGGTTTTCGATTGCTCACACATGTTCATTGTGAAAATTGTTGATTCCATCTCTTGTAAATGTTCGGAACAAAAAAAGTGTTCCTGAAAGAGTATCTAGATTATTGCTCCACCATTCACAAGCACGCAGCATTGTTTCTTCTGCAGCATTGATCCTTCGCATAAGTTTACAAATCTGTTTAGGGAACGTACCTGTTAATCGAAGAGTTGTAAAGGTTCTATTGAACATTTGACGGCGGTTTCAGTATCGTCGTTGATATTCCCTAACTTAGGTGGTGATACTACCGCAGCAATATCCATATACGAAAATAATGTCCGCGTATTTTCCATTTGAATAAATTACAGGCATGATTTTAACACAAATGACACAATTAAAAAAAAACAACTGTAAATGATGACAACGAACTGACAATCATATTTTTTTGCGACCTGCCCACTTCTAAATTCGATGTTTCAAGAACCGTTAGGAATTTGGGAATACTGAATAGAATCATTTTTGCCTAAAATTAGTCATCAAATTCACATACAAAGTATCTCGGATACCTCGGCGATCACCCGGTATATCGTCCTAAACTGAAGTAAATGTTATGAATTAATAACAAAAATTATTTATTTTCATATTTTGAAATGAGTAAAGAAGAAATTTTGGTAAGATCTGTGAATCTAAAGAAAATATTGTACAAAGTGCAATTTTTTTTTAATATTTAAACTCAATACTTAAATATTTTGACTTCGTCTTGAGAATGTATGCTCGTTAAATGAAATAAAAACAAATTAAACTTCTCTGGTTAAAAGGCTTTGTTTGCTGTCTGCTTATGCAAAATAAATCTTTTCTTAGAAATTAGCTTTTATATTGAAGCTTTAATATTGAATTACTTTTAACATATTTTTAATTCTATGTGATAAAATATGTATTAAATAAATGTATATATATATATATATATATATATATATATATATATATATATATATATATATATATAAGGTAGATTCAATTAGTTGGCGATTTAAGGTCTCTCTTTACTTCAATATGTATATATTTAACAACCTCACATGTTGACGCATATGATGCCTTTTTCAAAGAAATTTAAAATATATATATTTTAAATTTCTTTGAAAAAGGCATCATATGCCGAAACATGTAAGATTGTTTTAAATACAGGTATAAATTTATTTAAATATTGAAGTAAAACCGGACCTTAAATCGCCAAATAATTGAATCTAGTTAGTTTATCGTCAACCTTTTAAAAACATTTAAAATGGCTGACGATAAACTAACAGCATTTTGATTTGATGTTTTAAATTTGACAAATTTTAACATGTTTAGTTCCGTTGTTTGCTAAATTTTAACTCTCAATTACACTCCTGATGAAGTAACAAATCCGTTATGAAATATAGAGTGGAATAAAGGAGTTTTATTTTTACTTGACAGACCGCTCACCCGTTAATGAATTTTTACTTATATATATATATATATATATATATATATATATATATATATATATATATGGTAAAGTACTTCGACGGCCCGACCCCTGCCCCATCGAGGCAAGGCGCAGACCAGCGAAGCGCACCCTGCACGGGGTTGCTCATCGCCAACCGAGGGAACACACGGAAAAGTAAAGAAGTTGCCGGGAAATGGTTGGCGGCCCTGCGCAACGGCTGGTTATACGATCTCTCTAAATTTACGCGACCGGTCACTAAACACACGCACGAGCGCGCCAACATACAAAACCCTACACTTACGCGCTCACACAAACACAAAACCACACACCCAGAGAGAGACGCAAGCTGCCAGCAGCAACCAACACACAAGTTCATACCCAGAAAGAGACACAAACTGCTAACAGCGAACAACACATATGTTCACACCTTGCTATCTGTTTTTGGAATACTAAGGCATGATTTATTATTATGCAATTGGAATGTATCTTTGAATAATTTAAACCATAGCAACTCAATTATTTGATATTTGTATTCTGTCATTTATATTTTATATCCTTGATAAAGGCATCATTGCCGAAACATGTAGGGTTGTTTTAAATATATATACTTTGAAGTAAACCAGACCTTTAATCGCCAACTGATTGAATTTCTGATTGAATTTACCATATCATACCAAGGTCACGAAAATATTGTATATATATTATATATATATATATATATATATATATATATATATATATATATATATATTATATATATATATATATATATATATATTTGTATATTTGTATATATATATTTGTATTCTTTAAATTTTTAAATTTTAAATTTTATTTTTCTTTACTCTAATCATTATTTTAATTTTAGCTCTTGCATATAATGTAAATATAATTCTTACCTTTCGTTTTGTAATTTTTTTAGTTCTAAATCACTTGAAAAAGACTTGATTATACACAAAAAAGTCGAAACGTCGATATTTAAATAAATTAAATTTTCAATAAAGGTCGCTAAACCAAAAAAAGCTTATTATTATTTTAATATATATATACATATATATATATATATATATATATATATATATATATATATATTGCTGTAAACCGTCTTATTCCTTAAATATAACTATGATAATTGAAAGTAGAAAATGTGTTTACTTGCTTCGGCTTAGCTTAGTTAATAAATAAATAATAAGAATAAAAATAATAGCTGGAGCACTCCTAATCTTTTGGGCTCGGAGCGGTTTCCAGATATACTTAATAATTGATGCTTTCTTACTTTTAGAGAAATAAAAGGCCAGTTTTAAATTAATTGGATTTTAATATATAAATTTTTATTTTTCACAAGTTTTCTTTTTCTTTTGCACTAAAGCGTATATGTTATCGCATTTAAAAAATTCAATTTAGTTTACTAGTGCACTGTGCGCATGTGTCGCTTTGTCCGAGAGAATAGGTATTGCCGTTAAGAAAATACTGCAACATATATTAAGTTGCAAACTTTACAGGTTAAAGAACATTTAATAAGGTGAAATGCTTACTATTCAAATTGATTTATAAACAACGATTAGAATAATTACGGTGTTTGTAACATACAATAATATACTTATTATTTGGTAAAAGACCTTTGCAAAGAATATGTGACTTCTAAGTATTATATTTATTTATTTAAAATATTTAAGGTTTATTTGAAAGAAAAATGATTTATAGATATTTTAGGAGTTCAGACAATCTACCTGTGTAAAATCAAGTCTCTGGAAAAATTTTTCATTTAGGCGTGGTAAGGAAGTTGTGCCGGAAAGCTTCTTAAGTGGATCAGGCTGGAATACATTTATTATTATTAATTGTTCTTTATTATTATTAATTGTTGCAGTAATAATTAATTTTAATATTTTGCATAAAAATTTACTATTATAATGACTTTTCCAAGTATGCCAAATATAAATGTAAAATTCCAGGTTGCGAAAATCGATATTATTCCAATATTTTTCCTGATTCGAGTTATCAAAATAAACATTTCTTCAATTTCACTTCTGATGATGGTAGAAAACAGGTATGGTTGAGCTCTATTAAAAGTTTTTCAGGTATTGATGTTTCTTTGAATTCAAAACAAATGCATGTTAGCGAAGATCATTTTGAACATCTAAATAATTTAGTGTCTTCTTATTCCATCGGGTTCAATTGCGAGGAAGATAGTGGCCATATCTTAACTAATCTGCAATCATTTATGTCTTCTATTGAGCCTAAAAGTGCAAAGATTAGTACATTAGATACGAATGAATTAGAAGATTCTTCTCTAAATATTCCGATTAATGATGAGAATGATTTTAATTATTAAGCTGTCACCTATGTATGTGGATTCTTCCTAAAAAAGCTTAATTTATATACCCGATTGTGAGATTTGTAAATCTTCTTTATTTTCTGCTAACGTAGAATCTCATCACACATTTACAATGTTTAAAGGATTTACTGAATCAAATAATCTCCTTTATCCCACTCTTAGTTTGGTATTATATGTTAATAACATTTACGATAAGATGGTTGTGTCTTTAAAATCTTTTGGCCATGTAAATTCTATTCACAAGAAAATGTTCGTAACTTTGCAGAAGGTTAGTTTTTTATGGTATACTTGTGTTAAATCCGATAATCAAACTTTAATTCAAGAGCAGTTGTTAAATATATTTGAGTTTAATTATTAGGAAATTTCATGATGACATTTCTCGGTCTTCTAATCATGAATCTTTGAATCGAAACTCGAGAAAAATTGGACAGTTGATGCATTTGTAGAAGATAAATTAGGTTCTCGGTAAGTTACAAGTTTAGGGTTTTCTAATCTTTTGCGCATATGAAGAATTGTCCTTATTTTATATTGCTGTTTATTTGAATTTCTGTTTATTTATTGTTATGAGTATATAGTTTATTTTGTTTGATTGCAAGAATATTGCATTTTTTATGTATATATTGAATTTTAAATATTTATTTTTCTTACATAGAGTTTAAATTTATTTTTTAACAGAATTAATTTTTATTTGTATCACGTAAATGCATGTCTGTGATTTCTATATTTATAGATATATCACACTGATGAGATCAAAAAAGATCGAAACCTGTATTTAGAGCATATTTAGAACAAAAAGACATTACAGTAATTAAAAAATGCCGCCATCGCGGTTGATTACGAATTTCGTACTACCATATTAACATCAGGGGCGCTAGCGTAACGGTTTTATTTTTAACGTGGAATGTGCTACTCATATTTGATTTTGATTTTTGCACGTTACCTGATTGCAAATTGATAACTATTGCTCACAGAACTTTACTATTTATAGCGTTGGCTTAGCGCATGTGTAACTATGACGCTACAATATTTTGGATACATTTGAACATGTATAAACTTGTCAGACCGAGATGATAGGACGCTCACATCGTAGATTTCAGTTAAAGCTTGAGTATTTTTTTTCAAATATTGTAAGCAATGATTGCAGTGTTACTAAACGTTTCAATAAATAAATAAAAATAGAAATATAAAAATAAAATGAAATCTTATTTTTTTATTCGCGAAGACAATATATTTACAACCTTGTTGTAATCATGTTGGCAAAAGGTTTTTTTATACATAAAAAAAAATAAAAGAATACTTTATTTAAATTTATACAGCTCCGCCTTATACCTAACGGTAAAAAGGCTTACGATTAAGTAAGTATATTACAGAATATTATAAATTACTACAGTCCTTTACAGCTATAATTCATCCTTTTCTATTATTAGTAAATTTTGCTCAATTAATACTTTCTTCAAGTCCATAATACTCTCATATAATCTTCTTCTATACGTATCATCTTCTGAACACATCTTCAAAATTACATCAACTTTATCCTCAAATAAGAGTTTCTGTATTCCTCCTAGCATTTTATCGACGTCCTGTATTTGTGCTTTAGTTAATAAAATATGAGGAAAGTGATTTAACGTTTGAGTAATTGCAAATGGTTTGTAATAATTACAACTTTCGATGAATTCTTTATGCGGGAGTATTGTTTCAATGTTCAAATTGTGTACGCTAAGCTTTTCAGTTATTCTTTCATAATAATAGGCCAATACTTTGTCCAAATATTTTTTCCTGAAATCTTGATCTGTCGTAAAGTAAATAAATGTTAGAAGATCTTGAGCAGGAGGAGCATAGCGATAAGATTGAAAATCAACGAAACAACAATTCGTAGGATTACCATTTTTGAATTGAAACATTATATTTGAAGCCCATAAATCTCCGTGACATATGGTATTTCTGAATGAAGTAGATGGTTTTACTACTTCATGAAAATCATCAACAATTTTACAAGCTAATTCTTTAAAAGCACTGACATTTGCTTCAGCTCCTTGGTCGAATAAATCTATTAGTGCTACAATACCAGTTTTTGTAGCTTTTAATAAATTTATAGATGATTTCTTAAGATTAAAAAACGTTTCATTAAATAAATCTGGATATTTTTCTATAAGCTTGTAGGTGTTTCCTGTTCGTTTTGTCTCTATTTCTTCGTTAATCAAAGCACTGGAATGCAATTTCGAAAGAGCTTCTAAACAAATATGTACACAGTCTAAACTCATTGATTCTCTCTGGCTTACCGTTTGATAGTTTATTGTATTTAAATCCTCGAAAATTATATACTTCATGTCATGTACGACATAGCAGATAGGAACACAGTCACTAATAATTTTAATGTTATTTTTCAAAAATTCTGGAACTATTTGCTTGAATAAAGAGCATTCTTTGTGGAAACCACCTCCTTCTTCTACAAAGGTTCGTTGAGATTCTTCTGAACACATGGCTTTCGTGAAAAATTGTAAATTTTTCTTCTCACCAGAATAAACGCAGCGAATTTTTAAAAAAGCATGATCACCAAGGAAACCTAATCCGTGTAGAGGATCAAATTTGTAAGACGTTATGGTATAATTACCGTCTCTAAACTTTTTTCGTAGTACTTCGTTACATTCGTTCTGAGAAAAATTTACGAAGACCGGATTCATCTTGCGATGTTTACGCGCTAAATCACTGCACCACATAATTACGTTTTTATGTGCTTTGTTCAGATAAGAATAGTGTATCTATGATAATGCAAGATAATATTTATTTAAAAAATGATTGATAAGAAAAATTATATATACGCGAGTGCATGAGTTCTTTTCATTGTTAGCTTAATGAAAATAATCAGATATTAGAAAGTGTAAGTTAATACGGCTACCCTTGACAAGTTTAGTATTGTTGCCTCCTGCAGCAAGTAACTAACTACGTACTGCATTCATACCTTAAACTATCCGAAAGGAGTCAAGTTATACAGTAAACACATTTCACTCACAATCGACATTGATTCTATGATTTCTGTAATTACAGATTTTTTCCTATCAGATTAAGTCCTAAGTAGGGACCGGACAAGAGAGGCCCATGACTTATCGCCCTAGGGGTCTACTATTGAAAATTTATATTTTTAAAGAGTTTTTTATTTTATTTATATAATTGGAAAACAAACGGGTAGTGATCTATAAAATACGAAATACATTTTTATTTGTTCATTTTGTATAAAGGAGTATCAATATTAACTAGCAATACTTTCTCAAGGTTCGCTTCTGCAAAATTTGTTCTCTTTGAATGAAGTACATCCTTGTAGATTGAAACGTCCTTTCTATATCGCAACTGGTTATAGGTGCATACTGGAAATATTCTTTTATTTCAGCGTATTTAGCAATTTGATTTTGAGGAATTGTCTTCAGACGCAATTGCCGCAATGTTAGTCAATTTCTATTTCTATTAAAAACTCCGTCTAACTTATGCCGGAGGCCACATCAGAAGTCACTTGGAATATTTTTCAAATTATTAATAGTCACATCTAATGTGGTTAATCAATTACATTCTTAATTTGAGATTTTGATTTTCAAAATAAGTGATTAGTTCTAGCAAATTTCCAAAGTGTTCCTGGAGCGAGTACAACTGATTTTTTAAATTTGGAATTTGTATTAGTTCCTTGCACTCGAGCATCGTCATTTAAACATGTAACGAAATTGTGTAAACTATTGCAATTTTCTGCATAAAAACTAGTAGCTTCCAACCATGTTCCCCATCTAGTTATTACTGGAGAGGGAGGCAATGACAGAGATGGAAGTTTTTCCTTGTAAAAAGCACCATTTGGTGGTGCTTTTCTGAAAACTTTTTTAAAAGCGGATACAGGTCTATCAACTTCCGGAAAGGTGTCTCTGATATATTCACAGATTCTGTGGAGAGCATGTGCTGCACAAGTAATATGCAGGATATAAGGATATGTTCCCTTTAATAGTCTGCCTGTTTTTAACATATATGCAGCACTGTCACTGACAAATAAAAGTATTTTTTCTTTGTACCTGTCGTCCGAATAAAGCTTTGATGCACATTCTCGTAAATGGTTTTAGCTACTGTTTCCGCATCAACTCTATTTCTAATTTTCGTTTCTATTATATGGAATAGTTGGATGTAGTACACCAGCTACAACATTTATCATACAGAGTCCTAATATATTGACAGTTTAGTCGGCGCTTATCCATAGGTACTGATTTGGAAGATGGCTTTCAATGCGTTCTACTGCTTTTGTGTAGCACTTAGAAACATAATATTTGCGTAAGGTGGATTCATTTGGAACATTTCGACCAGTATATTTTTGGAGAAATGCTTTGAAGATGGGATTGTTAAGTTTATTTAATGGAATATTTGCCGCTATTAAATCTTGTTGTATTATCTCTTTACATTTACATTAGATCTTAGGCCTACTTAAGTAGAACCCAAAAGATATAGCCCTCAGATATACAAATCAGATACAGAGTCTAAAGAAAGATATGCTTAAGTAACTACCCATACACAATCATTTACTTCATTTATATTATATTATTCTACAAGCAAAACTCACAGCAATATGTATGAACGTAATGATATGTACAAAAGTAATCAAATACGAAATTCACTATTACATTTTCAAACAGGGAATCATTACCGAGTCCGCGCATGTAACGAATACTAATGTACCGAATAGTTAGTTTTTCGCCATCACTAGCATATGGTAGATTGTAATTTCACATTTCACCGATTTTTCTTTTCCATCTCACTCTCTGAACTTAACATCATTGGGTGCATATATTTGAGGTATGCTGAAACTATGAGTTTTCCGAGATAACCCTCCATCTACAATATAACAGTTAAAAGAGAAAATTACACAAGCGATACGACAGATGCAACAGCCTCTATTCTTGGATATGGTCACAAATATGCAAGAACGATACGAACGTGCATTCAACGTAATGGAGGGTACTTGAAACATGTTATTCGTAACGCTAATACTTAAGTATTAATTTATTATTTTAAGTGAATAAAGTTTCAAAGTTTCAGTACTACAAATTAACAGCCACACTGTACTATTTTTTACTAGTGCTACTTCGCCACTTCATCGTAGATGAAATAGTTTTTATCTACCTGACGAAGACATTTTATGACGAAACAATAATGTATGGTTACAATGAATATTTGAAACTGTAAATATATTCCTCATTAATATTTATTATTTCGCTATTTTTTCCTAAACCTGACGTCGTAGAAGAAATTTGTCTTTATTACTATTACATCTATAAAACCAAATAAAACTGGACATTTTTAATAATGAAACAAGTGAAAATTTGTTTCTAGTGTGATGAAATATCCATAATATTTGTCATAATGTAGCAGACCTAGATATATCTGGAAATGTCCAGAATCTTCTAAATAATTCAAGATAATTTTTCTAGAAAATTGTACCAAACTCCATTCGTTAGGTAGTACTCATTTATAATGTTAACACAAGTTCAAGTAGAAAGTATTGCAATCAAAAATTATGTTCAAGGCAAAAGTTACAAGTACTTTAATCAAGTTGATAAGACAAAACTAATACACACTGATACTACTAGTATTTACACATCTGCAATTAAATAGTAATTATAAGAGTATTTGAATTTTGTTTGACTTTAAAATTTGCTGCTTTATTTCTATTTGAAAAACAAGCGTTTTCTCTTCCGCACCTCGTTTATATTAGAAATTTAAAGAGAGAATTAAAATATTTAATCATTTCTATTTCTCAATTTGTAAATAGGCGTCCAAAGATTTGCACAATAAATTTGATTTGATTAGCATATACGAGAGGCAGTTTCTATCTTCGCGAACTAGGCAGCTTCAAGTTTTAGTGCGTTTCCCATTGTTCTTTTCTAAATTCAAATATGCTTTGGTAACTTGTGTGCCAATTTACAAAACATTTGTAACATTATTCATTTTATTTAACCTCTTTAATAAATGCTGAGTATTTTGCCGTGAATTGCATCTTCCAATAATCTTTAAGGTAAGGTTCATCGTTAAAACTGGTCTGGGTTCACTTCTCAGCGTCGTATCTCCAGGAATTAAATTTACTAAGCCCGGTTACCGGTCGGTTATGACTCCTTTATCATAAACATTGCATATTTTTTAAATGTCTTAGTAGCGTTTTTCCTTGGTTAAACTCTCATATTACATACTAAAAAAACCTATAAAACCCCTTATCGTATGATTATTAATTGTGGTAAGGAGTTTTTACAGAATAATGAGTGTGTGTTGTTGCTGGCTTACTTAGCTGGTGTATTTTCGCATTTAAACGACTTGAGTGTGAATTTACAAGGACGTGATAAAACATTTTGTTAATGACAGACAAAGTTCATGCTTTCATTACGATGGTTGATATCTGGATTATTCGCATTCAAAGCTAAACTTTGGATATGCTCCCACTGACTTCGGATTACATTGAGGAAAATTTGAATGAACAAGAAACTATTATTCATCACAGTTTGGATTGCATGATGATGCATTTGCAGGAGCTAAAAGCTCAGTTGACGGAGTATTTCCCGGAAGATAAAAATGATTTTTCGAACAGATGAGTACTGAATCCGTTTAGTGAAAACGTTGTTGCTGCTAAGTTGCCAGTTGAGATTCACGACCAGCTCATCGAAATGTCTATCGACAAAAAAACGCTACAGCTGCAATTTACATCTTCCAGTATTAAACACATGCTTTTTTTAACAACATCTGAACTGATTACATCATAAGGAATCATCATTGAACGAGTCTCGATCGCGTTTAAGCAATTTTTACCACTTGCAAATAGTTGAACTTTAAGGATAATCATTTACTATATCTCCAACATTTAAATAATAATTTTTGGGTTTCTCCTTGTTTTCTAAGAAACTTTATAACGGCTTTATATTTGATTTTGTTCATTTTGATATAAAATCAATGCATGAAAACACAAACTGACAGATAATAAAATGAATAATGTTACAAATGTTTTGTAAATTGGCACACAAGTTACCAAAGCATATTTGAGTTTAGAAAAGAACAATGGGAAACGCACTAAAACTTGAAGCTGCCTAGTTCGCGAAGATAGAAACTGCCTCTCGTATATGCTAATCAATTCAAATTTATTGTGCAAATCTTTGGACGCCTATTTACAAATTGAGAAATAGAAATGATTAAATATTTTAATTTTCTCTTTAAATTTCTAATATAAACGAGGTGCGGAAGAGAAAACGCTTGTTTTTCAAATAGAAATAAAGCAGCAAATTTTAAAGTCAAACAAAATTCAAATACTCTTATAATTACTATTTAATTGCAGATGTGTAAATACTAGTAGTATCAGTGTGTATTAGTTTTGTCTTATCAACTTGATTAAAGTACTTGTAACTTTTGCCTTGAACATAATTTTTGATTGCAATACTTTCTACTTGAACTTGTGTTAACATTATAAATGAGTACTACCTAACGAATGGAGTTTGGTACAATTTTCTAGAAAAATTATCTTGGATTATTTAGAAGATTCTGGACATTTCCAGATATATCTAGGTCTGCTACATTATGACAAATATTATGGATATTTCATCACACTAGAAACAAATTTTCACTTGTTTCATTATTAAAAATGTCCAGTTTTATTTGGTTTTATAGATGTAATAGTAATAAAGACAAATTTCTTCTACGACGTCAGGTTTAGGAAAAAATAGCGAAATAATAAATATTAATGAGGAATATATTTACAGTTTCAAATATTCATTGTAACCATACATTATTGTTTCGTCATAAAATGTCTTCGTCAGGTAGATAAAAACTATTTCATCTACGATGAAGTGGCGAAGTAGCACTAGTAAAAAATAGTACAGTATGGCTGTTAATTTGTAGTACTGAAACTTTGAAACTTTATTCACTTAAAATAATAAATTAATACTTAAGTATTAGCGTTACGAATAACATGTTTCAAGTACCCTCCATTACGTTGAATGCACGTTCGTATCGTTCTTGCATATTTGTGACCATATCCAAAAATAGAGGCTGTTGCATCTGTCGTATCGCTTGTGTAATTTTCTCTTTTAACTGTTATATTGTAGATGGAGGGTTATCTCGGAAAACTCATAGTTTCAGCATACCTCAAATATATGCACCCAATGATGTTAAGTTCAGAGAGTGAGATGGAAAAGAAAAATCGGTGAAATGTGGTACATTGTTTTCAAACGTCTCCCGCAGAAAGGTGTTGTAGCATGTTGTGGCACGTTGTCCCATCCTGCTGAAAAAACTGACTACCGAAGTTTCTTGATCTGCAAAACCTCCGGTCATCTACAAACGGTGTGAGAACTTGAGTAATATAACGCTTTTGATTAACAGCTACTGGACATCCATTTTCCTCAACGAAATAAGGCCCAATAATTCCTAGTCAAAAACTGCCAACCAGACGGTCACTTTTTCACTATGCAACGGTATTTCTTGCATCTCTTGTGGTCGTTGGAAACCTAAAAATCTATTTTCGTCATTCCTACCGCGTAAGTAAACAGTTATGACACCTTTTTTTGAAGCGTAAGTGACACTTTACATACCTTGTTGACAGTTGCTATGGTAGCGGGCTGTAATATTTCATTACGACCCTAGGTAAATAATAGCAATATTAGAACATTTATAACAAATTTATTTAAAACATAATTTTAATTAACAAAAACACATAACTAGTAAAAGTAGAACCTTGTACAAAAACTTTGTAATATTAAATGTAAACGAACAATTAGATCTTTCTGCCACGGTGGAAGATTTCCATGCGCCGTATTTTTTCAGAACAAGAACATCAATTCCTGAATCTGCTAATAATGTTGCCGATGGTTTTAGACCGTCTAAAACCATCATTTTCATGCTTCGAAAATCTTTCAATTTAGGAAATTGTAAGATATTTTCACGACTTCTCCAGCAAAACTTCAGTACAAGCTATATAATAGCTTCCATCTCTATTTGATCCATATTTATAAAGTTTATTTAAAAGAAAAAGCTTTTGAGAATATATTGCATGTACTTTGACATTTATAAAAAATATAAATTTATATTGACACAAACATGGTTACCATACATACGACAAACATTCCTGACTTGATGTTACTAATGTGTATACATATAATAAAAGTAAAGTGCAAAATCATCAAAATTCGTCTATTTAAAAAAAAACGTAGGTATGACGAAAAATCTCATATGCACCACGGTTCGTACAGTACAGTTTTATGGTCTCGAATATATGGAAACCGAGACCCGTAGGGTCGCAAACGTGTTCTCGACCATAAAACTGTACTTACGAACCTAGGTACATAAATAACTATTACATGACCTGCTAAATTAAAATGACATTTGTCACTGTACCAGATGTTACTGATGAAACTGAGATTATCATATTGCATAGCAAGGATTTTGACACAGTATTCAAGTCTTGCAGCATAATCACCCATCCTCAATTGTTGGGAGGTCTGAATAACACATGCCCATTCATGTGTTATTCAGTTGCTAAGATATCAGAACATCTAACCAGAACCCAAACGTCAATGTTTATGTCAAATAACAGTGTCAATTGTTAGAGGTTTAACCACTAGAATGCCTACGCAAACACTACAAACGTATAAACGCAAAAACTAGAAACGTATAATTTTAATAGTTTGGTTATGTCATGTAAATGTGTCTATTAATTAATAATTTAGTTTTTGAAAAAGCATTTATTATAATATCCAAAATTAAAAGAAAATAATACTAAAGCAGATGTTGGAAATGTTGACCATTATTTTGAAGACAAATTTAAACTCTATGCTTCATGCTTTCAAAGCCATTTCTTGGTTTATGTCAGCATAAGAATTCACAATAGCACTACGAAGCTCTTCGATTGTGGGATGTCTGGTCTTGAAAATGGTATTCTTTAAATATGGAAAAATAAAATAGTCTAAAATTGTAAAATTTGGAGATCTTGAAGGAGAATGAAAAATTCTTGCAAAAAAGCTATTGTTTCTCGAGATTTGTACGCTGGTGCATTATTTTACTGGAAATATTCTTCCGTAAATTCATCATCATGGAGTTCATTAATAAACGGCTCTAGTAATTAATTTCGATATATTACGACAGTTATGGTTTGATTAAAAAATATAGGCCCAATAATTCGTTTTCTTGAAGCTGCTAGCCAGACGCCTCTTTTTTGTGGCTGTAGTTTCTACAAATTCATGAAGGTTTTCTGCAGATCAAATTGTCACATTTTGCTTGTTCAAATATTCTGAAAAATGGAATCAAGTCTCATCCAAAAAGAAGCATTTGTCGAGAATGTCATTATTATTTATATTATTCAATAACCATAGACAATACTGTGCTTCTTGTAACAAAATATACCTGCTCAAGTTGCTGCTTGAATTTTATATGGAAACAACTTTTAAGTCCTCTTTTAAAATAGCAAGACATGTTACCCCTGACAGTCAGGTTTACGAATTATTGTCCCTGGTTCACCAAATTTAATAACACCAGCTTGAATATGTTTTTGCAGTTGTGCGTAAGTAACTGGCAGATTAGGATACTGCTGTCGAAAATCCTGTAAGCACTGATTAGTGTAATAAACCTAATCTTCGTTTCCTAATTTTTAGCCAGTTTTATAGTAACTTTCAATAATAAATAGCTTATGTTGTAACTCTAACATTATAATGAAATAATTAAAAAAAATATAAGCGTTTATAATTTGAATTTATGTATGACTTTGAGAATTTGATGTTTTTTAAAGCTTCGCATGTGCACCAATCTTTGATTACTTAATTACTTAAAAACCAGCCTACTATAATGAGGAAAGATTTTGAAGGCACGTTATATGATGAACATATTTTGTTGTTTTTGTTATCTCATATGATGCTTTTATACTTGTTCATATTCGAATTTTAGAATATAAATTCTTTCATATTCACTTTAACAGTAATAAAACACTACTCGAGAAGTTTAAGTTTTAGTTATAAGAAATATCGTTAAGAAGCGGAAGCACCTGATTATACGATTTGGCAAATATAAATTAATTATCATATGATCTATAGTGTACTTTAAGGTTGATGGTCTACAGAAAGAAAATAAGTAGTCGTGAAAGTACCAGGAAAAAAATTACCTACGTGACTAATAGCATGTTATGAATAACATATCTACAAAAGCAAATTATAAATATGAAAGCATATTAGAATTTCGAAAGCTCTCTATAAAATAAATGTTTGTAGGTTCCCTAGGTGTATGTATCAAAATTTGTGTCATTTTATAATGGTAAAAATTAAATTTTATTATAACTTACGTTGATTAAGATAAGTTTTTGTATACTGCCATAAGTCTAATAGATGCATATACACAAGCAAGGACAAGATAGTGTTAAAATTGCAAGTAATGTGTGAAAACATTTATTTATATAAACATTACCTTCATTGTTCATTTTTTATAGATATTTTACTGCGATATTCTAAATAAGGTTTAATGCCCATTAATTTATTATTTTATTGTACAGAAATATTATTTTGACATGATGTCACATAGTATCATCCATAATCTTAACGTCATTCAAATTCTAATTATGATGAAATCCAAATAGCATTGCGTTAGCAATTTATATTGGCGTCATCTTAGTAAACAAAATGAAAAATAAAGGTTTTCGTTTGCAGAAATTTCCCCAAAAGAAAAACGTCAATTAAAAGGAATTACGTTTCATAAAAGATGGGATTAAATTAGAGACTGCTAATTTTATTGTTGTATGTTTCCTATCGATAATGCTAACGATAAAGAAGAAATATAATTTATTTAGAAAAGTAAGTACACCTATATGAGTGGAATAAATAATTTACGCTAAAATTTAAAATGATTAAAAGCCTAACAACTGTACGTACATATATATATATATATATATATATATATATATATATATATATATATATATATATATATATACAGGGTTATTCAAATGTTCCGGAACAATTAAATATTTTTGAAACCATATAAATTTTCAAACAAAACTTTTTTGGTTTTAAACAAGCTATTAGGAGCATATTTCCAATCCGAATGTTGCTCAGGTTATCATGGAAACTGTATTCAATTTGATTTTTTTAAATGAAATAACCTGTATACTTTTACATACCTGAAATTTTAAAGTGCTTTTGTGTATACAATTATGTCTCTATTTTGCTCCATTCATGAGATATTTACTATTATTTGTAATTTGTACCAACTGAGACGTTTTTAAGTTATTTGCAAATAATCATCTCGGCAACCACGCTGCGACCAATATGCAGTACGTTTACATACAGTCTCACAAAAAATCAACCAAAGAATAACAAAAAGCAAACAAATTAACGAAAAAAGTTGAATCAAGTGTATTAAATGTTCGAATTGTAAACCTTGGGCGATTTGACAACGCACTAATATCTCCTCAAATTCGCGTTTCTTAAATAATCTACACTAATGTTCCACGCTTCCTGACGAATTCTGTCTTTAAAGTGACCTATTGGTATATACTTTTGATTTAATATGTCCCCAAATGGAGAAATCTAATATTTACAAATCCGGCGATCTTGGTGGCTATTCGATAATTCCTCTCCTTCCAATCTATCTTTGTGGAAAAATTGTGTTTAAATAATTTCTACCTTCCACACCGTAATGAGGAGGAGCTTCATCTTGTTGTAACCACACATTATCTGGTTGTTCCTCAGTGAAGATGTTACACTACTTCATTGTGTAGTAAAGCTAAGTAACGTTCTGATGTTAACGTGCTGTTGATAAAAAATGGTCCTACTATTCTGCTCCCAATAACACCCAGCCAAACGTTAACTTTTTGAGGGTATTGCGTATGAACTTCTTTAGTCCAGTGTGGATTGTCTGTTGACCAATACCTGTAACTGTTCCTGTTTACTGACCCATTTAAACAGAATGTGGCCTCATCAGAGAATAATATTTTACTTAATATGGTAGGATTATTATTAATCATGTCTTGCATAACCTCACAAAATTATAGTTTCTTATCTAAGTCATCTTCCTTAAATACGTGAATTAATTTCACTTTATAAGGATCTGCTTTCTCTTTTTTGAGAATGCTATAACTGATGATTGACTCACTTGATTATCTAATGCTAGTTGGTTTGAACTCATTTTTGGAGTCTCTATTATTCGCTCCATTATTTCGTGTATTTTATATTGAGTCGTAGCAGTTTTTGGCCGACCCGTTTTCATCGAATTTTTTATACATTGTAAATTTTCGTAACGATCTAAGGTTCTCTTCACGGTACTGATACTTATAGGATTTCTATTAGGAAACATTTCGTTAAAGGAATTTCTTGCATCTCTAAACGACCTCCTTCTTCACCAATTCCAATAATCATTAATAAAGTCAACCGCTCGTATTCCGTCAGTTGTCTTTTATCAAAGAATTATAAATGATATTTACATCACAATTTTATTCAGCGATCAAGCTGCATTTACTAAAGACGGCATTATTAATTTTCATGGTAGTCATATTTTCGGCGGACGAAAATCTTCACGCTGTTGTGGAATCAAGAATTCAGCATAGATTTTCTGTTAATGCTTGGCTTAGTATTCTAAACGATCGACTGATATTGAAATTTATCTGGAATTTCTCGGAAACACTTTGCCAATATTATTAGAAGATGTACCCTTTCAGGATAGGTTACAGATGTGGTTTATGTATGATGGCGCGCCTGCTCATTTCAGGCACATTGTTCGCGTAATTATTTAAATAATGAATTTAAATGGTACATGGATAAGAATCCAAATGCTTTGCCACCTAGATCGCCCGATTTTAATCCACTAGACTTTTTTGCTTGGGGTTACTTAAAGTCGTTAATTTATTCCACACCTGTAAATGACATAGAAGATCTCCAGCAATGAATACAAAACGCATGTGAGACAATTTGCCACTCTCCAGAAATCTTCGAAAGAGTACGAGATTCCTTTGTGCGTAGATATGAAGCCTGTTTCCGCATGTAAGGAGGTCATGTCGAACATTTGATTTAAGCATCGCTTGTTGAATTGTTAATTTTTGTATGTATTTTTTCCTATTAAAAGAACATTTAATGATTAAACCGCTCTATGCAATAACAATATTGGAATTGTTTAGATCTTCGAAACGACTGATTTTAGGACGTAAGTTTACTAAGACTTTTTTCTTTGTCTTAGTGAGAAACATAAAATTTCCGAACAACTTTTTTTAGTACCCAGTATAACATCACTGGAACGGTCGTTTCCGGCATTAAAAAACATTTATTCCGCACGTCATACTAGGTTGACTGAAAGAACTGTGGAAATAGATCTAATGATTGAAATATTTAACAGGTGTTATCTACTTAATACGGTAAGTGTTTGGTACCTTTTATAATTTATTTCTTGCCATTTATTTTATGTACAAACTTTTATGCGGCCGCCACTGGTTGTTGCCGCAAATTCGCCAGGCTTAATAACAAATTGGACATAATTTATATTTCAAAAATGTTAGTATTTTAGATTTACCATAAATGTATTTTTCTCTTAGTTGGTGTATTTAAAAACGTTTGTTTTGTTTTTATGCAACCGTTTTCTTTTTTGAAAACAAAAGGAATTAAGTTTACATGGGTGTATGCATGCATATCTATTAGGGTGGTAAAATTTTTTTTTTCGTTTATCAGTTTGTATCTACCATTGTATAATTTCAGTTAGCTACCTTTAGTGAAAACCTTTTACGGTGCTCAATTGAGTGCTATTTTTGAAATTTCTGTAATAACCTAGTTAAGTGATGTTTGTAGTTTTAGTTCAGTGAAGGCGAGGCCCAGATCTTATTTTACATTGTATTAGAAAATACGACCTCGATCTACCTATTTAGGTAAACGCATCATTGACTAAAGGTTACACGCTTGCACATCTGTTTACACATAAACGAGGACGTAGTCAAACGAGGGCATTCTAATGGTATATAAGATATTCTACTAAGGAATACAAAGAAATCATAGTCAGAGAACCAGTTAGAACTCTCATTTGACTACGATACTACTCGTTGCCATACTTGTAAATAATTGTTAAGTTTGTGATGTATTAACTCATTATACTTCGTTATACCAACTTTACCTGAGTTTTATTCCAATGCGTATGTGCATCATCTTATCGACGTAACCGTAGCCGCCACAGGACCCGGTTACATTACATGGCGATCCTACCAGCCACTTAGGGCATAGGACATTACATTTCTGTGACAAACGCTTAATCTCATTTTTTTTACAGGTCAGTTTCGTTTGTTAAATTAGTCGAATCTACTTTAAAATACAACTGTTAAAGAGTTTTATAGATAAATGTAAAAAACTTTGGTTCTTATTTACTAGACTGTGAGTGAATCAGTGCATTAAAGTGATTCATCAACATGAAAAAAAAGACGACATTTTTCTACTTGGATGTCGAGCTTTGAAACCATTGGTAAAGCATAACCAACTTCCAATCCTTCGGCAAGTTCTACTTCGTTATCACCACACATTAAATGAATAATAAAATGGAAAAGATTCTGCGCATATACTCATTCAAGAAGTCATAGACGCGTAGAGCAAATCTGGTATTCCGACTAGACAACCAAATCACTGTGTTGAAAAACTTAAAAAACTCAAAATTCATAACAAGTGTCTGATTTCAAATAAAACAAGAGATTCCGAAGCACAGAAAACTAGAGAGTACTTGTTTACAGAAGAACTAGACAAACTTTTCAATATTGCCCATGCGAACGCCATGAATTCAATCAAAATTACGGAAGATAGAGTTTAGTTTCTCATTGATCAAAGAGATGAAGTTAAAATAATTATGACTTCGACTGACAAACTGCAAAAGACCAACGAACGTTTTCCAAAACGAAAACAAAGAGCTGAAGAATTCAGAGAAAAGGCCGCTAAAAGTAATGCTTCAAGTTCCGTAGTGTCAAGTCAAGAACTAGAACTTGATTCCAGTTTCAGTAACACTTTAAAGAATAAGCAAGAAGATGATTTTGTGGCTGCTTTACCAAAAAAGGCACACAGCGCTACCAGTGCGGGTGACATTGTGCTACCGACTAGTGGTATATCTACTAAACTACCAGCTCTCGTAACAAAATCAACCGACCGAGAAGCAGTCCGAATTTTTTCATTGTCTGCCGCACTTGGTTGTAATACCGCTTCACTTCCAATCTCTCAAAGCACAATTCGACGTTCACGAAAAAAGCAAGGCCAGAACTCAATGCGAATATAAAACAAACATTTGGCCAGACTTATCTATCCACATATAATACATTGGGATGGGAAAATACTGCCTGATATAACAGGCAATGCTGTCCGATGCTATTTTTGACACAATGGAACAGTGGAATGTCGCAAATCAAATCCGAGCTATAAGTTTTGACACTACTGCCTCTATGCAAAAAAGGAACGTGCACTCTCTTAGAAGTAAAGACGGGCCATGATCTTTTATGGCTTGCTTGTCGTCATCACGTCTTTGAAATAATGCGTTCAAAAATATTTACACTGTGCTTTGGGCCATCAAGCTTTCCTGAGATTCTATTATTCAAGAGATTCAGAGATGGTTGGAATACATTTCCAAAAGGGCACCACGATTGTCTCGATTCCAGTACTAGTGCGGAATAGTTTGCTGAAAATGCTCTTCAGAGTCTTACAACTTAGCTGGGGAAACATAAGTTCACTACGAATACGAGTTAATGGAGGCCACAAAGGATGTTCTGAACAAACAACGCCTCAGGACTACATACATAATGCTCGATGTATGGCGAAACTGCTGTATGCGAGAAAGATTTTTCTCTTTAGGAGTAATTCATACGCATTTAAGCTAACCAAAAGAGAATAAAAAGAATCGCTCGATTTCTAAGATTTAGATCTAAGAGCCTTTTGCAGCAGATGCATCGATTAATGGCTTGCAACTTTGAAGGAGATTAAAATTATACGAAGCCATTGATTCCGTAATCGGTACAGCAGCAAGGAGTATCTTAGAGTATCACTTGTGGTACTTGTCTGATAAGTTAGTTGCCTTTGCCTTGTTTTCCGACAACCTGTCTTATGGCGAGAAAACGGCAATTTTTCAAAGAAAGGATGTTGCCAGAGGTTATCATTTAGTACGACGTGACTCTACTAAACTATCCACGCAAGCCGCATTAGAAGCCTTTGCATCGCAAAGGACACTGAAAACACTCTCAGTTCTAGACATCAAGGACTCATTCTTGCAATTGCTTCCTTAAATTCGGGTGACAATGTTGATTACATTCAAGGCAAAAGTTGCATAAGAAATTTGCGTCTGGTTAACGGCGCTGCTTAGAGCAGTGTAAAATTATTTCAAGATTACAATACGATACTCACTGAAAATGAGGATGAAAAACAATTTTTACTTCATGTCGTTGAACAGAACAGAAAGATCCTTCCTACTGAAACATCCAAAAAAGTGCTAACGAACTTAGCTTTTAAGGATTTTTTCATAAAATTAAGATATTTCAAAGCCGATGAACACTCCCTTGTATATAAGATAGGGGGCTGAAATTTTGAATACAAAATAGGAATGGTGAGCGTAGCAAAACAAGGGGGTGGTGTGACCACTTGAAAATTTCTTTTTTGCCATATAAGCATGGACCACCCTAATATGTACAGTTCATAAAGTATTTCTTTTCAGTTCGTACTGCCCAAGTGTGAACAGCAAATTGTACTTTATCTCTTTCTAACATACATAAATACGTACTGTAATACTACACTCGTTTGTCATTTTAAGTATTTGAAATATTATATTAAATATAAAGGATAAGTTGTCCAGGAGATAGTCTTATGATATTCGGCTTACTGTCAAATTATTTGAATACCGTTGTTTATTGACTTCATGATTGACTTGTTTCCGGTATTCTGACTTCTTGATTAAGCATTCTCCAGATTTGACTATTTAGTTTGTCATCAAAAACTACATTTTTCAAAACAATACTGATAATAAATAGTAATATCAGTAATAAGTGCAATAGGTACGAAATATTTGATTATCACTTTAACATTTCTAATCTATTTATTTCACAGAATATTTCTTACCTTAAAATCTCTATGCAATGTGTTGGCTATGAAAGAATTGGTCCACACAAATACTACATCCTTAGCAATATTGCTTAAAGATATTGGATTTATATATAAGAAAGAGTGTAACAGGAGAGTGCCTAAAGAGAAATTAAATATAGCTTCAGAAATGTGTTTTTAAGGAAATACATCGATAACTTAAATTCAAGCTTAGGTCGTGTTCCTTGATGAACCTTGGACATTTTGAAAAGGTAATAGATTGAAATCATGGCGAGATGATAATGTAAAAAGTGTTAGGACATCCGAAGGCTATGATGGTAAACAATTATTATTATACATACCAGCATAGAAAATTAATTCTTTAAAGGAGCTAATCTGATTTTTGATCAAAAACAATCACCAGTAATTTCCATGGAGAAATAAATGAAAAGAAAAGTTTAAGCAATTGGTAAATGATTAACTTATACCAAATTTTGAGGTACTATCACTTATAAAATGAACAATGCTCCTTATCACAGTGTTATTGAAAATAAACAATCAAATACCTCCTCAAAAAGCAGAGATTTTTGAATGGTCGAGAGAAAAAGATAAAGTATTTACCCGAAATTACTAAATGGAATGAATTAATACGATTAGTAAAACATCATAAAGAATACATTTATTATAGATGGAATAATAAGAGAAAGCAGACATGAAGTTTTAAATTTGCCTCCCTACGATTGTGACTTCAACGTAATTAAAATGATTTGGGCTAAGGTAGAAAAATATTATAATTCAAATATCGGGAGAAATGGCCATTCAATGAAAGAGTTAAAGCAAGTTCTTGATAGTACAGAGACTACTCCTATAATAATTAATGTACACTCCAAATCACCAAAGATGATCCCTGCGTCACTGATCTATAATTCTATCGACGACATTCAAAGACTAATCTCCACATCCAAATAACAAACAGTACCTACTTGTATGGCAAGGATAGCTTGAACGAAAATATGTATTTTGAAGTTTCGCCTAGCACAGACGGCTCAGGCAATTTACTTGAGTAAAACAAAGACGGGATTATTACCTACTTCGTGATAAATACACACATTTCCGCTTAGTAGTCAGTTGTTACTCGTTGACATTTGACAGCACACTTTCGTTGATATTTGAATTGTTACTTATTTTCTTTTTATAAATACATATTTTTTTAAATTAATTTTTTCAAAACTATAATGGCAGAACATTACATTCACAATCGCGACAACTTGTTTTAAATTTGTTGCAATATTTTGAACGAGAGAAAAACCATGGTGGTGTTAATACCTATTACATGTGCACATAATATATTTAGATTTGAATAAACCTTTTGTTTAGCGAGTGGCAGATGCATTGCGCTTGGAATTAGCTACGGTAAAACGCATCAAAGCTCAGTCAATAAGCAATCCTGTTATATCTAGTCCGGGAAAGAAAAGGCCTCGTAAATAGGCGAAAACTGATGATTTGGCAGTGTTCTAAAATGAGTATCAGAAATACATTATACTCTATATATTTACAGAGTAAGACGTTACAAATTGTTATTTTTATTATATTAATATTCTTAATTTTAAAAAAACATGTTACAAAACAAACGTTAAATGCAGAAATTGCAGAAAATCACATTTTATTGAGGAGCTGCAGTTTAAATCGTGTACTTCACAATATTAGATTTAAATATAAAAAGGATAATAATCGTAGAGCATTAGTGGAACGATCCAACATTGCAGAGATGAGATTGACATTTTTTAGTAATTACATAAAGATTTTGAATTGTTCTGTTCAGAGAGAAGTGGTATTGCTTGATGAGACCTGGCAAGATAATGATCTGCAGAGTGTTCGTAAACCTGAGGGTTACGAGGGCAAGCGATATGTTGTATTACATTGGAACTATTAAGATAATGTATTACATTGTGGTTCAAAATTAGGTTTTGTGCCAAATGCTTTTTTATTGTTTGCAAGCAAATCACAAATAGAAGATTATCATGGTGAAATGAACGGAGAAATGTTTAAGAAATGGATCGAAGAATATTTAATACCAAATTTGGAAGAACCGGCTCTAATAGTGATGGACAATGCCCCTTACCATTCACAATTAGTAGAGAAACGTTCATCATCGGCTTGGTGTAAAAATGATATTATTACATACTTGTCGAAACACAATATACCTTGCGAACCAACTCTATTTAAAACTGACATACTACCCTAGGCTAAAAATTTGCATAAAGGAAAACGGTATCCAGTAGATGAATTGCTACAAAGTCATGGACATGGAATATTGAAGATTGCTTCCTTATCGTTGCGAATTTAATGCTATAGAAATGATTTGGGACCATGCAAAACAATATTATTATAATAAACATATTGGCGGAGATGGATATGGGTATGATAAAGTTATAGCTATGTGGAAGGAATCACTAGAGCAGTGTACGGAAGAAGTTTGGAAAAATTGTGTTATACACATGGAAAGCATTATAAAAAAATGGTATGATAGAGAAATATATTTAGATTGTGAGATTGATGACTTTATAATTAACATTGGTGATTCAAGCACCAGTGAAGATAGTGATTAACAATACTTCCTACCTGACTGAAGATAAAAAACGGTTTGCTATCCCATGTTTTAAATTATTCCATATTATAACCCAAGATTTCTGCCAACGTACGTTATACACGTCGTTTTTAGTTCAGGGATAGTGATATCGCCAAATATACAAATTTTCTTGTGTTGGCAGTAAAAGTATCAAGTATTAGTATACATTTATGTAATGTTAGTTTTTACTTTTAGTGACTGAAATTTTATGCAACGAATACGATGGTATTAATACTAATAATCATCCAAAATGTTGCAAATGCAATTCCCAGACTATGGCCACAATTTTTATCTAAGTATGCCTAGAAATGTAGGAGAATTACAAGAAACTAAACACATTTTATCAAGCAGCTAGATTTCCTAATGTACTAAGTAGAATTGATTGATTGATTGATTTTTCATGGAATATTCAGGTAATAGGAGATTCTCAATTAAGAATTTGTGAAATCGTAGCTAGAAAGCCAAAAGCTACACAAGACCAAACAATTTTGAATGCATCGGCAATCAAAAAAAGCTAAGAAAATGAACATTTCAATAACTCAGTTATACTTGGTGATAGTGGTTACAATATTACAAAATATTTATTAGCCTATTTAGCAAATCCTCAAAGTGGAGCTGAATAATTGTACGATAAATCCCATATTAGAACCAGAAACTTGATTGATAGATTTTTTGTTGTCTTAAAAAGATTCCCAATCTTATTACATATATGGTATGAGAGTTAATGTGGAGCTCTCGAAAGCAATAATAGTAGCAGTAACAGTATTGCACAATGTTATGAAGGGGTCATTGATGAGGACATCGAATTCCACGAAGAGTAGCCAGAAGCAAATATGCAAAATGAACATTTACAAATGCATCATTTTCTTTTTGCATATTTGCTTCTGGCTACTCTTTGTGGAATTCGATGTCCTCATCAATGACCCATATAGATAGTATAGATAGTATAATAATACTATCTTCTAAATATTTTTTATGCTTCCTTTTCTTTTGTATATATACGCATGATAGTTTTATTACTACACAAATAATAAGGCAAATTTCTTAAATGATTAACAATCATTTAATTATAACTGTTTAATAAGTTAATATGCATATGTAATCATTGACTACATATTGCTATGGATTTTTATTTAAAAATAAAATATTTTAAATAAAATATTTTGTGACCAGGACTGTACATTGAAAATGTTAATAAATTTTTGCGAGCGGTAACTAGAGAAAAACTGGTTATCCGGGGTCTAGTTAATGTGAAAGTAGGGGAGAATGTTAGAGACGACTATAAGCTGTGAAACGATAAGGTTGCTTTCTTCGATATATATATATATATATATATATATATATATATATATATATATATATATATATATATATTATATATTTAGATTAGTTCGGGTTTTGTATTTTTGATTGTGTTAATAGTTGATCTTATATTGTTATTAAATTCCCGACATTTATAGAGATAAATTCTTCCTGTTTTGATAATTAAATTTGATTAAGCACCTTTTATCGTAAGAGTCTCCATATGAATTTTTTTTGTAAGTAGAATTAAAATTTTATGACGTCATAAGAAAAATAAGAGATATTTCCATTGTATAAAAAAATAAGTAGTTAAGAGATTTAATTATTAGGAATATAGATAATACAGTTTTTATATTACAATTCTTCGTTATAATTTTATAGATAAAATTTATTCGAGGGGATTCAGTTTTTTTGTGCTTGGTGTTTGCACATGCGTAATTTTGTTCAGTATCTGAGTATACTGTGTGGTTTTCTTTGAAGAATTTAATATTAAACTTGATTATTTTTAGATAAGTTTTGATCGGAGTCATTTTGAGGACGTTTTCCATTCATTTAGCTGTCAATTTTCAATGAATGTTTTTACCTCAAGTATTTTTGTATGATACAGCATCTTTATACTTTGTAAAGGTATATATTTTTATTTTTTTTATTTTTGTATTAAATATTTATTTCACCTTTTAACTTGCGTTTGTTTTACTTACTCACTCCAATTTTGTTAAATAGTAATTTTATATAAAATAAGTAAATAAATTTTTGTGAACATTTCACTGGTGCTCAACTTATATTGTAGACACGTATTTCCTAAGTGGAACCCGAGAAGTTAGAAGTCACATTTGAAAATTCACCGGCTGAGAAACCTAGTTGGGAAAAATAGTTGTGGATGGTGGCGTGCTAAATTTTCAAACCACTATTCATAGTAATATGTATATTAACTCATTAAACAATTATAATTCCCAATTATAATTGCATTGACAATTTAACATATTGGAAAGTTTTTTTAATTGGCTCCTTTTTCTTACTGCGTATTCTTTTTTTTTGTAATTTTTATACTTGGAGTTAAAAATACAATGCATGTAACCAATGTATGTTCAATTAAATTCATTTGAATGTGTTTTCATCTTTTTGTAGCAAGTTTTTGTGAGATACATCTAGTGAAATGTATTTCGACTGCCTTATTTGTTTTGGTGTCCATTGGCTCTAATCTTCTGTTGTTAAGAATTAAGAAATACTGAAAAAACAAGCCTATCAACGCGAGGAAACGTACAGACGACCGTTTCGTTCTAATTGGAACTTCTCAATGCACGGCATTCCCTTTCGATGACGACCTTGCTTTTTCATCTCTATACTTTCTGTATATATATAGTTAACATTTGGAATTTACTGCAAGTTTCTGTTGTTAACTTAAAAATTTTTAATATACACAAAACAAATTCATACAATTTGGTGAAGACAATAAATATAATAACTATTGTTTGTATATATTATATGTTTCTTATAATAAATCTATAACTTATTGCAAGTAAAATTTTTTTGTTTTCTCTAATTTAATTTATGAAAGTTTAATTACTAAACGTTTTTTTCTTGCTCCATTTTATGTTCGTTTTTCAAAATTTCTTTCTGTAATCGTACAAGTTCTAATTTACTAGCAGTCAACAAATAATTTCGATCCAAAAGAAACATTTCACAATAAATAAGTTTGTATTAATATGTTGTGTTTACAATGCATACTGCGATTTCAAATATTTATACCGACCTTTGTGCAAAACTTAGCTTATCTATTACGGCAGTGTTAAGTTATAGTGCAATATATTCCAAATTTTATTTAAAATTAGGCACTGTAGAGATTAACTAAACTTTATTCTCATTCGGGTTATTCGACGATATAATTGATGGGTGTATTGTAGAACTGACCCTTAAAAATTTAAAATTGTCTCGAAATGTATTTGATGTAACTAAATTGTTTATTTTTTTTAAACAAATATACATTTATTATAAGATAATGTTTATATAACTGTCATAGCAGTAAATATGTACTTACAGTTATACAAAGTAGATACTCTGGTCTATTGTATGGTTTGCCATTCATTAATTCACTATATATTCACAAAACCTGCAAATTCGACCCACTGTCAACAAACTTATTTGGTCCGCAAACGAAGTCAGTTTCCATATTCATTTTGCAATTTACAGTATTTAATATGATGCCAAAGTACTGATTTGAATCATACAATGTTATATTGATGACATGACGCAGGAATAATCTTTCCTGGCGAGAAGTGTAAATGATTCAACTTCTAAGAATCAGAAACTGATTAGTTTTTATTTATTTTTATAATAAATAGTCCATTCACTTTAGAAATAACATTGGGAGTAATACAAGTAAATTTTCGAAGTTTTACTTAGCCGAAACAGGCACAGGCACATTAATAATCAGGTAATTATCTTATTTTGAATATTTGTGTATTTATAATATTTTGTAGAAGCTTAGTATGATAACATTTATACTACCATAAAAATTATCGATTCAAAGAGATAAAACTTATTGAAAATATAAGTAATATAAATGTAGGTGTAGGTTTCCGCGTTCGTTCTCTAGATGTAGATCTCGGTTTCCGGGCAATTACGCCTAACTCGTCGCGGTTCCAACCCGGAAACCGAGATCTACATATAAGTACTATGTAAATTAAGTAGAAATGTAACAGAATAATTTAAACATACATGAGTGGGTAATACCCCACCAGTTTTCTATAATACAAAAGTATTTTTAATAATATAAAATATTATTAAAAATTTTAATATTTTATATTATTAAAAATACTTTTGTATTAAGTAGAAATCTAAATTATACAACGAATTCATACATTCCCAATCTTTTTAGCCCAGATATATTGCAAGAAAATTATTTCGGTATGTTACTTTTTAACATTAAATATTTTTTTCAATATCTATGCACTTAATTATTGATATCTGACTTGACATATTTCTTTTTAAATAAATTTTTGATTGCATATTCTCACGATTTTATAATTATAACTTTAGAATAATTTGCTCGAATTAAATAATTTCCGCATAGTTTTCTTAGGTGGAAAGTATTTATAAAGAACTAGAAAGAAATAATACTTTTGAACTATTCATGTTCCCACTTTACTAATTATTATTATTTTGACATGTAGGTTACATGTATGCTTTCTTTGGTTATATTGCAAGTAAAATACTAAAATTATAACAATATTGCAAAATATGATGACAGACGGTTGTTACCGCGATTGAATACTAACTTCATTTGACTCTGCATTACTGATTTGAATCACATGCTTTGAATTTGGCCTTGAACTAAAAAGAAATACTTTATGACGTGTAGGTAAATAGCAGATCGTTACATTATATTATTAAATTGTAATATATCCTGCTTAGATTTGTTATGTCGTTTGTTATTAATTGAGATTATTTCTTGCTTAACATTGATCACATCTTTAATTTCTCTTTTCTTTGTATCCTGTTCCTTCCTGTTTGTCTGAGTATCGAAATCGAAATAATTATTCTATTGCAGTTTTATCTGTTTTGGAGTATTTGTTGGAATGTACTTTTTTGTAGGTCAGATTTAGCAACTGTATAAAAGAATTCGTCTTGTTTTTTAAAATTAAATAGTTTGCATATAAATAAAACAAAAGTTTTTAATTACATGAGCCAAGCGAAAAATATATTTATTGTAGCGACCTCTATACATGCATAAGTACCATAAAATTTAATAATAAAATAGCAATTTATAAAAATAGTTTAACATAGAAAGATGTAAGTTCATTGTTAATCCCTGAAACAATGAATTGAATTTAGAGATTAAAGTTATGTGTTTAAGGCTGATAAAAATATTCTATGGGGAGGTGGAAAACTGTATAAACTAAGATTATTCGTTAATTGCATAGTATCTATTTAAGTCGTTAACTCAAAAGATCTCATAATGAATTCATTTCTAAGTAATTTTAATTTAAATGATTGTTTGGAAGTATTAAAGAAAAAACTGAAGACTTGTAATTTCGAAGTAAATTCCTATAAAATATGTCCTTTAGACGAACGCAAAGGATTCCTTGGAGATTATTACTACTTAAGGGTGAACTACTGCAAAGAGAAAAAAGAAGAAAGTACACGCTTCTTCATAAAAGTGAAAGTAACTTCAGGTGTACAACGCGATTTTTTAGATGAAAGTGGTGCATTTGTCAAGGAATGTAGATTTTATCAAAATTTAGTAAGAGATATTTCCGAAAGTGGTATACGAATTATAAATGAATGTGTTCCCGCATGCTACTTTATATCTGAAGATCAATATTTAATATTTGAAGACTTGGGAGCAAAAGGTTATATACATCTTAACCCAAGAGTTAATACAAGCTTGGATAATATGAAATCTGTGTTAGATGCGCTTGCAAAACTTCATTGTTCTGGATTACTATTTGAAGAGAAGATGAAAGAAATAACACATAAGAACTATAACCTTCTCCAGACTTACGCTGAAATATTCGCAGAGTCTTTTTTTGCCCATACTAATTTATCTAAGCAATTTATTGAGGCTGGTAAGGAAGGAGCTGATGCCCTAATCGATTTAGGATTTAAAAATTCTACTGTCGATGTTCAGCGATTTAAAAAGGTAGTATATGATGTATACAACAGTTTTTTCAAAATTGTAGAACCATCGACTTTATACAGAAATACTATATGCCATGGCGATTTGTGGTGTACTAATCTTCTGAGTAAATTTGAAAATGGTCAAGCGGTCCACAGTTACATTATTGACTTTCAAATGTTTCGCTATGGACCGCCAGCACAAGACTTTATGATGTGTTTGTATATGATGACTGATCAACAATTTAGACAAGAAAATATACAACATTTGATTGAATATTACTACCAGAAAATGAGTGAAATATTCAAAGAGTATGGTTTGTGTCCTACAAAAATATTACCTTGCGAAGAATTTGTAGATAGCTGCAATTATTATAAAGTGTTTGCTTTAGCTCTTGCTGTATGGTCTCATCAACTGACAATATTACCGGAAGATGTATTGAGTGAGCTATTCGAACAAGGAACTGCGCAGAAGATGATATTTGAAGGTAGGGCGAAAGTGGTAAAATATTATTGGGAAAAATATGACTTGTATAAGAAGAAAATGTTGGAAAATATCAACGAGTTTGCAGATATTTTAATTGAGACTAAACAATTATAATTTAAAATGCATAAAATTATTTAAGATTAAATATCTATTTATTATACAGAGTTTTCATCATATGTTCACTAGTAATGACGTCTATATATTTTGTATATACGGCGCCACATTTTACAGCGAGGAATATTACATGGTATGACAGTATTTTTAGAAAAATTTAAAAATAAAGGCATCAATTTTGACTTAGTATACCAGGTGGCCGCCGACGTGTCCGAGAAACTTCGTATATTAATTCAATAACTGATTTTAAGCCAAAACGATTCTATTCACTGTTGCCGAATTTCTAACGGTTCTTGAAATATCGTGGTTTAAAATTGAAGTAAATTATTAACGGGCTTTTGAAAAAAAATGTGGTTTATTTTAATAAATGCGTACTGACAGTGTAATTATTAAAGCTGTGACCACCGCCTTATACAATGCATAACTCAATCCTCCGTCGGAGCTCACTGGGTTTCACCTCATAAAACGCTGCATGAACCTTCTGGATGAGTTGGTCCCTATTATTAGTCTTTCCTGTTGAATAGTTGTCTTCACATATCCTCACATGAACAAACCTAGTGGGGTTGAGATTCGGATATCGCGGTGACAAAGCAATAGGACATACCCATTTATTTTGATACTATTGATTGAGGAAATTAGTAACACCTCTTCCATAATGGACCAGAGCACCATCTGAAACGTCAGGAAGAAAGTTGTCCTTCTCAGGATAAAATCATTCAAACGTGGCGAAATATCCCGAATAACAACGCTTCATATATATATATATATATATATATATATATATATATATATATTGATAAAAGCTGATGAGCTGAATAAAAATAATAATTGAATATAGAGTAATCGAATTGTACTTAAGTTGTACTTTGAGTTGGGCGCCTTTATTTTAAACTTTTAAACTTGTAACGTTAGATCATCAGCCTCTCTCATGTAATATCTCAGGTTGCGACTAGATGTCGGTAGAACATGCATAATATTTTACTTGAATTGGACTCTATCTCGGCTCCTCGTCGATCAGTTTACCCCTATGTGTATGATGGAAAATTGCTTAATAATATTACCAAGTTATCTCTAGCTACGCAATAATAAATAAAAGAGTTCTTTAAAATAACAAGTGTAAATATTTATTGACTGTAAGTTATCTGTAAACCGTGAACAAGTAACGTGACTAACGACAAAACAAGGAATTAATATAGAGTGGGCGTGTGAACTAAAGGTTATGTTTCAATAGCAATGTTATCGTAAAGTATATTATAATATAAATAAATAAACAAGCAAATTAATGGTAAGTACTACAGTTCTTTATAATGAGTTTCTTTTCACAAATTCTGAGCAAGATAGAAATGTATTTTTGAAAGTAAAATCAAAGAGTTAGGAATTTAATAAAATTTTGTCTTGTTAAAAAAAATAGTTCTTATAAGACTTTTTCGAAATAAAATGCATTCATTAAACCTGTGTCTTGCAGGGAGCGTGCAGGTATGTAGGATGGTGTCAGCTGGTCAGGATTTTCGGTGTACGGGACCAAATAAAGCTGTTCTCGGAATACGATGCAGGTATGGACGCTGTTCGGCGGCGTAGGAATTGCTCGTAGCCGGTGGCCAAATGATGCGTTGGACGATTACTTGCCGGTCTTAGGTATAATTGACTCCAAAAGTAGTTCTAAAGTAGCGCCAAGGTTAAATGCTTCTTTTCTGAGTAGTTTTAGATTTATATCACAAGTGTTTTTAGTTTTATTAAATTTAAAATTCGGAGTAGCACTTTTTTTCTGGCAATTGTTATAAAATTTCCTACTGACGCTCGCTAGCCATTGTTTCTTTCCAAAGTATCGATATAAAATTTGAATGTAAATAAATTAGCTATATTGTTAAATTCGCGCAAATGACTTGAATTATGAAATTGACAATTAAAAAATATAAAAAGTAAATTTTAAATAAATATAAATTAATCTGAAATATACAAAGTTATCGTAATATTAATTTATTAACATTTCGATACTAATTTTACAAATTATGTCCGCCAAATGTAGCCATTCTATTGAGTGTAATTCCTGTGTTAATTACTGCTTTTCCATTTGCAGAACGCTGGAATAATGGTGCTATTTGCCTCATGTTACATTGTTATATTGTTATATATGCTATATATATTGTTATATTGTTATGAGGCAAATAGCACCATTATTCCAACCTTCTGCAAATGGAAAAGCAGTAATTAACACAGGAATTACACTCAATAGAATGGCTACATTTGGCGGACATAATTTGTAAAATTAGTATCGAAATGTTAATAAATTAATATTACGATAACTTTGTATATTTCAGATTAATTTATATTTATTTAAAATTTAGTTTTTATATTTTTTAATTATCAATTTCATAATTCTAGTCATTTACGCGAATTTAACAAGATAGCTAATTTATTTACATTCAAATTTTATATCGATACTAATTAGACACGCCCACTTCTTGGATGTTTACAAACCAGCGAACAGGTTACTTTTATTCTATACATTACACATAACCTAACATTGGGAAGCCCGGTGAAACTATTTGTAAATTATTATTTTAATATTGTTTTCATGTTTGAGTTAATATTTCATTTACATTTAAATTATTATCAATTGTAATTAAAGTAAAAATCGAGGCTATTTTCATAATTTCTTACAAGGCTTTGAAAAGAAATAATTGCTAGGGAGCGTCAGTAGAAAATTTTACAACGATTGCCAGGAAAAAAGTGCTACTCCGAATTTAAAATTTAATAAAACCAAAAATGCTTGTGATAGAATTCTAAAAATATTCAGAAAAGAAGCATTTAACATAGGCGCTACATAAGAACTACTTTTGGAGTCGATAGTACCTGAGATCGGCAAGTAATCGTCCAGCGCATCATTTTGGTCACCGGCTACAAGCAATGCCTACGCCTTCGAACAGCGTCGATACCTGCATCGTAGAATCGAAAACACCTTTATTTGATCCCGTACACCGACAATCCTAACCAGCAGATACCATCCTACATATCTGCCCGCTTCCTACAAGAAACAGGTTTAATTAATTCAGTTATTTTGGAAAAAGTCTTATAAGAACTATTTTTTTTAACAAGACAAAATTTTATTAAATTCCTAACTCTTTGATTTTACTTTAAAAATACATTTCCATCTTGCTCAGAATTTGTGAAAGGAAACTTATTATTAAGAACTGTAGTACTTACCCTAAATTTATTTGTTTATTTATTTATATTACTATATACTTTACATTAACATTGCTATTGAAACATAACCTTTAGTTCCCACGTGTACACCATATTAATTCCATGTTTTGTCGTTAGGCACGTGATTTGTTCACTGTTTACGGATAACTTATAGTCAATAAACATTTACACTTATTATCTTAAAGAACTCTTTTATTTATCATTGTGTAGCTAGAGATAACTCTGTAATATTATTAAATAATTTTCCATCATACACATAGGGGTAAACTGATCGAAGAGGAGCCGGAGATAGGGTCCAATTTATGTAAAATATTATACTTGCTCTACCGACATCTAGTCGCAACCTGAAATATTACATGAGAAAGGTTGATGATCTAACGTTACAAGTTTTAAATAAAGGCGCCCAATTTAAAGTACAATTCCCGTACTATTCAATTAATATTAATAATATCAATTAATATTATAATTTTATATTATTGTTTCTAAGCTCACAGCCATTTAATATATATATATATATATATATATATATATATATATATATATATATATATATATAATTATTTCGTGACCTTTGTATGTTATGGTAAATTCAATTTGTTGGCGATTTAAGGTCTGGTTTTACTTTAAAATATATATATTTAAAACAACGCTACATGTTTCGGCAAACGATGCTTTTATCAAGGAATATAAAATATAAATGACATATCTTATATTTTATGTTCCTTGATAAAGGCATCATTTGCCGAAATATGTAGGGTTGTTTTAAATATATATATTTTAAAGTAAAACCAGAGCTTAAATCGCCAACAAATTGAATTTACTATATATATATAGTAAATTCAATTTGTTGGCGATTTCAGGTCTGGTTTTACTTCAAAATGTATATATTTATATATTTATATATATATATATATATATATATATATATATATATATATATATATATATATAAGTGTTTAGATAATTTCTTAGCCGTTCAGTAAATATAACATTTGATAAATTATTGGAGTGCTTAGGCTTTTTTATATGAAATAATTACAAATATCAAATTAGAATGTATGTAATTGCAGAGTAAGTGGGGATGTAAACATTGCTGTCTACAAATTACAAAGCAAATCATACGAAATTTTTTAATTGAAAAGTATGGTCTACGTTGGGACTCGAACCCAAGTCTACAGCTATCCGGGCTGTCGCCTTTACCACTAGGCCACAATAGACCCAGGTTCAAGCCATTTAGAAATGCATTATAAAGTAACAGGGTTAATGAATCAGATGTCAGTTATTGCATGTAGATGTCAAGTTGAAAGCAGAAGTCAGTTTTGAAAGCTCATGTCAGTTTTGATAGCAGATATCAGTTAGTGAAAGCAATTGTCAGTTATTGAAGGCAGATGTGTGTTTTGAACGCAGGTGTCAGTTATGAAAGCAAACGTCAGATTAGAAAGCAGATGCCTATTTTTGAAAGTAGATGTGAGTTACTGAAAGCAGATGTCAGTATTTTGAGAGCAGATGTCAGATTTGAATGTTTGAAAATGCTAATTATTACTCCATAGCTACATGAGTGTTTAGATAATTTCTTAGCCGTTCATTAAATATAACATTTGATAAATTAATTAATCAAATATAAAATATAACATTTGATAAATTAATTAATCAAATGTTATATTTAATGAACGGCTAAGAAATTATCTAAACACTCATATAGCTATGGAGTAATAATTAGCATTTTCAAACATTCAAATCTGACATCTGCTCTCAAAATACTGACATCTGCTTTCAATAACTCACATCTACTTTCAAAAATAGGCATCTGCTTTCTAATCTGACGTTTGCTTTCATAACTGACACCTGCGTTCAAAACAGACATCTGCTTTCAATAACTGACATTTGCTTTCACTAACTGACATCTGCTATCAAAACTGACATGAGCTTTCAAAACTGACTTCTGCTTTCAACTTGACATCTACATGCAATAACTGACATCTGATTCATTAACACTGTTACTTTATAATGCATTTCTAAATGGCTTGAATCTGGGTCTATTGTGGCCTAGTGGTAAAGGCGACAGCCCGGATAGCTGCAGACTTGGGTTCGAGTCCCAACGTATACCATATTTTTCAATTAAAAAATTTCGTATGATTTGCTTTGTAATTTGTAGACAGCAATGTTTATATCCCCACTTACTCTGCAATTACATACATTCTAATTTGATATTTGTAAATATTTCATATAAAAACCCGAAAAACTCCAATAATTTATCAAATGTTATATATATATATATATATATATATATATATATATATATATATATATATTGATAAAGAACCCTAAGGTCGTATAATGAATACGGAACCTATATAATAGAATATAGTAATATTGGATTTAACAGTTGTCAAAGTTGACAGTTATCAAAAATGTAACAAAAATGGTTTTGATTACTATTATGAAACACGTGCTATAGTAATTTATAAGTATTTATAGGGTATCTAAAACATGAAGTGACTAGCTCAGTATATTAAGAACAAGATTTACGTAATGTCGGTTCGGTATTTGATAGATGATAGTTAACCGTACAAGCAAAGTTATACTAAGTGGATAAATTTCTAAAATAGAAAATGAATAAAACAAGAATATATGTGGTATATATCACAGGTTTAATAAAATTCTCAAATCACAATTTAATAAGGTGAGTGTAAATAGACATTAAGTATATCATTTACAAGTAAAAAAACATGAGTTATACTAAGTGGATAAATTTCTAAAATAGAAAATGAATAAAACAAGAATATAAATGGTATATATCACAGGTTTAATAAAATTCTCAAATCACAATTTAATAAGGTGAGTGTAAATAGACATTAAGTATATCATTTACAAGTAAAAAAACATGAGAAACAATGAAATATAATAATGAGGTTAAGTGTACTATAGTAATTGTTATAATTCAAATGATTATATTAGGAAATGCGAAAACAGAGTAAAAAGAACTGTACTTTTCGGTTACTAACGGTTAAGTGTACTATTGCTAATAAAACTGAATTAAAAATAACGTAAAAAACAATCCTTGAAATGTGCACCTTAACTTCAATGTTGTTTATATACATTTCATCTTGACAACAAATTCCTCAAATAAAATACACCACTACACCTAAACGTTTGACATTTCAATAAAAACATAGTATTAATTTAACAGTAAACAAAAGCTTATTTTAAATATACAATCTCCATATTCTACCTATACTCATTTTAAGGAAAATTCCTGCCATAACAGTTTTTAAAATTAGAATCAACTATTACCATGTTATGTGATATATAATTCCAATCAATTAAGTTAAACATCTTCAGGAAAATTTAAATGTAAATGAAAATGATTAAAGTGAATGGATACAAGGAATTCAATAATTATGCGAAACAAATTAGATAAATTAAAAACGCGGCGTTAACTTAATTGATATGGCATGTGAAAAATGCAGTTCTATTAAAAACTTATTCTAAATTAACAATTCCAAACATTAATATTGTATTTTTGCTCTAGGCCCCTCACATACATGGTTAGCCTCATTACAATATATATATATATATATATATATATATATATATATATATATATTCCTAATAATCTAATAAGAAATAAAACGAAAGTTTTTTAATATATGAGCCAAGCGAAACATATATTTATTGGGGCGGATATAAACTGGGAACCAAGTATATGGATTTACCAGCCCTGCAAAAAGGATTGCTTAATCCTACAGGTAATCTAGGCACCAGTACCGTTCGGGTAATGATCGCTTTAAAGCTTAAAGTAAGAAATTAGACGTTAATAAATTAAGGAATTTCCTAATGACCAAATAGATTATTTCAAATGTATTTTTATTTGTACATCTATTATAAACTGTCCAGTGAGCAATATCATAGTGTTTTCTTGTGAAACGAATGTTAGAAGTTTATGTGTAATGCGTAAAGTGTACATGGACGGTACAATTTCGTATTGTACAAAATATTGTTTACAATTATTTACAATCTACGGACTTAATAATGGACATTATATTCCAATGATGTTTTGTTTGTTGATTGATAAACGCAGTGAAACGTATGCAACATTATTTGAAATGCTAACAAAAGAAATCTTTCGACGTCACTCTACAATATTACGACCAGCTGAAGTTTTTGTAGATTTTGAGAAAAGCATTCACAAAGCGGTTCGCGCTATTTGGCCATCAGCACAAATCTGTGGTTGTCGTTTCAATTTGCACCAATCGTGGTTCAGGAAAATCCAAAGTTTGGGTTTAACAGCAGAATTTAGGAACACAGATTCCGAAGTAGGAAAATGGCTGCGATATACATTTGGATTAATGTATTTGAATCCTAACGAAGTAGGCGATTGTTTCGCCTTAGATTTGTTTGCCGAAAAACCTGCTCATGCACAGGCTGACGAATACGCCGATTATTTATTGGAGACATACATAAAAGACGATGCCTTATTTTCCCCCACATATGTGGGCTACTGCAACTCCATCGATCACTAACACCACAAACGCATGCGAAGCGTTTCATTCCAAACTAAATGAGTCATTTTATGCAACACATCCATCTATTTATATTTTTATCGAAAAGCTTAAGGAATTTCAAATAGACACTTAAAATTCAAAGTGTACACACACCAGCAAGAGTTAAAGACACACGCGCAAAACAAAAATTAAGAACTCTAAATGAACTGTGTGAACAACTAAATAATGGAACAATATCACGATTACACTTTGTGAAGGGTATATCATTTTATTCATCAGTATGACTTCAAATACACTATTTTTTTATTATAGTTTTTATATAATTAAGTATTTGCTTTTATTATTGTTTTCATATGAGTACATATTTTTTATTTTCTATCTTTTTGCTGTACTTCAACTTGAAATACACTATTTCTATATTATTGTTTTTGTTTGCTTTATACGGTGCCCAGTTTACATAGACCCTCTGCGAGTACATTTTTAGCTAGTGCCCGAATTACCAACGAGATTAAAATTTCAGGTAGGTTAGTGCCCAATTTACATCCAGGCATTTATTGTACCGACCTCTATACACGTATAAGTACCACAAAATTTGAAAACGTGCCCTACGTTTTAAACTTATATGGCACTTATCTGGGCACTTGCTATATTTATATATATTTTTAAAAACTCTTTAAAAAAAAATGTAGCTGCAGAAACTTGTGAGAGGAAAAAAATATTGTAAAGAAATATATTAATTAATAATAAAAGACCTACTTTCTCGATAGCATGTAATGAGCGTTTTAGTAATTATAGAAATATTATTAAATAATATATTATAAGAATAGTAGGTTGGAAAATAGTTATTAGAAGTTATTCAAAATAGCCAATAAAATACTTAATAAATAAAATAATTTTGCTGTTTATATGTTTTCTCATATTTAATGGTTTTATCGTTAACTGAAATAGCAGTTTATAAAAATAGTTTAACATTGAAAGATGTATGTTCATTGTTAATCCCTGAAACAATGAATTGAATTTAGAGACATTAAAATGTTTTCTTTGTTATTTATTTATCGTAGTTCAAAGTATGTGTTTAAAGCTGATAACAATGCTGTATGGGGAGGTGGACACGTGTATAAACTGGAAAGATTATTCGTTATTGCATAGTATCTATTAAAGTCGTTAACTCAAAAGATTACATAATGAATTCATTTTTAAGTAATTTTAATTTAAATGATTGTTTTGAAGTATTAAAGAAGAAACTAAAAACTTGTAATTTCGAAGTAAACTCTTATAAAATTTGCGCTTTAGATGAACGCAAAGGATTCCTTGGAGATTATTACTATTTAAGTACGAACTACTCCAAAGAAAAAATAAAAGAAAGTTCACGTTTCTTCATAAAAGTGAAAACAACTGCAGGTTTACAACGAGATTTTTTAGATGAAAATGGTGCATTTGTCAAGGAATGTAGATTTTATCAAAATTTAGTAAGAGATATTTCGGAAAGTGGTATTAGAATTATAAATGAATGTGTTCCCGCATGCCACTTTGTATCTGAAGATCAATATTTAATATTTGAAGACTTGGGAGCAGAAGGTTATATAAACCTTAACGCAAGAGTTAATACAAGCTTGGATTATATGAAATCTGTGTTAGATGCGCTTGCAAAACTTCATTGTTCTGGATTACTATTTGAAGAGAAAATGAAAGAAAAAACAGATAAGAACTATAACCTTCTTCAGACTTATGCTGAAATATTCGCAGAGTCTTTCTTTGCCCATACTAATATATCTAAGCAATTTATTGAGGCTGCTAAGGAAGGAGCTGGTGCTCTAATCGATTTAGGATTTAAAAATTCTACTATCGATGCTCAGCGACTTAAAAAGGTAGTATATGATGTATACGATAGTTTCTTCAAAGTTGTAGAACCATCGACTTTGTACAGAAATACTATATGCCATGGCGATTTGTGGTGTACTAATCTAATGAGTAAATTTGAAAATGGTAAAGCGGCGCACAGTTACATTATTGATTTTCAAGTGATTCGTTACGGACCGCCAGCACAAGACTTCATGATGTGTTTGTATATGATGACTGATAAACAATTCAGACAAGAAAATATGCAAAATTTGATTGAATATTACTATCAAAAAATGAGTGAAATATTCGAAGAGTATGGTTTGTGTCCTAGAAAAATATTACCTTACGAAGAATTTGTAGATAGTTGCAATTATTATAAAGTGTTTGCTTTTGCTCTTGCTCTAAGTCATCATCAGCTGATAATGTTACCGGAAGATGTATTGAGCGAACTACTAGAACGAGGAATTGCGCAGAAAATGATCTTTGAAGGTAGGGCGGAAGTGGTAAACGATTATTGGGGAAAAGATGATTTGTATAAGAAGAAAGCATTAGAAAATATCAACGAGTTTGCAGATATTTTAATCGAGACTAAACAATTATAAGTTAAAATTAATAAAATTATTTGATTAATGTCTATTTATTATACACAGTAATTATAAATGTTCCCAGCATACGAGTATGTTAAGTATGTTAAGACTGTTATACAGGTGCCCTTGAAATAAAGAGAAAACGTATGATGTACCTATATAGAACATAAATCTAAAATATTGTGATTAAATTAAGACGCGAACCGTGAAATTAGAAACATATGAAAATTGTATACGTGACACATATGAATTCAAAATATTCACAATGTGTATAAATAATAAATACCTAACATATACATACGCTAGAAAGCAGGTGGCCTGTCCGGCCGTAAATACGAGGACCGTAATAGACAGTAGTAGGGTGTATTACTAACAATAAGTATATGTAACTTAGAAATGGAATATGTTTCTGTGAAACTTCATAAATATATATTAATGGGAATAATATAAATACCTATTTAATTACCCTTGTTTAATATCTTTCACTATGACCTTTATCATTAACAGATATGATTTTGTTAGGGAAATTGAAATCTTTTCTATTATGTTAATTAGGTAGGAATACAAAAACAATTTATTCCTTCATCTTTTATATATGAAAGTTGTGTAATTGATGTCTCCAGTTTAAAGTATTCTTTCGTTTGCAAAGGTGTTCTATTCTGTTTTAAAAACTGATCAAGATGTGAAGACCTTGGTATGATGAAGAAGAATATGAAAAACAGAGTAACGATGTTGATATATGACAGAAAATAATAATTTTCACGACGACAAAAAAGTAATAATTTGTTTAGGAATTCAGGCCAAGCAAATACATAGTTTTAAATGCTTATAATAATTTAAAATCGGAAAATGAATCTACAGCTGAGTCAGATACTATAAAAATGACTTCGAAGTTAACAGAAGTATCTTCTTCTTTAAGTGCCGTCTCCGCTTCGAAGGTTGGCAATTATCATAGCAATTCTTACTTTTGAAACCGCAGCTCTAAACAGTTCATTATTATTACATCCAAACCAGTCCCTAAGGTTCTTCAGCCATGAATTCCGTCTTCTTCCTATAGATCTCTTGCCCGGGATTTTTCCCTGCATAATTATTTGTAGTATTTGATATTTTTCTCCCCTCATGACATGTCCCATGTACAGCAGTTTTATTCTCTTAATTGTCGGAATCACTTCTCTCTCCTTATGCATACGTCTCATCACTTCTACGTTGGTTTTTCTCTCTACCCATGAGATCTTCAATATTCTCCGGTATACCCACATCTCAAATGCCTCCAGTCTCCTCATGTCGGTTACCTTCAGCGTCCAGGCCTCCATCCCATAGTATAGTATAGACAGCACATAGCATCTCACAGAAGTATAGCAAGCGCCAATTAAGTTGGGGCGAGGAGGGGGTGCGCAGAAGCCGTTTTTAAAAACGTCCACCCCCACTACTCAAGTCATTGTCAGAATACATTTGTCATTACCGTTTGACGGAACATAATGTCTTTGGTAGGGGATTATAAAGTGATACACGCTCAGAGGTTAGAATTATCTGACATTTGATGTAAAACCAAATACAAATCTCCCCACTACTTCTAATCCTGCGCGAACTTACCCCTCCTCGCGCCAACTTAATTGGCGTTTGCTATACCTTGTGAAACAATTTACATAATTATCAAATATGGTGTTAAAACAAGGAAAAAGAGAAGCGATAAAGGATCCTCTAAGACAATTCCAATTTGGCAAGTCGATATTATTCATCAAAACATTTATAATATGTATAGACAAAATCAGGTTCCTACCTTGTCGAGTTTATGGGAGAGGCTTATTGAAGACGATACGGAAACGTAGTTTTCCATTGGCGAACGTTAAAAAGCAATGGTTTTAAATATGACCAAATTGATAAACGGCATGTCATTATGGAATCAGAAAGAATACAGAAACTCCGTTACGAATATTAAACAAACAAACAAAAGAAAATTTAAAGAAGATAGTCGTTTAATTTTTTAATTTGGATGAAACTTGGTGTGATATAACCGAAATAAAAGGCAGAATTGATAATAGGGTAGTTTGAATGTGCCTTCTTCTAGAGGAAAGAGAATAATCATATTATATTGTGGTTCGGAAAATGGATGGGTTGTTGTTATCAGTAAAAAATATCAAATCATCCCATCTTGACTACCATCAAGACATGGCATCAGAATTATTTGAAGGGTGCCTATCTTGCCTGCGAGGAGTGTTATTGTTATGGACAACGCTCCATATCATTCACGACAAGCCAGTAAAATAGCACGATTTTTGGAATTAAACGATTTATACTACGAAGACAGTTATACAAAAACACAATTGTTAGAAGTATCAGATACAAAAACATTTGAAAAGCAATATCATGTGGATAACATGGCTGCCAGCGCGGGACACAAAGTTTTACGATTACCGAAGTATTATTGTATATTTAATCCAATAAAGTTAATCTGAAGTCAACTGAAGATATATATTCGTCACAATAACGTTAATCTAAAATTTAGCGGAAGTATGGTAAATCTTATTCGGGAAGCTGCTCGGAATATCACACCATACTAATTAAGAATTTATATTTCATTTGAGTGATGGTGATGAAACGAGTGTTGAATATTGCGGAGAAGATTAAAGCATATATGTACATCTATATGAATTATTATTTCGGTTTTGATTTCCAACCAATAAAACAATATCTATCTACATTGACTATATAATGTTTTTTTAAATTTTATATATACCTACTTTTAATCTAAATTTTTAATTGAATTAATTAATTATAATTATTAATTAAACAAATTATTATATAAAATAAATCTAGTTTCTATTTTATGGAAATACCTAATCGTAAGGAACACTTATTGTTAGTCGTATAGAATACAAATTACTTAATACTCCTCTGGCTTCCATGCCGATATTATAACCAACGTCTGTATTTGCCTAGACGCTCACCACCTTATTAAAGTATTTACACGGCACAAAGCTATTTTCTTAGATTGTGGAAAATACGATAGTGTTAAAATTGCAAGTAATGTGCCAAAATATTTATTTATATAAACAGTTATTTACAACTGTCCAGTATTGTTAAATTTTTATAGACATTTTAATGCGATCTTGCAAATTAGGTTTAATGCCCATTAATTTATTATTTTATTGTCCAGAAATATTAATTGAACATGATCTCACATAGTGACATTTATAGTCTTAACGTCATTAGAATTCTAACTATGATGAAATCCAAATAGCATTACGTTAGCGATTCATATTTCGTATCATTTTAGCAAATAAAATGAACATGCAGAATTCAAATATAGGTTTTGTTTGTCGATTTTAAACAAAAAACTTCCTTAAAAGGAATTACGTTTTATAAAAATAAAAATATGTGATTAAATTAAACACAACAAATTTTATAGCTCTACGTTTTCTGTAGATAACACTATAGGCAACAAAAATATATGTACATGGGAGGAATAAATAATAATCATTAAAATTTTAAATGATTAAAAACCTGGCAACTTATATATACTTGCATATATTCCTCATTGGTTTATTCATAATTGGCTTTATTCATAATTAAAATGACAATTTTGAATACAACAACGGAAACAGTAAATGAATACTTGTGTACTTTCTGTTTTCAAGTTTAAAAAATAAGTATACTGAAAGAGTAATTTAATTTAATTGTATAATCATGAAATTATAATATACGTATTTATCATTATACTTCTTAATAATATAAAATATTATTAAAAATCGGATATGGAGAATACTATACAAGGTCATATATTTTTGAAAGTATCTCTCCAGAGACGTAGCCACGAATTTCATCTTACTACAGAATCGTCAGTGCACCACCACTGGAAAGATAAGTTCACAAAAACAACAACCTTGCCATATTACAGTAGTTATTAAAACAGAGTCTAGAAGAACATTCAGCACTACTCATTGACGAACGCCAAAACAACCATCACTGTCTCAATAATAGGTGCAAAACTAAGCCAGGTGCTTCTATCTGATTGATACAACCGCAACTTGCAGAAGCTGTATTAATGTGGCTCCACTCTTTATCGGACAAACCGAATGCATATATACTACAGTTATTTGAAACATACTTGAGTAGGTAAAACCTACTAAAACAATAATAAAATCGGGTGTGGAGAACATAATACAAGGTCAGGAACTATTAGTTTTTATGCAGAGTATTTTCGATAGTTTACAAAATTTGTAAAGACAATTAAAATAAATTCGTTAATATAGTTAGAGTTCAACATTTAATTCCATATGTGTACCTAAGATGATAGTAATAGTAATAGACTTTATTATCCAGCAGATGGACATCATTAATAGGACACCATCAAAAAATTTAATGCACATGAACAGTAATTAATAACTTTAAATAAATAAAACAGAATATGAAAAAAATAATACGATAAATTACACAATCGCAAAAATTACAGGATTAGAAATTATATCAGCAAGTATTAAGGTGTCAACAGATTCTTGGAAAAAAGATCATTAGCGTTGATACTCATGTCTGTAATTGGTGCCTCTTTCAAAATATTAATTCTTGCCCTAGGAACAACAAATGCATTAGACGAACGTATTATGTATGATGGAGTCAGGAATCCAACTTTAGAGACTAATGAGGGAGCATCTACAATAATCTACTACGAGAGACAAGCTGAAATTATTGAGCATAAAAAACACGGTTAATATTTTTTAGGATTTTATTTTAAATATGCGTTCGGCAATGACATACTTGACCATTCTTTTTTCCACTGTTTACAGGCTCCCAACCAAACTTCTTTCCGAATATCTTCAAAATAAGCGTGAACTCGGTATCAATCTCTTCTTCAGACGAAAGCCTTCTACCCTGCAAATTGCGTTTAAGCCAAAAAATAGCCAAAAGTCACACATTGCTAAATCAGACGAATACGACGGATGTTCTATTACTTTTATATTTTGTCCTGACAAAAATTTGAGAGATAAAACTGCCCTATGGCACGATGCATTACTATGGTGGAGTATAATTCCCTTGGCTGGAACTCTACTGAACACTTCAGGCAAACATTTTTCGGTGTACCACTTAGCTGCAACTGCCTTTTGTCCATCTAGCTTAATTGCATTTACTAAGCCCGTACTTCTGAAGAATACCGCATATATAACCTTTTTCATAGCTCGCTGCTTCTGAGTCATTGTAGGAGTTTCCTCATCTTCGTGAATCCATACCCACTCTCCTGGCTGGTAGGAAACTCGAAAAAGGGAATATAAGTTTCGTTACTTGTCATTATTTTTGAAAACATTTGGTGCCCTCCATTATTTAAGAAATTAAAAGTTTCCTGGCAAATTTTTACACGCTCTGCTTTTTGGAAGTCAGAAAGGTGATGCGGCACAAAACGACTTACCACTTTTTTAAATGCAGGTGATCGTGTATGCTTGTTTTAGCCGCTGAGTTTACGATGATTTTTTTAAGATCGTAGAACCATCGAGGTTGTATGAAAACACATGTCATGCAGATTTATGGTGTACTAATTTTATAAATAAATTTTAAAACGGCTCAGTAGTTCATAGTTGATTTTTAAATATTTGATTACGGACCTCCAGGATAAGACTTCATGATGTGTTTATCCAAGGAACAAACTGAAATGATTGAGAATAAAAAATACGGTTAATATTTTCTAGGATTTTATTTTAAATATGCTCAAAGTAATTCTCTTCAGCAATTCTGTCACCATTTTTGAAGATATTTAGTGCCCGCCATTATTTAAGAAATTTAAAGTTTCATGGCAAATTTTTACATGCTCTGTTTTTTTTTGGAAGTCAGGAAGGTGATGCGGTACAAAACGACTTACTACTTTTTATAAATGCAGGTGATCGTGTATGATTGTTTTAGCAGCTGAGGATCCAATCTTGAGTTGATGCTCTATTACCGCATAAGTGGCTTTATTGTCCTCTTCAATTATTTTTTTTAACAGCAGCAATGTTTTTGTCGGTAACAGCCGTAGGAGGCCACTCTGCTTCTTTTTGATGCTGAACAGAATTCCTTTCGCGTTCAAATTCCTTATACCATCAGTAAATTGTAACCAAGGAAGGCGCACTTGTTCACTAAAAACTGAATCTAAATTCTCTTTGGCCTCATAAGGGCTCTCTTTTAAAATCGTAATAAATTATGATTCGAAAGTGCTCTCTGGTTAATTCCATTTCCTTTTACTTTTAAAAAGCTGGGTTATAATGAACGTAGCTTTAAGAACAAAACGCCAAATGACAGACAAAAAGTTGCTCTAAATAAACACTCTATAATTGTTTTTCTTCACAGTCTACTGGATTTTATTATTCTGAATAAATTCGGATTATCCCGCGTATTAGTGGGAAATTTGATTAAAAATCGCATTATGTTCATGTCTCCTAGGTGAAAGTGCCGTAAAATCATGGATGTTTAAAAGATTTTCATATGCTGTACCACGAGGTAGATAGATTCCATGAATTTTAAATGAATTTGATAAATCTCTTCTATTTATGTTAGAGTTCAAGATTTGGGAAAACGCAGTTCACTCTTCAGCACAAATGCGCAATACACCGATTTTATAGCCGCCAAATTATCAAAATTCCTGCAGGGGCGAATGACAAAATATAGAAACTTGATATGGCTGTAGAGATGGAAGCAATATGTTTCCAAAAATTTTAAGCCATGATCGAAGGGAATTCCCAAGTCCCTTACAGCGCTTTTTCAAACCATATAACAGTGATTAATATTGTAGTTAACTTGATTTATTTGCATTAAATATAATTATATTTTTGGAGCATAATTATTAATAATATTCAAAACTTCCTGTAGAGAGCACGCATATTATCGTCATGTGAGAATATCTTAAGATCAATCGCATATATCAAGGTATTACAATATAACAATGTAAATAAGTCATTTATGTAGATATTACGGGGAAGTGGCCCAGAATGGGTCCCTGTAGAATAACAGAAGTAACTGCGTACAAAGCATAGCAAAGCCATTATAAAAGACATAGCAAATGCGCTCGGACAAATATTATAGTAGGAAAGCTAGCGAAAAGTCACTGAAATCTAAGGCTTTGAGATTTTTTTATTAAGAGCAGGTGAATCATGTCAAATGATTTGGCCTACTTCTTGCCATCAATTGTCTCACTAATGTACTGTGTAATTTCCAATAGTTGATATCACTCCGAGAACCGTTCTTTTAACCGTTTTAAATGTATAGTGAGTAAGTGCCTCCTTCCAAAAAATATATGCCAATAAATCAACTCCATAAATCTTGGAAACAAAATATCAAGAAAACGAATAACGAAAAAATGAGTAGGAATTTACCAAAACAGTAAAATCGTGCGTGTGTGTATGTGTGAAATATCTATTGCATGACATCCTTTTGCTATTTGCATATCTTTTTATGTTTAATGCGCTTTATCAATATCTAACCTAACAATTTCTAAAGATAGTTTAACACTAAAAGATGTACTTTTATAGCTAATTCCTCAAACAATGAATTAAATTTAGAGACATAAAAATGTTTTCTTTGTTATTTATTTATCATGGAAAGTTTAAAATATTTGTTTGGTATACAAAAAGGTTTCAAATATTTCTATACGTTAATGCACGTATAATGCTTTTGTTTCATTTTGAAACAGACATGTAAATAATTTACACATCTGTAAACATGGACAATACACCTCGTATTTTCGGCATTAACTTCTGCTTAAGACATATGTTTCTGCCATCTATAGGCGTCATCAGCTAAGCTAGTGAAGCAATGTATACAAATGATACAAATCTTTATAAATAGATCTGTATCTGTATATAACATTAAGCCGCAATCCCTATTAGATAAAGCAAATTTCATCTTGTAAGGTGGTACTTATTAATAAGTGACATCTAACGGACGAAAGAAACTTTGCCGGAAAAGGAATAAGTTTCTTTCGTCCGTTAGAGGAATATTTAAAACCTTTTTGTATATTTACCGCCATCTGGCTTGTTATGGACTAACCCGTATTGTTTCGCTTGTCGTACCCGCATAGCTGGTCACAAACGAAAGGTCCCTTTTCCGGCAAAGTTTCTTTCGTCCATTAGATGTCACTTATTAATAAGTGCCACCTTACAAGATGAAATTTGCTTTATCTAATATGGATTGCGGCTTAATGTTATATACAGATACAGATCTATTTATAAAGATTTGTATCATTTGTATACATTGCTTCACTAGCTTAGCTGATGACACCTATAGATGACGGAAACATATGTCTTAAGCAGAAGTTAATGCCGAAAATACGAGGTGTATTGTCCATGTTTACAGATGTGTAAATTATTTACGTGTCTGTTTCATAATGAAATTTGTTTAGTGTTGATAATAATATTGTATGAGGTGGCGAAACACATATTGTATAAATTGGAAAGATTATTCCTTATTGCATAGTATATATTTAAATCGTTAACACGATCTCATAATGAATTTTAATATAAATGATTGTTTCGAAGTCCTAAAGAAGAAACTAAGGACTCGTAATTTCGAAATAAATCCCTCTAAACTTCGTTCTATGGATGAACGCAAAGGATTCCTAGGAGATTAATACTATTTAAAGACGTACTACTGCAGAAAGAAAATAGAAGAAAGTACACGTTTCTTAATCAAAGTGAGAACAACTTCAAGTTTACAACGAGATTTCTTAGAAGGAAATGGTATGTTTACTAAGGAATGTAAATTTTGCCAAAATTTAGTAAGGGATATTTCGGAAAACGGTATACAAATTATAAATGAATGTGTTCCCGCATGCTATTTTGTATCTGAAAATCAATATTTAATATTTGAAGACTTAGGAGCAAAAGATTATATAAATCTTAACCCTAAAGTTGACATCACCTTGGATTATATGAAATCTGTAGTAGATGCGCTTGCGAAACTTCATTGTTCTGGATTAGTATTTGAAGAAAAGAGAAAAAAATCGGCAAGAACTATAACTTCCTCCAAACTTACTCTGAAATATTCGCAGAGTCTTTCCTTCCCCGTACTAATATATCTGAGCAACTTATTGAGGATGCTAAGAAGGCGCAATGGTCCAAATCGATTTACGTTTAAAAAGACTCAACTATCGATCTTCAACAATTTAAAAAGGTAACAATTGATGTATTCGACAATTCCTTCAAAATTGTAGAACCATCGACTTTGTACAGAAATACTATAGGTCATGGCGATGTGTGGTCTTCTAATTTTATGAGTAAATTTGAAAGTGGTAAAGCGGTGCATAGTTACATTATTGACTTTCAAGTGTTTCGCTAAGGACCGCCAGCACAAGACTTTTTGACGTGTTTATATTTAATGACTGATACACAATTTAGACAAGAACACACAAAAAATTTGATATTGAATATTACTATCAGAAAATTAGTCAAATATTTAAAGAGTATGGTTTGTGTCACACAAAAATATTACCATACAAAGAATTCGTAGATATCTGTAATTATTATAAACTCTTTGCCTGTGCTTCTGCTATAAATCATCATCAACTGATAATATAACTGGAAGATATCCTGCCCGAACTATTACAAAAAGGAATTGCGCAGAAGTTAATGGTTGGAGGTAGGGCGGAAGTGATAAAATATTATTGGGAAAAGATGAGTTTCATAAGAAGAAAACGCTAGAAAATATCAAGGAGTTTGCAGACATATTAATTGAGACTAAACAATTATAATTTAAAATTAATAAAAGCCTAAGACAAAATTCATAAATAATTGAAAATTTGATGTCTATTTATTATCCATAGTAATAATAAATGTTGCCAGCATAAGTAGTAATGACCTCTACAGATTTTATAAACGCCGTTACTTTTGACGGAAATAAATATTAGATGATCTTCTAATTAGAGTTTTTGCCGAATAATTTAAAAATAAAGGTATAACAATGGAATCTGTAAAGTAATAACTGAAAAAGGAAATTTAGAATTTGAAAGAGTGGAAGAATTTAGTTACCTGGGGGTACTAATAACAGCCAGATACCAAGAAGAAAAGTAAATTAGCATGTGAATAATAAAAGCTAATAAAAGTGCAGGAATGGTAAACCACCTAATCAGGTCAAAGCACCTATCAAGGAAAAATAAATTCAGAATATATAAATCTATTTTATGGCCCACATTACTGTATAGTTGTGAGACATGGGTGTTAAATAAAAATCAGAAAAAAAGGGTAATGAGATGGGAGAGAAGAATTCTGAGAAGCATCCTTGGAGGAAAAAGACCGGAAGAAGGTTATATAAGAAGAACGAACGAGGACGTATACAGCATATATCGAGGACCAAAAATTGACGAAGTAATAATAGCTTGGAGACTAAGATGGCTGGGATATTTGGAATGGATGACGGATGACAGGATACTAAAACAAATAGCTTGGAGAGAACCGGTCGGTAAGAAGAAAAGAGGAAGATCAAGAAAAAGATGGAGGGAAGCAGTGCTAGAAAACCTAGGAGAAAAAGATGTGGTAAACTGGAAGATAAAAGCGAAAGATCGGAAGATATAGAAAAAGATTACACAGCTCTGGGCCTGAATAGCCTCTTAAGCTACACTATATATATATAAACTTTGATTCGAGATATGTCTTTCTACACTAAAATAAATGTTATATTATAAAGTAATAATATATATTTTTTTCGAAATGAATCCAAACGCGCAAAAAAAAACTTTGAATTACTAAAATCAAAATTTCACAAAAACCATGATAGTAATCGAGTCTTACAAAGAGTACATTTTCTGTAGTAAATAGATTACATAATCTAAACTTTATACTTAAACTCCTCTTTTTCCATTGGCGTAGAAATTTAAAATGCGCAATTATTAAAAAACCCAAGTTCTACGCCTATGGAATGATGCTGCCCAAAATTTTGATATGGGGATTTCGTCTCATAAAACCATGTCGACGTACTAAATGTCAACAAAATCGAGTGACCCGTTTTATATTCATAGTAAAAAAAAACGATTTCAGAATTGTAACTTCAGCGCTGTATAGCGCCCAAATTAAACAACTTTATACTAATGTAAATTGTCTTAAATCGGCTTATTTGGCTGTAAGCAATATAGTAGTTTTTTTAAAGATCTTTTACAGACACCTCGTATAAAATTACTATTTAAATTTATTCAATTAGTAATCGTCGTAGGAGACTGTTGAAACTTCATTGTATCCAATAGAAAACACAATTTGTTTAGTTTAAAAAAATATGTTGTATTGTAGACATACTACATATATGTTCCACCACACTGTGGTTTCATCAGGTGGATGAATATATACTGTAAACTTACATTTGGTACCTATTTATATAAACACAAATATAAAGGTGAAAAACAAAAATTCTAATGAGAGGGGGTGGACCTATTGTAGTTTTATCTTTAAAGATAAAACGGACAGTAGATCAAACTCAGGGGTGTACAAGTTGACATGTGAAGACTGTAAAAAAGTGTATATAGGTCAGACAGGAAGAACCTTCCAAATTATAATGGCAGAACATGAAAGAAGCTACTTTCAACTTTTATTAATCACTGTTTCGAACATAAACACAATTCAATTCTAATTTCAAAACATTACATGTAGTAGACAAAAGTAAAAAAACTCAATATTTTAGAAGCTTTAGATTCAGTTAGGTGACATTTTGTAAAGTTCAATATCAAGATCATGTTACAAAGCCAACATTTATTTGTCATACTGTCTGAGTTTTTAGTGGCCGCACCTGTACAACGTGCATATATGAATGTAAATGAAATGCAAATATTTCAGAATTTTCTTGTTAAAAGGCTGTATGCCCTCTTACTGTTTATTTAGTATGAAGCGAGCCACAAAATTTGTATCCTAGGTAGGCCATAAACGACTGAGATAGTCATGTCTGATCTTAGAGAATTGATGAAGCGTCATTTATAAATAATCTTCAGTCAAATTGACAAGTTGGAAATATCTTTGCAATTTATTAGCTATTTAATAACGACTTTTGTATTTAACGCACATTAGAAACGGCGCATGGTTGAAATTTATTGTAGAAATGGCAGCATAATGGTGAATGGGTTTATTCTATCATGAATTTCTAGATATTGCTCACCCATATGATCAGTTTTCCACATGTATTCGCTGTTTTGTGCAATTATTCAGGAAAACACGAAACGTGGATCGAAAAAAGGCCACAGAAAATGTTGAAGCGGTAAGGCAATTGGTAGAAGAACGTCCTCAGCTTTCTGTGCGACATTTACACCAAGAATTACATCTTTCTTATAGCACTTGCAGACGTATCCTTAAGCATGATCTACATTTACACCCCTACCGCTTGCAAGCCGACTCATGAAATATTTCCTGTGGATAGACCGAAACGACTGGAATTTTGTCAAAGATCTCTTGTTTTTGATTTTAAAGATTTGAAATATTAAATGAAAACGTACATATTATATGTACGTATTAATAATGTAGCATTAAAATATTCATATTGCTGTATTTTAATTTATTATTAATAATAGTGAGCGTTATCATAACGCGCTTATTATGCCCTAGGGCGAAATGAATGGAGTTACCATCGCAAATCACGTATATATATATATATATATATATATATATATATATATATATATATATAAGTAAAAATTCTTTCAATGGAGACTGTGGTTAAATAATAATTTAAAAAATTAAAATACAGCAATATGAATATTTTAATGCTACATTATTAATACGTACATATAATATGTACGTTTTCATTTAATATTTCAAATCTTTAAAATCAAAAACAAGAGATCTTTGACAAAATTCCAGTCGTTTCGGTCTATCCACAGGAAATATTTCATGAGTCGGCTTGCAAGCGGTAGGGGTGTAAATGTAGATCATGCTTAAGTTGCTTCAATCAGTTGGCGATTAAAGGTCTGGCTTTACTTTAAAGTATATATATTTAAAACAACCGTACATGTTGCTACCTACGCGATCCCAAATAGTAGCGGCACGCTTGCAACAAGGCTGACGCTCGATGTTCAGCGAATACCTCTCTCTCTCGGCCTGACCCACCTGAAGGTGGACGCTACAAAGAATTACCCCTGCCGACTAGCTAAGGTTTGACGTAACCCCAATTATAAAACAGAAGCTCTACTGATGGTTCGAGCCTCGTGAGTAATATTATAGAAAAATGCTACGGTTGCTGGATTAAACAGACAACCTTTTAGTTAATATAAATAAAGTGAGTATAAACGTATTTTTACCTTTCTTACTAAATTGGTGGGTGAAGCCCTTAATCTGTCTACTAAAAGTAAAAGGTTATACACAAGAATATCCCAGAGAAAGGTGAAGCCCCTCTGTGAAGTTCTCAAAAGATTGAAAATGAAATATAGTATCACACTATCGAAGATTCGAAATACCAGAGATAATCTTGTCACCAAGATCCCCTTAAAGACACCAAAAATTAAGCACACTTAGCTTGCACCGAAGATAAAGAAGCCTAGTTCCTCTGGAGTCTGTCCTCCTGGTCAATACTTCCAGAAGGCTGCTCGGAAGAGACTTTTTTTTCCACCAGAGATTCAGATTCTTGGTCCCAAAATGGCCGTAGCTAGCCACGTGGGAAGAAACTTCTTGATAATACAAATCAAATAAATTACTAGTTGCTATTCCCTCGGAATTTAGCACTAATTACAGAACAATCCTACGAAGAAAATACGAAATAAGAAAGGTTTCAGTATATAAAAATAATTCTTACCGCAGAAATGCTTCTTTGCACCAAAGAATTCAAGTTAGCGCCTGGATGTCTAAAGAACAAATGTCCGAAGTATTCCTCGTGTTACGAACAATGGCCGTCGTACGTCACCCAAAATGTTCGGAAACATAAACGAAGGAAAATAAAAGCTCAAAATCTCCCAAACAATTGAAGACCGTCTTAAGAGTCCGACAGAACACATTTCGTCAATTAATTAATTAGCAGGAATCGGCAATTACTTTACAAAATAATAACAAGATTTCTTAAAGAAGCACTATTCTAAAAAAAATGTCAATGTGCCTTCAACATCTACTTTGAGAAAGAAGTATGTCGACCGTAACCTTGAAGACGTGAAAGAAGCCCCCTAAAATTAAATTAAAAACAAATATGTATGGTTTTCTGTCGACGAAACTGCAGATGTTCAGGGAAGGTATATTGCTAACTTAATCATTGGAGTTTTGAACGAGGATAGCTAAGGAAAAGGATATTTGATTAGTGTAAATATTTAATTAATAATTTAAACAACGCTAATGATACGTTAATTAGTTTCCGGCAAAAATTATTAGTAGAAAACGTATTACTAATGGTAACTGATGCTGCTTCATATATGGGGAAAGCAGCACAAAATTCTTAAAAAAAATTTCCTAATTTAATATATTGCACGTGTTTGGCCCATGGATTAAATATAGTAGCCGAAACAGTTTAATCAGAATTTCCTTTAGTGAATAGTTTAGTAAGTAAAGTAAACTCCCGGAAAATTGTCTCTAATGCGTTAACAGATTCTGTGGAGAGTATAATATGCAGCACATTTGGATATGTTTCCTTTAACAGTCGGCCTATTTTTAACATATATGCAGCACCGTCACTGTCAAATAAAAGTATTTTTTCTTTGTACCTGTCGTTTTGGTGCATATTCTCGTAAATGATTTTAGCTACTGTTTCCGCATTAACTGTATATATAACTTATGTTGCTATTACATATGCGTTATATGGAATAGTTGGATGTAGTACACCAGCTAAAACATTTATCTAATATATCGACACTTATCCATAGATACTGATTTGAAAGATGGCTTCTAAAGCGTTCTATTGCTTTCGTGTTACACTTAGAAACATAATATTTGCGCAAGGTGGATTCATCAGGAAGATTTCGAGCAGTATATTTTTTGAGAAATGTTTTGAAGGTGGGATTGTTAAGTTTTTTTAATGAAATATTTGCCGCCATTAAAGTTACACAGAGTTAAGATTGTCAGATTCTAACGGGTCTAAGTCTAATTTCTGTGATGCTAAGTGAAGTTTTACATGCGATTTCTTGGAATTTTTTTACGATATTTTACAGACTTTGCAATAAATTACGGAATCACTGACAATGGATATACAATCAGTATAACCCTTAATCCAACTTACGACTTGTTTCACGATGCTATTCTCGACGTTGTTTCATATAATATCTAAAAAAGTAAACAATGTTCTAGATCTAAAAAATCAAAATTAAAAATGTATGCGTAAGTTATTGAAGCTTAATGAAATTCATTGCGACACTTACGTCAAAATAATTGGGAGAAGTGGATTCGATGAAACGATATTAAACGGGATCTATTACAAAAATTACGTAGTATGGTAATTAACACTTAAAACAATGAAAAGAGAAACTAACTCACCGTACTTTATTTATCTTATGAAATATAAACTAATAAATAAAATAAATTATAAAAACCCCGCTTCTATCTAAGCCCATGAAGAAATGAATTTCACTATAATATTGAAGTAATTGCGTCGCAATTAAACGACGAAAACCAGATGTGCGGTTAACCGAATGAATAGAGATATTCAATAACTGCGTATTGTATTTAGCGTTGTTATAGACCAGCGTTTCTTAATCTTTTTAATAAGTGAAACCCTTTTTAGTAGTCACTTTTATTGTGGAGCCCCTGGTTTGTTTCAATAGTATGCTTTTAATGTAACATTCTGTAAATGGATTATATGCAACAAAAATGACAATTATTTAAAAAAATATTTATTTTCTTCAAAAAGTAATTCAAAAATTAACACAACAACTTAAATTTACATTTACAGGACTTTTAAATTTTAATTTTAATGGGATGAGTGATATTGCTTTTTATTATCACAAATATACTTAATATTAGGCTTAATTGATGAAAGTTGAATTCTTATGTCAGGTACGGCATCAAGTCTGTTCCGGTATTTAGTTTTTGTCGACAAATAAGCTGAGAACCCCGTTTCGCACATATATGTGGTTACAAATGGTAAAAGTACCAACACGGCCTTTTGCGACAATTGAGGATAATCATCTTTTATACTGCACCAGAATTCCGTTAATGGCATTAATTTAAATTTATTTTGCAATGATGAATCAGATGTCATTTCAATAAAAGTTTCGTATTCTTCCGTTGACATGGTCGAAGGTCGTGCATTGAAAATAAATGGGTTTTTAATCCTCAATTCATTTTGATATTTAATCTGCTGTTCATTTGGAAAATACTTATTAAAAGCTTCACTCAATCCTTTCAGATGTTGAATAATTTCTTCAATAAATGCCTCTGCTATTTCCACCCCTTCTTCTTCTAAAAAGCCTTTTATTGTTGGGAAACAATCAAACTCGTTGGAGCGCACACAAATTGTCCAAAATTCTATTTTTTTCTTGAAAGCAAGATTTTTTTCGTGGGCAATAAATACATTTACTTGTTTGCCCTGGAGGGTTAAATTAAGTTCATTTATCTTTGTAAAAATGTCGCTTAAATAGGCAATTTTAAGTAACCAATTTCTATCAAATAATCGACCTTTCAATTCAAAATTGTGTTCTAAAAAAAAAGCACGCACCTCGTTCCTTAACTCAAGAAAACGGGTTAGTATCTTTCCTCGAGATAACCATCTGACTTCAGTATGTAAAAGAAGAGATGTATGTACACTTCCAATCTCCTTACAGAGTATTTTGAATAAACGATTATTTAGCGGTCGAGATTTTATGAAGTTAATGATTTTGATGACCTCATCAAGAGCTTCTTATAACTAGGGGATAATTTTTTAGCAGCAAGTGCCTGCCTATGGATCATCCAGTGGCTACTAGAACAGTTTTTAGCTATATTTTTAATAAGCTGTACAGCCCCATTAATTATGCCACTCATGGCCTTTGCTCCATCGGTACAGATATCAATACAGTTGTCCCTTGGTACTTTATTCTCTTCAAGAAAAGAATTTAGAAGACCAAATATTTCGACTCCAGTAGTACGTGTTGGTAGAGATTTGCATAAAAGAAGATCTTCCAATAATGCGTTTTCGTGCTGATATGTAACGATTACAATTAATATTGCTAGTCCAGATACATCGGTTGAGTCATCAATTTGTAATGAAAATTTGCATGATTTGAGACGAAAAGTAAGTTCATTCTTTATATTGGCTGCTAAATATCTGATGCGCTGAGCTACCGTGTCATTCGAAAGTGGAATCTTTTTTCACCTAACACACATTTTACCATCTCCATACATATAGGTTTAATAAGATTTTCCGCAATTGAGTATGCTTCACCACGTTGAGCTATCAGATAGCTGACTAAGTAAAAAGCCTCACTTGCTTTTTCATTCACCGTTTTTGTGGTTTGAACCATAACCGTTTTTTATTTTAAAAGTTCGTCACGCTTCCGAATGAAGAATTCAACATTTTTTTATTTAAGCTCGCCATGAACAGATTCTAAACGACGACGCATTTTAGCTGGAGCCATAGAGCTATTTGGTAGAACGTTGTTGCATATAACACACTGAGGATTATCATTATCGTTTATTAATCCCAAACATATATAACTTTCATCATATTTCCTTAGTTCCTGCTCTGGGTTGATTACTTGTAGAGGCCATTACTGGCCTAATTTCGTTTGTGGCGATTTCAGTTGCATCACTTTTATTATTACCACAGTTATCTTTAGCAAAAGAGCTAGTTGCTGGGTCCGAAACAGAAGAGTCAAGTTCTGCAGTAGAACGCTTTAAAGTGCCTTCTTTAAGCCACCTCTCCATCCTGCAACAAAATATCGAAAATGGTTTTAAGACAAAAATAACAGCACCAGTTACCTTTTAAGAGGGAGTTCTCATTTTTAATAAAAAAAAGTTTTTTTTTCTTTTATTATCTTAATGCTATATGTGTCTAGAATAAGTCTAGAATAAGTACTCGGTTCCGTACAATAGTTATAGCTTTATGTATCACTTGTATACAAGCTGTATACATCACTCGTATAAAGTTTAAGCAAATTTTTCCCAAAATAATGTTTCTGAAATCGGTAACAAGAATTTCTCAGACGCTAATTGACCAATCTAGATCTAGATCTTTTTGTATTATGTTTGTAAACATGTACACCAGTGGGCAAACTAGGATCTTTGATTAAAATGCTATATTTCAGTTTTAATTCCACTTTTCCTAATCTAAAATGGTCGTTTTTTCAAATTTTTAGTAAAATGCGCGCCATTCTTATAATTTTTAATTTTTTGAAAAGATCCTATTTTACTCAACAGAAGTAATCTTTGCTACCGTTTGGTATCTCGTTTTTCGGGCGTCAACTTTAACGCCCTCTGCTACAGAGACAAATTATGGCAAATTAAAACACAATTTATTTTTGCAAAGATATGCGTAACGAATTAAAAAAAGTTCCCTTTAAAAAAAATTATTAAAAATCGTCGTTTTTATTCAAAAAATGAGAACTCAACTTAAGACCGAATAAAGTTTAAAGGTTACTTACGTTGATATTATTTTTAACAGTGAAATATTAAACATAAACAATTACAATTTCTAGGTTTTAACACAGTTTTTAGACAGTTTGCTTTTAAACAATTGGTTTTAGACAGAACCAATAAAGTTTATCAATAAACAAAATCACTTTCTCAATAACTTTCAATCAGTTTATTTATCTTTCAATCACTTTATTTTAATTTTCAATCACTTTATTTATAAGACACACATCGGCAAGTGACTATTATTCTCGCAGTGTAATGATCAATAAAGAATTGAGCCGGGGAATCACCGATACCGGGATTTCCCGTGATTATAACAGGGCGGCTGCTTTTAATACCAAAAATTGTCCCGACGGCGCCGTTACAATTCGCGACGTCGGACTGTCGCATTTGCATCGACTATCCAGATTAGTAAGTGGAATTTAGTGCCGTTAAATTTTTATTACTTTTTTTATGTTACTTCCTTGAATGTTATAAAAAAAGCACGTAACTTTCGCGGAACCCTTGAGTGATCTCCACGGAACCCCGGGGTTCCGCGGAACACAGTTTAAGAACCGCTGTTATAGACTATTTATATGGTCCATCGTGATTTCGGCCTGATGCGTCCGGTCTCTATTATAAGTTAATTTTAAGTAAACGACGACAGAATTTTACAATGGGCAATCTAGAAAAGCATTTGATTAGTTACTGTTATTATTCAAATAATAATTAATTATGGTTAGAAAAATTGTAATGTAAATAGATATTGTTAATAGAAAAGTATCATATTTTCTTTATATTATTTTTATTGTTCTTACATCACCGAAAATAAATAATTTCATAAACAAAACAGTTTTATAACTTTTTACAACCTTAAATACTCTATATAACTTGAACATGAATACATACTTTTTCTTATTATATTAGAGGTTATTGTTATTAATATCATAATTATTTTATTACCATAAAATTTAGTATAATAATTCCATCTTTCAAAGTATAAACGCATGTTTAAGGGCATAATTTAATAATTGAATAGCATTTATAACGTCTCAGGATATTTTAAGTTTTTGTAAACATATTGTTAATAGTGTTACACAAATATTATCTAATGTAACAGACTTTAAATGTAGAATAAAGTTTTGTTTCATAGAATCGGCTTTCTTGTTGGAATGTAGAAAATTTAGCCTATTGATTCATATTTTTCTATATTAGAGTATATGGTCTGAGCTTTAGTCATGACGAAATGTTACGAAATGATTATGAAATAGATGCATGTATGTAACTACTGACGTGTGCAGTGCACATGAAATGTACATATAGTAAATATACTATTGTTTGTGAAATATAAGGTGTTTTATTTAAGTTTAATAGATGCATGTATATTTGTCATGAAACATATTTGATTTAGATTTCCTGTTCTTACATCAAGCTATTAACTGATCCATTTTTATGGAGAAAACAAATAATAATTTTCTAAAAATAATTAAAAAAACGAAAGATGCACACTCATAAGTAATCTCTTGAAACAATGGACTTTATTTCGGTCCATAAAATATTTTTTTTGCGATATTTTTAATGGTGAATAGTTTAAGATATAGTTTTAAATTTGATAAAATTGAAAAATTTGATATAAAAGAGGAAAATTATTTCGTACTGTATATTATCTAGTTGAGTCGTTAGTTCAAACAATCTCGCAATGAATTCATCTTTAAGTAATTTTAGTTTAAGTGATTGTTGTAAATTGTTAAAGAAGAAACTGAATACTAGCAATATTGAAGTAAAATCTTACAATGTTCGTCCACTCGATGAACGCAAGGGTTATCTTGGAGATTACTACTATTTGTGGATAAACTACGAGTACGAAAATAAAGAAGTAAATGAACGATTCTTTGTTAAAGCGAAGACAACTTTAACCACGAACCAAGAGTTTTTGAAAGAAAATGATAAATTTTCAAAAGAATGTAAATTTTACCAAAATTTGGTATGGGACATTGCAGAAAGCGGAGTTGAAATTATAAATGAGTGCGTTCCTCCGTGTTACCTTGTATCTGATGATGAACATTTAATCTTTGAAGAATTGGAAATGCAAGGCTATATAAGTCTAAGTGCAAGAGACGAGGTTAGTTTGGATTACCTAAAATCTGGATTAGATGCGCTTGCAAAACTCCATTGTTCTGGTATAATATTTGAAGAGAAAATGAAAGAAAAGTTGGGCCAAAATTTCAAACTTCCTCAAAATTATGCTGAAATTTTGAAGGAGACTTTCTTTGCGCGCTCCAAATTGTCGAAACGATTTATCGAAGCTGCTAAGGAAGCCGTAGGAGCTAAAATAGATTTAACTTTCCAAAATTCCAATGACGATATTCAACGTTTAAAAAGAAAAACGTTCGATGTGTATGATAGCTTTTTTAAAATCGTAGAACCATCCACTCTTTATAGGAATACAATATGTCATGGTGATCTATGGTCTGCAAATTTAATGAATAAATTTGAAAACGGTAAAGTGACGCACACCTACATTATTGATTTTCAAATGATTCGCTACGGACCGCCAGCACAAGATGTTATGACACTTCTGTACATAACGACCAGCAAAAAATTTAGACAAGAACACATGCAGAATTTAATTGAATATTACTACAGTAAAATGAGCGAAATACTTATGGAATATGGTTTGTGTCCTACAAATATTTTATCTTATAAAGAATTTACGGAAAGCTGTAATTATTACAGACTTTTTGCATATGCTTTTGCTATGAATCATCATCTCATGATAATGTTTCCAGAACAAGAAGTTATGCAAAAGTTGGTCTTTGAAGGCAGGCCGAAAGCTATACACGACTATTGGAACATAGATGATATTTATAGAGAGAAATTAAAAGAAAATATTACAGAATTTAGAGATATTTTAATAGAAACTAATCAATTGTAGTTAAAACTTATTATTATATAGTTAAACTTGTTATTAAAATGTAAGTAAAGTTATCTAGATATTGTAATATCTAACGATAATAATAGCGAATAGGTGCTATGCTTGATGTGTTTTGATTTTAGACACTCTGTAGTTCCACCGTATCTCAAAGTAAAAATTATAGAGATGATATAAATAAGATTAAAATTGGGAGAAAACACCTAATAAAAATAAACCTATAGAACAGTTATATTTAAATGTTTTTGTTTAAATAATAATTTGTTTCCAGTCTTTAAAAGCGATCATATTGAATAATATAAAATTACACAAAAGGATAGTAACAGCACATAATAAGAGCAGGATAAGGAATAAATGAAATATTACGAATGTTATGTTAGGCAATGATGAAGTTTTTCAATAACAAAATGGGCGAGAAAGCTAAACAGAAAGTTTATCCCTTATAGTATTCAACTCTATATAAATTTATCGCATATCAGAAATTCATTCTATTGCATGTTCAGAATCACCTCGCATATATTAACTTTTAACACATTTTGCAGTAAGATCAAAAGCGTGGTTCAGCAAAATGATTATTATTCACCGGAGAAAAATCTACAAACGATTATAAACTTGTACTTTTATACAGCAAAGATCAGAAGAATATTATATTATTCACAATTCGCTTTCAACGCAATATACAAGAGAAAGTATAAATATAAATACAATAAATATATTAGAAAAAATCGACTACTATTTAATAACAAAAATATAGACTGTCCCTTAGAAAATATAGTGAACGATTGAGAATTTCAAGTAAGTGCGTTGGTTGAAATACATCGTTCATTATTACGGTGAGAAGTTGCTCATTAATTGAATATGAATAACTTTTTAAAATGTCTGTTACATTAAAATTTTACCTGAAAATTGTTCTCGCCGTACACAATTTTGCGAAATTGTGATGAAAGACCTAAATATAAATTAAAATTTCTCGAAACAAATATTACTTAACGGTTGAATTGTCTTTAAATTTACATGAAAGGCATAATCCCGTTGCAATATGTCGGTGATCTATTAATCTATGAATCCCCATACAGACTTGATATCCGCAAAACTCCGTTTGTCTGGATATGTGTATTAGCTAATGAAATTTAGACATATTAGAAGATATACAGAGTTAGGCAAATGTATGGATCCATTCGAATATCTTTGATATGGCTACTTATATATTAATAAAACTTTCCACCATTAATTATATGCAAATCAGGAATTCGACGAGTATATATATATCCCAATCAAACGCACGGTTTAGTCGAAAACGATGTTAGCTTTTTTTATTTTAAAGAAAACAGCCTGTATATTTTTACGAATTTCAATAGATCTCTGCTCTGAACTGAAAAAGAATATATTGAAATTCTGATGATGATTAGTTTTGGTGACCGTGTCACAACTCATAAAGAAGTATGGAATCTATTCGTAACGTTAGACCGGTCTCTGACATTCAAGCGACACCTCTAGAAAACTACTCAAAAGGTGAAGACCCGCAATTATATACTACATAAACTTGCCAGCAATTCATTGGGAGCGAAAAGGAAGACCCTTCGAACGGTAGCAATTTATCCTACTGAATACTGTACTGCTGTTTGGTATCGAAGTTCTCACACCAAGCTAGTAGATATTCAACTTAACGATACAATGAGAAGCGTTACCGCTACTGTTAGATATATTACTAGTCTCTGGTAACATTATCCCGCGGATATCAAACGTCTCACTGCAGCACAGAATGAATGGGCTAAGATTTCCAACATCAACAAACTTCAACAACAACCCTCGCACTAAACTATGATACAAATTGCCATTCAGCAGCCATAATATTGAAGCACGAAAAATATCATCTGTATAAACCACATTTAGTGCAAGAATTATTGGCAGGGATTATGATCGTAGAGTTGAATTTTGCGAAAGAGTGATGGAGACACGCAAAAATGACTAATATTTTACATCCAATTTGCTGATTTTCCGATGAGGCTACCTTTTGTTTGAATGATACCGTTAATCGCCGTAACTGTCGATATTGGTCAATAGATAACCCTCACTGGATGCTACACACGCATACACAACATCCGCAGAATTTAACCGTTTAGGCTGGTATTTTCAGGAACCGTATTATTGGTCCTTTTTTCATTCATGGTACACTAACTGGACAGAGATATTTAAATTTACGTGATCGGGTTGTTTCTAATACTGAGGAAGATGGGGAATTACCTGTAAGTGTTTGGTTCCATGATGTAGCACCCCCTTAATGTTAGAAGTTTTTTAAATGAAACATTCTCAAATCGGTAAATTGGTCGTGGAGGATTCATTGAATGGCTCGCACGGTCTTCACATTTAAATTCTCTAGATTTTTTCCTTTGGGGTTATTTAAAATATGTGGTTTAAACCAGACGATCGCATAATATGAACGAGTTACGGCAGAGAATAATTGAGGAATTTCAATTAATTTATGAAGGAGCTTTGGCAAATATCATTCTAGCATTTGTTCACAGACTTACATATTGTAAAGAAGTGAACGGTCATCATTTCGAAAACTTTCTTAACTATATTGATTTTGATTATTTTTTGTGTCCATTTTGCTTGTTCTCAATCAAATTTGCATTATTAGCTTTAATTAAATATCTCTATCGTTGTTGAACAAAAGGGTGCTAAACCTTATTATTGCTGAACTCCAAGAGTAGAGCTCTATTGAAATTCGTAAAAATATACAGGATGTTTCATTTAAAATAAAAAAGTTAACATCGATGCCGGCTAAACTGGCAGTCTTATTCGGATATAAATATACTTCTCGAATCCCCGCTTTGCATTTAATTGCGGAAAGTCTTATTTAAATCTAGTTAGCCATATTAAAGATATTCGAATGAATCCATACATTTGCTTAACCCTGTATATAGTAAGAGAGAAGGCAGAAAATTGCGGGAAGAGCTATGATGAAATCATTAAATACGCAAATAAACGCATTTATTGTGTTTCGAAATATTCACCATTGAAGTCTATGCCTTTTTCATTTGTTTAAACCAATCATTGAAACATATGCGCTGTTTTGAAGTTGAGGTACTCAAAATGTGTGACTTTAATGCAGTGATGGCCTTTTTTGATCAGGAAAAGCTGTGGCCCCGCATTTTTTTGTGATTGTTGGAAATGTAAAAAGATCAATTAGATAGTCAGGACGATCGATAAGTCGTTAATTCGATGCCTTTACTTCGCAAGTAATCGACTGTTGCGCGATCTGTACGGAGAGCAGCATTATCGTAATGAAGGATGATTGCCCGTTTAAGGTTGCTTTTTCGCCATTTATCAATATCTTCTCGCAATGAAATTGTTGATCACCATTCCGCATTTACAGTAAAGAATAATTGTAGCAACATGACCAGATTTTGCTACACACCAAATTTTGTTTCGTAGTATAACACTGGGGTTTCTCCTTTGTGTCATTATGTATCGCTATAGTTGGATGAAGTGTATTTAGAAGTATGGCATTTTTATTTTATTGCCCTGGTAAACTGTCAGTGTGATTTCATCATGTTTGATAACTATAGTGGAATGTAATTATGCTTTTTGGTTCTTGTTACAAATTGGCACTTCATTCTTTGCTCGATTCATTGTTCCTACTATTGTAGTACCTTTTGTTGTCAGGGTTTGCGCCAACTTTAGGCTGGTAAAAAAGTTATCAGTAGTGACATTTCTTCCCATATTTAGAAAAGGCTCCATTAGTTTCGGAACAACATACCCAGAAAGTGGTTGGTTCTTGGGATGCGTATCGTCTTTTCGCAAATAAAGAAAGCCGTTCGGCAGATATTTCGAATTGGTGTCGGCAGCCGGCCAAAATTTAATATCAAATTTGTCGGGCTTATTGGCCATATATTTTGGTAAATCTACATCTAGTTTTAGTCGGAAATAGCTATTTGTCTTTCGTAATGTTTTTTTTTTATGATTGGTAATAAATCTCTCCCATATTTCGGGTGCCAAAGAACATTTATCATTGAATAAACGTTGCTTTCGTGTACATCGAATGTCAAATCTTAGAAAATTCATGATTTCAGAAAATCAATTACGTGACATGGTATCACGAAAAAATGAATGGCCCTATTTTGTAGACCATAAACTGTGAAGTTCTAATGTTCATGCTTCATAAGTACCATGGGCGAATAATATTGCAGTAAACTCTTGAAGAAACAACGATCAGTTTTTGTCATCTTCCAATTGTAGTTTGGTTAGAAATTCAGTACACTTTTGAATGTGTTTGATAATTGTGTTATCTACCAATAATCAAAATGCACTTAGTACGGAGCTCCTATTTGTATACGAAGTTCGCCCAGAAGTATTTCGGATCATATTTCTTCGTACATATTTCATCCTACAGCTTGCATTCACAACTTCCCAAACAATTCTAGACTTTGAAATTTGCTCACTACCTACTGGTAAACACATGTAGCTTTTTCGTTTTGAATGCCCTGTAATATAATTTGTAGTTTCACTAAATGTGCAGTGGTCAAAAGTGATATTATTGATACTAATATCAAATTCTTCACTTTCATTATCAACAGGAAAATATTCATCATTTTTATCGTCTTTAGGAATGTCATTTGCATTTTTAGACTCACATTTGGATAGATTTTCTAACTCTGCGAGAAAATTTAAAACTTCCAGCTGTGTGAGACCGAGAGATGACCATATTTTCTATGTAAGAAGTACCGCGAAATTTACTGAAGTATGGTTTTTTATGAACCTGCACCTGGGTACTAATCTGAAATTGCACCGTTCCGCATATATATAGTAACCCCACACCAACAAGTCTCAGCATGTATCGTTGCAAGCTTTCACTTGCGTAAACATGATCAAACGCGCAAGCGCGCGGCGGTCGCTCAAAATCTGAGACAAGACCAGACAGTTCAGACTAGCTACCAACAGCCAAGATATCATATGTAATTATACTTTGTTTTTCTATGTATAGCAAGCGCCAATTAAGTTGGCGCGAGGAGAGGGTGCGCCGAAGCCGTTTTAAAAAACGTCCACCCCCACTACTCAAGTAATTGTCAGAATACATTTGTCATTGAAGTCTGAGATTTGACGGAGCATAATGTCTTTGCTAGGGGATCATAAAGTGATACACGCACAGGGGTTAGAATTATCTGACATTTGATGTAAAACCAAATACAAATCTCCCCACTACTTCTAATCCTGCGCGAACTTACGCCTCCTCGCGCCAACTTAATTGGCGTTTGCTATACGTGCCAAATACAAAACTTTATTGATCTATATTTAACGGTGCAATAAAACACTGTTTTTTTTATTGCACTAGTGCACAAGTATTGTCTGTTCATTTCACCTTGGATACGGTTACCATAAACACGATCATATCGCCCGTGGGCATAATAACCGGGTAATATGGCCCATAACGCCCGGTAATTTATTCACAGTTTTTAATGTTGTGTGAGTATAAATAAGGCTCGAGAAGAAAAGATATACATTTTACAGAATTAATAATTTTAGATTTTAACAAAGTGTAAAGAAAGAAGCAAAACTTTAGTATTCTTTAATAAAATTAAAAGTATCTAAGCATTGACAATTTGAAAAAGTGTCAACAACTGTCACTTGAAATACGTAAAACTTAATTTCTAAAGAAATAATCAAATTCTTATCGTTATTTAGCAAAATTAAAAATACAGTTTTCGAAATGTTCTGAAAAATAATGTGATCCGAAGCTTTGCAAGTTTGTGAAAGTTCTTGGTGGGAAAACATCTCAACTAGTTACTTTGACAAGCCAACAAGGATTTATCTGATACTGTAACAGAATTTAATATCATGCTGGGTACTCTATTTTTAAAAGAAATGTTTTCTTCGATGTATCCTTCTTCTTCTGTTACAGATGCACTTTTTCATTTCACATGCATTTTTAGGGTTTCATACAATGGCACCGGCCTCAATATATTAGATGCGTAACTATGACAGTTGACGGAAATCTCGAAACTTTTCCAATGTAATTTGAATTTTCCTCTTTTTCGTAAAAAATAAAATATTGTATGAACCACTGGTGTTATGGGAATTATCTTGCTCTCGGTCGACATTTAACCCTCGGGCCAAAGGCCCTCGGGCTGAATTAACGTCGACCTCTGAGCAATATAATACCTATAACGCCCTTTGTGCATAAATAACTATATTGCACTCATCTGTCATTCTACTACAGCGTTTTGTGACGACGACAAACATAAACGTTGAAATCGACGCCATATTTAGTCTATTTTCTGTGAGATTGTATTACGTTTTAATTAAACAATTGCATATTTGATATTATTTTCAATCATATTTATTACATACTATATTACGAAATTATTAAAAAATGCAATTTATTATAGTTTTTATTTGTCAGCGCGAGTTTCTCGGTTATCGTTTTCTCGCGTGCACTCTGGACGTACCCTAATATAAGCACTCACGGCTACAATGATTTGGATAATGCAACTCTAGTTCTAGAAACGTCAACCAAAAATAAATTCTAACAATTACACAATTCAGAGTTTTAAAATGAGTAATATTCATGGAAAAACAGATGATAGTGATGAAGAAGAATTTGTCGGGACCTCATCAGAAGTCAGTGAATTAGCAAATACAGCATTATTAAACTTATTACCTAGTAAATCAAGATATAATATATATAATAATAATCGTTTTAAAGAATGGTGCTTCGATAAAAAAGTTGTAAATTTTACAGAAAATGTGCTTCTTGTATATTTTTCAGAAAGATCGAATTATATTAAACCCTCATCACTTTGGTCTGAGTACTCAATGGTGAGAGCCTGCCTTTCTTCAAAAGAAAATATTGATATTAAAACTTACAAGAAACTAATGCCATTCATGAAGCAGAACTCTGTAGTATCCCAGTCAAAAAAGTCAAAAGTATTTAATGGGGAACATATTTATAAATTTATAGAAGAAGCTGCGAACTCCCAGTATTTGATGAAAAACGTAAGTCGGTAATTTTTTAGCTGTTGTAAAACATTTCAAAACTACTTGTTGTAGGTCGCTGCAATATTTGGCATCACAGGGGCATGTCGTAAAGATGAGATCCAAAAATTGAGTATCGCAAACATAGCAGAAGTCGGCTCAATATTAATTATAAATGTGCCACAGTCAAAAACTGACAAAGAACGAAGTTTTGTCATTAGAGGTGAGGTGGAAAAGGATTATATTTGCATAAATACACGAAATTACGCATCAACGTTTCCGCATTAACGTTTTTTTATCAATTACTAAAATGAAAAGTGCACTTTCAAACTATTGGAGAGAATACTGAGCTATACACAGGGCACTGCTTCAGGAGATCCTTCGCAACAGTTCTTGCAGATACTGGAGCAGATATACTAGCGCTCAAATGACACGGTGGATAGAAATCGTTGACAGTAGCAGAGGGATACGTAGAGAAATCACTTGCAAACAAACTCAATGTTGCAAAACTAATATTTCAGCCAGAAGAAAATGACAATGTACAGATACCAAATGCTAGTACATTTAGAGAAGTCACAAATCAAGAAGTCGAATTAAAAAATAATTCACTAATTGTAAGAAATATTAATATTGAAAATTGCACTAATTGTAAATTTACTTTTAACATTAGTGGTAAAAATAAAATTTGATACAAAAGTATTTTTAATAATATAAAATATTATTAAAAATCTGGTGTGACGAACACAAATACAAGTTCAATATTAATATTTTCTGTGAACGTGTCCAAATATATCCCTCCCCAGAGACGCAGATAAGTAGTTCATACAGATTCATCAGTACGTTCCTGCTGGATTTAATAATATTTTATATTATTAAAAATACTTTTGTATTATATAAAACTGGTGAGGTTTCAAGTATGTTTCAATTATTCTGTTACAATAAAGTTTGAGTTAAATTGTTCCTAACATATTAGGTCCTAACTTTCTCAATGAAAATTTACAGTGCTAATTAATTATTAAATATTTTGCTATGAAATTACGCTTTTTATTTTCCTAGTGCCACCTAAATAAAAAAATTTTGTTTTTTGAATGAACGTAGAAAAAATATTGTCAAAAAGTGTTTATTGCACTCGACGTGTTGTCCAACTCGGCCTAACGGCATCGTTGGACAATTTCACGTCACGTGTAATAAACACTTACTTTTTGCACTTGTTGCATAAATAACTATTAACCTCCTATAGCAAGCGCCAATTAAGTTGGCGCGAGGAGGGGATGCGCAGAAGCCGATTTTAAAAACGTCCACCCCCACTACTCAAGTAATTGTCAGAATACATTTGTCATTGACGTTTGACGGAACATAATGTCTTTGCTAGGGGATCATAAAGTGATACACGCTCAGAGGTTAGAATTATCTGACATTTGACGCAAAATCCAATACAAATCTCCACACTACTTCTAATCCTGCGCGAACTTACCCCTCCTCGCGCCAACTTAATTGGCGTTAGCTATACATTCGTAAATTTAATCAAAAATATATTAGCGGTCAAAATGACAGCTTGGTGGTTATAGGTATACTATAAAAAAATAATCAAAAAGGGCATATCTTTTACTTTGTAATTTCATATATTAGTAGTACATAAAAAGCTAGAAAAAGTTATAATATCTTGAAGCTGAACCCCGAAGCGTCTCTGAAAAAGCACACTTTAGGTCAAATTGACCGAGAATACGACGTATTGTATCTTTTCCACGCACATAGCTTGTGCATTTTTCGTTCCAATTTTTGTAGTCGAATTAAATAAACGTTTCCTTAATTACATTGGAAATTAAATTATTTATTAGCAATTATAAAGATTTTCAATAAAATATTTCATGAAATTTGCTATTTGCATCTTTTCATATGTTTAATGCGTTTTATCATGAATTAATTTAAGAATTTCTAAAAATAGTTTTAAACTGAAAGATGAATGTTCATTGCTAATCTCTGAAACAATGAATTTAATTTCGGATAATAAAAAAAAATCTTTTTTGTTATTTATCGTGGCTAAGAGTTTAAAATATGCGTTTGTAATTGATAAGAATTTTATATAAGAACGTGAACATATAAATTTGAAAAATTATTCCTCGTTGTTTAATATCTATTGAAATCGTTAACTCAGAAGATCTCAAAATGAATTCGTTTCTAAGTAATTTTAGTTTAAGTGATTGTATTGAAGTGCTGACGAAGAAATTGAAGACCTGCAATTTCGAAGTGAACTCTTATAAAATTTGCCCTTTAGATCAGCGCAAAGGATTTCTTGGAGATTATTACTATTTAAACACGAATTACTGCAAAGACAAAATTGAAGAAAATACACGTTTCTTCATAAAGGTGAGACCAACTTTAGGTTTACCACGAGATTTTTTAGATGAAAATGGTATGTTTGCCAAGGAATGTAGATTTTATCAAAGTTTAGTAAGGGATATTTCGGAAAACGGTATAAAAATTATAAATGAATGTGTTCCCGCATGTTACTTTATATCCGAAAATCAATATTTAATCTTCGAAGATTTGGGAGCAAAAAGCTATATAAATATTAATACAAGAGCTGACACCACCTTGGATTACATAAAATCTGTGTTAGACGCGCTTGCAAAACTTCATTGTTCTGGATTAGTATTTGAAGAGAAGATGAAAGAAAAAATTGACAAAAATTATAATCTCCTTCAAACTTACTCTGAAATATTCGCAGAGTCTTTCTTTCCACGTACTAATATATCTAGACAACTTATTGAGGCCTCTAAGGGAGGAGCGGCTGCTCTAATCGATTTAGGTTCCAAAAACTCTACTATCGATGTTCAACAATTTAAAAAGGTGACATTTGATGTGTACGACAGTTTCTTCAAAATTATAGAACCATCGACATTGTATAGAAATACTATATGTCATGGCGATTTGTGGTCTACTAATTTTATGAATAAATTTGAAAATGGTAAAGTAGTGCATAGTTACATTGTCGATTTTCAAATGTTTCGCTATGGACCGCCAGCACAAGATTTCATGACCTGTTTGTATTTAATGACTGATAAACAATTTAGACAAAAGCATATAAAAAATTTGATTGAATATTATTACCAGAACATGAGTGAAATATTCAAAGACTACGGTTTGTGCCCTACAAAAATATTACCTTACGAGGAATTTATAGATAGCTGTAATTATTATAAAGTGTTTGCTTGTGCTCTTGCCGTAAATCATCATCAAATGATAATATTACCGGAAGATGTATTGAGCGAGCAATTAGAAAAAGGAATTGCCCAAAAGATGATCTTTGAAGATAGGTCGAAAGTGATAATAGACGGTTGGGAGAAAGATGACTTTTATAAGAAGAAATCGTTAGAAAATATGGAAGAATTTGCAGATATTTTAATTGAGACTAAACAATTATAATTAAAAATTAATAAATTTATAAGATAGAAGCAATAAAATCATTAAAAATTAAGTGTCTATTTATTATACAGGCGCCTTAAAAATATTGTAAACCCAAGTAGTAATTGAACTTATGAAAAGTCATAAATACGCAAGTAACGCAGTTTTGAAAAAAAACATGCCCAGCAATTTGCACATAAATTTAATTTCAATGAAGTCTAAATATTAAATACCGAAAAAAATTGAAAAGCCCGATCAACCCTTAAAATGATACAAATTAGAAAACATGAACAAGTGGCTGTGAATATAGAAGTGAGGTGGCTGAGCTGTTCAGACTATATTCATCAATTTTATAGTATCGCGTCATTCATTGTACAAGTAATAAAAATTAAAGAAATCCGTCTATATATTGTTTAGAGTATTATGCGTCGCAAATACAAGAAAATAGAATCGGAAAAACCTGCCCATTTCTTGCTTGCGCTAATGATGAATATGGAATATGTAATTGCACTTATACACACAAAATATCCAAACTAATAACTAGGGACCAAACACGAGAGGCCCATGACTCATCGCCCACGGGCGTAGTAAGTATTTTTGAAAAGTTTTTAATTTTATTTATATATGTAATTGAAAAACAAACGGGTGGTGATATATAAAATACAAAATATATTTTTACTTGTTCATTTTGTGGTTCAAGTTGAGTAAAAAGGTTTAATATTAACTAGCAATACTTTCTCAAGGTTCTCTTCTGTAATATTTGTTGTCTTTGACAGAAATACATCCTTGTAGATAGAAAACGTCCTTTCTACATCGCAACTGGTTATAGGTGCATACTGAAAATATTCTTTTATTTCAGCGTATTTAGCAGTTAGATTTTGAGGAATTGTCCCCATACATAATTCCCGAAATATTATTAAATTTGGATTGCTGTTAAAAACTACGTCTAACTCTTCTATGAAGGCCGCATCCGAAGTCACTTGGGATATTTTTCAAATTATTAATAGCCACATCTAATGTGGTTAATCCATCACTTAATTTGAGATTTTTATTTTCAAAATAAGTGATTAGTTTTGACAAATTTCCAAAGTGTTCTTGAAGAAAGTACAATTGATTTTTTTAGTTTGAAATATGTAATAGTTTTTTGCACTCAGAAATACTTCGAGCATCGTCATTTAAACATGAAACGAAATTTTGTAAACTATCGAAATTCTCTGCATAAAAACTAGTAGCTTCCAACCATGTTCCCAATACAGTTATTACTGGAGAGGGAGGCAGCGACAAAGATAGAAGTTTTTTCCTGTAAAGGGCTACTCTCAATGGTGCTTCTCTGAAAACTTTTTTTAAAGCGGATACAAGTCTATCAACTTCCGGAAAGGTGTCTCTGATATATTCACAGATTTTGTCGAGAGCATGTGTTACACAAGTAATATGCAGCATATTCCTTTATATATGTTATATATATATATATATATATATAACTATATATATGTTTCCTTTAATAGACTGGCTGTTTTTAACATATATGCAGCACTGTCGCTGACAAATGAAAGTATTTTTTCTTTGTACCTGTCGTCCGAATGAAGCATTTCGTGCATATTCTCGAAAATGGTTTTAACTACTATTTCTGCATCAACTGTATTTATAATTTTTGCTACTCAAGTAATATGCAGCACATTAGGATATGTTTCTTCAGAGACACCTTTCCGGAAGTTGATAAACTTATACCCGCTTTTAAAAAAGAATCGTCGCAATTTCAGATTCTGCGACGCCAATGCGATATTACTTTGTGCACATATGGTTGCTAATACCATTGAAATAAAAAAAAGTTTTTCCTTGCCACCTAGTGCGTCCAAAAACTGACCCACTCTTTTTTTTTGCTTTATAAAACGATTTTCAATATGTTAACATAATAATTATTATAGCTGTTATAATGTGTCATGTAATATATGACTTATAACGAGCCATCAAAAAAATTCATAATTGGAGTAGACTGTGAAATTGGGTTGGTACTTTAACCACTTCCACATAATGACACATTACTTGATGCTTGACAGTTTCATTTGGTTTCATTGTAAGAAAAGGTTATGGTATTGAAATGGTACTACAACAAAAAAGAAAACAAATAATTTATTTAATATCGAAATCATAATCAAAATTTACATATAGCTACAGAAGTTGTTGAAAATGTTGTCCATTTACATCTAAACACAAACAATTTTCTTAATAAGACTTTTGAAAAATTTGACACAAACTTATAGTTTCAATGTCAAATAATAAATGTCATTATGTGGAAGTGGTTAAAGTACCAACCCAATTTCACAGTCTACTCCAATTATGAATTTTTTCCATGACACAGTCTACTTAAATGAAGTAGAATTTACAAACCTAATTCACACACTGTGAATATACTTAAAATGTTATTGGATGTCAGTATGATGGGTCAGTTTTTGTCCCCTAGTTTACATACACATAAATTTTTCTATAATTTTATTTTCGTTATGAAATTTTTAATTCATATGTATTTAATTCATAGTTTAGTTATATAATTCTTTATTAATTAGAACATATTTTTGACGTTTGCTCCTGTGAAAAATTATGAGGTGCTACGTATACAACGTGTAAACAACAAAACTCGCGCAAACTGGACTTACTAAATTTCTGAAATTCAATAGCCTTCTTCTTGCTTACTTTTTGTGGACGGGTTACTGTAAAACCTACAAATCAGCCGACCAGTAGCACAGACCTAGCTCGAGTGAAGACTGCGTGGGTTTTTTGACGAAACATTTTTAACCGAACTGATCTATATTTAAAAATATACCGCCACCGTGATTTGAAGGCTGTATAAGTGGATATACGCGGAGAACGTACATGCAAAAACGCACCCACCTAAATCCCAGGTCTAAGAAACTAAAGCAAATAAAAGAAACCGAACGGCAACCCAAATAACATGTAAGAAAGTTTATTTTAAATGTTTGTAACACAGAATGAATAAACACTAATTAGTGAAACACGCCGTTCACACGTTCTTTATCTGTCCAAGTTAAATACAAGCAAGCAACTGTATCGTTTCATAATTAAATTTTTTAATTGTGTCTATAAAATCATCGATTTTTTCAACCTGTAAATAATTATTTGTTTGTTCTCTTACACACGCTCGTATATAGATATTTTGCTACAATATCTTGGCGAATGGTGTATACCTATATATATATATATATATATATATATATATATATATATATATATATATATATTTATATATATACATATATATACTGTTGTGATACAAGACATACCCTTAGAGCAGCAACTGGAATGGGAAATATAAGTTACTCAACATTATAATTATAAATGTAAACAAGGTTATAAAACGGAGTTAGCAAGTTTTAGTAGTGTCGAAATGTATACGAATTTATATAACGATAATATTACAATCTTAAATTAGTATTTTTCTTTTTCTTTCATTAACTTCATTTATATTATTTTAAATTCATAATTCAAATTCAAGCGCGAAAGTACCAATATTTAAATTCATATACATCTATACATTATATCGACGCTAGTAAGACACGCCCACTAATAGACATCTTCCGAAATGTAAATATTTATCGTGCGCAATTTACAAAAAGTAATATTAAGATTGACATTAAAATTAGGTTAGAATTTGTTAAATAATTTTTAAATCTAGATAATATATTATATATAGTTAAAATCTGTCTTAGAAATTAGTTTTAAAGGCAAAACTTCGAGACTTTTTAGATACTAAATAAATAGGCTTTAATTAAAAAAACAGACGCTATCGGCATCATCTTATGCAAAATTCATAAACGTATAAGACGCATTTTTCGATTTTCAATTAGAAATTTCAAAATTTAATCAATTTAAAATATATAAACAGTGTTAAAGTGATAATAGATAATCTGAGAAAAGACTGGTAATAAATTACAAACGAGATTCTGACAAATAACCGAATTTCTGCGAATAAACGCAAAATAAAGCGTTAAACTATCAATTTCGTTATCAAGTACACGAAAATACCCAAAATATATAACTAAGAAGAACTACAGGTCATTTTCTACTTGGAGGAGTGTTAAATCAAGCAAATACCTCAAATCCAACAGTAATACAAGACCATAGAGAGATACTAGCAGATTTGTTCCGAGTCCGAAGAAAACTTCGAGAGCGTCATCAAAATTTCCCGCACAAGCCGCCGAAGTCGGAGAGCGTTCGGACAAACTTACATCGTCTGGACTTGACAACATAGCCGCTTAGAACCTACAAGCAGAACAACAGGTTAACTATATCAACTAAACTAATAAATATCGTCTTTAATTTATTTCTTTAAATATTGAAACACACAAATAAATAAAGATTCTCGAATTTTTTCACCTTTTACCACATATCATTCTAAAACTATAATTTTCCTAAATAATATACCTATTTTACTCTGTACACATAATTAAAAGGTACTCACCTATGTATTAGAGATTGTCTACATAATTTTAGTCCACATTTATTATAAAATAACAACCACATAACCTTGTCAATTGAACACCTTGTTGTAATACACATATATAGTTCACATTCCACTTAAACGTTTATATTTGTACATGTTATTACAGTTTTCTACTTTTAATGCAATAAATATATTTTGTTTATAATTATATAAATCTTTTATTGATGTAGATCCAGTTGTAGAAGTTATTTCTTTTGATAATTGTTTATTTAAATTACTTATAAGGAAGCAACTACTATTAGTCACGACGAGCCTGAGATATATCATTTATTTAAACTTATTTACACAGTTTTCATGCACCCTGAGACTAGTTGGCAAGCAGAAACAGAGATTGCGTACATTGAGAAGTGTATCACATTTAATAAGGCGCCCAATTATTATTTTTAAAATTTATTTAACTAATCACTTCTCGCTCAACGTAAATGCTAGTTTTTATAATTACAGCATCTCAAGCCATTTAACAATATATATATATATATATATATATATATATATATATATACATATATTGATATAATTTAGTGGACGTTGTGCGTCAAAATGTTATAAACGAGGTGTTTTCGTATGGAAAACAACACTCGATAAGGATAAATTAATTAATACTTACTATGCTCCGGTCTCACTCAGTATAATACATACATATATACAGTATAATCACTCAGTATAATAAATTTTAGAACAGTTAGACTACTCCATCTCATTCAATAGTCGATTCCAGAATACTTAAGAAATCATCACCATCATATATACAAATAAAAGAATTATTTGAAAAAAGATAAATAACTTTAATGGATGAATTATCTTCTATACATTCATGGATCTTTATGCAGCCTGTGTAAAATGTGTGTTATTAAAGTTGCATATAAGAATTGTGAAATAAGTTTGCACACAGTTTAGTTATTAGATTTTAAAATAAACATTACTAGTACATCAATCATTGATTTTTAATTGATATATAGATTTTATGGGAGGTGAATTTATTAGTGTTTGGGAAAGATCTAATTTAGGCAAGTGATATTGAAATAATAGTAATATTTAGGCCTTTAGTAACATCGCGCGTGTACCTGTGACTAATGCTTCTTTCGCGTCCACGAAAAGCAGGTGTCCCGTCTTGAACACAGCTGGTATGTGTAGACAGGAATTGTAGACTGAAAAACTGGCAGCGATAATATTGGTTTGGAGATTGTATTAGCTTCTTCTAGGTTAAGTTCATTATATGTTCCAGGGTAAATGTAGATATTTTATGGTATAAATAGCAACTTTCTGTCTTCTTACAACAGTTCTGTTTTCTTTGTAGCCTTCGATGTATTATTAAAGCGAGTTTTAAGCAAGACTAAGTCCAATAATGGAGTATCAAAATAACGAAACCTTCTCTGGGCTCAGCTATCTTTGTTTTTTACAGGTTATGTATATAATATTGTTATTAATTGTAGTTTTTATACTTTATTTACCTAATAACTGTTTTTTATATGATTTTAAAAATTCTAATTTTACGAAGCGTGGGTTCTATATCAAACGGTGAAAAATTCCGTTCTAAACAACATTGTTTCTTATACCATGGCAACGCACGGAAGTTCGGGGAAGTGAATATATTCATTTTCAATTTCTAATTAATTTAGTCCGAAATTTTAATATTTTTCTTTTTAAATATTCTTTTCTGATTTTATTCTTTATTAGCATTCTCTTTTTCTTCGTATTTAAATGCCAAATATTATATTATAACAACTTGTCTCTAATTTGACTAGGTCACGTGTGCTTAATGTATTTTACATTGACGTTTATAAGGATCAACCAAAAGTCATTATACAATATTGGTCATAGTATTTGTACATTATTTAAATAATCGCAATTAGTCATTAAATTCTTAATTTAACGCGATAAATAAATAAATTGAAGTCTGAAATAACAAAATATAATAAAATTGAAAATAGAAAAATTAAAAAATTAAATTCGGTATCAGAATAGAAAAACTAATTAAGATTTTACAATGACGTTACATATAATACTCATGTGATACAAAGTTTATGTTGTTTTGAATATTGTTTCATATTACTTGTATACTGTGCCTGATTGTTATTTTAGGGTCATAACTGCCCTACTACAATATATATATATATATATATATATATATATATATATATATAAATCTGTAGCGGTATCGCTGTGTTATGGTCCTGCATGAAACTAATAGACTTTGGGTGTAGTTTATCTCGATCGCTTTCGTCTACTCTTTCAGTGAGTGCAGTTGACTTTTGTTTGTGTGTGTCGCTTGATAAATTTCTTATCGAGAAAATTATACACTGGAATAGGTGGCTTATAGAGTGACATACAGCATTTGTGGCATTTTATTTGATTGGATTGACGTTATTGTCTAGGCCGAAGACTAATTAACCCCGTCAAACAGCTGTGGAGGAGTAACTTTCCCGCTAATTTGCTTTGTGACATTTTTGTATCATAATGCTCGTGATTCATTAATTCTGGGATTATAATTTATGACAAGATCTTTTAACTAATTGGTTAGAAGTGGAGAATCTTTTGGAGAACCATATCAGTTCACGTATTCCGGAAATCAACTTTGAAGAACACGTGTGATACGGAAAAGACGCCATAGTAGACGTTTAACAACGATCAAATCAACCAGCAGTAATGTAGTTTTGACAATAATTACACCGCTTCATCTGCACAATTATCACTCGAAAGCACGATGCAGCTTTAAGACAATTTGCGGCACGAGATAATAGGAAGAATTCATTTATTTTGTCTTCTGTCGTAAACATTCAGTAAACTTTTTGTTCGTAAAATACATTAAGATAGTTCATATTAAATAGTATTTTATTTGTCTTGAACTTTAAATAATTTCTTTGCTGTAAATACATTAGCAAAGTTCACAGTAGTTTATCACTATTTTCATTTGTATTGAACGTAGATTAATTTCGTAGAACAGTTAACGCTTTAGTAATGTTCATATCGGTTATTAATTAATTTAATATATTTAATAATTGTTAAGAAGCAATTTAGATTAAACATACATTTGTTGTTGCAATTTAATTAAGGATTTCGTGTTTAAGAATGTGTTTCATTTATCTTTACTAAAATTTAAATAACGACCTAAAATACGTAGCTCTAAGATTTCGTTTATAAGATTTTAATTCGTTTGTGAACGATTACTCAAGTCTTACTCAATCTTTATTTGGTTAAAAACTGTGTCAGTAAGTTTTGTGCGAAGGGTTGTCAATTTCGTTATATGAGGTAATAATTAATTATGAAAGGCAAGTTTTTGCAATATTTCTTCTAGTGATTATTAAAAGAGGTGAGTACTTTTCTAATAACTATTGCTTATTTAAGAATAATGTAATGATATTATATAACGAGCCATCGAAAAAATTCATAATTGGAGTAGACTGTGAAATTGGGTTGATACTTTAACCACTTCCACATAATGACACATTACTTGATGCTTGACAGTTTCATTTGGTTTCATTGTAAAAAAAGGTTATGGCATTGAAATGATACTACAACAAAAAAGAAAACAAATAATTTATTTAATATCGAAATCATAATCAAAATTTACATATAGCTACAGAAGTTGTTGAAAATGTTGTCCATTTACATCTAAACACAAACAATTTTCATAATAAGAGTTTTTAAAAATTTGACACAAACTTATAGTTTCAATGTCAAATAATAAATGTCATTATGTGGAAGTGGTTAAAGTGCCAACCCAATTTCACAGTCTACTCCAATTATGAATTTTTTCGATGGCTCGTTATACTTAAGTGAGGTAGGTATCTTATTTTGCAGCACTGTCAGATGGAACTACAGGATTAATGAATGATTCTTTTATGTGGATGGCTCGGTTAACTGGAAATAGTCGGATAACAGGTCTGGAAGTCTTGAGGGACACCAAGGATGTTGGTTTAGGATTTTTTGTGGTAAGAGGAAAGCTTGGCACTTCAATTTTATTTCAATGGACTTCTCGCGTGTCGGTAATCGTTTTAAAACTTTTCAAAGGTAAATAAATAACGTTTTTGTTGAATTAAAAATTAATAAATAAGAGCATTGATGGCGCATACGTAATAATATTTAGAAATACAATTATTAATAATTTGAATGTCGCTACCTCAACCATTAGGCACTAAGTTCTGGTAAAACATATTCTTTGGCAAACAGTCTATTCTTGTTTATATATTCTAGTAAACTCACTGATGAATCTGATGTTGCTTTAATCGAAGAATCTTTCATCTTTTTCTTCAGCTTTATAGGAATAATAAATAGTAGAAATGTCCAATGAAGCCTTTACATTACATTCTCTTTGAAATTACAACTGTTTAATTTCATTTGCAATATGTGAATGGGACAAAACTTTTAAAAATTAATTCATGATGTTTACTTTGCGTTGCGTTATTTGCGTTGTATATAGATATTGAACGCTACAAACCGATTTTGTAGTTTACAAGCGCATATGTATGCATATGTTTATAATGAGTCAATTATACTTATCGAACAATGCACTTTGCCTGAGAATTTTTAGATAAAATGTTTATTTTAGAGACAGTCATAAGAGTCATAACAAAACTATTTTATTATAGTATATTTGTGATTAAACATAAACATATAAAACGAAATATATACAATCTCGGCTATAAACATTTCATAAATTACAAAATCTTATTGAAATATATTTATTATACAATGGGCATTACTTAATTAGTTATTTTTATTCCTGTAGGTACTGTATAAAGTGTATTTAGCACTAATAAGGATGATTATTCAGTTTGTAGCTGGGAAACATTTTACTCTACCCACATACATGAGGGTATGAGTTCAGGGATACGCGGATAATATTACGGTATTGGTTATTGGTACACATCATAGAACGGTGTTGATTATAAATTATATGATGTAATTTATTGAAATTAGTTTTTTTGTCATTTCCATGATTCTCGAGAGTATAGAAGTCCATATCGTGGTCCTTAATTAGCGATATGCTGATGACACGGCCGTCCTTGCTCTACTGTTATTGCTTCGCAACTATTGCAGACAAATCTGAACAAAATTTAACATCGATTGACGAAATGGCACAAAAATAAGTTTGTTTATCTATCATTTACCAACTGAAGAGGTTACTGTCCTGCAGTGTATCTAAATAACTTCGCTCCTCCACAAAAGAAAGACGCCAAATACTTAAATGTATCTTGACCGAAGATTAACATGGAGAAAACATATATTCTCGAAAAGTAAGTAGCTAGGCCTCAAAATTAGTAGACTACGGTGTTTAATTGATCAAAAATCCAACCCTGAAAAACAAAATTCTCGTCTACAAACTGTCGAGGATACATATAATATCCTTTTGTAATATTTTAATTTCAAACTTTTTTTATTGTTAAAGATAAGTAAATCTAAGATATAGAATTCAAACGTAACATTTCCAATTTTATAAATATTTAATATTCTCGGCTGTTGTTGCAGATACTTCTTGGTGAAACATTTTAACTTCATACAGTAAATAATAAAAATAAATTAAAACACTTGGCTTGTTTCACTATGAGATTTATTTAAATTCTCTAACAATTGTTTCGGCTGTTATGCCATTCTCAAAGAGATCTATAAATCTAACTTAAAGACTATCGCACTTGTTCTTATATGTTGTCTGTTCTTGTGTGTAGTGGGGGTGGTATTATATTGTGTATTACGGTGTCTATAAAGGGTGTATTGGCATATTCTATTTGTGTGTTGGTGATTAATAGATTTTGTTTTTTCGCTATTTTTATTTCTAATATTTCTAGGAGGTCCAATCTCTTGCTTTTTGTGATATTGTGTATTAAGTCGCAGTTATCTATATCGGGGAAGTGGTTGAGTTCTATACAGTGTTCGGCAAAGCCTGTGTTTTTCTCACTATATAAAATTGACTTTTTGTGTTCTTTAACTCTGTTTTTAATGGCTCGTCCACTTTGGCCGATATAGATAGCTTCACAGTCTTTACATTTTAATTTATAAACACCTGATTGGTCCATTTTATCTCTTTTATCTTTGTTGTTGCTAATCATTGTTCCTAAATTTGTTTTATTTACCCAGCTTATTTTGATATCTAATCCTTTTACTATTCTGTTTATTTTATTAGTGAGTTGTGGTATGTATGTAATTTTGTGCCATCTTTGTATATTTTCTGTTATTTTCGGGTATAGGTATTTGTTCTTATTATTTTGTATTTCTTTACGTTTTAACAGTTTATCTACGATTTTAGGGTAAGCAAGACAGATTTTAATACAGAAATAAACACAATTAAATTAATCGCAAGAAATAATGGATATGACCCTAAAATCGTAGATAAACTGTTAAAACGTAAAGAAATACAAAATAATAAGAACAAATACCTATACCCGAAAATAACAGAAAATATACAAAGATGGCACAAAATTACATACATACCATAACTCACTAATAAAATAAACAGAATAGTAAAAGGATTAGATATCAAAATAAGCTGGGTAAATAAAACAAATTTAGGAACAATGATTAGCAACAACAAAGATAAAAGAGATAAAATGGACCAATCAGGTGTTTATAAATTAAAATGTAAAGACTGTGAAGCTATCTATATCGGCCAAAGTGGACGAGCCATTAAAAACAGAGTTAAAGAACACAAAAAGTCAATTTTATATAGTGAGAAAAACACAGGCTTTGCCGAACACTGTATAGAACTCAACCACTTCCCCGATATAGATAACTGCGACTTAATACACAATATCACAAAAAGCAAGAGATTGGACCTCCTAGAAATATTAGAAATAAAAATAGCGAAAAAACAAAATCTATTAATCACCAACACACAAATAGAATATGCCAATACACCCTTTATAGACACCGTAATACACAATATAATACCACCCCCACTACACACAAGAACAGACAACATATAAGAACAAGTGCGATAGTCTTTAAGTTAGATTTATAGATCTCTTTGAGAATGGCATAACAGCCGAAACAATTGTTAGAGAATTTAAATAAATCTCATAGTGAAACAAGCCAAGTGTTTTAATTTATTTTTATTATTTACTGTATGAAATATTTAATGTTCATTTTCAAATTTAAACCCCTTTATTAATAACAGAATTTTATTAGCACATTCAAATTGTAAAACTTCCTCTAAATTCTATGAAGCGCATCGTTTATATGTGCAAATTGATTTATTACTTGATTGATTTAGACCGATGGTTTATTATCTAGGATTATAGTGTACAAAAATATGAGCATCTCTTGTTAAACCCACGTTTCCTTAATATGTAAGACTGTACTGAACAATGGAATTTCTCCGGAACAACATACTTAGGTTTACAACACCAACTAATACTCAATTAAAATTATAGATTTTTAAAACCCTATCGTAAACCTTGGTGTTGTTGCTTATAGGTACCATTTCGACGAATTTATCTTTGAAAATTTCCCCGTTATGACGTCAACCAATGCACTGTACAATCAATACGCGTAGATAGTTGTGTAATAGTTTGTAGGGGTAGTGGTATATTTTTATCTATTTGTAACACAGTATCAACTCCACAAAAGAACAGAACATTCGTACATTAACATCAAAACACAGCCTTACATTGAAAATCAACATAACTATCATATCTTGACAAGAGACATCAGTCTCAACAACAGTTGTATGAGATTATAAGTCGTGGTAGAGAAATAAATGTATAATGTATATTAAGATGAAAGTACATTTATTCATTTCTTATGGCCTTTTGTCGCACTCATTCTGAATTCGTGTGACAAAATGGTGCCTTATCAAACTTGTGTTTTAATATACTATATTAAAACATTTACACTTTGTTTCATTATAAAATAGACTATAAAGTTAAGAAGGTATCAAAATATTATTTGCTTTAGACACATAGCAAACAATGTTAATGTAGTTTATCATTTGTTTTTCATATCAGTCGTTTATCCTGAGAAGGCCGGTTTGTCGACATTGATATGAATCCATATTTGTCATCTTCTAGACGCCAATCTCGAACTTCGGCTAAGATTCATTATACATGTATATGTATACATATAGAACATAGTCTACTTTTTAAAAATATTTAATTAAAGCCTAATTCCAAGAAACTATTTATACTTAAGAGAACCTAAGAAAAAAATAGAATGTATATTTTATATATATATATATATACACGGTGTCCTTGAAATAGATAGACAACATATGATCAATGAAAATATGCGATTAAAATTGTCACTCAATTATGACGCGAAACCAGAATGTAACAACACGCCGAAAATTGTATTAGGTGACACCTATGAATTCAAAATATTCAGAATAAGTATAAATAATAAATACTTCATACAGGTATAGCGTATATTTACATACGTAAGAGCTGGATGGGATTGACAATAACAAAACTATTATTTTTTTTTTATCGTCGGTCAACATTAAGGTATCGTCTGTGATACTTTTTATAATCGCACAGTGGCGTGACAAAAATTTTTAAATATCCTAGTCATTTTGTTATCGCTTACGAGAGGGAATTTTGGGAAAATATTTTATATTTATATTTTTTATAATTACATTTTTCCCATTTTTCATACGTTGTCTTTTTATTTAAAGAAACACCCTGTATAATAAACACACATATGTAATATGAGCAAATTACCGTAATATTTAAATGTTTATAATACATATTCTAAACTAGGTTTACAATTATTTGATTTAAAATTAATTACAACTTTTTATTCTCGATTAGAATATCCTTAAATTCCATGATATTTTCTTTCAGTTTCAGTCTATAGAAATCATCTTTATTCCAGTAGTCAGTTATAACTTTTGTTCTACCTCCAAAAAGCAATTTTTGTATGATTCCTTGTTGTAATAATTCACTGATTGTGTCCGGTGGAAGCATTACAAAATGATGATAATTTATAGCTAAGGCACAAGCAAATGCTTTGTAAAAATTACAACTTTCCACGAATTCTTCATAAGGTAATATTTTGTCACAAGATAAATCATGAACTTCGAGGATCTCACTCATTTTCTTGTAATAGTAATCAATAACATTTCTCATGTTTTTTTGTCTAAATTCTTTATCAGTAGTTAAATAAAGAAACGTCATAAAATCCTGTGCTGGCGGTCCGTAACGAACCGTTTGAAAGTCAATAATATAACTGTGTACTACTTTGCCATTTTCAGATTTGCACATGAAATTAGTAGACCACAGATCACCATGACATATCGTATTTCTGTAGAAAGTAGATGGTTTTACAGTTTCGAAAAACCTATCGTACTCGTCAAATGTCAACTTTTTAAACCGTTGAAGACATTGTACGTTCATGCTGCAATTTTTGAAACTTAAATCAATTTGGACTTCGACTGCTTCCTTAATAGCTTCCACAAACTGTTTAGATATTCTAGTATAAGGAAAGTAAGATTCTGCTAATATGTCTGCATATTTTTGAGGAAGTTTGAAATCTTCACCATCGTTTTCCTTCATCTTTTCTTCAAATATAAAACCAGAGCAATGCAGTTTAGCAAGGGCATCCAACTCAGATTTAATACAATCCAAACTAGAGCAGGCTCTTGTAATGAGATTGGCATAACCTTCTATTCCTAAGTCTTCAAAAATCAAGTATTCATCATTAGATACAACGTAACATGCAGGAACACAATCACTATCTAAACACTATCTAAAATATCTCGTACTAATTCTTGATAGAACCAGAATTCTTTAAAAAACATACCATTTTCATTGACAAAATCTTGTTGGGGGCCTGAAGATGATTTTGTCTTAACGAAGAAACGTATATTTTGCTCTTTATCTCCGTAGTTGTAACCTATCAGTAAATAACAGTAATCCCCAAGGAGGCCTCTGCATTCGCTTATAGGAATGATTTTATAAAAATTCACTTTAAAATTAGAAGTATTCAGTTTCTTCTTTAGTATTTTGTAACAGCCACTTAAATCTAAATTGATGAAATTTGAATTCATACTGAGAGTTTCAATATGAAAGTTTTAAAAGAATACTATATAACAAATACTTTTTACAATTTATATATCTGTGAATATACACAAACACAGTAAGATAGATAATCTTTATCGGTCAAATTCCAAAATAGTTCATTTTCTGAATGAAGCGACAAATATTTATACGAAATAATGTAAATATATAAACTAACACAACATATTGTTTTAGAAAATAATGGAATATGTGAGCGGGAGTCCTATAGTCACCCGATGATATATGAAATCATCAATATATCGCGCATATATTGTAATAATAAAACATAATAGTAATTGTCCCTTTATAAATTTAAAAATAATGTAGTTTTATAGAAATAAATGAATTATATTTATCGTAGAATATAAAATGTAAAATAAAAATACTTTTAAAAACTAAATAACTCTTCTCGAGAAACCACAGAGAACTACATTAAAAATTCTCTTGAAGAAAAATAACTCAATTTCGAATAATTTTATTAGAACAGCGCTAGTACAAGCTCTGTTATTTTGAAAACCGTAAATTGACGATTTTTCATGACCCCCACAAGAAAATATCGCTTGGTGTTACATCAGGAGACCTGGCAGGCTAGCGAATAACGCTTGTGGCATCAAATATACTCCTTAAATATTGTCGCACAATTGATGTCGCATTATGAGCAGACAGCCATCCTGCTGCAACGTCATTTATGGAAATATTGGTATGCTTTGCACACTATAGTCGATTCGAATGCAGCATTAGAAAATAATGATTTTGTCACTTTTGATTGGTCAATTTTCGAGGCAGGTTTACTCTATTTGAAATTTTGCATATTTGACATATCTGTTTAGACAATGATAGTTGTGTATAGTGACCAAGAAAAAGGTGAGTTAAAGGTATATGTGAGTAGTGCCTTTATACAAGAAAACGACGGTCCAATGTTTACGTAGTAACGAGAAAATTAACTTTCTTTAGTTGAGTCCGGCCCTGTCGCAGTTAAATGTACGAGAGGCAATACGGGGATCCACCGCTACAACCAACGCTGAGATTTACATTTTAGTATGGGCATAGTCTTCACTGTAGCTAGGTGCGATTATAATGGCATCATACACGAATATCGATACTGATATGATTTTAATTTATGGCGAAACAGAACAAAATTGTCGATAATATATGGGGGAAGGGCAGATAATGTTTTGAGACTATGGTAGGATGCACTGGAACATGTAACACCAGAAATGTGGAAGATGTATCAATCATGCTGAAAACATTATAGAAGACTGGTGGAAAAGGGGGTTAGTGATCAATAAAAATGATATAGTAGAATTTATTATTTATTTTGATACAAGTGATAGTGATGATTCCTATTAATTTTAAGTAAAGACATCAAGAATAACTTTTCAATCCAGTTTCTAATAATGTTGTGTGTAATTTGCTTGCTTTAAGATCAGTAGATCTTAACGCAAATGGTTTCATTACTGTATTTGTGTAATATCTATATAATGCGCTTCGTATGTTTACAATAGAATTAGTGCATTGATATTACAAAATATTTTCTATTTGTTGTAAATATATTCCCTGTAGTTCAATATTCAAATAAATAGTTCTCTCTATAAACTTTTGTAACAAAACTTTGTAAAACTCATTAGAATTGGAGTGTATTTATTGATAATACGATATAAACATTATTAAATTCAAATATGATTATAATTTCTGTAGAAATTCACCCTAAGTTTGCTTTCGAAAATACCTATATTGATGGAGGTTAGGTATACTTATGGTAATGCCGATTTTGAATTACCCGGTATTTTTGAAATCTTCAGTTTAAAATGGACGCAGACTGTGGCACCAACTAATGCATTCTTAAGTGAATCGACTGTAGGTACGATATTATACTGCAAAGAAGACGATATCTATGTAAGTTTAAATTTCATTCAATGGTAACTGGTCCAGTGGTATGGTCCCCTAAATGTCCTGTCTATACATAAACCTTTTGTGGATAATGCGCTCGTGTGTCGTAAATCATACATTTATTTTCTTTAGACCAACACCGCACAATAGCAGAATTATGATGATCATGTACAAGGAAAATGGATTCATCAGTAAAAATGATATTTTTAACAAAATTTTCGTCATTGTTACAACGTTCTAAAACTGATCCAAAAAACTCAAACCTTTCATATTTGTCGTTAGGAACTATTTCATTTGATTTTCTTAACTCGTGAAAACGGTATTCCGGTATTTTTTTTCAAAACCTACGTATTTACCTACAGTATTGCCTGAGATGATAAGTTGCCCACCAGGTTTTCTGCTCGTGAGAACCGTTTAGGGCTGCCTTAAAAAAACAAACCAAACACACATTCAAATTCTGAAAAAGCCTCTATAATTACATTTGATAAAAATAACAAAACAAGAAATATATTAGAAAGCATTCATATATAAAAAACACAAATTCCATTAATGACAGAACAGACATTAATAACGTCTCAACAAAATACCTGTCCATTATATAGCACCTCCGTACATTACAAACATAAAAAATAAAAAATTTAAAAAACGCATGTCCGAGAACAGTCTAAACTAACACCCCCTTATGTATGTATGGTGACGCTGAAGACATTTCCACCAGTCAAAAAACGAAAATAAACACACGTCCGAAAACGATCTATCTGGTAATCCACAAGTTTAGTATCATTTAAAAATGCGTAACAAATACATTACAATATTTTAACAGCACAAATTTAATGTAAGTAGATTAATTTACTTACCTTCTCTTGCCATTTTTTTGACATTTTAATAAATATTACAGCTTTTAAAGTTTATATATAGTACCGAAACGTCAAATTAAATATTGTTTGAATTACCCGACCGCAACTCCCAATAAATACCTACTTTTTATCTTGTATTATAATTAGGAACCGGACACGAGAAGCCGATGAACCATCAAACTTAACGAAATTCGCTGGACACTTATGCCAAAATAATTCGGAAAGGTATATTCGATGAAACGATATTAAACAGGATCTATTACAAAAATTACTAAGTATGTTAAATTAACAGTTGAAACAATTAAAAAAAGAAACTAACTCACCGTCCTATATTTATCTTACGAAATATAAACTATTAAATAAAATAAATTATAAAAATTCCTCACGCTTCTATCTACGCCAATGAAGAAAGGAATTTAACTGTAATATTGAAGTAATTGCGTCACAATTCAACGACAAAAAACAGATGTGCGGTTAACCGAATAAATAACTGCGTGCTGTACTTAGCGATATTATAGACTATTTATATGGTCCATCGTAATTTCGGCCTGATGCGTCTGGATTACGTCCAATAAAATATGAAATTCCATTTATATAGACAACATTATAAAATGATCAAAGTAACCTCCACCGATACCGCACCAAGACAAATATTTGTGGAAAGTTAAACTCTTACATTTAGTTGACTAAAACTGTTTGACAATGGTATGAAATATCGAAACGAAATTGTTTGATTGTTTTATATATATATATATATATATATATATATATATATATATATATATATATATATATATATATATATATATATATATTAGGGTGGTCTTTGGATGTATAGAAGAAAAATTTTTTGAAATTATAGACCGTAACTCCCACTAGAAATGTTTGTTTTTGTGTAAAAATACGGTATGCAAAAAATTATGCGTATCGAACAAAGGGAAGGCGTGGCGCACCGCCTCTCAAAGTGACCCCTGTTGGTAAAATGAACAGAAATATAATTTTTTTTATGTATTTATATTTTTTAGTATACAATACACCTATAACTTTATTATTATAACTTAATTAAATTTACGGTAACTGCCACGATTTGTAACAAGAATTTGATTATAAAAATTTAATTAGAATCAAATTTCAAAAATTGTGGCGGCAACTAAATTATTTACATATCCTGATAATAGTTTACAAGCATAGATATTTTTTTAAGCCAACGAGTTCTAAATATAGCTTTTTTATCCCTTTTTTCATATACTCTTACGCGTTTTTGTTAAGAAAAGTTGACATCACTGTGGTGCAGCATTTAAGAAAATTAAAAAGGGCCTTCAACTATAAAATGACAATTGATTAAAATTGTGAATTAGAAGAGTGTGATGCTTAACAGAAATAGTGTTAAAAATAAAAGCTTATGTAAAAAGTGTAAAAAAATGACCGCAAACCTAAGACAGAAGTTTAGAGACGCTTGGATCAAAATTGACAAAATTAACTTTATGAGTGGTGTTGAAGATCAGAAAGTGAAGGATGCAGTTGGGAGTGTATCCGAGATTATAAAATTTGCATCTCAAAATCTTGAAGTAAAACAAGCACGTGATGATTATAAAGAGCTTCTTCAATTAAGTATAGTTTTTCTTGGTGGTACAGTTCCGGAATTTACATTCAAAAAGCCTGAAGTATTTCATCACGCCCGTTGGATGTCGAAAGGTATTTATTGCCTTAAATTATATTTATTTCGAAACGAATTTAAAATGATACAATTGGATTGCATGATTTAAGATTGCTAAAAGATTTACATGCTTATAAAATTGTTGATGAGAAGATTAGTAGTGCGTCACTAAGCAAATTAAGTAATCATTTGTGGTATTTAACCACAGAAACAGCAGCGTTGTCTTTTTGTGATCCAAATGTTACATATGAGTCGAAGAATCATGGTACAAGCTCTGGATAACCCTACTGATTGAGAATTAAAAAAATTGATCATAACTCCTCATACTATAAGTCAATATCTTAATAAGAACATCGAATATTTTGTAACCCAAAAATCACGTAATTTTTTTAAAAGGTTTGGTATTCCAACGGACTTTTTAACAAAAGATCCAAAGGAGTGGGTAAATGAACCTAGTTTTAACGACGTTGGCCTTAATATCGTTGGAAATATGAATGTTGTTAATGACCCGGCAGAACAGTTAAGCTAATGGAAGATTTTAATTTAGTGTTATCCAAAGATGAAGAAGAAAAGCAATGGATAGTGCAAATTGTTGCGGGTTATCTGAAACTCTACCCCAATATGAATATTATGAAATATTCTCTTTTGAAATAAAATAACATATAAATAACTAAAAACAAAACATTTTTATTTATCCCTTGATCCACAGATTTGATAATGCTACTAGAGCGCGAATTCCCAAAGACAATTTTACTCTTTAACATCAACCCAGTAGATTTTTTGCATCCATTTGCTACGGTTGATAAAACTTGGTTCTATTATTAGGTGTCAAAATCGAAATGACAATCTCAGCAGTGGAGGCATCCTGGCAGTCCTCAGTCAAAGAAGGCAAAGACGTTTTTTTTGCCCGAAAAGTAATGCCCACGATTATTTGAGATTCGAAGGGAATATTTGTCGTCAACTATCTCGCAAAGGGCGAAACTATCAACAGGACATATTATGCTGGTATTCTGGATAAAGTGAAAATTGCCATTAGCGCAATAGCTCAAAAGAAAGTGTTATTCCATCATGACAATGCACCGTTACACACCAGTCGCATTGTTCGAAAAAAAAATGGATAAATTAGAATTCCAGGTTGTGCTCAACCACCCCATTCACCGGATCTAACCCCTTCAGACTTCCATTTATTACCAAAACTCAAGCTGTTTCTCGCTAGAAGAAAATTCAAGACAGACAAGGAACTTATTGCAGAAGTAGTAGAGCAGTATTTTGTCGACGTAGATGCTGGTAATTATAAAACTAGTACAACGGCAATCTATCACCGCTAATTCAAAGATATTAATGTCGAAGGGAAATATGTTGAAAATTTTTTAAAAATAGTTGCCGTAATTAGAGTGTTTCATTTAGAAGAATATGTAGAAAAATGGTTTATTGAATAATTAATAAATTACAAAATATAAACTACATATCATAAATCATACAATGCAATTCAAAAACCTCAAAAGTCAAAACATAACAAACACAGACAAAAGGCCTTAGATACTATCGTAATATTTATTCATATTATAAGGTTTGATATACAGTACAAATCTCTTCCCTACAGTCACCTACAAACGTGTATTACGTATGTGTGCGTTCAAGAATCGAGGAGTGGGGACGCACGAAGCGATGCATAGTAATGCATACATGTGATACATGCCATTAGTTACAGTTTACTTGCCAAGTTGGATGGTTTGCTCAACTTTTGCGAATAGTCCGTATTCACGATGGATATTTTTACCCTTGAACAAAAAAAATATGTCGTAAAACAGTATCATCTTGGTCGCAGCATAAGAGAAATTGCACGGGTATTTCAAATTAACTTTCAACGTACCATTGCGTTTGAAACGATAATTACGGGCGAAAATAGTTGAATCTATCCTAAATATTCAACCGCAAACGATTTTAAATGTTCAGAGAAACTTTTATGACAGATTAGGACATTGCTTGTTTGCATTAGGAGACCGTTTTGAGCATACAATACATTAAATAGTTTACTTTTTATTTTTTTAATTCTAGTTTTATTTATTATGTATAGAATATAGAAGTTATTATGATTTACCGCTTTATTTATTGTTATTGTTATAGGTATATCTGACATTGTTTTAAACGTTAGAAATATTAAAATTTTCCAAAAAGTCTACACTTATTTGTGTTTATTATTACATAATACATAAAGTCCCTATTATTGACGGTAGTTCCACATTCATCGACGTTTGCGTACTGCTTACATCCAAACTGATTTTAACTGATCTACAGTACATCCATACATACTATGTGCGTCCCCACTCCTCGTTTCTTGAACGCACACATACGTAATACACGTTTGTAGGTGACTATAGGGAAGAGACTTGTACTGTATATTAATAAATTAAGAAGATTTAAAGGTTTTAAGGTTTTAAGATCTGTATATTGGTGATAGTGGATTAACGAATTTTTGCTGATCTATATGTATTATGTAAAAAGAAAGCATTTGCGACTACTTTTATTTTTCATATCTTGCATATAAACACTGCTTTGAGCGTATTTCATATAAAATTGCATATTTGTTCATATTTTATAATTTATTTCGAAGTGCACCGTAAAAAATATATAAAACCATTTATTCATAATATATCAAAATTACACTAATGCATGATCGGGCGGATGTCAGTTGGGCCAGACGTCAGGTAGACGGACTTGTCTATAGTTCAGTTGGGCCGGTCATTAGTGAGGTGAGGGATTATCACCAAGGGAGAGAATTAAGATTTTATATTACAATTTTATTCTCAAACAAATTAACATACTTATATATACGCATATCATACAGGTAAATAATTAAAACAAACAGATTTTACAAACGTAAAACGACTTATTCTACCATGCATGTAATCACAAATTTTATTATTAATGTGCTCTACTTTATTACGAGTGTCTTTCCTCATTTTCTTTGTATATATATTAGCAGTTCTTATTTTGATATAGATTTCAGTTTGGTATGATAATAAAACTTGTGTAAAGAAAAAAATATTGGGATGAGTATTATAAAAGTGACCATTAAACTTTGCATGAAATGATTCACAGTTATTTGTGGTTCTATATAAATAATTTGAATTAGAAGCCCATGTACTTGGAGAAAATGTTGCAGTTTCTGAAATATAGTTTTCAAATAAATAATTTCTAAATTCTATGATTCTAGAATCATTGTCTGGAATTAAGTAATATAATTCTTCATTAAAAAAATCAACAACTTGTTGAGGATCTAGAAATTGTATGCCAAAATACAATTTTAAATATTTTCCTACGACAGAATTATTGTCTTTATATTCTTTACATAAACCCAATTGTTGTATTTTCCTATACCAACTCTGGCATAAGTGAAACCTGCAGCCTACAATGATTACATTATTCCAAACAGCAACACAAAGTCTCCGGCCCAACTGAACGGTCACCTTAATCCCCCCCTCTGACCATCTAATCCAATGATAATTGCTTTCTGGCCCAACTGACATACGTTCGCATGATCATTCCCGTATAGCGGGAATTCCCAGATTTGTGGTATATGTACACGTAATTTTACCTTGTTATTTTTGATATGTTGCACATTTGTCGATCTGGTTAAAAGATTATCCTGAATTTTGTATAGATAATGGCAGAATGATTTATAATTATTGCAGTAAAATTGTAAGTTTACGTTTAATTTCATATTTTAATACCTGTAATGAATTATTGTAGATTTGATGCGACAAAAAATTTCAATTAACGCAGCATGTAGGAGCTGATTTACATAAAAGAAGTATCACAAGATTTAAAAATGCACCACAAGCTACTCTGAATCAATCGTTTACTTCAACAAGTTAAAATATAGAACAGAATAGTTTCCATTATGTCTTGTGTAACGCCTTCTTAAACGCAAACATTTCACTTTCAAAGTTGGATAATTCAACGTTTAAAAATTTTTCAGAGAAGTATACGAAACTGTCAGTTCCTAGTCGCTTAACTGCGGGAAAAAGGTATCTTAATCTATTGTTTGAGGAAACTATGATGAAAATTAAGGAAACAATAGGTGAATATTATATTTATTTCGTAGTCGATCATATTGAGAGATCTCTTGTAGCATTATCAAATCTGTGGCCACAAGGAATAAGTGAATGTTTTATGTTTTTCCTATTTATTAACTCTGTTTTCCAAAAGTAAACCATTCTTCTAACTTTTTATTAATTTTCGTTTATTTTCTGGGGCCGGGCTGTCGTCATTACCACTAGACACGGTACCGTACGTCATTACCACGGTTGTCTAGTGGTAATGACAACAGCCCGGCAAGCTGTAGACTTGGGTTCGAGTCCCAACATAGACATTTTTTCAATTAAAAATTTCGTATGATTTGCTTTGTAATTTGTAGACAGCAATGTTTACATCCCCCCTTACTTTGCAATTACATACATACTAACTTGATATTTGTAAATATTTCATATAAAAGCCGAAAACCTCCAATAATTTATGAAATGTTATATTTAATGAACGGCTAAGAAATTATATATATATATATATATGTATATATATATATATATATATATGTATATTAATATATATATATATATATATATATATATATATGAAATATTTACAAATATCAAATTAATATGTACATACTAATTTGATATTTGTAAATATTTCATATAAAAGCCGAAAAACTCCAATAATTTATCAATTGATATATATTTGGAATTTACTGCAAGTGAGAATTAATGAATATTAAATCACATTCTTACATGTAAATGTCGACTTATTTAATGCGTATAAATCTACAATCCGTCAAACTAAGTTTGTACTAGTATGCAGAACACACTCTTTCGCGACAACGAACTTCCTGGTAGTTAGGTTAATTAAGAATTAAGAAATACTGAAAAAACAAGCCTATCAACGCGAGGAAACGTACAGACGACCGTTTCGTTCTAATTGGAACTAAATAAGTCGACATTTACATGTAAGAATGTGATTTAATATTCATTAATTCTCACTTGCAGTAAATTCCAAATGTTAACTATATATACAGAAAGTATAGAAATGAAAAAGCAAGGTCGTCATCGAAAGGGAATGCCGTACATTGAGAAGTTCCAATTAGAACGAAACGGTCGTCTGTACGTTTCCTCGCGTTGATAGGCTTGTTTTTTCAGTATTTCTTAATTCTTAATTGATATATAGTTATAGCGTAATTAAAAATGTCGATTTAGTATAGGTACCATGTTTATGTATGTATTCGTAAAAACAGTGAAACCCCGGTAGCAATTCATTATAGGGAAGTCTTCCTAGCTGAAGCGCTACCCGTTCGTGGTTTTCCGAACTAGCGGTAGTGACATTGAAAGCAGTCGAGAAATAGTGTAGAGTGGTTTGTATGCCTAATGCGTCTAATGTCACTACCTCTAGTTCATCGTTGATATAGTGAGGGCGCTGCCATCATAAAAAATGTTCCCTATACCTTGGAGTAAATTATAACATTGTGTTCGGGTATTGTGACATTGACTTGACGTTTGTACGACTATAGTGTAACAAACTAAAATGCCACACACTTATTCTAATTTAGAATATGCTAATATGGTGTTTGTTTATGGATTTTGTGATGGGAATGCTACAGCTGCTGCTAATTAATATCGTCAACGGTTTCCACCTCACAGACATCCTAATAAAACTGTATTTATTAGCGTATTCAACACATTGTGCGCGACCGGAAAGCTTCCCAGTGTAAACATAATATCTGAACGAGGCAGTCGACAACAATTACAAGAAGTAGAAGACATTCTGGATGCAGTAGAAGAAGACGCAACTACCAGCTCACGGAGAATTAGTATTCAATTGGGCATTCCACAAACAAGGGTGATAAAAACACTCCACGAGCATGGCTTACGTCCGTACCATATACAAAGAGTGCAGCACCTACAACGAGATGATAATCGTAGACGTATGGAATTTTGTCGATGGATAAATGATAATCCTCGTTTTGTATCGCGTATACTGTTTACGGATGAAGCGACATTCACCCGTGACGGTATTAATAATTGTCATAACCAGCATGTATGGTCAGACGAAAATCCACACGCAACAGTCGAAAGTAACTTTCAACATAACTTTTCGGTAAACGTGTGGTGTGGTATGATCGATGGTTTTTTAATTGGTCCTTACATTTTTGAAAATCGCCTCACGGGCGACACCTATTTACATTTTTTAGAAAATGAACTGCATGGACTGCTAGAGGATGTTCCCATAAACATCAGAATCCAAATCTTCTACCAGCACGATGGAGCGCCTGCACGTTCGTGCAGTCAGGCAACATTTGGCTGAAAGGTTTCCAGGGAGTTGGATTAGACGTGGTAGTCACATTGGTTGGCCTCCTAGGTCTCCAGACCTCACGCCACTCGGTTATTGTTTATGGGCTGGTTAAAAAATGAAGTATATCAAGTAAAAGTGGACACTCGTGAAGCACTAATTCAACGGATTATGAATGCTGCTGACAATATCAAACATCAGCCTGACGCAATCAGGAACGCAACCAGCGCCCTTGGTAGACGATGTAAAAAATGTTTTGAAATGAATGGCGGTATTTTTGAAAATATATTATAAAAAACGATAATACCAATAAAATACAAAAACTTCAATGTATGAAATTTTGTTTATTTTTAATTACGCTATAACTCAAAAACAAATAAAAATCGGATAGCAACATTTGAGTTTTTTTACATTACTTTCACCTGTAGAATACACTCCTACAGTTTGGTCGATTCTTCACGACTCACCCTATATATATATATATATATATATATATATATATATATATATATATATATAATAAAATTAAAAAAAAGAAATCAACTGTTATATCATGTTAAGTTTACGAATACAACGTGTTATCAAGAACTGTCCGCTACATTCCTGAATAAACTAACTAAGCTGTACCCAGATCAGTTTTTAAATCGCAAAGGTTTGTTATACGCAAATTTAGGTCTAATTCGCTAAACGATCGTATAAATTTAAACACCAGGCCACGCAACTAATTTGATAAAGTTGGCTATGTGTGATGGGTGATCAAAATATATTATTATTATATTCGTGGGTACATAATAGCTATTTTGCATTAAAAATGATAAACTGTAACAAATTATTTTAGTTGTTATATTTCACATTATTTCAAGGGGTCGTTGGCCAGTTGATTTTCCAAGTGCTGAATCTGAAGTAGATCTAAATAGAGAATAGAGAATAGAGAAGACCGAGAGAAAAAATAAAATAATTCGATAGGCACTTGTCCACAATCAAGACTATTTTAAAAAGTGACTAAGATTTTTTTTAATGCGCTAAATAATAATTAATATGTAATTATCTATCGGTGAGAAAAATATTCTAAATGCTGCAAATGGCGTATTTTCGATAATTGTATCCGAACATATAACAAAAAAAGACTTACCTTTGTTTTGTGTCGAGTATCTCTTATGGCTCGAATCATGTGTAGACCCATTTCAACACAACAGTGGGCATGGTCGGACCTTGGTTTTGGTAACCCCGAGACGCAATAATAACAATCCCCTAGAAGCTTTATACGTAGACAGTGATTTTCCTGCAAAACGTTAAGAATTTGTAATGATTTGAAAATATAATCAACTAATTTAGTAAAAGATAAACAAAAATTCATAAAATTGCTTTGTATTGAAAGAAATTAAAAAAAAGTGTATACGTAGACACCTTGTGAAGTGTTTCGCGATTCTTTGCACTGTTTCCGTCACAGACAGGCTCTTGTCGCAAAACATGCTAATAAAAAATCTCAATCAAATTATTTGTGAAGCTGTAGAAATGGTTAATTTTACTAAAAGCCGTCTGTTACAGAACAGGCTGTTTGCTGAACTATGCGATGAAATGGGTAAAAAATCTCTTCTTTTCCACACAGAAGTTAGACAGTTATCGCAAGGGAAAGTGTTAACCCGGGTATTGGAATTGCGAAATGAATTAATATTTTTCCAGAATAAACAACCGCCATTCTCATTGTTTTTACAGAATAATTAATGTATGTTATTGTTGGCTTACTTAGCTAATGTATTTTCGCATTTAAACGACTTAAGTGTGAATTCATAAAACTGCTATTGAAAGATATAAAAAAAGTGTATACGAGGACGCTTGTGAAGTGTTTCGCGATTACTTGCGTTAGCTTTATTGTGCCCCATATTCAACACTGTGATTATTAATATTATCTACTTGTCGAAATTGTTATTTATGCACCAAGGGCGTTATGGGTATTATATTGCTCCGAGGTCGACGCTAATTCAGCCCGAGGGCCTCTGGCCCGAGGGACGAATGTCGACCGAGGGCAATATAATTGCCATAACTCCAGTGGTTCATACAAGATTTTATTTTTCATGAAATAGTTATTTCTTAAGAGGATATTGGAAAAGTTCCGAGACTATTGTCAACTGTCATGTCGTTGACATAATTTTTCAGGACATTTCGAAAACTGTATTTTTAATTTTGATAAATAATGTTAAAAATTTTATTCTTTCTTATTAAGTTTTACATATTTTAAATGACAGTTGTTGACATTTTGATCTTTCACAAGTTGTCAATATTTAGATACTCTTAATGTTATTAAAGAATGCTAAAGTTTAGTTTTTTTCTTTAGACTTTGTTAAACACTAAAATTATTAGTTCTATAAAATGTATATTATTTCTTCTCGGGCCTTCTTTATACTCACACAACATTAAAAACTGTAAATAAATTACCGTGCAATATGAGCCATATCGCCCGGTTATAACGCCCACGGGCGATATGACCGTGTTTATGGTAACCGTATACAAGGTGAAATGAATAATACTTAAGTGAAAAATAATACGTATTTAGGATACGAGTATCAATTGTAGTAAGGGGTCTTTTTTTTTAATTGAAAGAAATATTATTTTTTTTCAAATGTGCTTTTTATAATTTCAGTTTTATCTTACCCTGGTATGTTTACAGTGAAAAAATAATATTGGAGATTTCTCTTCTTCTTCGTCAATTAAACTTGATAGGAAAGGTCAAAGTTGAGTTATAAATAAAAAGCTTTCCAAACCTTTCCATACGCTATTGCACACGTTCAAAATATAAAATAATATCGTTTTAGCTTTTTTGGCGCTATTTATTCTGTAATAGATTTATTTGAATACTTTAAGTTAGTCACATCTAACTATTTTGTTTCAAGGTTAAAATTAACGAATGTTTTTTGGAATCGTAGACATGAATACACTGGGAGCATTAAGAGCAGCTAATTTGCTAAAGCGTTTCAAAACGCATTAAGAGCATTAAGTTTAATTCCTTGCTAAATAATTTCTTTAAGTGACATTTAACACACAGTTTTAACACACATATTTAACATAAGTCACATATGCGGAAATACATATTTGTATTTGTGCTACAGATTTCATTAATTTATAGCCACTTAAAAGTCACTAATCTAATGTTGCCCAGCAAATTAGAAATAATCTAGTTTAAATTCTTCATTATTGAAATTTAGGCTGGATGTAAATTGGGCACTAACCTACCTGAAATTTTAATCTCGTTGGTAATTCGGGCACTAGCTAAAAATGTACTCGCAGAGGGTCTATGTAAACTGGGCACCGTATAAAGCAAACAAAAACAATAATATAGAAATAGTGTATTTCAAGTTGAAGTACAGCAAAAAGATAGAAAATAAAAAATATGTACTCATATGAAAACAATAATAAAAGCAAATACTTAATTATATAAAAACTATAATAAAAAAATAGTGTATTTGAAGTCATACTGATGAATAAAATGATATACACTTCACAAAGTGTAATCGTGATATTGTTCCATTATTTAGTTGTTCACACAGTTCATTTAGAGTTCTTAATTTTTGTTTTGCGCGTGTGTCTTTAACTCTTGCTGGTGTGTGTACACTTTGAATTTTAACATAAGTGTCTATTTGAAATTCCTTAAGCTTTTCGATAAAAATATAAATAGATGGATGTGTTGAATAAAATGACTCATTTAGTTTGGAAGGAAACGCTTCGCATGCGTTTGTGGTGTTAGTGATCGATGGAGTTGCAGTAGCCCATATGTGTGGAGGAAAAGGAGGATCGTCTTCTATGTATGTCTCCAATAAATAATCGGCGTATTCGTCAGCCTGTGCATGAGCAGGTTTTTCGGCAAACAAATCTAAGGCGAAACAATCGCCTACTTCGTCAGGATTCAAATACGTTAATCCAAATGTATATCACAGCCATTTTCCTACTTCGGAATCTGTGTTCCTAAATTCTGCTGTTAAACCCAAACTTTGGATTTTCCTGAACCACGATTGGTGCAAATGGAAACGACAACCATAGATTTGTGCTGATGGCCATATAGCGCGAACCGCTGTGTGAATGCTTTTCTCAAAATCTACAGCTGGTCGTAATATTGTAGAGTGACGTCGAAAGATTTCTTTTGTTAGCATTTCAAATAATGTTGCATACCTTTCACTGCGTTTATCAGGCAACAAACAAAACATCAATGGAATATAATGTCCATTATTAAGTCGGTGGATTGCAAATAATTGTAAAAAATATTTTGTACAATACGAAAATGTACCGTCCATGTACACTTTACGCATTCCACATAAACTTCTAACATTCTAACAGTAGATGTACAAATAAAAATACATTTGAAATAATCTATTTGGTCATTAGGAAATTCCTTAATTTATTAACGTCTAATTTCTTACTTTAAGCTTTAAAGCGATCATTACCCGAACGGTACTTGTGCCTAGATTACCTGTAGGATGAAGCAATCCTTTTTGCAGGGCAGTTAAATCCATATACTTGGTGCCCAGTATACATCCGCCCGAAATTTATTATAGAAAATCTTAATATATCTACACCGTTAGTAATTTTAATTAATAAGAGTTGGTTTCATTAAAATATCTAGATTATAACAATATAATATTCAAAGATTGGCGGTATTAGGTAATAGTGTTTGTTCTTGATCATTCTTTGGCATTTTTGTTATATACTTTTATGTATTTATTAAAAATTTGTCTTTATGAAAACACTAGAATGGCAATTCTCAACCTTCTTAGCTCCGCGCGCGACCCAAAAAATAGTAAATATAAATAAAATTAATATTTTGCAACCCCTTGCCGCGCCCTCTCAAAGGAATTATAATAGTAAGCCTTACTATTACTAATTTAATTTTGACTGCAATTATAAATGTAAAAAAATATTTAATATTATATAATCACATTGCGCTAATTTTATACATTAAGAAAAAACCGACAGTATAAAAAATGTATATCGCTGTGTTTATAGCGACGGCTACGAACATGCATATATGACGTGTACATGCATGAGCAATTTAAAGTTCCAACTTCATGTGTACGTGCTCTTTGTAATTTGGTCTCCCCTTCTATAATACTCGCTGTGAGAGCATGTTTGAACATGCATATGGATGCGTTTGAACAAATCGTGCTGTCACCAGTATAAAAGTGGTGCTTGCGATTGCAAATTTCGAATGAGAAGCGTGCGCCCAGTGCTTTTATTTTAGTGTGCGGTCAACCGTGAAACTTAATTGCTTTTTTTTTTAATTCTTATGCGGAAGTGAGCCATCTACATCCAGTGAATTGGTTGGTAAAAAGACAACGTTGTACAGTTGACAGTTATTTAAATTATGGTTTTACCTCATTCGATGGAAAGCCACAATGCACTGTGGCTTTCCATCGAATGAGGTAGCTTTGCTTTCAAGTTCTCTCCGACGAAAGCATGAAGCTATCAAAATTAGTCCATGCTTGGAAACTAAACATCCAGGTTATAAAAACGAACCCTTAGAATTTTTCGAAAGCAAATTACATACCTTGAGAAAGCAACAAATTTCTATTTGTAAGTCTAGCCATACTAACAAAAGTGTGCTTGAAGCAACTTATCTCGTAGTATTAAAAGTAGCTAAGATGTCCAAACGCCATACAATTGCCGAAAATATAATATTGTCTACTGCAATTTATACGATCAGTGTTTTAATAGTCGTTGAAGTAGCAAAAAAATTGAATTCCTAACGACGCAATATCAAGGCAGATCGATGACATGGCTGCCGATCGTTCGCGGTCAGTTAATTCAGTGAATTTTTTAGCATACAATTTGATCAATTAACCGATGTAGCAAACATGTTTCAGTTCTTATGTTTTGTGAGATATGAATGTTATCAGGGCCGCGCCGTAATGGTGTGCACGTGTGCAAGGTACACAGGCGGCCAAATAAACAGGCGGCGAAAATGATTCAATATTACTAAAGACACTGGTCATTAATAGAGCAGACCAATTTCCGTGCGCGCCATGAGCGCCGGTATGGGAGTGTAATTCGTAATATATTAGAATATGCGATAGAATAGGGACGCAACATGAGCTTGTTACCGATAGAAGTATAGAAGTAGAGACATTTATTCTATCAGAAATAATTAAATATACATTTGGTTTTCTGCTATTAAAGTAATATGCATAAACACACGAAAAATAAGAATAGTACATATTATATCAGCGTTGTATGTACCTATAAATAAAATGTATGAAATCAGTGATTGTGTGCACGACAGAGGATTTAAAAACACCACTTACCGTTTTAATCGTCTTCCAATGATTGACAAACTGGAGAAACTCGATTGTATATTTTCAACATCAGGTGCGTTTCTAAGGTTATTTCTGAAAAACATGTCCGCCGTGAAGAAAAAATATGTTTATATTCGGAAAACGAATGTTCTACATCAAGTGATGTTATATTCGCATAATCAAAATACTTTTTTAACCAACTTAACGCATCGGTAGACGTGCCCTCACAAATACGTGTTAAGGTGTCAAAATCTGCATTTCTGTCTAAAACATTTTTAAATTTAATTAGAACAATTTCACTTTTTGCGTCTTCTACAGCACACAGTTGTGCGTGAACATCTCTAACGATTTGCAGTGATTCCTCTAACGACAGCGACGAATTTTCTAATTTTGTTATTGCTTCTTCTAGTCCCAAGTAATTCTCACGAATACTTTGTAAATCCATTTTAATCTGGGCATCTTGAAATTTTTTCTATCATGTATTGATAGCTGCACTTTCTTTCGGATCGAATGATAAAACCACGTCCTTAATTTTTTCAAAATGTTCATGATAGTAAAACCCCGCCTGTAACCATGTACTCCAACGTGTCAGAATCGGCTGTGGTGGCTCAAGGGTATGGGGTCACAATTCGTGAAACTTCCGAATACGTTTTGGAGATTTTAGGAATACTGCTTTTGTACTCGATATTAAAGCATCTACCTCTGGATAACATCTACGAACCTGTTCTGCCACAAGGTGCAGAGCATGGAGTTTACAAGTAATATGTAACAAGTTAGGACAATATTTTCTAAGAGACCGGCCTACAGAACACATGGTTGCGGCACCATCGGTCATAAACATTAATACTTGGTCTTTCGAAAGTTTAAATTTTTCCAAAGTATCTAATAGCACCTCTGAAATTTCTTCGGCATTACATTGTTCTAGTCGTCTGGATGCTAATAAAATTGAAGACGTTGGTTGATGTGGTTCCATATTACGCCCCATCACATTAACTACAGATTGTTTTTGCTGTTAGTTGTTTCGTTCACACATAACCACAGTTTTTTATTTTTCAGTTCGGCTTTGATTTTATTTTCAACCTGTTTACGCACCGATGCTAAATTCCTTCGTAACGTTGTCGTGCTCGGTAATGTTTGATTCGCGTATTTATTCCAAAATGAAATAAATGAATCATTACTTAACAAGGTACACACAATCATAGTTACACATAGTTCATGTATAAACTGTTGTCGATTAATTTTGTTATTATTGTGCTTCGAACTGCTTACGTGTTCTTTACAATGTATTTTTGACCAACACATTAGATATGTATTGCACATTAAACATTTAATTTTTGAGCCATCGTATATTAAGTCCGGGAAATCCATAATAAACTTATTTACTTCGTCTGACAACGGTCGTTTTGTCGATTTATGTGTCGACGACATTTTATTACGTATGCTTATACTTACATGCAGTCTAAGCAAGCACCAAACACATACTGAATGCTTTTTATTAGTTCTGATGCAATGCAATTATCCTCACATCGGCGCACATGGCGCGCACGGAAATTGGTCTGCTCTAGTCATTAATCAATAGGCTACGATAACACTAACGTGTAATTTAAAAAGCACGCTGGCCTATCGAAAGAAAGAATTCAAGTGGGTGACCGGTTATGTTTACTTTAAATAAACATACCATCGATAACACACTTCTTCTAATCGTTATATTTTTTGCGTGTGTATAGAATTTATAGGGTATCGACTTGTTATTGTTTGGAGCATTATTTCTATTACGGAGCTTTTTGTCACTTATGGGTGACTGGAAAATATATGGTTGCGATAAGAAAATATAACACTGTTTGGTTTACCCTAATATATTTTCGTAAGTGTTTAAAATTTTAAGATTCATCACCAAGCATGTGCCAGTTTCTATAAACTTGTTAGTATTGAAAATGTTATTATATTACGGTCTGTTTTACTAGCGCATCAATTACTAAAATTTATGGCTGTGATATGAAACATGAATGGTATATTTTCGTTTTTTTTTATGGATAATATTTCGTATTGAATACAATATAGAATATACTCAAAAATGTACATTTAATTACTTGTGTAACTTCATTCTCTATTGAATGTCGAAAATTAATAGATTTATCAAAAAATAATATCCGTATTATTGCAATGTTAGCATAAAATAATGTATGCACTTGAATATACAATAATAATAATATTCGTAACAGTTTGGACAACACATATTTCTTGTAATCTTTTGCAAGATACCATAGGTTGCGTAAACTACACATCTATCACTTAATAAATTAATAATTTGTTGGAGTAAAATATATAACGTGGACGTTTGTAAAAACGGCTTCTGCGCACCCCCTCCTCTCGCCATCTTATTTGGCTCTTTCTATAATTGTTTAAATAGTAAAAAAATAGGAGCGGCAAATTTATGCATGCACACAGGCGGCCAAAAGTACGGCAAGGAGCTGAATGTGGTAGGGACACATCAATAAAAAAAATATATTGTTTTCAAAACAGTACCGGGTCATGCAACAGAACAATATTTTTTTAATGTTTTTTTGTAAAGCTCTAGAAACTATACTACATAGAATGTACAATAGTATATTAGAAAACAAGTTTCATAAGGCACCATTTTGCTGCACGAGATCAGTTTAGAAAACGAGCCGCGATAGCGGCGAGTTTTCTAAAGAGCGAATGCGGCAAAAGGCCTTATGAAACGAGTTTTTTATACCATTTTTTCTATTTTGCGTTTTTTACATTAATAAATTGCTTAAATTGGAATTATTTAATTTGAAAGTTCAGAGTTTAATTTTTATATAAAGCATGCAGTTGGTCACATTGATACTTAACATTTTCAAATTTAAATCTTGCTATCCGCGAAGTATATTATATTACACATTATTTATTAATTTTCGTTAACATTACTTGATATTTCATTTAAAAATATAAACATGAGTGACATAGAAACATATATATGTTGTTGTAAATTGTATACAACATACGTTGCTTGTGTAAAATAAGGACATATATCATATCTGTCAAATGTACATAAATTCTTAAAATCAAATGTCAGCAATGATATTTATTTCTGTATTCGAACAACGCCAACATTGAAGAATGAAAAAAAGCGTATCGAAATGAAGCTCATTTCGATACTGTTTTGGGTTTCATAATGAGTTCATTTCGAACGCAAAATAGAAAAAATGTATTGCAGTATGTAACGATGATGCAACGGTGATAATAGGAAAGAACAGTAGTTTAATGAAAATATCAAAATATTGTCTTATACCTAGGGGGGAATGGACGCACTGCTTCCATCACACACATGCTTTTGTCGCAAAAAGCATTCCGGAAAATTTCAATAAAATTCTTTGTAAAGTTGTAAAAATTATTAATTTTATTAAAAGACGATCGTTACAGAACAGGCTGTTTGCTAAACTATGCGATATAATTGGCGAAAATAAAAAATCCCTTCTTTTCCATACAGAAGTTAGATGGTTATCGCGAGGGAAAGTGTTAACCCGGGTATTGGAATTGCGAGGTGAATTAATAATATTTTTCCAGGATAAACAAATGCCATTCTCATTGTTTTCACAGAATAATGAGTGTATGTTGTTGTTGGCTTACCTATCTGATGTATTTTCGCATTTAAACGACTTGAGTGTGAATTTGCACGTGATAAAAATATTTTACTAATGACAAACAAAGTTCATTCTTTCATTAAGAAGCTTGATAACTGTATTATTCGCCTTCAAAATAAAAATTTTGGGATGTTCCCACTCACTTCGGATTATACTGAGAAAAATTTGACTGAAGACACTATTAGTCACCACAGTTTGGATTGTATGAAGATGTATTTTCGTGAGCTAAAAGCTCAGGTGACGGAGTATTTCTCGAAAAAAATAAATTATTTCTCGGAGAGAAGTGTACTAAATTCGTTTAGTGAAGACATTGTTGCCGCTGCTAAGTTACAATTGAGATTCACAACCAGCTCATTAAAATGTTTGCCGACAAAACGCTGCAACTGCAATTTACATCTGAAAATTTAAATACGTTTTGGCTTGCTCGTCGAAATGAATATGTAAATTTAGTCACAGAAGCATAGAAAATATTAATCCCTTTCGCCAAGTTTTATCTCGGTGAAAAGAGTTTTTGGTCTATGGTTGCGCTAAAAACTAAATAAATACAGGAATCGCCTCTAATCACTCGAAAACAGTTTTCTTTTGTGTTTCTAGCATATATCCACATATGGAGAAACTTTTAAATTAAAAACAAAAGTAACCATTACATTAATTAATGTGTACTTATTGTAAGTAAAATGTTTATGATAAATTAAATGAATTTTTCCCATAAAATGATTTTTCATTATTGTTTAGGCTATTTCACGGCCCTCCTCTAATTTCGCCGCGACCCCAGGTTGAGAAACGATGTTGTAAAGTATATAATACTTCAGAACTGCAAACGTTGGTTTTCAAAATTTATATACCAAGTAAGTTATAATCATTATTTTAAATTAGGGTGCCTAAAAGAATGCGTTAAACCAAATAAATGATTGGACATCGACATCACTAATTTATGAATGCTTGTTTAGAAACCACATATTGAGAATAAAATTTAGTGTTAGCGTATATGGTAAAACGCAAGAAGCAATCCACCTTCGTCGTCAACCAAAAACAATGCCGTCTGTATTACCAGTCTCATAACAAGGAAAATAATAGTCTTATATATTACTAAATTTATAATTTTATTAATCTGAAATATATTATATGTATATACCTTCTAGTAATAGTAGGATTTTTTAGATGAATAAAGTGATTAATATAATGATATCAATGTAATTTTAGAGCAACACTTTACAAGAGCATCGTTGTTATCAGTACTAAGGGAGCGTCATATCTTTGAAGGTTCTGTTGATTCTCTTGGTAGAGTACTAGCAGATATTGGTTTTAAATATGAGAACGATTGCCCGATTAATGGAACAAACACATGTTGCCCTTGTTCGAACCAATTTTCTAAGAAGGTATATGAACAATTTACAAGCTAAAAATTCAATCCAATGTGTATATTTGGATGAGACTTGGATATTCGAAAATGGGAGCATAATAAGATCTTGGCAAGATGATAGTCACAAAAGTGTTCGAAAATTGAATGTTGACGGAAAGAGGTAGCAGATCTGCATTAAATAGAAATAACTTTCTATAAAAACAAATTCTGCTTTTCTTTTAGGTCCATTGCAATTTATGCAGGTATATGTAATGGTTTTATTGAAGATGCCTCATTAGTATTTTTTCAAATACTAGTAATACCGATTACAACGGAGAAATGGATAGGAGCAACTGCTTTGGAAACTAGAAGAACCATCTATAATTATCACAGATAATGCCAGTTATCATAGTGTTCTGTACGATAAATAACCCAATAATTCTTGGAACAAAGGTCAAATTAGAGAGTGGCTAAATAGTCATAAGATACCAGGTGCGGGTAATTTATTAAAGGTCGAATTATTAAATTTAGTCAAGTGGTATGCACTTAGAAATGTATATTCTAGTTACTCATATCATTTTTATGTTTTAGTAATAAGCCAGAAAAAAAAATGTGTCGCTGACATGTTAGCAGAAAGATATGGACATACAGTTTTACGACTGCCACCATATCACTGTATATTCGACCCAATAGAACAAATCTGGGAAATAACGAAAGCATATTACAGTAAGCGTATTGGAGAAGAGGGTTTTGGAGTAAAGAATGCTATGAAATGTGGAACAAGCCCTTAGAAACAATCACACATGAAACTTGAGCAAATACCGTTCGACACGGTAATAGCGAAATAAAAAAATTGTGGGACCGAGAATTGCTGCTTGATAGAGAAGAAATAATATCATTCATTATAAATGTTAATTAAAATTCCGAATCTGAAGGTAGTACTAATAGTGATCTAGAATTTATGTAAATTCTGCTATAATGCAAACGCAAACATTCAATTTTTTTGGGAAAATTGTTTATATTTATATAATTAAATTGTGATCGAAAACCAAACTTTCTTAAAAGCATGGTCTTACCTTACAGGGAAATATACCATAAGTAAAATTATACAGCAAAAATTGCATGTTTATAACTGGAAATAGGACATGTTTCTTTTATTATACAGAAAAATAGTTCGAAGTAAAATCTCTTAGCAAATTATATTTGCAGCAATATATTGCTGCAAATATATTTTAGACTCTATTATGTAATTTATCGGCAATTATAGTTAATTGTAAGTTTAAAGAAGTAATTTTAAATAATGATGAATCATTAAAAGAGATTATTTCTTCAAATACAGGTTGTCCAGAAACTCTCCTGACAAACGAAGACCGGAGATTCCTCTGATAATTTTAAGACAATTAAACCCAAATTCACCTAGTCCGAAAATGCTTCCTAAGGGAGCTAGAGTTCTTTGAAGATGGCGCCTTGTATTTATTTTTTTTAAGTTCCTCCAGAACGCTTCTATTTAGAAAAACAAAAACTGGTATGCTTATTTATCCTCCAGAGATGAATCGATTCCATCAATTGCGAATTTCTAGTACCGGTCATAGGCGTCCGTTTTGGGTAGGTCAACGGTTATTTTAAGGCATAACTTTTTTGTCTTTAACTTTTAAGCATTTGTGACACTAGATTATTAAATTCTCAGGTATTCCAGTACTAAAATGTACTCTTACTTTAAGTCGGTAGGATACACCGTTTTCTAGAAAAATCGATTTGTAAATTTTTCGTTTTTTCTTCATTAAAGTTCAATTTATTATGTACCTACTTATTTTTAGCGAGTTGGCTTGGACTATCAAGGTATGGATAAAAATTAATTTAATAAATTAAAAACAAATTATTTATTACAATGGAACGAAACTAACAAAAAAAGAACAAGTATCAAAGGTGATTGTTACAAAAGTTGCTCGATGTGATGACCATTAGTCTCTATGCATAAGTTTACCCTTTTGCTTAGAGAACGCCGAATTCTTGCCAAAATTCCAAAGTTATTTCTAAATTCATTGCAAGCATCTTGTATCCTTAGCCAGTTGTGCGCGCTTTTGTATCGGAACGGAATAAACAAATGCTTTTATGTATCCCCAAACACAATAATCGCAAGGATTCAAATCCGGCGACCTTGCTGGCCAAGCAACTGGACTGCCTCTTCCAATCCAATGGTCTTCGTAGTTATTATCTAGAAAGTCTCGTACATTCCTGCTAAAGTGGGCCGGACAGCCGTCCTGTAGAAACCATAAGTTTTGCCGAATATTTAAACGCACCTCATCTAACAAATCAGGTAAAATATTTTGCAGGAAATGTAAGTAATCAGCACCATTTAAATGAGCAGGTAATTCCACAGGTCCAAGTAGATAATCGCCAACTACTCCTATCCAGACGTTTATGCTAAACCTATGCTGATGCTTAAATTCTTGAACAACGTGGGGATTGTCACCAACGTACGAATAATAATGTGCATTATGTACATTAAAAATTCCATTTTTTGAGAATGCAGCTTCGTCACCAAACAAAATGTTCCTGAAGAAATCTTCATCTTGATTTTTCTGATTTTGTAACCATCTAGCGAATTCTACGCGAGCAGGAAAATCTCCTTCTAGCAGTGCTTGCACCTTTGTAAAATGAAAAGGATATAAATTTTCTTTGTGTAAGATATTTCCTACGGAAGATTTTGAAATTGTGGGGTACATGGCAGATAGTCTTCGAACGCTAATTTCTGGATTTTCCTCAACTGCCATTAAAATAACATCTTCATGTTCTGCTGTTACATCATTATGTCTCCCTGTTTCATTATTGTTTGGGACCACTGAACCTGTTTCTCTTAATCGTTGATGAAGAGCTGTAAATGTTGAGTGAGTGGGATGCTGACGATTGGGAAACTTTTCAGCATATCAACGTTGCGCCGCTCGAGCGTTACACCTCATTTCGCCATAAACTAAATGCATATCGGCGTATTCCTCATTAGTAAAAACCATTTTTTTTTAAATTGAAATCGTTGTGTTTGAATAACACAAAGTAAAAAATGAAAATATAAACTTCGCGAACTGACAACAATTTGACAATGAAAAACGTTGGTTTTACTTCTGTTGGCAGTTCAGAGCTAACTATTGCAAAAAATAAAAAATTGAACTTTAATGAAGAAAAAACGAAAAATTTACAAATCGATTTTTCTAGAAAACGGTGTATCCTACCGACTTAAAGTAAGAGTACCTTTTAGTACTGTAATACCTGAAAATTTAATAATCTAGTGTCACAAATGCTCAAAAGTTAAAGACAAGAAAGTTATGCCTTAAAATAACCGTTGACCTACCCAAAACGGACGCCTATGACCGGTACTAGAAATTCGCAATTGATGGAATCGATTCATCTCTGGAGGATCAATAAGCATACCAGTTTTTGTTTTTCAAAATAGAAGCGTTCTGGAGGAATTTTAAAAAAAATAAATACAAGGCGCCATCTTCTAAGAACTCTAGCTCCCTTAGGAAGCATTTTCAGACTAGGTGAATTTGGGTTTAATTGTCTTAAAATTATCTGAGGAAACTCCGGTCTTCGTTTGTCAGGAGAGTTTCTGGACACCCTGTATACACATCTGTATACCTAATCGTTGTTTTTTTAATAATAAAAGTTCGATTTTTATTTTTATAATTCGTTAAACAAAAGAGTGAACTTAAAAATGTAATCTTATAGTCACCAAATACATTAGTTTATTACTTATTTTCCTTAATGAGAATGTACTTAATTTGTCTTTAGAAAATTTTGTCAATTTTGACATAAGTATAACCTAATTTGGTCATAAATACAACCTGTAAATTTTATAAGTCGAGACAAGGGTCAAATATATGTACTACAGAATAATTGAAAGATACATGAGTAGGTAAACCCCACCAGTTTTGTATAATACAAAGGTATTTTCAATAATATAAAATATTATTAAAAATACCTTTGTATTATACAAAACTGGTGGGGTTTACCTGCTCATGTATGTTTCAATTATTCTGATACATTACACATGCGGTTAAGCCGTAGTATGAGTGAAGGCACAAACAAAATGCAGTTTTCTAGAGAGTTTGGCTGTGCTAACCTTTGGAAGGGCGTCGTTACTTCACATTAATTATGTGGACGGTATGCGAGGTACTTCGGCTGTCTGACAACAGGTAGCGCCGAATTTACTTCTGCGCTCGGTCTGGATAATTACGGTGATAGGGCGAGGTGGTTCTTTTCTGTGAATGTGTCTGGAAATATCCTTTCTCCAGCAGGGGCGTACCGATGAGCTTGTAGAAAATCGAAATACGTATCTACGTTTCTGGGGATAGGATATATTCGGACACGTTCACAGAAAATATTAATAGTAACCTGCATTTGTGTTCTTCACACCAGATTTTTAATAATATTTTATATTATTAAAAATACCTTTGTATATGTACTACAACTATTACGTCATGGATTTTAATGACGAAAGTGGATTGCTTCGTGCGTTTTACCATACTAATACCAATTCCGTTTCCATAGACAAAATACTTACAGCGGCTAATTTGTCAAATCTCGCAAATAGTTCATTCAATATCTTCACCAATTCGGGAGCTGTACATTTACTTGCCAAAGCTATTAATAAACAGAGTTTTAGTTGAAAATTAATCCTGAAAGAATTAACACGTACCTGTAAATCCTTTTATATCAGCAAATAAAATACTAACATTTTCGTGAACTTGAATGTATATCTTGTGAAACTGATGTACTTGAAAAGAACCTTTCTTTTCCTCTTCCGAGATGTCCCTTATCATTTCATTTGCAACAAAATCCGGTAAAACTAGAAAAAAAAAACTTATGATAGTATAGTTTCTCTGCAGAAAGAGTTAAAGCCTTCTATTTTGCATTTAAAAAGATGCTACATTGAGAATAGTAGTAGTGACAATGTTATGTTCGTCTTAATATAGTTTTATATTTCCGATAAAGAAAATTTCAATTCTCTCCCAATTTGATTACATAATGCATAATCGCTGTTCCTTTTCGGAGTTAAATAGTTTAACTAACCCCAAAAAAACTAACAGCTTTACCATTAAGATTAATTACATCACCTGTACCTGTATAGTGTTAAACAACCATTCACAAATAAAACTCAACTTCTTCGTTTATGACATTTCAACATTCACATCTTGTGTTTAATATTTATATGTCAAATTACTTTCTATGTTTTACACTATTTAGCATAGAAAACCAGATTTTTCATCAATTTTTTCGATATTTGGCGATTTCGGAACACTGCATGGCACGTACCACGTGTAGCTAATATGAGGTGTGTTTATGTATTAAGCAACTGTATGAAAGGGCTTTGAAATATAAATTAAAATTTATAAATATAACAAGCAAATTTTACCGGATTATATTAAGAATTTTAAAATCAGACGATTGCAAATAGGAAATTTGGGATTAACCCGAAATAGTCGTTGTTTAAAAAAGTATATTTGTATATTATTTTATGGGAAGCTTATATGTATAGCAAAATATAATTGGATGGTGAAATTTTTTTCGTTTGTCAATATAAAACTTTAATTAAATAAAATCAAAAATATGATAACAATTAGAAATCAAAATATAGTCCATTATGTTAGATGGTTTATTACAATTATCTAGCGGGATTTACAATTGGCTTAGATGCAAGAAATTCACGACACCTTGTTACTAGCTACGTCATTGACAAAGTGATGTCCATAAAGAAAGTGCACCAACGACCTAAATAGACGGGAGCCTAGTTTACGGATATTTTTTGAACAGTTTGCGGCATGACGTTGTCCTACTGAAAAACTACGCGATTTCTGTATCATAAATAAATAAATGGTTTATTTACAATCAATCGCGCTTATCAGCTGTTTAGTTATGGGCAAAATGTAGATATTTCAAAATAGTTTGGAAACGATTTCTATCCATAACATTGCAGATAATTCTAAGTTTGCCTATATATTTCTTGTACTAGTAGCCAGAAATTTTAGAATATCTTACTAAACCCAGGTGAAAAAAAGATTGTAAAAAATTTTTCAATTTCGTTTTTATCCACAGGTCTCCAACTTGGCTTAGCTTATTTAGTATTTTTATTAGTTTCTTCTACTGTGAAATTTAATATAACACATAAAATCCATCTATATATTTCAACAAGACATAATTCGCTGACGTTTAATTTGTTTACGGCAATAACTGGGAAATTATTTAATAAATCATTTGTAATTGGTTTCCAATCTGAAGTTGATAGCATAGTTGTCTATACACCGTTGGTATTATCATCAGAGAATTCGTCAAATGAATACGACAATGTTTTAGAACTTGAAGGTATATTCGGAATCAGATTTGTTGAAAGCTTGTGCTAATTTTTCACTATTGTTGAAGTTTATGTTTTCTACCTATCTTGTTTTATTTTGTACATCACCATCATAGGACTCGTAAGATTCATTGTTGCTTTGTAAATCTAACTAAAACTTTCATAAAAATATAGGCGTACCAGGTTCGTAGATCAAACCTTATCATCTGGTTTCAAGTAGGTTATAACACCGTAGAAGATTTTCTTGTTCTTCAGGATTCATTTTGAAACTATTTGTAGACATTTGCTGAAAATACATATCATATTTGCACAAATTTTTAAGAATGTGTTACGTTAGGGACAAAACAAATTACTAGTGAAGTTAGTATTTGTAGTTTTTAAAAGACTATAATATAAAACATTGTGATAAGTACATCACACTCGATGCAATATGCAGTACAACGAATATTTATAGGAAACTGTGGGGTATGTGGATTGCCTTAAAGTTTACCAAGGATAGTAAACTAAGGCCCAGTTTCATAATAATTTTAAAGTGCCTTTAAATTTATATGAAATGTGTTTTATAACAACATCTTAAAGGAAAAGTTATTATGAAACTGGCCGTAACTCTAATAGAATTGCTCAATCCCTATTCTGCAACGTATTCAAAGTCGCCTACATTCCAAGTATGTCACGTCCTATGCTCTTACATCGTGATTTGCAGTTATTGGATGACCGTTTACTTGAAATCGTATATTATTGTGCTGTTATTTACATGTTTAGCTTTCCCTTGTTCGTTCTTTACATTATTTATTAAAAGTGTTATTTATAAGTAGAGATCGGAAGTCAATGGTACGTTCCAGTAGGGGATTTAAATGAATTTGTAGCGGGCCCGTCTATTGATTAGTTTTATTAGTTACTTGAGTTCTACTGCGCAAATATTTGATGGGCAGCGACACGGCAATATCTACATATTTACTTGCATCTATGAGAAAACTGCCATGTTACGGTACCACCAGAACCTGTTATAACGCGCTGGGACACATGTATAGAAGCAGCATTCTATTATCACATGCCTTAAAAGTATAATACAGCTACTGAATCCGAATGATGCTGTACTTGTTCTACACGCTGAACAAGTATTTATGAACCCAACTATTCAGGTAGATTTAGCCAATATTCTTGGACATTACTCCAGAATATCTGTAACTATCCGCCATCTAGAGGTTATTCCGACCAAAATACAATATTCTATAACTAATGCCATGAATATTGTATATGATCTTCGTCCATTCCTTTCCCAATTTTCTGGAGCTTTTGTTAATGATGAAAAAAGAAAATTTGAAACAGTTCTAAATAACAATCCAAGATTTCGATTTGCGCGCCGAATTGTTGATTTGTTTGAGGGTAAAGAAGGTGATTTTCCGGAACCGGGTATAAATGTGCCGTCACTAAAAAAACCTTTATGTGCTTTAAATATGCCCCTATTTCATCGGTAAATGTTGAACGGTCGTTCAATGAATAATACATATAATAAATACATGGATTTACGATGACAGATAATTATAAACAGATAAGCATGTTGTGATTTACTATCATTTGAATTCTGAATATAAACGGTGAACAGTCAGGATGTGTGATGTGCTTTATAAACACTGCAGTATTCCTTTTGGATAAGATGTATTTACTCTTAATTGGTAAGTACTTGTTTCTCTATACGTATTTTGATTCGTTTCTGAAAAAGTTAAATCGGGATTCAAGATGACCTCGCTCCATCCCTTGCACTGACATCAGGTACCCGTGACTGCCGATCCCTTATAAGTAAGAAGTTAAAATGAGTGACAAATAGGAACAATTCCCGGAAGTCACTGTGCAGTTGCTATATATAAAAACAACTTGGTCGTAACTAAATCAAATAACGAAAATAGCATATTTCATCATTTTCTCGAAGATAAGGATATGGTTTCGATTAATAATTTCATATTACGATTTACCTACTTTGACAATGTTAAAGTAGCGTCTACAAATGAATTCGAAATTGTTATCTAAACAGTTTAAATTAGAAAAATGTCACCTGCTCATATCCCTATCTTCTATCTATATACCGGATGTCCTTGAAATAAAAAGACAACGTATGAAAAATGTAAAGAATAAATTATATAGAATATATACCCAAAATATTTTCCCAAAATTTCCTCTCATAGGTGACAGAAAAAATTTCAAAAATATTTCAAAAAATTGTGTTATGTTATTGAATATATTATAATAATATCGTACACGAAGGTGACCCACAATAACAAAATAAATAGTCTTGTTATTGTATATATCGCTTAAAGTTCGTTCTGTTGTCGATTGTTACAATTTTTCGATTAAAGGTAATATATTGTAATTTAAATGTATGTAAAGCATACATCTTACATGTTCTTTCAATATATCAGCTTTAAAAATTTACAAGTATAAATTTATATAAATAAACAGCTGACTCAGATTATTGAACCCTTGCCATAAAAAACTTATCGCTTGTGTTTATAAACATTGGCGCCTTTGAATACAATGGGGTATTCTGATTCCCACACTCGCATTTAAATTTCTCTAATAAAAAAAAACATTCTTCTAATATACATGAAATTTCAGTATGATTTTGAAAATGGGTTTGTTAATAAATCTAACACACTTCTTAATTTTTAATTACATATTTACTTGAATGTATTAAAAACCTGATTTTGTACGAGGTATCGACTTTAGCATACAGGATATTATACCTTTTATAACATCGATAGCTGTTAATATGGAAACATGCGGTGCCTGTGTGTTTATAACTTCAATAGAGGTACGTACTTACATGTTGATGATCTTGAAGTCATTGACGGCACATATTAAAATATACAGGGGGTTTTTAATTTTGGGGTTCGCGTCGTAATTGACAATATTTTGGATTCATATTCTATGAAAATACATCTTTCCATTTTTCAAACGTTCACCCGTTATAGACTAAAAAAGCTTGTGGTCCAATTTACGCAGGGTTTTTTGAAAAATGATCCACATTGTCCGAGGAAGGTATAAAGCTATTGAAATCCTCAATATGACCAGTGGAAAGAAAGTTAGGGCCCCAATAACATATCAATAATACCAGTATTATTATTTAAAGTAGATGGCGTCACGAGACAGTACTTCCCCCATTGAAGTTCACATGGACAATATGCTAGATTCTCACGTGTAGGAAAACCAAGGGATTTGTTTGGATATATGCTAAATCACCAAAAACATTGTACCTATATCCAAGAGCATTGCAATGAACTTCAAGCTGAATACAACAGTAATTACAATTATATATATGTATATACTCAAATTTAGCAATAGCAAAATATTTCTGGTATTTTATAAAACGAATTTTAAAACATGAAAGATTAGAGAATTACAACCATTGAAAGCCAAAACCAATTAGCATATCGATGCGAGAGCTCGCATCAAGCATTGTTACAAATAACACAAATCTGTACAAATATATCTGTATCTCCAGCGTTCACTTTAACTACAGACGCATGCGTTTCTGTCTAACAATTTTATAAATTCGAGTTTATGAAGTAACGACTGATAAGGTTCACTTGCTGGTCAAGTAGTGCATTTTGTCCTATCAAATGCCACCAGATAATCTTTTGACATCTGACAAACAAAAGAGACTACGCCGATGAAAATAATTTCTCCCCGAAAAGCAAAGCTATTACAGAAGTAGAAAAAATACGCATATTACTGCAAGTTCATTAACTTGTCGCTAGGTGGCGCCATATACCAAAACAATTTAGCATATCGATACGAGAGCTCGCATCAAGCGTTGTAAATTTTGTCTTTTCAAATGTCATTTGAATTCACTACTTGACCAGAAAGCGAATCTTTTCAGTCGTTATTTCATAAATCCGCACTGATAAAGTCGTTAGACAGAAACGGATGCGTCTGTGGTTGAAGTGAACGCTGGTAAATACGTGCTGTATGTCCATGTGTACAAACAGATACAGATATGTTTTATGCAGATTTGTATTATTTGTAATGATTGAAAAGTAGAATAATAAGTAAAGTGAAAATGAAAACAGAATTTTCATACTTTACCTGATAAAAATAATTTTTCTTGTTTTGCATTTTCAATTTGGGTTCGGTAGCGAGTTTCAGTAGATCTGTGCGTTTCCAAGAAAGCTTTCCTTTGACTTCTATCTGCAAGGTATTTCGTGTACATACCGGCGAAATTAGTTGCGAGGTATAGTGCAGCATTTCCAAGTATCCTTCTTATAAAGCACTCCATTGAATATTCGTCCTAAAACAAAATTTTTAATTTAGTTGTCTGCAGGAATGAGTACGAATTACCTACTTGTACAGTTTATATAGTAATGAACATTTTAAAAATTACAGTAAAGTTATTTACATCATGCAATCATTAAACATTATCGTATTTCTTATATTTTTTAAATTAAGTTTTGTTTTCTATTGACTGCATGTAAGTTTCATAATCTGCCCAGATGGTAGTATTAAATGAAAGTTGTTGATCATATAATATAAGACAGGAGTTAGAAACCTACAGCAAGATACTAACAAATAAAAAATAAGCAAAATCGATTCACTATTATATAAGTTAATTAATTGTGTGGGTTTACTATACCAAAAGGCGTTAGACTTTTAAACGGCATGTTTGTTCACTATTATTCAAAACGTTCATTGATAAAAGATTTTGATGTGCTTCAAGACGTGTAAGATATTTAATACTCGCGTGTTTAACGTCCCCGTGCACTGTCTGCGTGTGAAGATCATGATGTAGCGTCGCATTCGTTACAAATCTGAATGCATTTGTAATTGTTCTTAATACTCTAAATTGAAGCCGTTGAATTATTTTCAAATTAGAGACTCTCGCGGTTCCCCATAGTTGAATGTCATAGGTCCACACTAGCTTCAAAATCACTTCGTATACAATAATTTTGTTTTCCCGAGATAATGAAGATGATGGCCTGTGAGCCACTGTAGGTTGTAAAACGTCAGTCCTAGCTACTTTTTATTTAAAAAGGTATGCGTAGTCTATGTTAGCCGTGTATCCAAATGGATTACGAGATATTTGGCACTTCTATTCTGGCGTCCTCCTGGAACAAGAGGACAAATATCTCGGCGTTTTCCACTTTCCTTCTCACTCCTGGAGGTTATTTGTGATCTGTGGAGATAATGTGATGCCGCTGTAGGATCACTACTTGACGCCAATATTATATCATCAGTATATGTCGCGGTAATTCTAATATTCGATGTAGGTATATCGTCGGTATAAATTTGATAAAATATATAACCAAGAACACTTGGAGAACCTTGGGGTTCTTCGGCTTGTTTACGGTTCTATGTTATTAGTTCATCCTGGAACATGACCAGAAAATATCTATCAGTAGGATAACATTTCAAAATCTGATAGAAAGAGTGTGGTAAATTAGATTTTAATTTTAACAATGACCCGCCATGCCAGACCTTGTCAAAAGCCTGGGAAATATCTAAGAAAGCTGCCGAAGAATATCCTTTCCGTTCATATGTGTATGATTTTCACCAAGCAATGCACCATGTTCAATAGTTGCATGCATTTCTCTGAACCAAAATTGTTGATCAGGGATCATTGCGAGCTCATCAATTAAGGGCTTCAGTCTTTTGGATAATAATTTATCGAATATTAACACAGGAGACTATTCGTCGTTTACGATTCGAAGATGTGCATGTCATCAATGATGTCAAAACAATTTGGCGAAATCATGTACAAAATAATTTGCAAAATCGATTTGTTTACATTTACAGGATAGTAAACGCTTATGCCAAACTTGTAATATTTAGGTTATAAGTGCAGTATATAATGTGAAATTATAGCAAAATACAAATATGATTTAATTTCCCTCACAGCTGATAAACACAGCAACGGTCCACCATTAGCGCGTTCTGCTTCACAGTTTGCAATTGCGGACGCAACAAGTCGTTTACAAGACGCTTTCGGCATTGCAAACCGAAAGTAAACAAAATATGACAGAATGATATGTGTCAACACTGAACATTCGCATCAACATTAATATCCATTCGCAGTGTGTTGGTGATTCCGAAAATTCTGTTGATGACATGCACGAATCGTGAACGGCCTATAACCGGGCTGTATGATGTTATTTCTTCCACAGGTGTGACAGGCTTAGGTGGCATTTGGTAGAGTGCGTCAAGAAAGACTATTATTTCTTCATCTTCTTGCGGAGACCGACGCGATTGGTGTGGTAGGAAGACTTTTGTAAGCTGTTAGGTAAATGTAAAAGCTTTTTGCCTGTCATCAGGAAGCCCAGCTTCCGTTAGGTTTCCTGATTAGTTGTATTATTTCATTAGGCGGATTCTTTAGTCTCCTTATAACTTTCCATAATGGCTTCGGTTGGTGTTAAGTATTTCTGTATAATGTGATTTCTCTCGTTTGATAGTATCTTTTCGAGTTTTTGGTTGTCTTGTTAAACTTAACTCTATCTTGAGGGGCACTGGTGTTTATCCAAACTCTTCTCAATCTCTTCTTGTTACGTACTGTCTCTACAATTTTCGTCGGAGCAATATTGTTGTGCGCTAGAAATGTTTGGAGCCTGTAGTGGCAACTGCCAGGTAGCGGTGTATATCGTTCGCGTTAAATTTTTGATAGTTAAGTCTACATCTTCATATTCAGATGTTCATGAATTATCTCTTTGAATTTTGACCAGTCAGTTCTGTTGATTTAGGTTTATCTAATAATTTAGTGCTTAGAGTTACCATGACTCCTCAGTGGTCAGATGGCAGATCCAAGATTTCATCAACTAGTACATTTCTCCGTTGATAAGTAACTGTAGTAGTTTCAATACATTTTAATACTTTACGGCCTCCAGTTGTCGCTAATCTTGAGCTCCACCGAGTTTGCTTAGCATTATAGTCCTCTCCAGACAAGAACCTGTTACCAAGAGTAGCAAAGTATTCATTATATTGTTCTCTTTTTATTGAGTGATGTGGTGAAATCCCATATAGAGTAATGTATCTTTCCTAGTCTTGTACTGTTATACTTGTCGCTTGAATGTGTTTGATAAATAATTATTGCCGGTGTGATACTTTATGAATATCTTAATAATTATGATAATTCCGCCATTCGCGTTTCCAGTAGGATGTGTAGTATTGTAAAATGCATTATTAGGTAGTCTAAAATATGTAGCTTATAATTGTGAAATAATTTTGCGATATGAGAATGATATCAAGATTGTATGTTTTAATGAAGTTACTAAGCTCAAGGCTATGTTGTGCTAAACCATTGGCATTCTAGAGAGCAATTTTATAAGTGCATGCCATTAATTCTTTTCAAGTCGTTTCATAACGAGTCTTCTTATATTTGCATTTCTTCAATTAAATCCAGTATGACTTTTTCAAGTCGAGCTATTATACTACTTGACTGCTGTAGCCTATACATTTACATACTTTGTCTTGATTGATGTCCTTAGAACTGTCTTGCAGTTCCTTATCAACTCTTCAGCCCTTGTAATTTGCTGTATGCTGTTCTGAACATAATGCGCATTTTGGTGAAGCTTCTCTAAGTTTTTGGCAACTTTGATTTGTATGTGCTGTTCGTCCGCAACTAATATATTTAGGACGTCGGTGGCAATATTTTCGTGTACCTTCAGTCCATGCTTCCAGTGTATTGTAACATATTTCTCGTTGCTTTTGGTGGTTCAATGATTATCTAGCTATTAAACAAATATTATATTTTATAAATACGAGTATATTTCACTTTGGGAGAATTTTCCAAATCAACAAATTGTGTCGAAAGTTGTTTCTTTGTTACTCTACTTATTGGTGTATAGATGTTACAGACTCGAAATTCTTTATTCTGAATTTCACCCTTCAATTCTGCTTTACCTATATTGTAATGTATATTTTTAATTATCCTATTTTAATTTAAAAGCATGATGTTCAACTTGTAATTCATTAAGCAAATTAATGATGTATCTATAGCTATTGACTTCTAGAGGCATTACTTTGATCCTGTCTCTATTCCTTCTTATTAAATATTTATTTTTTGCAATTTCATTCAATTTATTAATCATCACCTGGTATTGGTGTACAGAAGAGACCATTATTGGTGATATTTTTGATTTTACATTTTGTTTTTGCTCAAGTGATTGCGGTTCATGATCTTATTGTTCTTTGTACATCTTCCATTGTTGTCAGGCTATTCCTCCTCATTGGTGGTGACATTCTGGCTAACGGTGTTTTTCTCCATCCATTCATAATTGGTCTTTACATTCCCAATTTATTTAAGCTTATCACTCCCATCAGATGGGCCGGGTATTTTTGACTAAGCCCAGTACATACATAATGATGAAACGAAAAAGAAAATACTTATTTAATGCGCACAATATTAGCGAACCTACTTTTAGTGTTTCTTATCAAGTAAAACTTTTTACTACACGGGCTTGCAAAACCATATTCAATATTTACTTTTTTATCGTTTTTTACAAGCGTTGTCGATCACGGGTCACTTGAACTACCGACGATGAACAGACACGAAATAGGTCCGCACTCCTCGAAATCCAAATTTGAACTAAGTGAAACTTTTAATTTTACTACACGTGAACAATGTAGTTTCTCATTGATAATACTACACCAAAGACAAAAGTAATACACACGCCAGTCCTTGCAGGATTCGTAAAGTTAATCACTCGTACTTATGCAAGTAGCTAATAATGAGAAATAATCCTGGAGTATCTTTAATACAGTGCCCAGCTACGGGATTGAATGGTTTTTAATAGTCCACTGTTAAGAAACAAAGAATATATTTGGATTATTATTACAACTAAAAACATAATTCTGGAACACTTTTAGTTTGCAAAGATCACATCCCTAAGATGACCACCGTCCATTTCTATACATTGTTGCAATCTGTTTCTGAAATTGACCATAACCCGTCCGAGTAAATATTCGTTTATCAAATTTATTTCTTCACGAATTCTCTCTTTGAGCTCCAGAAATGTTTGGGGATGCATAGAGTACACTTTGGACTTTAACAATCTCCACAGAAAAAAATCTGGAACCGCCAGGTCCGGTGATCTTGCAGGCCATGCAATGTCACCAAACCTGGAAATTAGGCGATTCAGAAACATATGCTGTAAAAGAGCAATGGACTGCAATGTCTAGCTGTATGCGCTATGGCGCCGTCCTGTTGGAACCATTGAATGTACCGAAGTGAATTTATTGTAACGGTGTGGCCGTTTTCTTGAAAACAGTATGGCCCGATCACACCAAAGCTGCATACTTCGCACCACCCCGTTACCTTTTGGTCATGAAGTGGGTGTTCATGCATTTCCCTATGGTTGTGTTCCGATCAGTAGCGGTAGTGCTGCTTATTAACGTACCCACTCAGATGGAAGTGAGCTTCGTTAGATATGATCAGTTTATCAAGAATTCCTCCTACATTGTTGTTCAATATTTCAAGAAATTGCCTGCAGAAATTTAGGCGGTTAAGTTTATCAACAGGGTTCAGTCTCTGGATATATGTACCTTATATGGATGAAATTTCAAATCTATTTTTAAAATTATTCGCATACTTCGCTCTGAAATTCGCAGTGCAATTGAATGCCGAATTGCAGAATGTGTTGGACTCCATTCAACGGCTACTCTGGTTCTTTCAATATTACCTTGTGTACGAACTGTACGTGTACCTCCGACAAATTTTGAGTTTACGCTGCCTCTTTCTTCTACATCTCTTATCCATTTCAAAATTGCATTTCTTGATGGAATTGCAGCGCGCACAGGCAAACTAAATTCACGGCGAAAACGCCTCTGGGGTTGCACGATAGGCTGGGATGGGAAAATGATTTTACAGGAGATATTCGGTATAACAGGCCAATTTGCAATTGTAATACATAACCTTCGATAATAGAATACATTTTTATCACTATTTGACGTTTGTAAAATATACAGTATTTCCACAGCAATCTTTTCAAAACCATTCAGTCCTGTTGTCTAACCCAGTATAATTGGAAAATAATAAAATTTTGCAAAAATTTTTAATTGTTAGACAGACATAATACTGTAACATTTATTTGTGTAACAATAAAATCCTTTAATAAACCATAAATTGAAATAAATACATAAGGTTGTGGGGGTCGGTATTGGGGAAAGTATGTGATTGGAAGATCCGATCAGAAGTTTTACATAATTTCCCATGCTAAAATGCAGGATCTGGTGAAACAGAGCAAATGTTACATACAGGTTCAAAAAACCATAGTCATCTCTGAAGCTGTTAAGTCTAGTTAAACGAATAAGGCTAGAGAATATAGAAACCCTGATGGGGGAGCCAAGAAGGTAAGGATAAACCATGACAATCTCCTGAAGTAAGTATATAAGCGCGTGAGTGTCAACATCGTAGACGAAGTGAATTTAACATCCGATAGGAGGACCCTACTAACTAAGCTATCTGAAATTTACAAGGTTGAAGTACAGAGGTGGGTGAAATATAGCAAAGACTGCAGATAGGCTAAAAGACAACCTCCCCAGTCATATACAAAGGATCTAGGAAACTTCTGAATACTGCAGCTATTAGTGACATTTCCGGTCTGTTTTAATTAATGTAAATAAACACTGCTTGGGACTCATTAATATATGTATTTGACTTATTTTATAAATCCTTCTCTCGTTTCAAATTTTACAAAAAAATTGACACGAAGTCAACAAAATTTAGTACGCAATGATAACTTTTGTAATGTATTCATTAAATTTTCATGGAAGGTCGATTTTTGAGGTAGTTATGGTATATACGCTTTTGTGTAACTAATTGCATGTCGATATAAACAAGAAAATGGAGTTAAATTGGACTTGAATATATGGACTACAAAATATCTTGAGAAACTAAGTCTTAATAGACAAAAAAACAAATAATTCAAAACTAGCTGATAGCCCAGTGGTAACGAACTGGCTTATCAGGAGGTTTCGAAATGGGATCCGTGGCTAGGCTATACAAGAAGGTTTACGTGGTTTTCCTTCTCCTTTAAGGTGGATGTCGACAGCTAAACATCTTAAGTCGTTCTACAGGCGCGGGTTTGCCAATGCTCCCTGTAAGTGGCGTTAAGCTATTGAGGGATGCTAAGGCATCAAAAATTATTATTATTAAAACGCGTTTCATTGATGATGTTGAAACGAATATCGTGGAGCAGGAAGGTTTACCTGGTTTTCCTTCTCCTTTAAGGAGAATGTCGACAGCTAAACATCTTAAGTCGCTCTACAGGCGCGGGCTTGCCAATGCTCCCTGTAAGTGGCCTTAAGCTATTGGGTGATGCCAAGGCATCAAAAATTATTATTATTAAAACGCGTTTAATTAATGATGTTGAAACGACTATTGTGGAGCAATTATGAAACGGTTGGGCTTGGCGGAGAACTGTTAAGGAGTACTTGACGAGGCCAAGGCCCTGAAAGCTATATAATGCTAAAATATGCTTCGTTTCTAGTTTTCATCAGCTAGTTAGTCTTATGTTACTTACTATGTGAATAAAGTAGTGTTATTATTAGCTAGAATTACACTGCACCGAAGCTGAGAAAACCAACCGATTTCTTATATAGGGTTACTGCTTCAATCAAATTGGAGTCTACGGTGTGCGGAACTTTTCTTGTTAATTGGCAGTTTGGACAAGCTTCTGTTATACATTTTACTATAATAACATTAAGAATCATTTTAGCTTACAATATTCGCTGATTCTTAAGGTCACAATTGAAATTAAATAGAAAATTAGATTTCTTTAGAATACTCCATCAAATGAACTTACAGGAAATATTTTAAATTAAAAAATATTCTGTTTATCATTTATATCACACAAATTTAACATCTTTCATCTTTAGCGAAAGACGTTTTATAATTATTGAAGAAATATATGCGTGTTACAATGAAAAAATTCGTAAAACAAATAACTCGTTAGAGATTGACAAGTTAACTAATGATGAGTTCTTCTTTTCATTTTGACATGCATATATATACTTTAATCATTTACTTACGGTTGATTCTGTGTTACAAAATATTATTATTATAATAATTATGTGGGTTATTGCCGAAACGGAACCAGCTATCATACACCATCGCAAAGGCAGAGGCAACATGGCGTACGGTACAAATATTGTAAATAGAACATACCATACTAAATTTTCTTTCATGGAAAATCCTAATCCCCATCCGATGAAAGCTGAAAATATTAAAATTTGTATTAAAATCACAGTGTTTCGAAAACGTAATTATAGAAAAGTAAATTAACGACGGTTAGTATTTTCACATATTTTAATTTCTTTATAAACACATGATCCGCATATACAAAAATATCCTAGTGGGTAAGCTTATATTTCACTTGTAATGATATGGTCATTCCAAAGTATTGATCTTAAACTAATTGAAATATTGTGGAGCAAAGTTGGTAGAAGAGCGTTGGTTTTAATTTCGAAGAATAGATGAAAGATCTTTGTACATAGGTACCTATTTTAACATAAAGCTGAATAGTATATTGTAGCAGTGAACCAATCTAAATACGAAAATGGACAAGAAAAAGTTGTAACAGGTAAGATTTTCTTGTCACATTAGACAAACCACATGTAGAACGGTACCATCTAATATTTATTGAAAAAATGACTCAACAAGTCTTTTAACTCAATCACATCTTCTTTCTTTAAAAACCAATAGTAATCACACATCATGGCTGGATCCCAGCGTCCTTGGTACCAAATTTCCATTGTCCATATATTTTGATGAAATCTTTTAGCCTGTTCGTTGCTGATAGCGTCCAAATTCTTAGGAAAGAATGATAAATTGGAATTGAGAAAGTGAATTTTTAATGACAATCGGCAACCAAGCGATTTGTAGGAGTGTAAAAGTTCGTTAACTAGTTATTCGTAGTTCGTAGTTCGTAGTAACTATACTTACAAATAAGTTCCAAGCTCTGAGCTCTTGCATGGTGAGGTTTTGTATAAAATTGACATCGTCCAGAAATTTTTTAATTTGTGGTTCAATAAAAAGCTTTCTTTTAATTTGGCGTCACTTACCTATTTTAGGTATTTAAATCCCTCACCCTTTTTATTCATAGCCTTCATAAAGTTTTTCATCAGTTCAAGTTTAATGTGAAGAGGAGGCAAACGAACATTTTTTTGGTCTACAACGGACACATACTTAATATTTTTCAGTTCCCGGTCGAAGTGCCCTCCTTCCCGCCCAAATTTTAGTTACATAATGTTCATTTACTGCACAACTGTCCCACAAACAAAGAAAACAGCAATATTTTGTAAATCCTCCCTGAAGTCCTAGTAAACTAGCTATAACTTTTAAATCCCCACATATTTGCCATTTGTATCGGTTGTAGTTTATTGTATCTAAAAGGATGCGCATATTTTCATAGGTTTCTTTTATCGTCACTGAATTGGAAAGTGGCATAGATATCTTAAATTTCCAATATTTTATAAATTCCCATTTGAAATAACACAGCATTTAACTATATTTCAATGAGTCTATGAACAAGCGTATCTAACAAGGAGAATGCTCGATGTTGAGTACCTGCATTAAACCACCAATACCAGTACACATACATAATGAATTTTCCATATTTCCATATTGTAAAATGCAGAAAACGTAGCATTTCTTTTCCTAAAAAGTGTAATTTTTGTTTCTTTGGCTAGTAAGTTCCACTCCTTAAAATAGGAAAAGAAGTTCTGACTGTTGCTTTGACCACCACAAATCACGTATCTACTAAATTCGACGAAAAAACCTGGAGTGAAATTGGGGTCGGTACATTGTTCTTCAACCTTAATGAGGGATTAAAATCAGTAAATATGAGAATAAATATATAAAAAACTAAAACAATGGTCATAGGACAACAAGGTAAAAACCATAAAATACAAATAGCAGACAAAATATTAGAGCAAGTAGATAAATTTAAATATTTAGAAGTAATAATAAATAAAGATGGAACATTAGAAGATGAGATAAATGATAGAATTGCGAAAACAGGTGGATTGTACAATAGTATAAAAAGTAAGTTTATAGGAAAAAAAAAATACCAAAACAAATAAAAACAGAAATAGTTAAAAGAATTGTAAAACCGACACTGACATATGCGTGTGAATCTTGGACAACGACACAGTAACAGAAAAGTAGAATCACAAGCACAGAAATTAGATTCCTAAGAAGAATAGAAGGAAAAACAAGAAAAGATAAAATTATAAACCAGGTATTTCGAGAAAACCTGAATATGGTCCCTGTCGAAACAGCGATAAAACAAGGACAACTAAGGTGGTTAAGCCATGTAGTGAGAAGGGGTGAGAATAGAATTATCAGACAAATATTCAAAGCGAAAGAAATAGGAAAAAAGAATAGGACCAAGAAGAACGTGGAAGGAGGAAGTGCGAACAGCATCCGAGAAAAGAGGAACAAGATGGGAGGAAATAAAAATCGTAGTAAATGACAGAAAAAAGTGGAAGGAAATATGGTATAAAATACCTGAAAATCCAACTCCAATATAACTGAACACCGAAAGGTACATGAGTTGCCAGGGTTAAGTAAGTAAGTACATTATTATTCGGAGCTGCCTGATGATGTTACTAGCTCCATTATCTCCCAAAACAATATCTTGCCAATCTAAAGGCGCAGTCGGTACTGGTAAGTCTGCATTGTGAGGAACAGGTCTTATAGCAAAAGGCAAATTGGGATATTCGATCTTGCGCTTTTCTTTTTTGGAATAATCTTCAGTCAAAAATAGCAATCGTCAAAATGATTGGTGGGTTCTCGTCATACCATTGGACCTGCAAGCGGTATTTTTTCTCTTTCCTTTAATCCACTGCACCGATGACACGCTACAGCTGATACAGCACATAGGGGGAGCTTACTGCTTGTTTTGATCTCCGATTGAAACGCCAAAATATATGAAATAGGCTTTTTTCACAATTTCGGAGAATGGTCTGGCTTGTGACTTCACCAGAAATTCTCCACTAATATAACAAAATTTGTAAGAAATTTTGCAACCGCGGCGTATTTCATTTGACATTTTCGTCGTTGAAAAAGCTACGCACAACCACTCACTTCGAAAATCAAACCAAAGCCGAACAAGAGAATAAGTTTAATATCATATACACTCCATTTTAGGTTATCTTTCTGTTTTAAAATGCACGTCTTTTAAATGAGCCCTCATAAAATTTATTACATGCCACTATAAAAGGATCTAATGAGTCCATTCAAAACTGGAAGAAAAGGTACTAGCATTGTGAAAATGAGTGAATAAATGAAAGACAAGAATTTATTAATCAGAAAACTACAATTATTTGGTTTTAATTTTTAATACTTTATTTCAGCACCATTTCTGTCGTAACACCTCTTGTAAACGTCTAGGAATAGATGTTATGACATTATGTATAAATTTGTCTTAACAATGTAACCCACACGTACTCGATGGGGTTCATATCTGGACCTCTAGAACACCACGGCAAACACTATATTATTTTCTCTAAACTACTGAGAAACTACTCTTGCCGTGTGAACTGGACAGTTGTCGAGTTGAAAGATGAAATTTCAGGATTCTTATATAATTTCTGCCGAAGGTAGAAAAACATTTTCTAATATTCTAATATAATTGTTACTATTAAATCTTTCCCCTATAATCCAACAAACACCTGGCCCATGTGCGCAAATCCAGACCCAGACGTTTACTGAGAATCTTCCGCTCGTTTACTATTGTCTCGAACAGATCGTTTCTAATAAATTAAAAAGATTTTCATCCTGTTAGGAAATTGACACACGGATACCACCGGAGCCTCGTTTTCTATTGTTGCGCTTAGCGTATAGAAGTTTTAATTCATTTATTTAAATACACATATTCGTCTTTAAATATCTCGATTAAATTATATTCAACATAGACATTTTTTTCATTTGTACAAACTGTACATTTTCGTTACAAAGAGAAAGCATTTCTTTTGTCATTTTCTTGACCGCCGATGACCCTTATTACCTGGACCGTCAACCGATAACCGTAAAGTAGAATTTCTTCTAGATAAATTCCATATTTTAAAAATTGTTTTAATATAATATTATTTAGTTCTTCTTTTATATGTTGTGTTTGATATCGTTAGAAAGCTTATGTCACAAGGGTTATTCTAATAACATTTATTACATCGATAGACCACGCCTTAGGTCGCGCTTCTAATTAATTATAATTCAAGTTATCGACCCCCTCTTCGATAGATCATAAAGCCGACCGTTTCTAGACTTTTCTATCGATGCAAAACTATCAGTCCTCTCTTCTCTTTCGACCTTTCGTGAGAAAACAACTCCTCGTCCTGTTCCAGTACACAATGGAACTCACCACGCCGTCCAGGCTCTTCCGCTTCTAAGGTAAACTGTATTGTTCTATATATTATTCTTTTAAGCGAATTCATATTAATTTAAACTAATTAATTTCTTATTCCTCCGGTCAACACCGCTCTACATATACTTGTCCGAGTTTATCTTCAGACCACGTGGCCGCCCATCGCCGCAAATCAAAGGTAGCTCTGTATTCTTCGATACAGAGGTTATTTTATATACATTAATTAACCCTTAATTTACTACGCAAGTTAACACTCCATTTCAGATAATTTGCATTAATATTTTAATCTACTTATTCACCGCTCCGCGTGTATATAGTACTTTGTTTATTACTGTTTCACCTTTCTATTTCAGATATTTTATATTAATTTCTCGATTACTAATTTATGGCCCCTTGTGTATATATTACTGATTTCATTACTTTTAAATACATCAATTTCTTTTATTTAAATATACCAATTTAAGGACGCCGCTGTGTTTTATTTTATTTATTAAGTTTTTGTGTATTTATTTTAATTTTTAATTAAACATTACCAAACACGTCCTGGACCTTTGAAGGAACTTCATCAGTAATTATCATTCATTGTAATTATCTTAGAATAATTTCATTATTATTATCCCTCACCAACACCCCTAGTTAGTAATACTATTAATAACTCCCCGATGCTGCCTTTTAATTTTGATATCTGAAATGACACTCTTCCTCACGCAAAATCTATTCGCTAATATTCTAACTGACAATAATTCTTCTAGTAACGTAATTATTTGAGTTTTAGTTTGAATATTCAAATGTGGCATATTAACCTAATATTTTGACAAACCTGAATATGACACTGACGGAAGGATCTCTAAACAGAAGCAAATAGATACCTAATCACTTTTAAAAACCCATATCCAAACGAAACAAATTAAGTGTCCGATTTTGAAATGCCGCAATAGTACGTCTTTATTTGTGATTTTTTGGCGTTTTTTTAAATCTAAAATAGGATGTTATGAGCTTTTAAATTATAAGTTAGACATATAATGAATATCAAAAAATAAATATTTATTTTTAAAACTCGAAATAAGAACAAGTCATTCAAAAATTAATAGACATAAACGAATTGCTTATAAGTTCAAGCCGGTAAATTTAACAGGAAACATTAAATTGCCTCTGCGTCCCACTGTTGGTTCTGGTAAAACTGTTATGATGTCTTCTGAGTCTAAAACGTCCACATCTTTTGTAATGGGCCATCTAAACTTCCTCTGTTTTTATGCAGTACACCTCATTTCCCATCCATCTTCCTTTTTTCCAATAATAAGAGCAACAAAGTGTTTTATTGATTTCTTAGTGGGATATTTAACAAGTACCCATTTATCCACCCCAATTTCGTCCCCATTGTCTTCATTAATATCCGAAAAATCTTCAAGTTCTACATCTACATCATCTGCTTCTTCCATGTAGACAGGTACACCATCATTACTGTCGGTAGAGTCGTATTCTACTTGTTTTGTGTTCTTAACGAGTTTTCTTTTGTTAGCTGACATTGATGCTTTTTGATTTTGTGTAAGTTTTTCTGCCATTTGTGGTTGGGTTATTACTTCAGCACCAGAGCAAACTTTCTTTCGTTTTTGTGAATACCATCGTATTTTCTTTTCTCGAGCCACCTACAGTTCTAGTGCTAGGTTGTCCACGTGCACCTACTACATTTCTTTTAGAAGGATCTAAGTAAAAGGACGTTTCGTCTAGTTCCGGATGTTTGGTGGTTTATCGTTAATATTAAGATCGTCCATCTTAGCTTTAAGTAATGAAAAGTAATCAGAGATGAGGAATGGGTCAACAATTTTTTTGTCTAGCAAATTTACGGATTGGGGCTTTTTAATACTGAGCTCATGACGCTTTTTAAAACCCTTAAACCAATCATCTCCTGAAATATTATTACGCAAGGAAGTTCGAAAGTTATTTGCTGTTGTGTATTCTGCTGGTATCTGCATTAACTCCTTCTTCCTAGAAACTCCGAAACCCCACTTTTCCATGATTTTAAGGGCATTTGCTAATTTTTCGTCGTCGGCCGTAAGCAAGGCGGTTGACCTCTCTTGTGTAGTACTCTTTTTTTCCCTGTCACCCGTTAAATGGTAGCACAGTGTAGTTTTTGCAATTTTATAATGTTTATGTGCTTTGTATATAGTCATTCTTCCCACTTTAACAGCTTCCATGGCTTCGTCTAATTGATTGTTGGTATAATTACTACGCTCAGTCTTACGTTGATAATTTCGACCCATGCTTATCTAGAATTTAAACACACCCGTTAATACGTTCACACATTTCCATTCAAATTGGTCACATTTACCCAGACTTCTAAAAGATCGGGACAAGTGTGACCGCGATAACAAAACTTCGATATATTACAGTTAACGCATTGTTGTTAAAAAAGATATAACAGCAACATATACGTAGTAACATTATAGGTAGAAATATTGCATTGTAACTTACTTGTAACTTTACACATCACACTGAACTACTGCACAACTGCATGCACACCCGACGGAAGGGTTCACAAACGGTTTTACAAGTTATATGCTGTAAATCGACTTGCCACCATATTACAGATTCCTGTTTTGTTAAGATAGCTAAAATGATTTTGTCCGAACTTATATCAATAGGCGGCAGAGTAAACTTTTATTTGATTGAGATTTTATGAGGTTTGTCACACTTACCCGGGTTTACCTTATATTAAAAACGTATATGTATCTGTACGCAAGGACATAAACAATGTATTTAACCAATAGTAACTTCAATTACAGACACATGCGTTTCGATCTAACAATCTCCACAGTGCAGTTATGAAGTGACGTCATAAGATTCGCTATCGCACGATAAGCGCAACCTTATACCGTCAGCTGACAAGAGATATTCTCCTGAGCGCTTTCTCTCGAACGGCTACGCTGCTACTAACGAAGAGAAAGAAATATGTATAATTGTATAGAGAGAAAAGGTTTACAACGGCGAGCCTCTCTTATGGGCTAGATGTCAGAAGAATACCTCTTGTCAACTGACGATATAAGGTTGTATTTATCTTGCGGGAGCGAATCTTACGACATTACTTTATAACTGAACTGAAGAAAGCGTTAGATCAAAACGAATGTGTCTGTAGTTGAAGTGACCATTGGCTAAATACGTTGTGTACAGATACAGATATGTTTTTAACATATCTCTATTAATTTGTACTCACAATATTGACTATGCTTGAAGCGGATGTTAACTGTGTTCATTTTGTTTTTTAATTACCATTGTTTCGACAGTAATAATTTTTTTTTAATTTTCATATTAATTTCACATGAAAATGAACTTCTCTCCATAGTGATCTATTCCATCTGTACTATAACAGAAATATTCTCTGCGAATGAGAAAATCAATCAAACTGCATAATCACTTTGTCTTTATTAAATTTCAGAAATAGTCTTCTCGTTTTACGTTTCGAAATTTTAGATAAAAACTTCTAAGAGAAATTAATTTAAAATTTCATTATACGAAAAACTTTCCGAAAATATTCTCATTACTTTGTCAACTGCCCTCCAGGCACTTATATCAAGTTATCCTTAAAAGTTGTGAAGCGGGAACATATTAAAATATTTTGGAGACAAAATTAATATAATGCAATTACCGGAAAACTTATTACGTCTTGTTTTTAAAAATCCAAGGTTAAAACTTTGATATTCATGCCAGTATAAGTTTTAGACCCTGAACATTTACTTCTTACTTCCCTTGTTCGGCTTACAGAAATTCGTAATGTATGAAAGTAGTTTCTTGTACGGATTCGATGAAGTAACTTTTCGAGTACAAACTAAGTTCATTTAGAGCAAACAACCCGTTAACCTTATTACTCGCGCTATACGAATGAATGGATATGACGAATTGCTTTGATGTTGTGACTTAGTTTTGCACGAGAAGTTCTTTGACTTCTGAAATCAATTCTCTCTTGTGCCTGTAAATACATGTCTGTAACTTCATCGTCTGTAAGTATTCAAACATTTCATAGACACAGAAAGAATATATGACAAATTAGTGCAATAATAGCAGCAATAAACTATTATTAGAACTAATCGAAAATATTAGCACTTGTAATAAAAGTTTTATTAAATTGTTGGTTTCTAATAACTTTGCAAAAGACATATGACTTTAAATAACATGAGGAAACTTTAAATATATCCAATTGAATTAATAAATTAAATACGAAACACGATTCTTTGATTTACACAAATATTTTATTATACTCGTCGTAACAATTGTTTCACCAACACTATGGCGTCTTCAGATTAAATTTCGCTATTTTACAAAAACAATGATTTTCGTTTGTTTTTGTTTGTGTATAGTTTAGTTATTTAGAATTACATAACGTTCGTTTTAAATTGACACCCTGTATGCCGAAATTTTAATTATCATATTTAAATTGTAAACCTCTCTCTATATTCTAAGAAAGAAAAATATACCCATTTTATTAGACTATTTCTAGCTTGCTTTATTATTCAATTATTGAACGAATTTAATAACCAGTTTTTAATATCCCTAGCTATTCATAATTTCACGTTTCTTAAATGAGCATCGATAAATTTTATTAAGTGCTGGTCTTATAAATAATAAAAATCTGTAGATTTTATTTAGCAAGCAAGTAAATTTAATTTATTCTATAGATTGGGTATTATAAATAGCGGATAAGGAAACTAACAAGTAAATCTACCAATTAATTTACACCCTAGAAAATCGTGGTATTAAATGTTTGCTCCACTGTGCTTCAAATAATGTGCTTCAATATTATTAAAAGTTTAATATTTTGTGTGTTTGATAACTTGAATTATGATAATGTAAGATTTATCGATTTCATTAGTATCTTTGGTATCTTCAGATTTAACCACATGCAACTGGGTTCACTACATGCTGCGTAGCAGAGTAGTTCATGCCCAAATGCAAAACAAAACTATCTCCATGACGACAACAAAAGGGTGTCCTCAAGGAGGCGTATTTTCACCGCTACTATGGAGTCTAGTAGTGGATAATCTCCTCAGGACATTAACTGACCAGGGGTTCGCCGATGACATTGTCATAGTGTCCCAGGGGAAATTCCCGCGGACAGTGGCGAGCATCATGCGAAATGCTCTGCGAATTGTAGAAAGATGGTGCCTTGAGGAGGGATTAACTGTCAATCCTCAAGTTGGTAACCTTTGCCAACATGAGAAAACTATATGATCTGGGCAGCGTAAAGCTGTTTGGATAAGAGTTAGAACTAACAAATGAAGTGAAGTATCTAGGCATAACACTTGATGCGAAATTGAATTGGAGCAGACACCTAGTCAAAGTGGCAGACAGGGCGGCGCAGCTCTTCTGGAGATACAGAAGAGCTGTTGGCAAGACCTGGGGATTAAAACCAAATGTGGTACACCGGTTGTACATAGCAGTAATAAGACCAACGATTACCTATGGAGCAGTTGTCTGGTGGAGGAGGACGGAGCGGACATCGTCGGTAGGGCTCCTCACGACTCTCCAGCGACAGGCCCTATTGGGAATCACGGGAGCTATGAACAGCACGGGAACCGCTTCCATGGAGGCCAGAAGGTACTAATAGGAACTTCATAGGACCAGAACCTGAATGTGGAATCACTAAGGATTCCGCTAAAAGGGAGATCTGGTTATGGCTAGAAAAAGAACATAAAAATAAATGGAGGTGAACGGAAGGTCAACTCCATACCAAAACACTACTAAGGGAGCTGGACGGAAAGTTTTCAGCCAACCTAATTCGTAGTATTAAAAAAGACAAGGAGGCAGTTTAAGCCCAACGCTTTCCGTAACATATATGGATGAAATAATAAAGAAACGTACCACAAAAACTAGCAAGTACAATGTTGGACACTTACAACTACAAAGAGTAGATATCTCGGAGGGAGTTTTCGCAGATGATGTCGTTATAATCGCTAAAAGTGAAAAAGAATTACAACAGAATCTAGAAATATGGAACACAGAGCTGGAAAACCACAGAATGAAAATAAACAGAAAAAAAACAAAAGTGATGACGATAGGAGATGCACCAAAAAGCATAAATATAGAAATAGACGGGGTAAAAATAGAGCAAGTAAAGACTTTCCAATATCTTGGAGTCCCAATAGACGAAAAGAACACACAAGAAGTAGAAATAAACCAGAGAATAGAGAAAACGTTAAAGCTCTATTATATGATGAATAAGAAATTCATAAACAATAAAGAAATTTCGCGAGACACAAAAATGAAAATATTTAAAGCGATATTTAGACCCATACTAACATTTGGCTGCGAATCCTGGGTTTTAAGCGAGAAGCAAAAAAGCAAGTTACAGGCTGTCGAGATGAAATACCTGAGAAGAGTCCGAGGAGTTACCAAACTAGATAAAATAAGAAGCATGAAAATACGACAAGACCTGGAAATAGAATCAACACTCAAATTCATAGAAAAGAGACAGTTGGGTTGGTGGGGCCACTTGCAAAGAATGGAAGGCGTAAGACCAGCTAAAAGAATGTGGGAGGCAAAAATACTGAAAAACAAAAGGAGGGGTAGGCCAAAAACGCAATGGGATGGAGTAATAGCGAAAATACTGGAGACAAAGGAAAGAACATGGACAGAAGCAAAAAAAATGGCGGAAGAAAGAAAAGGTTGGAAAGAATTTGTAGACGCCTAGAATAAAAAATACAGTTCGTCCCGACACCATTATAAGGTAGAAGGGAATTTAGATTAATAAATAAAAAAAGAAATTAAAATAATTACCGGGTTAATAACCGGGTTAATAACCGGGTTAATAACCGGACATTGTCCTTTAAGGAAGCATTTGTACAGCATGGGCTTGGTTAGCGAGCTCTGGTGTAGGAGATGTGAAAAACAGGAAGAAACTAGCCTTCACGTAATATGCACGTGTGAGAAATTGAAGGAACTCAGACAGAAATATTTCGGGAGAGATTTATTGGATCCTTCGAGTGTACTCAAACTTCCCCTGAGGAGGTTAGTGGCTTTTATCGGGGACACAAGACTAACAGAGTGGAACTGAGAGATCTATTGGGGATAGTACAAAGAGCAGTGTGCTCAAGTGCCTGGACATGGTGGCGTCCAAACCCAAAACAGAGAAGAAGAAGAAGAAGAAGATCTTCAGTTTCAGGGGTATCTGAATTATCAGACGATGAAAATCAACCATATGAATGTCGTCAACGTTTACGAAGTTGTCTTTTGCCAAGGATGTTACGTGAAAGAACCGATCCATTCGAAATGTATTCAAATCATGTATTTAAAGCAAGATTCCGTTTAACACAACAGGCATTTCAATATGAAACTTAAACACAACCTACTAGTCTACAAATACAAACAAACAAAATCATATAGAATTAGTTTTTTTTTGTATTTTTTCATTTTATTCAGTGGCTCCATCGTTTATCGCTAAACTACAAAAATACATCGCTATTCAGAGTTATCCTACAATACTTATTTTATTTGAATGAATTTTTTATAATACCAGATTTCAATTTATTCCTTCAATAAATTTATTCGGACGTAGGTAAACTGGGCGCAAGAATAATCCGTTTACCTGCATGTCCAAAAGGATCTGTTAGGTCTGTAGGTAAATTAGGCCCAAGACTTTCTTTACTGGCATAAACATTAATTGAATTTCAAATAATCCGATCATTAACATTAATCGATTATATAAATGGTACGAATATGCAAAACCAAAATTAGTTTGGTTCCGTGTTTTCCTAGTTTAGTTTATTTCTTTTCTTCATAGCGAAAAGATGGGAATACACTACTCTGTTTTCTTAGTTTAGTTCTCTTTTTGATAGTGGAATATACTAAGAAAATGTCCATGTCAGCGATAAAAAGTGAACGTGGAAAGGATTTGCTATTATACGAAAATTTCAAATTTTCAAAGGACAAAGTGGTGAAACATCGTGGAAATGTTGCCAGAAACGACTGCATTGGAAAGCCAAAATTTACACAGGTAATAATCTAGTCACAAGAGAGCACGATGTTCACAACCATGAAGTAGACGAACAAAACGTAACAGGAAAAGTAGTTTAAAATACTTGCAAGAGAAAAGCTGAAGAATACATATCCGAAAGGCCTTCAAAAATTATTAGCAAAGCACTAGCATCTTATTTACCACCATCTCTCACCACTATTGATATCCGTTACATTAGACGAAACATTTATAACTGTCGCCGAAAGATACTACCAGGTCCAGTGCTTAAAAACAGAGAAGTGCATGGAGCTCTCAGTGCATATATTGAAATGCTTTTGTTTACTAACGATATAGAAATAGTATATTCAAGTATAAGTTGCATAAGACATGATTTTTGCGCACGAGTTCAAGGTTTAGAAAACGAGCCGTAAGCGAGTTTTCTAATGAACGAGTGCGCAAAAAGGTCTTATGAAACGTGTATTTTATACTATTTTTTCTATTTCGGACATTAAAAGTTCAAAAAGACTTAAAATAAGAGGCATGTTTTGTACGAAAATTGTAGAAATTTTCTTTTTTTGAAGTTGGTAGTATTGATATTTAACTAGAGCATTTTAAATATTTGAAAATCGGCGGTGTTATATGTCATTTTAAGGTTAAAATTTAAATTGATTTATGCAATGACCAACCTCTAAAAACAAAATTTTGCGTGCGAAAAAGTAATACTTTATGCAACCCAAACGGGTGTCGAAAAGTGCACTTTATAGCACCGAAATAGAAAATAGTATATTAAAAAACGAGTTTCATAAGGCACCATTTTGCCGCACGAGATCAGTTTAGAAAACGAGCCGCTTGCGGCGAGTTTTCTAAAGAGCGAGTGCGGCAAAAGGCCTTATGAAACGAGTTTTTTATACTATTTTTTCTATTTTGCGTTTTTACATTAATAAATTGCTTAAATTGGAATTATTTAATTTGAAAGTTCAGAGTTTAATTTTTATATAAAGCATGCAGTTGGTCACATTGATGCTTGACATTTTCAAATTTAAATCTTGCTATCTGCGAAGTATATTATATTTGATATTATTTATTAATTTTCGTTAACATTACTTGATATTTCATTTAAAAATATAAACATGAGTGACATAGAAACATATATATGTTGTTGTCAATTGTATACAACATACGTTGTTTGTGTAAAATACGAATATATATCATATCTGTCAAATGTAAATAAATTCTTAAAATCATATGACAGCAATGATATTTATTTCTGTATTCGAACAACGCCAACATTGAAAAATGAAAAAAAGCGTATCGAAATGGAGCTCATTTCGATACTGTTTTGGGTTTCATAATGAGTTCATTTCGAACGCAAAATAGAAAATAGTATATTAAAAAACAAGTTTCATAAGGCACCATTTTGCCGCACGAGATCAGTTTAGAAAACGAGCCGCGATAGCGGCGAGTTTTCTAAAGAGCGAGTGCGGCAAAAGGCCTTATGAAACGAGTTTTTTATACTATTTTTTCTATTTTGCGTTTTTTACATTAATAAATTGCTTAAATTGGAATTATTTAATTTGAAAGTTCAGAGTTTAATTTTTATATAAAGCATGCAGTTGGTCACATTGATACTTGACATTTTCAAATTTAAATCTTGCTATCCGCGAAGTATATTATATTACATATTATTTATTAATATTCGTTAACATTACTTGATATTTCATTTAAAAATATAAACAAGAGTGACATAGAAACATATATATGTTGTTGTCAATTGTATACAACATACGTTGTTTGTGTAAAATAAGGACATATATCATATCTGTCAAATGTACATAAATTCTTAAAATCAATTGACAGCAATGAAATTTATTTCTGTATTCGAACAACGCCAACATTGAAAAATGAAAAAAAGCGTATCGAAATGAAGCTCATTTCGATACTGTTTTGGGTTTCATAATGAGTTCATTTCGAACGCAAAATAGAAAATAGTATATTAAAAAACGAGTTTCATAAGGCACCATTTTGCCGCACGAGATCAGTTTAGAAAACGAGCCGCTTGCGGCGAGTTTTCTAAAGAGCGAGTGCGGCAAAAGGCCTTATGAAACGAGTTTTTTATACTATTTTTTCTATTTTGCGTTTTTTTTACATTAATAAATTGCTTAAATTGGAATTATTTAATTTGAAAGTTCAGAGTTTAATTTTTATATAAAGCATGCAGTTGGTCACATTGATACTTGACATTTTCAAATTTAAATCTTGCTATCCGCGAAGTATATTATATTACATATTATTTATTAATTTTCGTTAACATTACTTGATATTTCATTTAAAAATATAAACATGAGTGACATAGAAACATATATATGTTGTTGTCAATTGTATACAACATACGTTGTTTGTGTAAAATACGAACATATATCATATCTGTCAAATGTCCATAAATTCTTAAAATCATATGACAGCAATGATATTTATTTCTGTATTCGAACAACGCCAACATTGAAAAATGAAAAAAAGTGTATCGAAATAGAGCTCATTTCGATACTGTTTTGGGTTTCATAATGAGTTCATTTCGAACGCAAAATAGAAAAATAATATTGTTGTGTTTACATGTGAAACAAACATTAATATTTCAATAGAAATGGATCAACTCTACATGGACGGCACATTTTTCTTTTGTCCTAGGTATTTATTTAAATTTTTCACAATACATGGACTGCAAAATGGCCACTATATTCCCTTAGTTTTTTGTTTGTTACCGAGTAAGACTACTGAATGTTATAAAATTGGTTTTGATTTATTAAAGTTCAATAGGTATATATGAAAAATATCGTGTCATGTTCAATTCAAACAAAGTTTTTGTAGATTTTGAAAAGACCGTACGTGTAGCATTACTTAATGTTGAAATTAATGGTTGCCGGTTTCACTTATACCAAGCATGGTACAGAAAGATTAACTCAATTGGATTAGGCTCAGAATATTAATCAAAAAGTGAAGTTGGCAACTGGCTAAAAACACATTGGGATTAACCTATTTAAGCCAAAATAAAGTAGAGGATTGTTTTGTGTTCAATATGATGTCGCATAAATCACACAATGATTTGTTGGATGAATATTATGATTATTTGTTAGATACATATATATTATCGAAAATCCAGTATTTCCCCCTTCTATGTGGGCAGCAGAAAGTGCTTCGGTAACAAGAACAATTAATTGTTGTGTTATTTCATGCAAAATTTAATTTCTTATTTTATGCAACGCATCCCTCTATCTATGTCTTTATGGAAAAGATAAAAGAATGCCAAATTGATGTATATATATTAAAATACATAGTTTGCATGTTACCGCGAGACTTAAAGATAAAAAGGTAACAGCTAATTTAATCGGTAATCTTGTGAATAGATATAAGTTACGAGAAATAAGCAGACTACATTACGTAAAATGTACTTCATATTTATAATATATATATAATATGTCATTGTAATAGTATGTTTATGCATATTTCGAAATATGTTTTTTTTTTAAATAAATTACAAAATGTAAATTATACTATGTGTTTTTTTACACTCAGGCTCTATTAAACAAACAATTTCCATTTGCGCCCAGTTTACCTATAGGATTAAAGGACCCCTAAAATACTTACGCCCAGTTTATTTGTTAATGTTATGGACCAGGTAAGCTTCGCGCCCAAATTTCCACCGACCCTAAGAAAAATAGAATTTAATCTAAACTTTGTACTTAGGTTTAAGATTAGGACTTAATTAGCATAGTTTAAAAGTATATTGCTGGATATTACTGCTAGCAGGTACTATCTATCAAGACCTTCAAAATTCCCTCGAAGCATGTCATCATCTGGCCGTACAATCGATATGGTTCGCATTATTAGTTAGATAATAGTTTATGGGGGTAATGGCAAATTTTGCCAGCTTATAGTATTTTTTAAAAAGTAAAAACCAGAGTCTCATTCTAACAACAAATAAGAAACATTCGTTCGAACTACAACACATCAGTAATGAACGAGTTCAAACATTAACACAAAATCAATATTAAATACATGAGAAGTTGGATTCAATACAGAATGATTATAGTTAAAAGTGCATTTTTATTATCCAACACAAAAGAAGTGAAAACTCCAGCACAATTCTTTACAAAAATAAAGGTATAGAATCAATTATTTGAACAATAAAAATAAAGTGAGATAAAAAAGTAATAATTTATTAAATGATCAAGTAGATTTGAATAATTTCCCATTGTTAAACTTTTTCCCATGTAATTGTATAACACCCCTACCCTTAAATTAGTTTAGCTGAATATAATCTATTCTGATTAGATTTATCTATTAGTTTGAAGAAGCCACAGCGTTGTTGAAACAATAGTAATAAAACAAAAATATTTTTTATAATATCAAATACTATTCAAAATCTGGTGTGGAGAACACAGTACAAGTTCATATTTGTTTGAAAGTATCTCTTCAGATATGTAGACACGCGTTTCATCTTACTACAGAGAAGAATCATCAGTGCGTACCGCTGGAAAGATACTTTCACCGTAATAACACTCTTACCATATTACAAAAGTTATTGAGACAGAGCGTAGAAGAACATTCGTCACTATTTTTATAACAAGTGTAGAACCAAGCCAGAGGTTTCCATCTGACGGCTACAAATGCAACTCCCAGAGACTGTATTAATGTGCCTCTACCATATATCGGCACAACAAAGGATATACCAAAGTAATTTGAAACATAGTTGAGTAGGTACTTTAAATATGAACTGTATTGTATCCTCCACACCCGATTTTTAATAATATTTTATATTATTAAAATTATTCTTGTTTTATACAAAATTTGGAGAGATTTTATCTACTCAAGTATGCTTAAAATTACTTATAATAAAATATTTGTGAAAATCACACAATTGTGTTTCGTGTTTAATTTTACAATGGACTTTCATTAAGCAAAGGCCACGTCAGTTAATTAGTTAAAAAAATAATTGATATGTTACTCAGAAAAACAACGCCTGAGTATATAACTATTTACAGTAAAGACAATGAATTGTTGAGTATAAAAGAGCCACATATTTAATTTATTTAAAGTTTATCCTAGAGAACCTATTCCACTGTGACCTTTTCAAGGTCTACAGTGATTATCATGTCGCGTTAGAGTATATTATCTAGCCCTATTCTTTTAACTAAATCTAATAGTTTCGAAAGAAAATCATTCTCGTCGCTTGGTTTCTCTTTTTGGAGTTACGACTGGTTAAGGTCTTGATTACGGCCCTTTTAGCCTGTTTGCTATATTGCGTTATTTCACCAAGCCTTGCCCTTTAGCTTTGGAAATTCTAGATAGTTTAGCTGATCAGATCTCCCCGTCTAACATCAGATCCACTTCCTCTAGAATGTTGACCTTCACAGACTCTTATAATTCTAGATCATTCTGGTTCATTCTTGTTTCCTTGTCTTGTTTTACTCATGGTAACTTCCTGCCTTGCAACTTTAGAAGTTATTACTTTATAGTCCCATCAGGTCTTGATTTACCAGATATGGGCAAGCAAAGAGGTTTCACCTGATACTCCCAAGCGGACGTTAAAGGACGCATCTCTCAATGATCATGCATTTAGTTACATCCTTCTTTAACTGGCAGTACTGCAAAAGGAGTGGAGGCATCTCTCTTAGTGAGCTTAAGAATAGCAAAATGCGGAAAAACTCATACAATCGGTGAAGAACTGCTGTTACCTGCTGCAAAAATATGTTGGCGACCTTTCAACTAAACAAGTAGATACGAAACACTGTCAAATGATATCGTTCTTCGTAGAATTGAAAATATGGCATTAAACGTTAAAGAAAACATAAGTTAAACAAAAGCTCAAGTCAAAAATAGTTAATTTTTGCAATAGAACTTGATAAGAGTACAGATGTATCAAACTATGCTCAATTCATGGTTTGTGTGTAGTATATAACACAAACTACTGGCGATGATATTTTTAAGAAATTGAATGACTTTTTTTGCAGAAAATTAACTGACTTGGAAGCAGTGCATCGGCTTCTGTTCTGTTGGCGCTCGAGCTATTTCGGGTAAGATATGGAGGTTTTTCTACCAAAGTAAAAACTTTGTTTTTGCAACATCCGCAAAGAAGCCTTCGCAGTAAAGCATATGTCTCAACAATCTAAACGTGTTCTGCAGGAGGCCGTTAAGATGGTCAATTTTATAAAACCTCGGATTCAAAATTCTCGTTTATTTTCAAAACTGTATTATGAAATGAGCAGTAATTACATCTTGTTGCTGTTATACGCAGTAGCGATGGTTTTCTTTTGAATTTTGAACTACGTGATCGATTGACAAACGACCTGTGGATTACAACATTTGCCTACTTATCTGACATTTCTAGCCACTTCAGAGACTTAAATATAAACTCTTAAGATAAAAAACAAAATTAATTTTCAGTAGATGACAAAATAAAGGCACTTATCAATAAATGTAAAATGATGCATAATAGTGTTTCGAATGAAGACCTGGAGTCTTTTCGCAATTTGGAAAACTTCTCTTGCGATGGAAGTCTGAGACTGGAATTTACCAAATTAGTTAAGTGATTTTTGGCTATGGACTAAAAATGATTACCCATTACTGTTGAGAGAAGCAATGTTGTTTTTAATTCCATTTGCAATCACCTATCTCTGTGAAGCCAAATTTTCGGCCATGCTTACAATAAAAAATAAATTACGTAATAAGTTGAATCTTGATCTAAATTTACAATTAAAATTAGGTATAACCGATCCTGATATTCCCTTGCTTGTGTCGAGCATGTAGCACCATCAGCCTCATTAAGTTGTTAGTAGATTAACTAAGAATATTGTAACATTGTTTTTATAAATAAATAGAAAATGGACGTTTTGAAAAGCAAGTGATATTTTTTACTTCTGTACCATTCTGAAACGTAGTTCTATCCCTATATTAATAAAATTTTTAATACTTTAATGGTACCCGGCTGATCCGTAGTACACATAAGTAGTACGAGAAAAAACAAGATTGAGAATTCCTGCCCAAAATTGTAATTCGGTGTGCCACACTGCGCCAATGTTTGGTTTACATCTAGAACCGCTGCCACGCAGCATTTTTTATTTTTATTGTTCTGACGCTTAATTTATCTTGTTGCCAATTCTATGGATTTGCTGAATGGCGTATGATATCCATTCTTCAGTATTTGGATCTAAGTTTATTCTATAGAGCGAAAATTTTTCAAATAATATTGAAATGATCGATAATAAACTTTTTGGATAGGATGATGATACTTTATTTTAATTTTCCAGTTCCAGGGATAAGGATTATTTTTGCAATTTCTAGTTGCTTTGACCTGTTTCCGTCGTAACATAACGGTAAATATAAATTCAAGTAAAACTATATGTTTCTTTGGCATTTCGGCAGCATAGGTTTATACCAGGAAGATCCACAGTAACTAACTTAACTACCATCACGCAATATATAAATGAAGTTCTTGATTATCAAGGGCGAGTCGATGTAGTTTACACCAACTTTTCGAGTGCTTTCGATACAATAGATAATGGCATTTTATTCAAAAAGGTTAATTATTTCGGCATGTCTCCTGGCTTCCTGCAATTAACCTTTAAGTGCTCGCGTGGCGCCTAACAGGCTCCACACGTACTTTCAATTGAAATATCTTTTCCATTAACGCAAATTATGTATTTATGCTTTCATGTATTCCCCATGCATTTATTTCTGAATACAATCACTAAATGAACACGAGAAGCTTGAATTATTTTTTTGTAAATAAATCTATATAAAACGGCGCAGCGCATGGCGCCTCAAAGACAATTCAAAAAGGTTAATTATTTCGGCATGTCTCCTGGCTTCCTGCAATTAACCTTTAAGTGCTCGCGTGGCGCCTAACAGGCTCCACACGTACTTTCAATTGAAATATCTTTTCCATTAACGCAAATTATGTGTTTATGCTTTCATGTATTCCTCATGCATTTATTTCTAAATACAATCACTAAATGAACACGAGAAGCTTGAATTATTTTTTTGTAAATAAGTCTATATAAAACGGGGCAGCGCATGGCGCCTCGAAGACAATTCAAAAAGGTTAATTATTTCGGCATGTCTCCTGGCTTCCTGCAATTAACCTTTAAGTGCTCGGGTGGCGCCTAACAGGCTCCACACGTACTTTCAATTGAAATATCTTTTCCATTAACGCAAATTATGTGTTTATGCTTTCATGTATTCCTCATGCATTTATTTCTGAATACAATCACTAAATGAACACGAGAAGCTTGAATTATTTTTTTGTAAATAAATCTATATAAAACGGCGCAGCGCATGGCGCCTCGAAGACACCAGACGAGCAGTTACGTTACAAAAATTTCCAGGGGAAGTCCCTATTTATCTGTGTGATTTCAAGTGGGGGCATGCATGTTGTGTTTCTTATAATCGCTTTAGTATTGTTTGGCCTTTTGAATAATCAATATGTACAACAGGGACATTAGAAAGTTGCTCACTGAAGAAGAAATCCAACGAATTGTTAAAGATGAGCATTTTTACGATTTTTTTGATGACGAAAATTACGGAAGTATTACTGATTCCGATCATGAAAGTGTCGATAGTCATGATAGCAACTCAGTAATTGCAGCTACGGATAGTGATTATAGCGATATCATATCTAATGGTTTCTTTCTTGGTAAGTTTATTGACAACCACTTTTATAGGATCTATATCATTCGTTTTTGTAGGAAAAGATAAAATTACGAAGTGGATGAAATTTACTCCATCAACTGCAGCAACCAGAAAACATAATATTGTTACCCATTTATCTGGTACTAAATTTGTTGCGACAAACGTAAAAAGCGCATACGAAGCATTCGCCCTCTTTTTTGATCACGTCGTGTATTCATTAGTAGATGATAACACAAACTTATATATACAGTCTAATAAAGTGGTGCCTAATTTTGCTAGAAGTACGGACATAAAATTCGTCACAATCGAAGAAATAAAAACTTTTGTTGGGCTTCTAATTGTAGCCGTTGTTGTGCGTTCATCACATTTAAATTATAATGATTTATTTTCCGAAGATGATTTAGCTGGAGTATTTTTCTACAAAACTATGGGCTATCAAAGGTTTTTATTTATTTTACGTTGTATTAGATTTGATAATATCCGGTCACGTGAAGAACGTCTTGTCAACGACAAGCTAGCTCCGATACGAAATTTATTTGGTAACTTAGTTTCCAAAATTTCAAACATTTTTTCGCCATTAGAATACGTGACTATTGATGAGCAGTTATTGACATTTAGGGGACATTGTAGATTTCGGCAATACATCCCATCCAAGCCAAATCGCAATAGGATCAAGCTATTCGCTATGTGTGATGCGAGAAACTTTTATACAATAAATATGGAGGTTTATTTGGGCGTGCAACCTGAAGGGCCCTACAAACTCAGCAATTCTAGCTGAAGAAGTAATTGTTCGATTGCTCAAACCTAAATAAATAAATCCGAAAGAAATATAACTACAGATAATTGGTATACTAGCATTCCGCTTGCTAACCATTTGTTATCTGAACATAATTTGACAATGGTTGGAACGCTACGTAAAAATAAAAAAGAAATTCCACTAGAATTTTTGCCCAACAAAAGCAAAGCGATCAAAAGCACAACTTTTGTATTTGCCAAAACAACTACTTTATTATCGTACACACCAAAAAAGTCAAAGTTTGTTTTGCTGCTATCGACGATGTATCACGATGATACAATAGACACTGAAAGCGGTAATGAGAAGAAACCCGAAATACTGACGTTTTATAACTTGACAAAAGGTGGAGTGGACACGACTGACAAATGTGCGCCACTTACGATGTAGGTCGAACGACTAGGAGATGGCCGCTTGAACTTTTTTTCACCTTTAAATGTATGTGCTCTAAATAATAATCCTAATACAAAGATGCAGCGAAGAAACTTCCTCAAACTATTGGGAAAAGAGCTAGTAAATCCACATCAAGTAACCTGATCAGAATATCCATAAATTCCAAGAAAAATACGAAAATTACACAAAGTGCCCGAACAAAAAGTAAAAGCGGAAGCAACAACAAGTTCAGGAAAGAGGAGTTATTTATACCCTAAGTCAAGAAAACGACATTCTAAACAAAATGTTTACATTGCAAAAAAAATATTTGTTCTGAGCACACTAAAAACTTGTGCAATGAATGCTATAATGTATAGTTTGTTACAGCAGTTGCCAAATAAAATATATTTGAGTGTTTCATATAAACTAAGGTTTCACATCTTACTATCACTGTTTGCTAAAAGATTTGAAACTGAAGTATAAAAATATGCATAACAGACGTTGGCGCCTAATAGGTTCCACGCGGGCACTTATGTATGTTCATATGACGCGAGCACTTAAAGGTTAATGGAAGGTTATTTATCGAATAAATTAAATCGAGTTCAGTACAATGGTTATTATCCTTACGAATTTTCGACAACTTCGGGTGTACCTCAGGGCTCGAACTTAGACCCGTTATTATTTATAATATACATAGATGTGCTTCTTGGAATTCTTAAATGTCCTGCATTGGCTTATACTGATAATATGAAAATATATTATTCTATTTTGTGCGACAGTGATATTCGAGACTTTATCTCATTGATATCGAAATAATAGCTTGATCAATAAATGTCAGATCGGTACCTATACTAGAGCAAATGCAGCCATTTCCTCATTGTACAATATTTATGAAAAATTTCGTCTAAGGTTGGCGTGTTTAAAGATCTTGGTGTAGTTTTCAATCACATTGAATATGTTTCTACAGTGGTCTCTAAACGATTAAGATTTATAATACGTAGTTACATACTGAAAATTTAATGATTTTAGGACTATAAAGGTTCAACGACGATTTTTGAAATATGTCTCGTTTAGAGCTGACAGCCAGTGTCCTGTTAGGCGGATCAACAATAATCTATTATTAGAACGTCGTGGATTCCATTCCCTTCATGAACGGAGACGAAGACAACGATCAATATTTTTGTGGGAACTACTAAATGGGATAATTGACTGCAGCGGTCTACTACTTAAATTGACCAAGCCATCCATCTAGATATGTTGCAATATTCGTATTACCGACGCCAAGAACCAACTAGTTGATAAACTCACCCTTGTACAATAGAGGATAATAATTTCACAGTTATATTTCATAATACAAAAAGAGACTAAGCTATGTATGTACATGTAATCAAATATATTTTTTTTGTATTAGTAAAGTTCAAATATTTAATTAAGTATATATTCATTATAAGTTATTTATTATTGTCCTGTAAATGGTGTTGACTGTTGGGCAATAAATATTAATATTATTTTGTTTAGCATTTTTGATATGGCTTACATACCCGGTTATTTACGAAAATACAGTAAATTTATTTCTTTTTAAACATATTTGATATAAAGACTTTTAAAACGGGTATAAGAAATTCCGCTAAAGAATAACTGTCATTTTATTTCAAGAACTTTATTTCTTGGACATAATTTTAATAATACTCTAAAACCATTTCAATACTTCATTTAATTTCAATGTTAGATTTGAAAAGGAAATTTAAATAACAAGGGTTAAAAGCTTCGATTCTATTAATGGATAATTTTATCATATTTACATGAGTAAAATTCTACTTCTTCAATAATAATAATAGTAATAATAATAATAATTGATCGTTGTAGTTACTGAAGGAATCTTACCTTGTACATTTAATAATAACCATGTGCAAACGGAAGCCCAATGTAAATAATTGTTGGCGAAACATCTCCACCATCCTAAAACGCACACGGCTATATTAGCTGCCATAGAGCAAACAGACCAAATAATGGCGTCTGCATGACCTGCTTCTAAAAAATCTTCCGATGATATCACATTTTGGCTCGTCCAAACAGACATTAGTGCTACCTAAAGTAAACAGCAATTAGAGGTATTAAAAATTGAAATGTATAAATTATCACATTACCTTCAGAAAAAAATCAGCTATATTTACAATGATGAGGGATTTTTGACGTTGTCTATGCGAGTATCGAAGGTACGCCATTTCCAAATGCTTATTATGGAAGCTATTGGTTAAACTAGGCCAGTAGATGCCTTTGTACATGAGACCTCTTTTGAAAACTGTAGCCATATCAGCTGGAAATTCACGAAAACATTTTAATAAGACATATATATAGATAATTATTTCGTGACCTTTGTATGTTACGGTAGATTTAATTAGTTGGCGCCAACTAATTAAATCTACCGTAATCCGAAAACATCTAACCGAAAACATCTAAAACTTACAATATAAAAATGTCTGTATCATCCTCAAACTCTAACTCGGTGGAATCTTCGTCTCTGTTTAAATTAATTATGAGCTCCGGATGCATCCTTGGTAAATCATTGTACTTTGTTTCAATTTTCGTAACATGATTAATTGCATTACGCCCTGCATTTGTAGAAATGCTTTTTATTTCTTTTATTAGTTGTATAACACTCACTGAATTTCGGCGATTTATTTTTTCTTCGTATGTTTTCTTTGAGATGTACCCAAATCAATTCAATAGTGTTAAAAATACAGTGATACGGCGGCAAACGTAACACATAATTATTTTTTTTTGAGATGGTATATCTACTACATGTTCCTTTGAGAATTTAAATGACTTATGCATTCAAGTAGTTCCTTTTTTGTATAAAAACTTTCAAAGAAAATGTTATTGCCATCTATAAACTCCTCTCTAGTTCCCTTAATACTACTGGTATTGGGTATTTTCTTTTGTAAACGAGAGTTACAAGGAGCATTATCAAAAACAATCACGCTATTTGTACTTAATTTTGGTATAAACTATTTTTAAACCAATCTTTGAATATTGATGCCGACATGTCTTCGTGGTAATTTAAGGAACAATTTTCTATGTATTTTTTTCAGACAAGAACGCAGATCCTTCAACCCAAACATTTATATATCCACAATGCAGTATTAACAGTAATTTTCCTCTAGATTCAGGAACGTTAGATGTTCCTGAATCTAACTGAATCAAAGGATCTATTGCGCTAGTCCCTTCACTATCCGGCGATATTATTAATGTAAGTCTCTAATTTTAATATTTTTGATACTGCATACTCACTTATATGTTAATTTTCAATTTAGTTTATTTTACTAAGGCGTTATAAAATCAAAAGTGTACAACGTTCAGACTTTGGGAAATTAGTAGTGCAGTAATGATGCGTTTACGATTACAAGAAACTAACTTTTAATGTGTTTACAACTGTTGTTGTACCCCCTGTGGTGTAAATTCTCTTAATGTTATTGAATGGATACGGTTCACCGCGGTATATAATAACCTGCAGTGTACAATAACAATAAGAGAATTATCGCTACAGGGGTGCGACCACGTTAGAAGTTAGTTTCTTATCATTCTGAACGCACTATACTTCAAGAGAAGGTGTTCAAGTGGATGTGGATGTTAGCGACGGGGAGAAAATGTGTAATAGAAAACAAAGACAACATTTATCTATGGATGCAAAGCAAATTGTTTTAAATGTCTACAATGGTTTAATGGAAATATATGAATTATGTAAAAACTTACTAAAATAGCGGAATCTACTATTAGAAAAATGGTGAATGTTAGTGTTTCTGAAGGAAAAAGAGATGTGATTGTGGACAATTAAAAAAAGTAACTTTGAGAGATGTCAATGTAGTTTAGCAGAACATATACTCCTTGTATGGAAAAAATGAAGGACCTACGGTTGATACTTTACGGGTTGCATTTATGAGTGATATTGAATATTCAAACTCAACACTGGGGATATTGTTAAAAGCAAACCGATTCAAATACAAGAAAATTGATTGAAGGCAGTGTATAATGTAAAGTTCGAGAATACGTAAGTGGCAGTACGATTACTTACTTGCTATCGACACATACAGACAGCAAGGGTGAAGTATTTATTACCTCGCCGAAACTTGGTATGATACGCATGATATTGTAAAAATGGGCTGGAGTGACAATCCAGATCAGTGCCAGTTAGATGTTCCTGAATCTAGAGCAAAATGACTGTTAATACTGCATTGTGGATATATAAATGCTTGGGTTGAAGGATATGCGTTCTTGTCTGAAAAAAAATACACAGAAAATTGTTCCTTAAATTACCACGAAGACATGTCGGCATCAATATTCAAAGATTGGTTTAAAAATAGTTTATACCAAAATTAAGTACAAATAGCGTGATTGTTTTTGATAATGCTCCTTGTAACTCTCGTTTACAAAAGAAAATACCCAATACCAGTAGTATTAAGGGAACTAGAGAGGAGTTTATAGATGGCAATAACATTTTCTTTGAAGGTTTTTATATAAAAAAGGAATTACTTGAATGCATAAGTCATTTAAATCCTCAAAGGAACATGTAGTAGATATGCCATCTCAAAAAAAATAATTATGTGTTACGTTTGCCGCCGTATCACTGTATTTTTAACACTATTGAATTGATTTGGGTACATCTCAAAGAAAACATCCGAAGAAAAAATAAATCGCCGAAATTCAGTGAGTCTTATGCAACTAATAAAAGAAGAAATAAAAAGCATTTCTATAAATGTACGGCGTAATGCAATTAATCATGTTATGAAAATTGAAACAAAGTACAATGATTTACCAAGGATGCATCCGGAGCTCATAATTAATTTAAATAGAGACGAAGATTCCACCGAGTTAGAGTTTGAGGATGATACAGACATTTTTATATTGTAAGTTTTAGATGTTTTCATCTCCCTTTGTTGATATGTTTGCTATTTTTAAATTAGCTGTCATTCAATTTACAGAGTAAATTAGCGTGCAAAATCTATTCTTCTATTTCAGCATATTTAGCGTAAGTGGCATTTCGTATAAATATGCACTAATATGATAATACACGTAAACTTATATTATTTATAATCAAATATTGATAATACCGGCCTGTAGCGTGTTTCTCATATCGCTTACTTTTATTACATACCACATGTAGTGGCGGAAGCTAGCCGTTCGCACTATATCTTGAAACAGACTTTACCTCAGTCTATAATCCCTTACCCGATTTCGGCCCCTTGATGCGGACTAGGATTAGTGACTTTTTAATTGCTTGCTAATTGCAATTGCACCGATAATCCCCTGGTAAAACCCGGCACCGAGTAAGCGATTATAGATGCAGATATATACCTCTAAAGGGCAGGTACGTATTACACAGCACATTATTTGCTCGAAATTGATTAGGTAATAAGACACAGGGTATTATTTTCTTAATTTTAAAGTTTTCAAAACAATTACCAGTTCTTTTCTTAACTTTTGTCGTGAGAAGTTGCAAATTAAAATGGAAAGTCGTATCATTGAGAGTTCACGCGGAAATGAACCTTTAATAGTTGAATCGGTTTCATTTAAAAAATCTAAAGTGTTAAAAATTCGAAGCAACATATACTATAATCGTAGAAAAACTTAACCACGGTTACCACATTCAACCCAAGAAGTTATTGTCACCTTAAAAAATTTAGAAACTTCGACAATCAACGACGAAAATTTTTGTTCATCAACGATGATAACAGCAAGATTGTAGTATTTTCATGCTTAACCAATATTCGCGTCTTATGTAATATCGAAAAGATATACCTAGACAGTACTTTTAAGTGCTGTACAAAATATTTTATGCAAATGTTCACTCTACATATTCTAAACAACGGACATTATACCGCACTGGCTTTTTGCTTGCTTCCAAATAAACAGCAAGATAAATGTAAGTGTAGGTTTCCACGGTTGTTCTCTAGATGAAACGGCGAACATCTACGTACAGCCCTGAAGATGTCCCTTGAAACAGTGGATGAAACGTTGGCAATTACGCCTAACTCGACACAGTTCCAACCCGGAAACCGAGATCTATAAACAGCAAGATACTTACAGAAAATTGTTCGTGAACTTAAAGAACAAGGGCGAAAGACTTAATTTACATCTGAATCCAAAAATGGTGGTAGTAGATTTCGAAAAGGCACTCACAATGGTGTGTCTTTGGTATGGATGAATTAGTTGGATGTCGCTTTCATCTTGCTCAATCATGGTTTATAAAAATTCAAAATGTTCACTTAACTGCAGAATTCAGAGACAAAAATAGCGAAATAAATCCTCAAAGCTCAAATCCATGTAATGTCGGGGACTGTTTCGCATTCGACTTTGGTGAAATTTAACCAGAGGACGACAACAGGGTTACTGCATATGCCGACTATTTTGTGGGTACTTATATTGGAGATGCAGCATCTTTTGTACCTAAATTATGGACAGAGCACTCTGCTGATGTACAACGAACTACAAACGCGTGTGAATCTTTCCACTCCATATTTAATAGCAATTTCTATATCAACCACGCGAACTTATTTTCTTTTATATAAATTGTTAAATAATTCCAAAACAAACATATTGAACTGCAAAATTTAAGCGAAGATTACATGATCCTGCAGTGCGAAAAAGAATTGGCTTAGTAAAGACTAATATAGAGCGCCTAAAGTCACAGGATATCTCTCATCTCTCGTTTCCATTTTGTTAAATGTGTATCTCACATATATTGTACTAGCTTGTCATTTATGAACTTTGTTTGTTTCTCTCTATGTCTATCTAGAACGCGAAATAGTACTTTTGCGTTCAAGAATGAAAGTTATTTTGCCTAGCTTTAGCGAGGCAAAATATCCATTCGGAAACGTGAAAGCATTTCGCTTTCGAGATACAAACAATATTTTTTTCGAAAACTGCAATAAAATAAGACAATTGTGTTATGTACAACAATTTAATTTAAATTTGAAATCGTTTAAATCATGTTTAAAGGAAGATGGTTTAGGCGCAATCATAAAGATAACAACCTAATATAACAAGTGTTCATTTGAAAAGTCAATCTAGGTTACTTTGAAATTTTGACTGAATAAGACGCAAATATATTAGTAACGGGTGTTCATTTGAAAAGTCAATCTAGTAGCATGTGATTTACTGAGAACATTTTGAAGTATGCCGTAAATTAAAATTTACTACTTAACCTACGAAGTCGTATATTTTGACCGCTTCATACATACAAATAAATAACAAATGTGATTGACATTATTAAATGTCATTTGGATTTACGTTTACAGAACAACAAACACATACTAATATATTTGCATCTTATTCTATCAAAATTTCAAAGTAACCTAGATTGACTTTTCAAATGAACACACGTTATGTGTTTGTTGTTCCGTAAACGTAAATCCAAATGACATTTGATAATTCAATCACAAATATCAGTTAGTGCATAAAATAATCGTGCGTCGATTCTGGTTTAAATAAATTGCTTCTCAGTTTTAAAATGGCTTTCACTTTAGAACATAAAATTTTTTTAGTCCAGGCTTATTTTCGAAGTGGTAATAAAATTGATGGTTTATGGGTTTATTCAGTTCAAGATTGCATGGTAGAATTTTAAGTTGAGTTTACACATTTTGTAATAGATTACATACAATTTAAGAATACTTTGGATAGAACTTTAAAACTTTTCTCTGAAACTGGTAATCTTTTAAGAAAATCAGGCAACGGAGCAGTTAAGAAACGTACACCTTAATCGTGTTGAAGAAATAATGGAAAATGAACCACTAACATCTGTTCGACATTTGAGTCAACAAATAAACCTTTCTGTTGGTACAACTCACAAGTTATTAAAAAAAGATATGCAACTTTATCCATACCGTGTCACAGCAGTACAAGAATTGTTAGAAATTGATTACCCACGTAGACTGCAGTTTTGTAATTGGTTTGTAAATATGAACAATAATGGAGAACTTTCGCAAAGAGTCATCTTTACTGATGAAGCATGGTTTTATAAAACGGGATACCTAAATTCACAAAATACAAGAATTTGGAGTAGTGAAAATCCACATGTAATTAATGAAGAATCGCTACATCCAGAGAAAATTGGTGTTTGGGCAGCGATAAGCCAAAGGCGAATCATTGGACCAATATTTTTTCAGGGAACGTTAACTGCTCAAAGGTACCGTATGGAAATTTTACAACCATTTGTCAATCAGTTGCATGATGATGAACTTCAAAATGCATATTTCCAACAAGACGGAGCACCTTGTCACTGTACTGCAGAATCATTGGATTATTTAAGAGAATTTTTTGATGAGCGTATAATTAGTCGAAATACTGAAATTGCCTGGCCTGCACGTTCATGCGATTTAACACCTTGCGAGTTCTTTTTGTGGCCTTATCTAAAAAATAACATATTTCGAACACCTATATTGAATTTGAATGATATGCTACAGAGAATCGAACAGAAATGCATGGAAATTAATAACGATCCAGTAATGTTCATCAGAATATTATCAGATATTTTGAACGGAGGATTTTAAAGTGCATTGATCTTGAAGGACAACATTTTCAACATTTGTTATAGTTTTCAATAAATACCTATTATTTGTTATTTATTTGTATGTATGAAACTGTCAAAATATACGATCTCGTAGGTTAAGTAATAAATTTTAATTTACGACATACTTCAAAATGTTCTCAGTATATCATATACTACTAGATTGACTTTTCAAATGAACACTTGTTACAATAAATAACGGGTGTTCATTTGAAAGGTCAATCTAGTAGCATGTGATTTACTGAGAACATTAATTAATTTACGACATACTTCAATGTCGTAAATTAAAATTTACTACTTAACCTACGATGTCGTATATTTTGACAGTTTCATACATACAAATACATAAGAAATGTGATTGACATTATCAAATGTCATTTGGATTTACGTTTACGGAACAACAAACACATACTAATATATATGCGTCTTATTCTATCAAAATTTCAAAGTAACCTAGATTGACTTTTCAAATGAACACACGTTATTAGTTGTTCGAAAAAGTAGTTTCAGAATTATATATTGTAATTCATATTCTAGGAGTATTTAATTCAAAATGAGCCCGGAAAGTGAATACGAGTATGAAGTGCAAAATACTTTGTAATCGTGCTGTTTATAATAGTTACTGTTTTGTATTTAAATGTTGTATTACTTAATTAATAAAATCATAAATAAGTTTCGAAAAAATGAAAAATTATTTTGAGATTTGTTTCATGTTGCAGAATGAAATAGTATATTACATACCCAGACGGAAAGTGGTTCATTACCGTCGAGAGATTAGAAAGTTAATCTCGAGACGGGAATGAATCTTTCCGCTGAGGTTTATATACTATTTTACTCACGATCGGTTAGTAATTAATTATTATATAAACTACTAAATCACTAAATTTAAAAAATATAATAGTATTAAACTTCATGGCATTTTGATAGGTACTGTTGCTAGGTACCGTAGCGATTAATAGTGATATTTTCTGGCAGATTACTAAATTATTATCCTACGCTTTTAAACATGACCTTTCAGTCATGTAAATTCTAATGTAACAATTAATATTAATTCCAAAAACGAATAAATTTTGTATTAAAACGTTGTCTTGTTATTTACTTAATAAAGATTTGTGAATAGTTTTCTTATAATTTTGATTTACTTATTTGAACGACACTAACGTTTCATAAATACTGAAATGACATTACCTAGGGAAAGTGATATAAGCTAGCCGATAAAGCGCGTTTTTTAACAGGTTCGAAGTTTAGAAATGTTCAGTTTACTAACCGATCGTGAGGAAAAGACTTTGGTGTTCTAGAACATAAAAGTATTTCGCAGCTAGGTGACAAAAAAAATCTCACTTTGTCAACTGAATATTTAACGAAAATGTCAACTTTTGATGACCGTTTTCGAAAAAATATATTGTGCAATAAATATTTTTAACTTAAAATTTATTTTATTTATTTATATTTTATTAGTACCGAATTCATGTATCCTTAACAGGTAGACCGAGAGCTCCTTGGATTAAGTTCTTAGTGCAGAATTTGTGCACGCACACCAGGACATATTGAAAATTTTAGTTTCAAAAATCAAAAGACGAAAATATTGGATATATGAAAAAGGATTAATCGTTGGGTAGTTGAGAAAATATTCTAGAGTGGTTGTAATCAATGGCCCTAAAAAGTATTGCTATCAATGATGTTGAATTTTCAGGAAGTTATTTTTTATACATTTCTTTCTTCCAATGAGATTATCAGCTAGATATAGCAAGCGCCAATTAAGTTGGCGCGAGGAGGGGTAAGTTCGCGCAGGATTAGAAGTAGTGGGGAGATTTGTATTTAGTTTTACATCAAATTGCAAGATACCGTAGGCGGCAATGTCAGATAATTCTAACCTCTACGAAAAAAAAACATAATTGAGCAGTTTAAAAAAACATAAAACACAAAATTTGATATAAATAATGAGATTGTATTGTATAAAAAGGTTTTTAAGAATATTTTTATAAGCATCGTTTGAGCGTGTGTCACTTTATGATCCCCCAGCAAAGACATTATGTTCCGTCAAACGTCAATGACAAATGTATTCTGACAATTACTTGAGTAGTGGGGGTAGACGTTTTTAAAAACGTTTTCTGCGCACCTCCTCCTCGTGCCAACTTAATTGGCGTTTGCTATACGTATTGCTATAAATTCAGGCAATTCAAGGAAAACGTCCAAGTATGGTTAATCGAAAATTGATATTCCTATTCTTCTTCCATATTCTCTCGATCCGACAACATTAAATTTTCCTTCTTTCGTAAAATACAATCTAATTTACTTGAAAAAAAAAGGTTGTTGTACCTTACAGAAGCTATAAAATATCATTCAAACTTATCCTTCAATAATAAATCAGTGAACTTTTATGTTGGAGATTTTGAATGATACTAAATCGCTGGAGAGACGTTAAAAATGAAGAATGCATCATTTATTGGATAAATTATTTTGTTTCCCAATTATTATTTAAATTTGTATCAAACTTTTTCAACGATTCAGTATCCAACGTTAAATAAAATAATATTAGGTGGAACAAACAAATAAAAGGTAGGTAGGATTTTATAGAGTCTGCAGAAAAAGAACATGCGAAAGAAATGTGGGAAACGAACATCTAATAATTCTTAAGAAAACAAGGAGAATAAGAATTAATGTTAAACTTTATGTTACGTTTTAATAAATTGTTAAGGATTAATTTTTCGATATAAAAATAAACCTAACAATAACGATTTTTTACTGAAATAGGGATTATTCTGAAAAAATGATGTGCTGATATTTGGCAACGTGAAGTCAAGAATTATTCACGCTAATTTAGTACAAAAAAAATAGTGTAATTGCAAGTCTTTTTATTGATATTCCCGCTCAAGCGTCAAGGCACGACTTCTTTGGCATAAGCAAATAAAAAGTATCAGGTTGAATATGGATAGGAGTTACTAATGGGTTGGTCGGAGTAAATTTTATTTTAGTAGTATTATTATAAACATGTTTCTTTTTACCTTCGAATTCCTGAGAGTAAATATCGTCCTCATCTGGATAAACGGAGGTCCTATGTTTGAAGCAGAAATTAGAATTGGTACAAAATTCCTCCATTTCCTCCTTCTTTTTCTCATTTATTTCGTTATTTATTTGAGGTATTAGGTCATCTATATTGGGCGGTTGAAGGTGACAATTTTCCAATGGTGTCTTAAAAAAACAAAGTAATATGTACGCACATATATGCAATTTATATAACGCTGTAAATGTAATACATTTTGGAGTAAAAAACTATCGATTTTTAATAATATTCTTGGTGTATGCTAGAAGATGTTAATTTACATTACTAAGCGAGGCTTTTACTTACAAGTAACGGTACATCAATTACTACTTCAAAGGGTATACAGAGTTTTTGATGTAACTAAGCCCTTCGTTAGATGTTTTCAATTTTAACGACTTAGGAGACTTGAAAATTTGTGGCACGTAATTTTGATACTTGGTGTGTCAAAATAAAATATTTACACTCATGAACCACTTTTGGTTATACCAGAAGTCTTATTTTCGCTTTTTCAGATTCCTTGTAAAGTGCTATAACACATTATTAAGGTTTCTTTTGCAAAAAATCAGCCGCTTTTGAATTATTTTGACTTTCGTGAAATTTGTTGTTTTTTCAATGCACTTTTTAAGGTCACAACTGAACTGAATTACGTCATATTTCTACTGGAGACAGCTAATGGTATAAGATTGTGAGTAATGTCTAGAGATGTAAATAATCTCTTACAGGGTGTTCGAAATTGATTTATTATTTAAGATCTTTAATTAAAGAAAAACCGTTTTTTTTTAACGAAACACATGTAGATGAGCACGCCATAGTAAGTAGATTAAACATTTTGCATCGTACATGTATAGGTTCCCCTATGCCTATCTCTCATAATTTTAGAGTTACTTATTAATGATTATTTTCTAAATTGAGCATTATTAAGAAAAATCGTAGTAGTAAGCCGCGAAAAGTAAATTAAATGTGTCAAAATTGTCAGGAAGTTTATTTCGTGTCTAAGTGGTTTTAAGTTGTCCACAAATATAGCATTTACCAGCAAGTTAGACTGATAGTGGAGACACATTAATATATTGTGCCTTCACTATCAGTCTAACTGCATCGACAGCGCACATAACAAAAATAATTTGAAACGTACTTGAAAGGATAAAACCTGCCAATTTTTTTTTGTATAATACAAAAACATTTTTAATAGTTTCGAAATATTATTGAAAATGTTTTTCACCAGAAGGTTGGAGGTGCATGACACATGAGAAAATCAAAGGCAAATGAAATGCACTGATTCAAAGAAATCGCCGGATTACGCTCAAACAAATCGCTTAGCAATTAGGCATTAGTCAAGAAAAAGTGCAATACATTGTTTAGCCGCTGAATTAAAGAAAAATTTGCGCCAGATGGGTCAGGCATAAATTTAAGACTGATTAGTGATATTACAAATGAAACAGACAAGCATTACACACATATGTATCTGTACACATGGACATACACCTCGTATTTTCTAACGTTTACTTCACTCAAAGGCACGTGTTTCTGTCTCAACTACACTTCATCAGTTTGGCTAGTCAAGTGAAGATTGATGGATCGCCTCAATTTTGTCCTATAAGATGGCACCAGATAATCTAGTGACATCTGACGGACAAAAGAGACTACGACGAAAATAGCGATTTTCTCACATCCAGCTATGCCGGTACAGATGGGAAAAAAACGTATATAGGTGTAAGTCCATTAACACGATGCCAGATGGCAGCAAATACACCAAAGAAGTTTGAGTACATCAATAAGTACGTTCAGCACGTATTACGCATTTGTTACAAATGAAATATACATTTTTTCCCTTCCGCTTGGTGGAATATACTATATATAATTGAATATTCCCTCTTAACCATTAATAAAAGTAGCGCTTTAACGGCGAACAAGCACTATTAATATATTCAACAAAACCCCGTTAAATTTAAAATACAGTGTCTAACTTTGAATAAATATGAAATGGATGCAGTGGTTATAGATCATTTTCAGGAATTTTATCAAATTTAAATTTTTATGAAGGATTATGCTTTAAACTTTCGACAATTTTACCCTAATTTAATTTCTAAGCTATGTTGTGACTTAATTATTTTTATATTGTTTTATATAATATGTAAAATTGTCTAGAAAAGTATTTCTTTTAGACAAATATATCATAATTTTATAAGTCTCATATATTATTAATATACTTGGAGTCTAGAAACAAGCGCCTTTTAACACGCCAATATAACTTTAACGGAGATACTTATACTTAAGTGAATGAAGGGGTAGTGTATATATGTATTCACGACCCACACATTGTTAATATTTGCCATATGCATTCTAAATAATTTAAATTCATTAAGATTTAAACAATTGATCTTAAAAAAGGAGTAACTTATGCGGGATCTATTCTTTTCCACTATAATGCATGACCCCACACATCACAAACAACTGTTTCGAAACTATTTAATGCTTTTTTGAAGAAAGAATTTTTAATCAAGAAAAAGTGCCATAAAATCCTTTATCAACCTTTAAATTTTCATACACATCAACTTAATACCTTTATTAGAAACTTTTCTCTCTGTAAATAATATTACTCTTGCTCTGTATGCGTATAACGCGTACTTAAAAAAAACTGCCTCTAGTTAACCTTGATTTCCCTAGGAAGTCAAACAGTAGGCGTGAACTTAATCAAAAAAAATCGTCCGTCCTGCATTTAGCTGATTTCGTTATTTTCTTTGTTCGCTCATTTATTTGCCTCGAATATTAATTGCTGAAAAAGTATGTTATTCTTAAAACAAATATATTATTAATTATTATTAGTTGCTAACAATGTCATTTTATCAAGGATTTCATCAAGTAATTTTAATATCAAATCGTACATTCGAAATATTAAGAGTTGATGAAATTTGATCTTATTCAATCGATGAATGTTTAGCTGAATTTCGAATTAAATACCTAGAAGTTGTTACTGAATACGATCATTGTTTCGTGAGATAGAGAGTGTTAGAAAAAAAAGGAGGCAGAGGAAGTAACTGAAAATATACAACAAATAATTGATGATAAACCAAAAACTTCAATACGTTCCTTAACACAACAATCTCAATTTTCCATTGAAACTTGTTGTGCAACTGCATTTACGCTCATATAAAATAATATCTGTTCAAGAAGCTTTTGCCAATTCATCCACCCGAAAGTGAATGATTCATTAGTAATTTGGACAACGATGATATTTTATGGAGATTTTTTTTCTCAGATGAATCATGGTTTCATGTTTTCAGATACATTAATTCACATAACATATGGGGCGGATGTAAACTGGGCACCAAGTATATGGATTTACCTGCCCTGCAAAAAGGATTGCTTAATCCTACAGGTAATTTAGGCACCAGTACCATTCGGGTAATGAACAATATCATAGTGTTTTCTTGTGAAACGAATGTTAGAAGTATATGTGGAATGCGTAAAGTGTACATGGACGGTACATTTTCGTATTGTACAAAATATTTTTTACAATTATTTACAATCCACGGACTTAATAATGGACATTATATTCCATTGATGTTTTGTTTGTTGCCTGACAAACGCAGTGAAACGTATGCAACATTATTTGAAATGCTAACAAAAGAAATCTTTCGACGTCACTCTACAATATTACGACCAACTGAAGTTTTTGTAGATTTTGAGAAAAGCATTCACACAGCGGTTCGCGCTATATGGCCATCAGCACAAATCTGTGGTTGTCGTTTCAATTTGCACCAATCGTGGTTCAGGAAAATCCAAAGTTTGGGTTTAATAGCAGAATTTAGGAACACAGATTCCGAAGTAGGAAAATGGCTGCGATATACATTTGGATTAATGTATTTGAATCCTGACGAATACGCCGATTATTTATTGGAGACATATATAGAAGACGATGCTCCTTTTCCTCTACATATGTGGGCTACTGCAACTCCATCGATCACTAACACCACAAACGCATGCGAAGCGTTTCATTCCAAACTAAATGAGTCATTTTATTCAACACATCCATCTATTTATATTTTTATCGAAAAGCTTAAGGAATTTCAAATAGACACTTATGTTAAAATTCAAAGTGTACACACACCAGCAAGAGTTAAAGACACACGTGCAAAACAAAAATTAAGAACTCTAAACGAACTGTGTGAACAACTATATAATGGAACAATATCACGATTACACTTTGTGAAGTGTATATCATTTTATTTATCAGTATGACTTCAAATACACTATTTTTTATTATAGTTTTTATATAATTAAGTATTTGCTTTTATTATTGTTTTCATATGAGTATATATTTTTTATTTTCTATCTTTTTGCTGTACTTCAACTTGAAATACACTATTTCTATATTATTGTTTTTGTTTTGCTTTATACGGTGCCCAGTTAAGATAGACCCTCTGCGAGTACATTTTTAGCTAGTGCTCGAATTACCAACGAGATTAAAATTTCAGGTAGGTTAGTGCCCAATTTACATCCAGCCAACATATGGCCTTATGGAAATCTTCATATCTTTATTGAATCATCACTGCATCCACAAAAAGTGGAGCAGCTATGTCAAGAAGAATTGGTCTCATATTTTTTTAAAGTAAAGATGCCCTCAAGAAATTTTAGAGCCGTTTATGAATGAACTGCATGATGATGAACTCCAGTTAGGATATTTCCAACAAGATAATGCAACACGTCATTGTACACGTGAAACACAGAATTTTTGATGGCCGAATAATAAGTAGAAATAAGAATAAGCCGAATATCTGACCGCAACTTAACATCGATGTCTTTCTGTAGCTTACCATTTTTAAAACACTTGTGCCAAATTTAAATGAACTTTAATGAAATTAGTAATAATGCGCATATTTTAAAAAATGTACTTAATAATATTCCATGTTGAGTCAGAAAATGTCTTGATCGACAAGTTAATCATTTTCAACATCTTTTATAAATAAATTAGTACTAAAAAGGTTTTGTTTTATTTGGCTTTATGAAATTCATGGTGATTTACAAAACTGTGGGTACTGTTTTCTTGTTTTATAATATTTTGAATGTATAATCTTAAAGCTAAAATTACAATTAGATAGTACATTTGCAAAGTGTTTAATTTACATTGTGATAGAGTTTTTACAACAAGTTGTTACTTGTTGGAGTTCCATTTAATAAAATGTACAAAACACTTCAAATAAAACATGTGTTAGGATTTCCAAAAATTGTAGTAATTAAAATATGACATGTTTCGCTCACGCTGTGGCTTTATCAAGTATATAATACTAACTAAACTTAGGTACTAATTGAATATATAATATTAGCGGCTAACTGACAAAAGTGGAGCTCGTCTTTGTTTACAATTAATAAATTTAGAAGTGGGGAGTTGGATATATCTAATTGGTTGTTTAATAATAAATTTGTGTTTCTGCTAAATTATTTAAGAGACCACTTTTATTCTGTGTATGCAAAATTTCGAAATTGGGGTCAAAGTCATGTTTACATTCTAACAAATGTTTGGCATAATGAGAATCTGTTTTTTGTTATAAAAGGACCTCATGTGTTCTTTGATTCTTGAAGGGCCTGTTTGGCTCACATTAAATTTTTGGCAACACGCATAGTTCAGCTCATAGCCTCCCGATTTTTCGCCTTTTTCCGATCTTTCTTTATTATTTTTGATATTACCTACGGTATTATTAGTTTTAAATGTTCATGTTTAGTTTCTTTTTTACCAGTGTGTTAATTTTCTTCGAACTAGGACCTAGATAATTCATAGATATGTATATCTTTTGTTCTTTGTTATGTGTAGGAAAAATAAGGTTTACAGCCTGTTTTAATTGTTTCTTCTTCAACATGTTGTCTACTGTCACTGGGGCAAAATTGTTATTCTCTGCGATCTGTTTCATTAAATTTAATGCAGTTTCGAATTTTTCGTGTTAAGGGGTATAGTTATTAGTAGAGATCGGGCGCATCCGGAAAGGTGTCTTTGAGGAAACATATCCTAATATGCTGCATATTACTTGTGTAGCACATGTTCTCCATAGAATCTGTGAATATATCAGAGATACCTTTCTGGAAGTTGATAGACTTGTATCCGCTTTTAACCCTTATCCGGGCAAGGGTGGCCTGCCAGGCCCGAGCGACGATAAAAAATTCGATATCTTAATGAGTCATTTTAGTACGACTTAATGCTCTTTAGAATTCCTCAGAAATGTTAATTACTGTTTTCTTGTTAAGTAATATTTGTTAAATTATGAATAATCGTTAGTTAATTGACGGATTGTACTTAAAATCCCATTAACGGGCAAGCCGGGCTTAGCAGGGCCATACTTTAGGCAATTATGGTAACTTTATTTTCTGTTTTTGTTTTCTAATCCTCTTTACGTAATTAGTGTTTCCGATCATTTTTGTGTCATTTGTGCAGCAAATACATTTGATGACGTATATAGGTCGTAATTTTTCGAGGAAAGTAATATTAGGTAAAGTAGGGGTTGCCTGTCTATTTGTATATATACGAGCATTTTTTGTTCATTGCTTTTAGTTTATGCATTATAGTGAAAGTGTTATAATCATTCAGCAATGTCGAGAAAATTTTTACCGGACGCCGAACTCGCAGATATACTGGAAAACCTATCGGACGATGACCAGGCGCCTGTAAATTTTGAGTCGGATGTCGAAGATGAGGACGAAGAGGACCACCTTTCTAATGCTAGTGAAACGGAAGACGTGCAAGAAGGCAGTGAGGGACTGTGTGACACTCCTATTGTCAGTATTTCCAAATTTGTTGCTAAAGATGATTCAGTGTGGAGCAGCCAGCCTCCTTCGACAGGACGGGTTCGTTCGTGCAATATAATAAAATCGCAAATGCATAAAGTTATCTTACCGCCGGGAAAAATTGTTGAAGATCAAATTGATGCATTTCTCTTATTTATTGATGAAGCTGTACTTACCGAAATTGCTTCACATACAAACAAGGAGGCAGAGAGGGTACTGATTGATATTCCCTGGAAACCATGTGATAATATCGAAATTCGCGCTTTTCTTGGTTTGCTTCTAACTGCCGGTCACCTAAGTGCTAATGATACTAGCTACGATGTGCTATGGAGTCGATTATATGGCCCTTCAATTTTTCGAGCAACGATGGGATTGAAACGATTCAAAAGCTTGTTGCGATTTATACGATTTGATGACAAAGGTACACGTTCCGAAAGAAGGAAGAACGATAAACTTGCACCTATTCGAGTTATTTGGGGAAAAGTAAATAACAATCTGAAAAAGCACTACCTCCCCGGAGAAAACATCACAGTGGACGAACAACTTGTACCCTTTCGAGGAAGATGTCCATTTAGACTATATATGCCTTCCAAACCAGACAAATATGGAATGAAGATCTGGTGGGCGTGTGACACTGAAACCTATTATCCTCTAAATGGTATTCCCTATATTGGAAAGGAAGGAAATCAAATCGCCAAGGGCCTCGCAACACAGGTAGTGGGGCAGCTCGTACAACCGTATTATAATACAAACAGAAATGTCACATTCGACAATTATTTTACGGACTTATCATTAGCAAAAACATTATTGACAAATGGGTTGACGAGCGTTGGTACCATAAGGAAATATAAACGCTTCATCCCAACCGAATTTTTGCCCAATAGAAAACGTGAAGAACAAACGTCCATTTTCGGATTTACAGAAAAAGCGTCTTTAGTGTCCTACGTTCCAAAGAAAATCAAAAGTGTTTTGGCTCTGTCAACGATGCATCATACTAATAACTGTAACGATGACGATAAAAAAAAGCCAGAAATAATTATGTATTATAACAGCACAAAATGTGGCGTAGACACGTTAGACGAATTGGCTCATAAATACACATGTAAACGCAGAACAAATCGTTGGTTATTTACATTTTTTATGAACCTTCTCGACGTAAGCGGCATTGCAGCATATGTAACTTGGATGAATTTGAACCCAAATTGGAATAAAGCTAAACACCAAAAAAGAAGATTGTTTCTAGTAGATGTATCTGAAAACCTAGTTCTTCCGCACATTCAAAGAAGGAAGGCGAATGGACTTCCTCGTACCATCCAACACTGTGTCAGCGAGTTTGTAGGTGAAGAAGCAACGCCGGCAAAGAGAGCAAGAACTGAAACTAAAGCAAATTCTAGAAGAAGGTGCTACATGTGTCCTAAAACAAAAGACAGGAAACAAAGACAATGTTGTGATGAGTGCAAACAAAACATTTGTAACGAACATTCTTCATCAAAAGTTTTATGTTATAATTGCAAGAAATGAATAAAATTTAAGATCAGTAAGTAATTAATGTTATTTATAAATGGTATTAAATATATAATTCCCATAAACTCTTTGTTTCATTAATTCTGTAAGTAAAAGCATATACTAAAAGCACAGGGCCTACCAGGACCAGGTTACGTTAGTAAAATGTCTTGCCTGGACAAGGGTTAAAAAAGTTTTCAGAAAAGCATCATTGAGAGTAGCCCTTTACAGGGAAAAACTTCAATCTTTGTCACTACCTCCCTCTCCAGTAATAACTAGATGCGGAACATGGTTGGAAGCTACTACTTTTTATGCAGAGAATTTCGATAGTATACAAAATTTCGTTGCATGTTTAAATGACGATGCTCGAAGTATTTCTGAGTGCAAAGAACTAATACAAATTCCAAATTTAAAAAATCAGTTGTACTTTCTTAAGGGACAATTCGGAAATTTGCCAAAACTAATCACTTGTTTTGAAAATCAAAATCTCAAATTAAGTAATGGATTAACCATATTAGATGTGACTATTAATAATTTGAAAAATATCCCAAGTGACATCGGATGTGGCCTTCAGCAAGAGTTAGACGCAGTTTTTAATAGAAATTTAATAACATTATGACAAGTGCGAATGGGGTCAATGCCTCAAAATCTAACTGCTAAATACGCTGAGATAAAAGAATATTTCCAGTATGCACCTATAACCAGCAGCGATGTAGAAAGAACGTTTTCTATCTACAAGGATGTATTTCATTCAAAGAGAACACATTTTACAGAAAAGAACCTTGAGAAAGTACTGCTTGTTAATATCAATATTCCGTTGCTCAACTTGAACTACAAAATGAACAAATAAAAATATATTTCGTATTTTATAAATCATCACCCGTTTGTTTTCCAATTATATAAATAAAATTAAAAACTTTTTAAAAATACAAATTTTCAGTAGTAGGTCCGTGGGCGATGAGTTATCGGCCTCTCGTGTTCGGTCCCTATTTATGACGTTGAAAAAGTTTCTAGTTGCCTGAAGCACTATATTATGTACCAATATAAGAATTTTCGGCTCAGGTTCTTGTTATGAATTAATTTTTCTGTGATCCATAAAGAATTCTGTGAAAATAGGGCTTAAAGGGTTTCCCATCGTTAAACCTTTTGTGGTGGTGTATAATTTGGTATTGATCGAGAAATTGTTTTGTGATAGATATGTATGGAGTAATTCTGTTATTTCGAATATTATTATGGCTTTTTTGTTATGTGACGAAAGATGATTTTCAACAATATTAATAGTATCTTTAACCTGTATACTCGGGAATAGATTTTTAACATCAAAGAATATTAGTTTTGCATTAGCTGAGATATTTATGTTTCCAATTTTGTTGACTAGATCCAATGAATTTTTAATACTGTATTTCGCTTTGAATTCACAAGTGTCTTGGATTATGTTAATTAGTTCCTTTGGAAATTTCGTTTTGTGTATTTTATTGTTTAATTTATTTTGAAATAGAGATAACTATCTACTATTTTAAACAAGAAAATTGTGATTAGATTAATAATATTTTCTTGAACATTAATCATATTTCATATCACTGTTTCACCAGCACGCATTTGAAAATTGGAAGCATTCAAGTCATTGTCTCAAATGTCCACGAAAACTAAAAACTAAGCTTAATTTTTAATTTAGATAATTGTTTCATAATTTCTTACATGTATAAATAAAAGTGACAGCCACATGATAATAGCAAAATTTTGTAATTGAATTAAGACATACTTGAAAATGTTATGGCCAACTCTGAGGCTGCTTTTTTAACGTACGATATCTCTCAATACCACATATACGAGTATTTAAATACGTTTTTTTATAGATTGGTATAATACACAGAATTAAACGAGGTAAAATAATGTCACATAGAATAAAGTGTTGCGGACAATACGGCAGTGTAGCTAATATAACGGCATAGCAATCGACATAGTCAAGCAGACAATGACAGGGATGACCACAAAAGATAAATTACTGGGGTTCAGTGCGTTCGGTCCTTCGACATCGAAAGGTCAAAAAGTTGGATACAGATTGTGTGTATATATACTGACTTTCAAAAAAATCAGAACACCCAGTACGAGTTGATCAATTTCAATAAAATTGATACACAATGTTCGTTTAATCGAACTTAAGAAATTATTATTTAATAATGAGTAGGTCCGCCGCGGTTTCTTTTGCATTCGATACCTTTTTGAGGCATGCTTGAAATTAAATGATTTATGATATACTATTTATGAATTCGATGACGAAGGTCAAGGAGATTATTTGATGGTTGGGGTAAATTACCCAGTCGAGTACCAACATGTTCGATTGGTGACAAGTCTGGGGGTGAGAAGGCCGTGGTAGCAAGGTTACGTTATTTTCTTGCAAGAATTATGTAATAACCCTTGCTTTATGAGAACGTGCGTTCTCTTGTTGGAAAAGGGGTTGAATTCACATTCCTAAGGATGGCAGTACAACAGGCTGCAATACATTTCGTATGTAATCATTTGCATTAAAATTTCTGTGAATAAAAACTAGAGGTGACCTGATACCATACGTTATCGCATCCCATATCATCACCCTCGGTGTAAGGGTCGTATGCCGTTCCAAAACAAATTCTAAATATCTGCGTTCTCCACAAAATCGTCTTACTCTTCTGCGACCCTCGTGGATTCATAGACAGAATCGGGACTCGTCAGAGAACACAATACGATTTCATTCGCCATCCCAATTTGATCTGGCGTTCCACTCAATTCGCGCAGCAGGATGTCGAGGTGTCAGTGGGAGACATACAAATGGTCTATATGAACTACCCAAAAGCACGTATTCTGCGATATATCGTTGCCATAGAGACCCTTTGCTGTAAAACTCCCAACCAAGCGTTTCCAATCGATCGGGTTGTGGAAACTCTGTCTGTAAAGCCGCAATCTTCATGTGACAATCTTCTCAAGCTGTAGTTGCTCGTCGGATCCATGACGACGGTAATGGTTTCGTTCTTCAGACCGTCTGAACAAAACACTGCAACACCGTTGACACACTGCGCCCCATGCGGTCGGAGATTTCTTGTTGAGAAACCGGCTTCCCGCACACTAACAATGTGCCCCATTTCATTCACTCTTAAATGATTATAATTGTTACGTTAACAGCGCTTACGCGTAATAACTTAATGACCGTAAATTGAGAACAAATATCTTCGAAATATTGTTTCGATCTGAAGGAAACGTCAATTTAAAAATATAATTTTTTAAATAACAGCATTTTTTAATAAAACAAAATAAAATAGTTTTACACATGCTAAATTGTTTGGTCCATTTTGTTATCATTTCTTATCAGAGACAAAAACAGAATAGTATACTGAAAACGCGTTATATTCAATTATATGTCATACTAGATCCATGATGATACGTTTTATAAAAATGTCAATAATGAAGCAATTAATTGCTTTGACTGTTTACAGAAACTTTTCGGAATTATATTTAAATGACGCAACAAGATAATAAACACAATGTAGTTCTAAAAGGAACTGTTTTTAAACACTCAAAATAAACGGATAAATTTACACAAAACTAGGCTTATTTGACAGATATGTTATATTTCAACACCGCAAGTAAGTATTACCCTGTTAGATATATACCGCAGTCGACAAATTTTAATTTCTGTTTGCGTATATAACTTATGTAAAAGATGACCTTGTTATATCCAACGATGCCTGCTTTCAAACAGTGCTGGGAGAAGCAGAGTGGTGGACACACATACACATTTAACATGCCCTATCATGCATTATCCCCTATTTCCTAGCAAACATTTACCGGGTGTATAACGCTTATTTCACTACGTACGTATATTAATAGTCAATATCAACATGCATGTTTTTACAACTCAAGAAAAGACACAAATTATAAAATGGTATTACGCCGGTCGCAGTTCATTAGAAATCATTGGGCGTTTAACTTTTACCTTTGAAAATCGTCCAGTCCCAACTGAAAGAACTATATTAAATATTATTCACAGGTTTGATAAATATAGATGCGTGACGAAATGTAGAGAATGCTTGCATTTGGAAGACGATGAGCCGAGAAATCGTAATATTAACGAAGAAAAAAAAATAAAGAAATTATAATTTGTGCTGCAGCGGAAAGTGATGTAAGGACTGCAAAACAGTGCAGAGAATTTTAAAAGAGAACCTGTACAAGTGGCGAAAATTTAGTGAAAGTCAGGAAATATTTCCTGAAGATGAATCTAGAAGGTTAGAATTTTGCGAGAGAATTATGAAAGAAATTATTGAAAATTGAAATTTTCTAAAGAATATTCTCCTTACACGGGTATCACAATAAACAAATAACTGGCTATTGGTCCAAGGAAAATAGATATCTCAATGTATAGCAAACGCCAATTAAGTTGGCGCGAGGAGGGGTAAGTTCGCGCAGGATTAGAAGTAGTGGGGAGATTTGTATTTGGTTTTACATCAAATGTCAGATAATTCTAACCTCTGAGCGTATATCACTTTATGATCTCCTAGCAAATACATTATGTTCCGTCAAACGTCAATGACAAATGTATTCTGACAATTACTTGAGTAGTGGGGGTAGACGTTTTTAAAAACGTTTTCTGCGCACCCCCTCCTCACGCCAACTTAATTGGCGTTTGCTATACCTGTACGTACCCAATAACCACAAAAATTAATGTATGGGCTGGTATTTTAAATAATTCAATTGTCGGTCCTTTTTTTATCGATGGCACACTTAATGCCTATAAATATTTATACTTGTTAAATAACAGCATTATTCCTACTGTTTGCTCGTATGACATCAATTTGAAAGAAGTCTGGTTTCAGCAAGATGTTTGCCCAGCTCATAGTGCGAGGAATGTGAAGGAGTTTTTGAGAAACACCTTCAATGGTCGTACTAAAAACAAGGATTGCACAATCGGTTGGTCGCCAAGATCGCCAGATTTTTCGCCTAATGGTTTATTTTTATGGGGACATATCAAACAAAAGGTTTACAGTAATCCCCACGAAATAATGCACAACATAAATGAATTGCGAGAAAAAATATTGAGAGCGTTCTTAACATTAACACCTGACATGCTCAATAATGTCCTCCAAGAATTTTATTATAGGTTTGCAAACTTCCGAGAACAACGGGGTGGATTATTTGAACATTTAATTTATATTATTCATTTTTTATTATTATCGGACAAGAGTTAATTTATTTTCGTTTTATGAGAGTTACATTTGTTTTCTTTTCATAAGAGTTACATTAATTTTTTTTACGTAATTTAGATTTAATATTTCATTTTATTTATACGCGGAGAATATAAGTTTTGTTGTACATCCTCATAAAAGTAATACACCACGAAATAAATATTTTTATGTAAATATTCGTGGCGAATTTTGTACGTATTTCAAAGACGCGTTTTACATCCCTCTGAAGCAATAAGCCTACTGACTAGCTATAATCTGACTTATCGTGCTCCACTTCATCTACTTACATTACATCTACATTCATTAATTGGCAACCTCGCTATATGTCTTTCTTTACTTTTCTTCGTCGCGCTCTTAGCTTCTTTTACTTTCGAACCAGAAATAAAAATTTGTCGACCACGGTATATACAAGAAACATTTAGTATTGAAACGGAAATTATGTGTATATTTGCCATGAATATTTACATTAATTTATAACATTTTGTATTTAAATTAATATAATAAAAGTTTTCAAATATAGTTTAACAAACTAACTTTTTTAGTTTCGTTAATACAGTTATGACAATATGTAGACGTCATCAATAACGTACAACTGGACCTAACGCGTTTCTTCTATATAAAAAATTTCATTACATTTGGACGATTTTTTCTGAATGTTCGAATTTTTTTTGTAAATGCGTATGTGATGAAATGTTATAGAAATAAAATAATTATATCTAATTATCATTTTTTATTTTGGACATGTTTGTCTAGGCCAACTACAGATTGATATGATAATGAATAGTCCTTGATTAAAGTTGAACCGAAACATGGGAAAGAAACTAATTAACTAATATTTCGAGAATTTTGCATCAAGGTATGTAAATAGTTATGTTGAAAAAATAAGTAAAAAAATTTTAAATGTTTAGATATTTAAGCAATTAAAATTAATTATATTAGGTATATTAATACATCGGGCTTCTAACTAAATAAGATATTTCATTTAATTAATTTAATTTCTTATACTTTACCATTTGTCCATCAGGAACGCTAAATGTTCGAAGTACCAAATGTGGTTTAAGGTCGTTAGTTTCCATTGCTTTAAGAGCTACATTAGCAAAGTGTGGTTTAGTTAAACGTTCTGAAGAAACCCTCCTAACTGCGTTTGTCCAGTACTCTTTATACTTTGGCACTTCTCCATTACTAGAAATAAACAATAATTAAGAATCGAACTAAACCATAATAAATAATATAATAATACAATATACACAATATAACACTCGTGGACGCATAGCATTACCATTTTTGAATAAAGTATCTTGCATCTAGGCAGGTCTTAATTTTACTGCGCAAAGTAAATTTTAATTTAGTGTTCTTATATTTGTGGCAGATGTAATGGTATTAATACGAGTAAGGTGTATTCAAAATAATATGACACAGTGTTACTGTCTTCTTCCAAGGGTTTTGAAGATAAATACAACAATGACAGAACGCTGCTTACATAAGTCCCAAGGGTTTGTATTGGTATAAACGTATATAAGTTGTTGATAATGTGCCAAGTCGAAACAGATTCCATCTAAGATAGCAACATCTAGGCCGACGAAAACTAATAAGATGGTCAGTTGAATTACATTTAGACGGTAATTTATTGAAATAGAAGTTGCTTACAGCTGCGCGATCGTTAAACTATCCGATAAGCGTAGGGAAAAAAACGCATGGAGACATAAAAATATTATCAGCAATAGGTTAAACCATCTATTTAGTCCGAGAATTCTTCAATGATGAATGATCACTCTCAAGTTCGGGGTGATCGAGTCTACTGTGAAACATATCTCGTGGGATTGCTTAAGTGTAGATAGTCTGGAACGCTATACTATATCTCAGAAAATGTAGATATACATAAGAGAACGGCTAAAGACAGAAAATAGAAGAAAATAAATACACGCATACATATACATATATATATATATATATATATATATATATATATATATATATATATATATATATATATTAAAAATAATAGACTTTTTATTGGTTTAGCGACCTTTATTGAATTTTGATGTTTTATTCTACGACGTTTCGACTTTTATTATTATTCAGTCTTTTTCAAGTAACGTTTTTTTTTTGTGTTTCATAAACACTCATTCTGTGCAACATGTGTCATGGGAGCTTATCCGAGACCTTTTTTAGGGGACCGACCGCACTGGTTCGAATATTGTGAGTGACAGAATGAGTGTTTTTGAAACACAAAAAAAACGTTACTTGAAAAAGACTGAATAATAATAAAAGTCGAAACGTCGTAGAATAAAACATAAAAATTCAATAAAGGTCGCTAAACCAATAAAAAGTCTATTATTTTTAATATTAAGACACGGCCAATAAAATAAAAAAGAAAAAGAAAATTCTTATAAACACTAAATATATATATATATATTTAGTGTTTATAAGAATTTTATTTTTCTTATTTATTTTATTGGCCGTGTCTTAATATTAAAAATAATAGACTTTTTATTGGTTTAGCGACCTTTTATTGAATTATGATGTTTTATTCTACGACGTTTCGACTTTTATTATTTTTCAGTCTTTTTCAAGTATCTAGAAACAAGAATTAATACAATGAGAACATGAGAACTGTGTTTGCTTTTGTGAGATTGAATTAACAATTAAATTAACAATTAAAATTAAAATTAGATTAAAGACTGAATTACCAATTAGATTAACAATTAAAGTTAAAATTTAAAATTAGATTAATAATGAGTAAGGACAATTAAAGTGATTACATCTGTATAAATGAATAGAAAATTTGAATTAAACTACAATACAGTAAGGTAAATAGAAACAAGAATTACTACACTGAAAACGTGAGAGTTGTGTTTGCTTTTGTGAGACTGAATTAACAATTAAATTGACAATTAGAATTAAAATTAGATTAAAGACTGAATTACCGATTAAATTAACAATTAAAGTTAAAATTTAAAATTAGGTTAATAATGAGTAAGGATAAATTACAGTGGTTAAATCTGTATAAATGAATGAGATGTTATACTTTTGATGTTAAACTACATTACATGAAACAATGAATGACAAAACTCACCGTTTCTTTTGGTTTTCAAAATCACGCATTCTGTGTAACATGTGTATCGGGTACCCGAGACCTTTTTTTGTAACGAACCGATCGCACTGGTTGGAATATTGTAAGTGTTTGTGGCTTTGTTAAGAGAGGTTAATTTCTGTTCTGTTTTTGGAATTTAGCAAATTGATCAGGACCGTGTTTAAGGGTATGTAGTAAAAGTATTTACAAATGGGAACTGATAAAAAGTTTTTTTTTTTGTTTTTTTGGTTTGTGTTTGTGTGTGCGGGGGGGGGGGTTGATTTTATCTATTGTTTAATCAGTGGGTAATAGAGTTTAGACAGTCCATCAATTTCGTTCCTGTCGTTTATTGTTCTGCTGTTTTTGAAAATGTGGATCATTTCTAAGACCTCCCTAGCTTTTGTATTCTTTTTCTGTGTTATTACTTTGGTGTTATCAAAATCAAAATTATGTTTTAGTGTCAATTGGTGTTTTTTTAAAGCAGTTTGATTTTTTGCGTATTTGTGACCTTTCAATCTTTCTTGTAGTAACTGTTTTGTTTGGCCTATGTATACTTTGTCACAGTCTTTGCAGGGTATGTTGTATATTGTGTGTGATTGTTTTAGTGTAGGTGTTGAGTCTTTTAGTTTGGTGTGTAGGAATTTTAGGTTTTTACCGCTTTGGTGTGCTATTTTATAGTTAAATGGTTTAAATATATTGTCTAGTTTTTCGGATAATCGGATATATTTAAACCATTTAACTATAAAATAGCACACCAAAGCGGTAAAAACCTAAAATTCCTACACACCAAACTAAAAGACTCAACACCTACACTAAAACAATCACACACAATATACAACATACCCTGCAAAGACTGTGACAAAGTATACATAGGCCAAACAAAACAGTTACTACAAGAAAGATTGAAAGGTCACAAATACGCAAAAAATCAAACTGCTTTAAAAAAACACCAATTGATACTAAAACATAATTTTGATTTTGATAACACCAAAGTAATAACACAGAAAAAGAATACAAAAGCTAGAAATGATCCACATTTTCAAAAACAGCAGAACAATAAACGACAGGAACGAAATTGATGGACTGTCTAAACTCTATTACCCACTGATTAAACAATAGATAAAATCAACCCCCCCCCCCCGCACACACAAACACAAACCAAAAAAACAAAAAAAAAAACTTTTTATCAGTTCCCATTTGTAAATACTTTTACTACATACCCCTAAACACGGTCCTGATCAATTTGCTAAATTCCAAAAACAGAACAGAAATTAACCTCTCTTAACAAAGCCACAAACACTTACAATATTCCAACCAGTGCGATCGGTTCGTTACAAAAAAAGGTCTCGGGTACCCGATACACATGTTACACAGAATGCGTGATTTTGAAAACCAAAAGAAACGGTGAGTTTTGTCATTCATTGTTTCATGTAATGTAGTTTAACATCAAAAGTTTAACATCTCATTCATTTATACAGATTTAACCACTGTAATTTATCCTTACTCATTATTAACCTAATTTTAAATTTTAACTTTAATTGTTAATTTAATCGGTAATTCAGTCTTTAATCTAATTTTAATTCTAATTGTCAATTTAATTGTTAATTCAGTCTCACAAAAGCAAACACAACTCTCACGTTTTCAGTGTAGTAATTCTTGTTTCTATTTACCTTACTGTATTGTAGTTTAATTCAAATTTTCTATTCATTTATACAGATATAATCACTTTAATTGTCCTTACTCATTATTAATCTAATTTTAAATTTTAACTTTAATTGTTAATCTAATTGGTAATTCAGTCTTTAATCTAATTTTAATTTTAATTGTTAATTTAATTGTTAATTCAATCTCACAAAAGCAAACACAGTTCTCATGTTCTCATTGTATTAATTCTTGTTTCTAGATACTTGAAAAAGACTGAAAAATAATAAAAGTCGAAACGTCGTAGAATAAAACATCATAATTCAATAAAAGGTCGCTAAACCAATAAAAAGTCTATTATATATATATATATATATATATATATATATATATATATATGTGTGTTTAGATAATTTTTTAGCCGTTTATTATATATATATATATATATATATATATATATATATATATATATATATATTCCAATAATTTATCAATTGTTATACAGAGAATTTCATGTAACTTGCAATATATGAATGTAGTAACCATAGATTCGAAAATACTATGCACTTGCACTGTCCCACATAAAATGCAATATGTAATAGTTATGTTCGATATATCTATCTTTCATGGTTGTTTTGTCAAATTATTGACAGTAAAGCCTATTTAATTCAATGTAGTGTTCTAGGATTAAAACTACATTTCCGATAAATATCGTTTATTGAATTGAATCCCGAAAGATACCATGTCACTAACTGAGTTCTCTCTTCCTTTGTGTATATCATTTAAGATTGATACTAAGCTAATATCGAAATAGAAATACTGCTACTTTTGACTTAACTAATGTCAAATTATATTGATATGTTGCATTTTACGTGGGACAATGTAAGAATGTATTACCTAGTTTCAATGGAAATAAAAAATCTATACATGTTTGTATATTGCATCTTAAGTGAAATTCTCTCTCTCTCTCTCTCTCTCTCTCTCTATATATATATATATATATATATATATATATATATATATATATATATATATAGGGTTAGGCAAATGTATGGATTCCGTTCAATTATTTCTTAAATTTTAACATTTAAGTTAATGTAAATAGGGAATTCAAAGAGTATATTTATATTCGAATCAGACTTCCGGTTTAACCGGAAACAATGTAAACTTTTTTATTGTATATTTTTACGAATTCAATAGAGGTCTACTCTTGGAGTTCAGTAATAATAAAGTGTGGCAGCCTTTTGTGCAACAACGACAAAGATATTTAATTAAAGCTGAAATTTTAAAATCGTGTTTATAAGTTAAAATTCTTTACAAATGAAACAGACATGTAATATACACATCTGTAACTGTACACATGGACAAAACAACTCGTATTTTACAGCACTTACTTCTGCTTAAGACACGTGTTTCTGCCATCTATAGGCGTCATCAGTCAAGCTAGTGAAGCAATGTAATACAAAATAATACAAATCTATTAAAAAAACAGATTTGTATCTGTATATACATTTAAGCTTAAATCGCCCACAAGACATAGCAAATTTCGTCCTATCAGGCAGCACTATGTATTATTTTGTATTACATTGCTTCACTAGCTTGACTGATGACGCCTATAGATGGCAGAAGCACGTGGCTTAAGCAGAAGTAAGTGCTGTAAAATACGAGGTATCCATGTATACAGTTACAGATGTGTATATTACATGTCTGTTTCATTTGTAACAAATGCGTAATACGTGCTTAACGTATTGATATACTTAAACCTTTTTTGTATATTTGCTGCCATCTGGCATCGTGTTAATGGACTACACCTATATACGTATTTTCTTCTCTTATGTACCGGCTTGGCCGGTCAAGGGAAGGGTTGCCTTTTTCGACATAGTCTTTTTCGTCCGTCAGATGTCACTTATTATATAGTGCTACCTGATAGGACGAAATTTGCTATGTCTTGTGGGCGATTTAAACTTAAATGTATATACAGATACAAATCTGTTTTTTAAATAGATTTGTATTATTTTGTATTACATTGCTTCACTAGCTTGACTGATGACGCCTATAGATGGCAGAAACACGTGCCTTAAGCAGAAGTAAGTGCTGTAAAATACGAGGTGTCCATGTGTACAGTTACAGATGTGTATATTACATGTCTGTTTCATTTGTAACAAATGCGTAATATGTGCTTAACGTATTGATATACTTAAACATTTTTTGTATATTTGCTGCCATCTGGCATCGTGTTAATGGACTACACCTATATACGTATTTTCTTCTCTTATGTGCCGTCTTGGCCGGTCAAGGGAAGGGTTGCCTTTTTCGGCATAGTCTCTTTCGTCCGTCAGATGTCACGTATTATATAGTGCTACCTGATAGGACGAAATTTACTATGTCTTGTGGGCGATTTAAGATTAAATGTATATACAGATACAAATCTGTTTTTTAAATAGATTTGTATTATTTTGTATTACATTGCTTCACTAGCTTGACTGATGACGCCTATAGATGCAGAAACACGTGTCTTAAGCAGAAGTAGGTGCTGTAAAATACGAGGTGTATTGTCCATGTGTACAGTTTCAGATGTGTATATTACATGTCTGTTTCATTTGTAACAAATGCGTAATACGTGCTTAACGTATTGATATACTTAAACCTTTTTTGTATTAAAATTCTTTGTTACATTGTTTAAATTGTTATCGGTGTCTGCAGTGTAGTATATTTGGTGGATTCTTTTTTTAATTTTTGGTCTATAAGTTGTGGTGGATAATTATTATCTGTTAAGATTGTTTTAATTTTCTTGATGTTATCTTTTCTGTATTGAGTATGTGATAGTTTTACTGCTCTAGCAGTCAGATTATTTATAATCATATTATTGAATACTGTAGGTGCATTTGAGTGGTAATTCATATATCGATTATTTATTATACCAATTTGTATAAATAGCACCCTGTCTATCATAGCTTAAAGAAATATAAAGAAAATTAATACTGTTATTAATTTCTTCTTCAATAGTGAATTTTAATTTGTTGTGAAAATTGTTGAATTTATTTAAAAGATAGTTTATTTTATTAGCCGGAATACATGTTATGATATCATCAACATATCTTTTGAAGAAAATGGGGTGGAAGTCTAATGCATTGATAACGTATTGTTCCAAATGTTCCATTACCAGATTTGCAATAGGAGCAGCTAAAGGACCTTAAATCGCCAACAAATTGAATTTACCATAACATACAAAGGTCACGAAATACTTATATATATATATATATATATATATATATATATATATATATATATTGATGTGGGTCAGTATTCTTCATTAATGTATTCTTCTTCTAATTAAATATCAATTCCAAGAATGTTATATCTGGAATAATCAGATTTGTGAAACATTACTTTATAGATAGAATTTTGTATTTTAAAGATGTAAAATCATAATTGGTTTTAAAAATCATGTTACCGATTACTATGTTATGTTATGTTTTATTAATCTTTATATTTCGTCCTTTAATTAAATTCATCTTACTTATGTTCGCGAGAATTCTAGATTTCTAAAACTGACTATGATTATTTCATGTATGATCAAATTACGATAAACTCTGATATTTATTATCATTTTTTATAACATCACTTTTTAATGTGCATTTGGAATTACGTGAGTTGGATATATTATCACATTTATAGATTGTCAGAGATATTTTCATCTCTGTTATATTTAAGAAATACATATTTAAAATTATTTCTTTCTATTCTGACTAAATTATCTTTTATAATTTTGAAATTCATTGTATAAGTTTTCTAAGAAAATTTGATTTATGTTTCTACAAAATATGATATGTAGTCAAGACGATGGAAAAAAAAGAAGATTATTATTGATGAAGAGATTTTTGCATGCGGTGGTAAAGAAAAGTATGATTTTCAATTGCTTCTTCGAAATTATTTAAATAAAATTATCTACGGCTATATTTTTAATAACAAGAAAGTGAATTCATTATTTTACATGTTATAAATACCTTGCGAGAAACATACTTCGAGTGTGGAGATACTAGGAAACCTTATCATCTACATTTTGGATTTCCAATTAAGCTAATAGCAATTTTACGTTTAAGCAGCGATATTTAAGAAGCTACTGGAACCTTTTCTTGGTTATATTTGGATAAATTACGCTTTCTTCCGGACATCAAATTTGGACATAACCTAGCAGAGTTCTACAAGTATCAAGGAACGTATGCAGATTTGCGGCTAGAATATCTATCTGAGGAAACAGACTGATACATTACATTCGGTCTTGCTGAACCTGTTGGAATTCTACAGAGTATTCTTCTTCCAGAGGACACGTAAATTTAGATACTACCATAACGGTCATAAGTATCAGGTATTCTTGAGAAAATTTATTCCTGTATTATTAATTAAAGATATAACATTTCTTGCGATCTCATAATTCTAAATCATTATACTCACGTTATTTCAATAATAATATTCTACTGAACATATTTATCAATATATTGTTGTTCTTATCTTGTTTTCACTCAAAATTTTGACACGATCCATTTATCTATATAATAATATTCATAATATTGATGTAGGCAACCTAATGTGTATAGCAATATTGTAGGGTGCATACGTATACATTTGAAACCCAACATATTAAACGTTATTGTATCTTATAGACTATCGAAACTATATAGTTTAATAAATTTATTTGTTATTTAATTTTACTTAATCGTTTTATTTTATGTATATCTGTGTTGCTGTCTGTATATTCGGATCCCGCTAGTAACCCTGAGATTAAGAATTTTCTGCATATTATTTTATTAAGTTTAAAATTATCATTTCTGAGCTAGTTTTTCTTTCTTTGTTTTTTTTATTATTTTCCATTCATTATTTTTCACAACTCTATATTATAACATTAATTGACACCACAACGAGAGGCTTCTCTTATCTGGAAGCAACTCGACTTATATCATTAATTGGCGCCCAACGTGGGGCTGATATCGTTTGCAACTCGACACTCCACATTATATCATTAATTGACGCCAGCAACGTCGGGCAATTTAACGAATATACAGACAAATATTATAGGATACATAAAGTAGAAGATGATTTAATATCTTTCAATATAAACAGACAACGTAATTTTTGTGAGAAAATTGTATTATTAAAGAAAAACAGAATATATATACCTTATACAGAATACTATATGATATATTACATTTAAAATTATCCTTATAATTACCTACATTCATCTTACTTACTTATTAATATATTTTATCAACTATGGAAACACGTTCCCGTTCTGGATCAAGAATGGAGATATCAGAAGATGGACAAGATAAAGGTGAAGGAGAGAGGTCCACTAGTACAGAGATTCATGCGGTACAGGAAGAGTCGTCAACAAACCAGATGAAGTTTATGTTTGAAGCGTTAATGGGAAAACTTGAGAAAAATCAGCAAGAAATGAACGAGAAAATAGATCAGAATCAACATACTCTTAAAGAAGATATGAAGAGTATGAGTGAAAAGCTAGAACAAAATATTAATGCTAAGCTAGAAGATACTATAAATTTACAAAACAGGCAATGGGGACTACTTTTGAAGGATTCCGAAGAACGTATTCAGGCATGTGTGGAAGTAAAATTGTCTTTTCAAAAAGAAGAGGTTACTTCAATCATTAACACGAATAAAGACATTCTGGGGGAACAGATAGTATCTCATCAGGAGAAATGTCTGCAGAACTTTAATACAGTCAATCAGAGATCATTGGAGTACGAAGACATGTATAATAAAGAGATCAACGCGGTGAAGAATAATTTACAGGATTTGATGAAGGATCAGTGTAGCAACAAGGATTCTATTGACACCGAAATAAGGAGTTTAAGGAATTCTATCAATCAAAAGTTAGTTTCAACAAACTATCAACCTTATGGTCTACCGCTGCAAAGAGTTGAGAATTTAATTACTTTTAATGGCGACATGAACATAGAACATCCGATGACCTATTTAACTTCAATGGTAAAGTATTTAGAAGATATAGCAGATCAGAAACAGCGGATGTATATACTGAGAGCCACCCTTAAGAATAGCGCTTTAGATTGGTTTATGCGGATAGAAGAACATTGTTCTGATCTTAATAAATTTGCAGACCTTTTCAAGAAGAATTTCTGGGACGAAACTCAGCAGAATCGTGCCAAGATTCGCTTACTTACAGGAAAGTATAGAATGGGACCAACATCTCGGGAGGCATACGCTTCGAAGATTTATAATAATTGTAAATATGTTCCTGATTTGGACGAAGCTTCAATAGCGCGTCAGCTATTGAATCATTTTATACACACGGATACGCACGCGATTATATGTCAAAGGGTGAATGACATGGACTCGCTGATTAACATACTTAGGAGGTTGGATGATTATTCCGAGAACAATCAGTATATAGGTGGGAATAACAATTTCAGGAGTATGCTAGATAGGAATTATAACACTTATAAACCCTTTAATATTAACCGAACAAATAATCAATCTGTACTTAATAATGATCGGTCCAACAATTATAATATGGATAAATTTCGACATACTAATAATAGTGCACCATTTAATGTATATAATAGGAATATCATCTCACGTTCTCAAAATTCATTTAATAATGATTTTCGACAAAATTCAAGTTTTCCTCAGCCGTCTAATAATAGACCTTTTTATAATAACAATAATAACTTTAATCGTTCACTTAATTATAATACAAATAACAATTTCGGTCATAATTCTAGGAATAATCATTTCACAAGAAGCAGTAGGTTTAATAATAATAATGTTAATACAAGAGGACGTGGGCAAATTATTAGCAATTATCGTAGACATAGGTCATTATCACCAAGGATACCAGAACCCGATTTTGACAAAAAAAAAACTTCGATGGAGAAACTGGATCTTTACGAAAACCCAAGGCCCAGCACCAGCACGACAAACAACTAAATATAATCGACTGTAACATACCCTGCAAACTTTATAATATTTCTTTCTACCAAAACCCCGAAGAATTTATTAATATTTATGACAATGATAATATTTTATTAGATACATATAATTTACCCATCATTAATATTATAATAGATGGAGGAATTTACAATTGCTTGATTGATACAGGTGCGGAAATTTCTTTGATAAAAGAGGACAAGGCTAAGTTAATTAATAACTTCAAGGACAAAATTATTAAAATTAAAGGCACAGATATAGTCGCCGCAAATAGGAAACGGATAGGGACAATTAATCAGAGAATTACTACGGACATCATAATTAATAAACATAAATATATTATACCATTTTATATAATAGGAAAACTTCAATACGATGCTATTATTGGTATCGATAATATTAAATCTTTAGGAATGGTGATGGATTTTGAAGAAGGGAAGATTAGTATTAAAGATAATGTAATTAATTTGGATAATACGTTGACTGAGGAGGAAAAAGCAGATTATTTAAAATTTAAAGAAGAAAAGTTAAATGATGAGATAAATAATGTTATGTATAGGTTGAATATGAATATGAAGAAGGGATTTACGTGTGGTAATATGGTTGAAGGTTTAAATAATGCATATATAAATATAAATAATGATTATAATGGAGTGGAAAATAGGTTAGTAGGATTAGGAATGAATAATTATGAAGAAGATGATGTTTTGGAGGTGCGAGAAGAAGTGAAGGTTGGTAATACAGTCAATAATTTAAAAGAAATAGAAGATTTAATAAAGATACAAAAAATTAAAGATGATCATGTTTCCCGTAGATTAATTGATATTTTATATAATAACTTGCAGCTGATTAATGATGATATTGTGTTTGCTAAAAATTATGAACATATAATTAGAATTGATAAAGAAGATCCGTTAGTTAGTAAAAACTATCCGATTCCTTATTATTACCAGGATAGAATAAATAAGGAATTGAAACGCTTAGAAGATACTGGTATAATAGAAAGATCTAACACATATTTTATAAATCCTATTGTTATAGTGAAAAAGAAAGATGACTCTTTAAGAATATGCTTAGATGCACGTGCCTTGAATCTTAGAATTAAACCAGAATTTGAAATGCCTCAAAATATAGATGTCCTTCTTACGAAGTGTGGTAATAAGAAAATATATAGTAAGTTAGACTTGAAAAACGCTTTTTGGCTAATTAATTTAGATAAGAATTCACGTAAATATTGTGGTTTCATTATAAATGGAGTGGTTTATCAATTTCGAGTTGCCCTTTTGGTTTAAAAACTTCGCCTGCTGCATTAATACGATTTTTACACCAGATATTAGATAAATACGAAGATTTTACTTTACATTACCTTGATGATATTATAATTTTTTCGAACAGTATACAGGAACATTTTCAACATCTGTCGATTATCTTAAATACCTTAAGAGAGGAAGGAATGAAATTAAACTTAAGTAAATGTCAATTTTTCAGGGAGGAAGTAAATTATTTAGGTTATATAATCAATGAAAAGAATGTATTATTAGATCCTCAACGTTTAGATGAGATCAGGAATTTTCCTCGTCCGAAGAACTTAAGAACCTTGAGAGGATTTCTTGGTATTCTTAATTATTATAGGAAATTTGTATCTAATTATAGTCAACAAACTTTACCTTTGTTGAATTTACTTAAGAAAGCTGTTAAATGGAATTGGTCTCCAGAGTGCGAATCATGTTTTATTAAGTTGAAGGAGAACTTCGTGGACAACCTAAAGTTACATCATCCCGACTTTAATTTATCTTTTATAGTGCGAACAGATGCTTCACATCAAACTATTGCTGCTGAATTGGTGCAGATCAAAATGGGTCAGGAAATACCAATCTATTTTATATCAAGAACATTGAAACCATGTGAGATCAGGTATACGATTTCTGAAAAGGAGATGTTGGCAATTGTGTTTGCGTTAACCAAATTAAAATATTATTTGATTGGTAAAAGATTCACTTTAGAGACAGATCACAAGGCTCTTATAAACATCATGAGTACTAAACTTAATAATAACCGGATTTATAGATGGACTTTGCTTATACAATCATACGAAATTGATATTAAATATAGGCCAGGTAGGGAGATGATCACTGCGGATGTCTTAACAAGGAAGGATGGTGATGTTAAGAAACAGAATATTATGATTAATCTGGTAGAATTACAGAAACACGGTATTTTCTCTTTTACGCAAATTAGACAGGTACAATCTTCACAGGAATTTTTACAAATTAAAGAATTGTTAAAGGAAGTTGAAAATTACAAGGGGATGAAGATTAAAGACGGATTTTTACTTAAGTTAATTGGCAAAAATGAAGTTTATGTTCTAAATGAGTTACATACAAGGATAATGGCACATTATTTACACACTAGGTATTTACATATAGGAGCACGGAAATGTTGGTTAATGTTTCGTGAAGCTTTCTTTTGTATTAATGACGAGCGCATTATTAAGAGCGTGACTAGAAATTGTCAAGTCTGCGAATTAGCGAAAGATAAGAATTTTACACATAAGAATATTAGCCATAATATTGTTTCATATGATAAACTTGATCTTGTATCCATCGATTTTTTATCTAACCTGATTCCAAGTACCAAGGGTTATAAGAATATTCTGGTAATTTGTGATATTTTCTCTAAATTTGTTAAATTAATTCCTACGCAACGTTGTAATACCGAATCTGTGTTACAAGCCTTACAGGATTATTTCTTGCAATATGGTATTCCAAGAGCTATATTGTCAGATCATGCCACATATTTTACAAACGATAGGTATCTAAATTTTCTTCACAGCTATAATGTTAAATCTTATTATACTTCGATTAGATATCCTCAAGGTAACCCGACTGAGAGATATATCCGAGAAACTCTTAAGTATCTAAGGATTTTGTTAGTGGATAAACATAATAGATGGGCTAAGTATTTACCTCAAATTGAATTCGTCATGAATAATACGCCGAGCACTGTACATAATTACGCTCCTATAACAGTTTTTACTGGAGAACTTCCTAGAAGACCTTGGGATAATAAGGAACTTTTAGATTTTTCAGAACGTTTACAGGAGGTTAGAGATAGACTTAGGAAAAGGAAAGATAAGTGGGAACGCAATAGGATGCGAGTTCAACGGAAGTACAAAACATACCAAATAGGTGACTATGTTATAGTTAAAAGATTGCGTGTAACTGACCGTAAGAACAAGATCATGGCAAAGTTATTGAGACCATAACAAGGACCTTATAAAATTAATCGAATTTTTGGCAACAATACATATGAGTTAATCGAAGATGAAACTAATTTTATTAAGGGTAGATATCACATTTCAATGTTACAGGACCATTTAGCAAAGGAGAATTGAATTTAAATACCAGCATCATATATGTTACGAAAATAAGTCTAATTTATTATTTTTCCAAAATAAAGTTGCATGATAGTTATCTACATTCTTTAAATGAATGAATTTATATATACATGGGTTAATATGAATAGGGGTTAGATATTTAGCTGTTAGTCAGGTATGTTACAGGTCGAAAGGATTTAATTATATATAACTTATATTTAATATACAACTACTAATCTAAATAAATATCTACAGTTCGAAATAATATTTTAATACATTTGTTATAGTTTAATATTCAATTTTTCCAGTTAATATCTTACAAAAATCTTTACGAATAATTTCTTTAATTTCAGATATGACAATATAATAATGACAATTGTAATATTATAACTTTGACACATTTTCTCTATAATTTGTTTAGTACATGTTATCCTGAAAGATAAAACATTTTACGTTAATGTTTTTACTTTATATAATGAATTTGAGTTTCTTTCTATAGTTTTAATATATGTAAGATTTATTTATTTAATAATTTTCTTTTAAATGTAACCTATTTGTTTTATAATATAATAGCATGGTACTATAACTTTCTATAGATAATTAATATAAAGTTTAGTTTGCTAGTTTGTGTGAATTAATTTGATCAGTTTTCATTTATTCTTATATCTATTCAAAATAGTACTTAGAGGGACAGTATTTAAAAAAAAATATTACAAGATACAATCTTCGTTTATACACATTTTCTATGCCTTCTATTTTTGTACTTAATTTTCGAAAAAAAAATTCTTACTTCGTGGTTTCTATTTTTTTTTCGTGAGCAATGGGGATAATGATGTGGGTCAGTATTCTTCATTAATGTATTCTTCTTCTAATTAAATATCAATTCCAAGAATGTTATATCTGGAATAATCAGATTTGTAAAACATTACTTTATAGATAGAATTTTGTATTTTAAAGATGTAAAATCATAATTGGTTTTAAAAATCATGTTACCGATTACTATGTTATGTTATGTTTTATTAATCTTTATATTTCGTCCTTTAATTAAATTCATCTTACTTATGTTCGCGAGAATTCTAGATTTCTAAAACTGACTATGATTATTTCATGTATGTTCAAATTACGATAAACTCTGATATTTATTATCATTTTTTATAACATCACTTTTTAATGTGCATTTGGAATTACGTGAGTTGGATATATTATCACATTTATAGATTGTCAGAGATATTTTCATCTCTGTTATATTTAAGAAATACATATTTAAAATTATTTCTTTCTATTCTGACTAAATTATCTTTTATAATTTTGAAATTCATTGTATAAGTTTTCTAAGAAAATTTGATTTATGTTTCTACAAAATATGATATGTAGTCAAGACGATGGAAAAAAAAAGAAGATTATTATTGATGAAGAGATTTTTGCATGCGGTGGTAAAGAAAAGTATGATTTTCAATTGCTTCTTCGAAATTATTTAAATAAAATTATCTACGGCTATATTTTTAATAACAAGAAAGTGAATTCATTATTTTACATGTTATAAATACCTTGCGAGAAACATACTTCGAGTGTGGAGATACTAGGAAACCTTATCATCTACATTTTGGATTTCCAATTAAGCTAATAGCAATTTTACGTTTAAGCAGCGATATTTAAGAAGCTACTGGAACCTTTTCTTGGTTATATTTGGATAAATTACGCTTTCTTCCGGACATCAAATTTGGACATAACCTAGCAGAGTTCTACAAGTATCAAGGAACGTATGCAGATTTGCGGCTAGAATATCTATCTGAGGAAACAGACTGATACATTACATTCGGTCTTGCTGAACCTGTTGGAATTCTACAGAGTATTCTTCTTCCAGAGAACACGTAAATTTAGATACTACCATAACGGTCATAAGTATCAGGTATTCTTGAGAAAATTTATTCCTGTATTATTAATTAAAGATATAACATTTCTTGCGATCTCATAATTCTAAATCATTATACTCACGTTATTTCAATAATAATATTCTACTGAACATATTTATCAATATATTGTTGTTCTTATCTTGTTTTCACTCAAAATTTTGACACGATCCATTTATCTATATAATAATATTCATAATATTGATGTAGGCAACCTAATGTGTATAGCAATATTGTAGGGTGCATACGTATACATTTGAAACCCAACATATTAAACGTTATTGTATCTTATAGACTGTCGAAACTATATAGTTTAATAAATTTATTTGTTATTTAATTTTACTTAATCGTTTTATTTTATGTATATCTGTGTTGCTGTCTGTATATTCGGATCCCGCTAGTAACCCTGAGATTAAGAATTTTCTGCATATTATTTTATTAAGTTTAAAATTATCATTTCTGAGCTAGTTTTTCTTTCTTTGTTTTTCTTATTATTTTCCATTCATTATTTTTCACAACTCTATATTATAACATTAATTGACACCACAACGAGAGGCTTCTCTTATCTGGAAGCAACTCGACTTATATCAATATATATATATATATATATATATATATATATATATATATATATATATATATATATGTCGAAGGTTTCTTTTGGGTGCCTTCCCGTGTGTAAGTTTCCGCGCCCTCTACAGGGCGGATGTTTGAACAAGCTTTCGACAGTCTCTCAGTCGCCGTCCACAAGGTGTCCTATTTGTTTACTATCGTTCTTCGAGTAATACTGCGTTTTATCCGTACATGTGCTGGTACTACTCTCATGCTCTCGAGTGGGGAAGGTGCGGTGACCATAACTGGTGGAATTTGCCGTTCGTTGTGTTTTCGGTGCGTATGTGTGATGTTTAGAACATCGTATCTGTTAAGTGGTAAAACGCTTTTGCGCGTGATTGTTATCCGCGTGTTTGTTATCTGTCCGTCGTCTCTTTTATTCAAGCTATTCGGCTTGCCTCTATAATTATTACCTCTAATGGTTCTTCCATGTAGGTTTTCATGTTCGCAATGTTTCTGCGGCCTCGAAGTTGATTCTATGGCCTGTCTATAATGTTTGATCGAATAGCGGCGAAAATATGTCTTTGGCATTTCGGTGTTCTAGCCTGTAGATGTTTATTCATCGATTTTGTTGCCCTATGTACGTATGGTGGCAGGAGCCGCATAGTATTTCGTATAGACTTTGTTCTTCCAGCTCGATCTTGCCTTTTATGTCTCTCAAAAACTGGAAAATCCTTCTGTCCGTTGTATATACTGTGTGAACATCACACTTCTTTAGCATACGCCCTATATTATCCGTAGATCCTTTTACATAAGGTAGCAAAACTTTGTTGGAATTGTTTTCTTCTTCACTGTTTTTTGTTTGTTGTAGCCACTCTTTGAATTCGTTTGTCGATAAATCCGTTTTGCTTCAGTACCGCAAGTAATTATATGAATATTTCTTGTAGCTGTTCTTTATATCCGATCTGAAGTTTTTACTACTTTATTTAATAGGTGTATGTGCCTAACAAGTAAACGGACTAAACATAGTAGGCTGTTTTCGAGTACAAATCTGATCAACATAATAATAATCCAACATATAACAGGGCAAAAAAGGCAAAATATGTACTAAATAAAAACTTAATAACAGGTATATTGTATTAAGAAATCTGTTTATATAATTTCAAAGTACGTATTAAGACTATTTGTATTTGTAGGACATTGTTTAAAATGAAGCATTGTGAAAAGTAAAGACCAAAAGAATTATAAATTTTAAACAAGTATAATAATAAATACGTATAATAATACGGAAGTATCTTTAATAATATAAAATATTATTAAACATCTGGTGTGAAGAACATAAGTTCATTATTAATATTTTTGTAAACGTAGAGAAGTAGGGATGCAAAATTCATCCCTAGTTCTAGCAAAATTAGGCAGCACTTTAGACTGTATATATAAGTTTGTGCTTTCAACTAATAATGAAAACACGACGTGATCAAAAAAGGGGACGAATGCTTCATATGTGCTTTTTACGTTTACGTTTGTCGCAACAAATTGTGTACCAGGTAAATGGGTAACAATATTATGTTTTCTGGTTCTTGCAGTTGATGGAGGCAATTTCATCCACTTTGTAATTTTATCTTTTCCTACAAAAACGAATGATATAGGTCCTATAAAAGTGGTTGTCAATAAACTTACCAAGAAAGAAATCATTAGATATGATATCGCTACAACCACTAGTCGTAGCTTCAAGTACTGAGTTGCTATCACGACAATCGACACTTTCATGATCAGAGTCAGTAACACTTCGTCATCAAAAAAATCATAAAAATGCTCGTCTTCAACTATTCGTTGAATTTTTTCTTCAGTGAGCGGCTTTCTAATGTCCTTGTTGGACATATTGATTATTCAAAAGGCTGAACAATACTAAAGCGATTATAAGAAACACAACATGTATGCACCCGCTTGAAATCATACAGATAAATAGGGACTTCCCCTGGAAATTTTTGAAAAGTAACTGCTCGCCTGGTGCCTTCGAGGCGCCATGTGCTGCGCCGTTTTGCTTATAGATTTATTTACAAAAAACAATTCAAGTTTCTCGTGTTTACGCAGTTGATTGTATTCAGAAATAAGTGCATGAAGAATACATGAAAGCACAAACACATAATTACATTAATAGAAAAGATATTTCAATTGAAAGTACGTGTGGAGCCTGTTAGGCGCCACGCGAGCACATCGAGTAATCAGGCGGTGCACAGCTTCGATATTTTTCTGGGTGGCTACTGTTCTTGGTGGACTTGTCTTGGGATCGTCGCTGATACTGGTGTGTCCACGTTGGATTTCACAGTACCAACGTGACATTGTCCTTAATATCGTTCTTCATCTTCAAAAACAGAAACCAATTCAGCAAGATATTGTTATTGACTTAATCCTCTTCGAATGTTATTGCGTGAGTACTTTAGACAGAAATGTGTAGCATTTGTCACCAAGAACAAGAATCCTCTTTATTTATTTATTTATTTATACCATATGAAAATATGGCATAAACTATGCTGCATTAATATATATTTTTTTTAAGTCTACGTCCTTTGTCCTTTACACATATGGACGCCTTTAAATACTTGGATACCCCTTTTATTAACCTCCGACATTTATTGCAATTGTAATTATAGAAAAGCTTCTTTCAGTATCGAAAGCTGCTTAGGTTTTTCACCGAGTAACGTTTTACTTGAATTTCGATATAACAACGACTTTTTTATTTAACTGTTTCGAAGGTTTTAGCCAGGATCACCTGCTTTAAATATTGTGTGTATTAAGTAACGACTTGTAATTTAATTATTATTATGATCTTTACATATATGATGCAGTTTCGTCCTAAGATATATTAAACAATGAAACATCGCCCTATATTAAGAGTCGTAGAAGCTGTAGTTGCCTATACAAACAATGTGCTATACATGTAGTTAACAATATACAATAATTTAATGTTCGTTTTGAGATCATTTACTCTAAGAATATACTCCAAGATAGATACGATCTAATCATGGTAGAATAGTGTAGGTCCTATGTTATATTTATAATCTATGTATCACTAACACGTTAGGTAAGTTAATAAAGTTTAAGCGGCTTAACGTAGCGGTAAAACCATTTTGCTTACATTAATAAGATTAGACGAAAACAAATATTTTTTACTGAAAATGGACAATTTTATTTTGTTTTAAGGTCTTATAATAATAAAACGAAGTATCTTCATGTCAGGTTTAAGAAAAAATAACAAAGTATTAAATTGTGTACAGACAACACAAATTGTAGGCCTGCAGTAAGTTAAGCTTTTATATTCATATTATTTGATCATAAAAGAAGGGGCGTTTAAGTATTACGTAAGCAGAATTTTAGTAATTTTTAGTCCCTCGACCCCCCTTCTCCCTCCTATGCTTACGTAAGCATTGGTATAATTTTTACAAAATCTGTTGAAGTTTCTTTATTGTTATTCATAAGCAACTATCTATCATAATTATTAAGTCTATCACAATGAAATAATCAATTTATAAATTACTATAAAAGAATTTAATGCACATTTAATATATATTGAAACAAGTCATTAACGTCATATTTAAATACTATATTATTAACAAGACTCTAAGTTTCTGGAGCTTGTCATGATGTCAAATCGAAAATGCTTAATGATACCGGTTCTTTAAAAAGTAAGAGATATCCAACATAATATATACAGAATTCCATCGAGTTGGTACGTTTTTTTCAATGCCAATTCTGGTAAATTCATTTGCTTTTGCAACTCCCGTAGTTTATTGGAATATTTAGTGCTGTGTTTGAAGTGACTTATAATATGCCTGCATTTGTTGAATAAGTCACGTAAATTACTGTTCATGGAATGAGCTTGATTGACAAAGAAACTAGTTCTTTGTCAATTTCCTCATTATTTTTTTGATTAAGATCAGGCGAAGACATTGTTAAACGAAGCTATCATTTCCTTTGAATTCTTTGTGTATTTTATAAATTTTCATAGTGGTTAATAGACAAAGGTGATGGCATTTTCGATGTCGAAGCGCCAAAATTTTCAGCATTATTTATAGCAGCCTTTAAATCAGAATATTATGACGAATGCAAAGATTTTAAATGACTCTGCTTGATATTTATATTGCCGCGGAATTTACAACATTTTTTACATGTGTTACACACTACAGTTTTTCTAACGTCACTTTTAACAAAATAGTCCCACACTATAGAGTTTCGATTTTTTTTATTCGGGTCATTTTTACGAATGCTAAACATAAACCATAGGTTGTTTGTAACAAATAACAAATAACAACTGATGCGAGAGGGGACTAGCGACTATCGCAATAGCAATAACAACCGGAACTTTACATATTTGAAACCGTTTATTTGTCATAAACTGCAATTGCGCAAGTCCACTTGATTAAAGTGAAAATCGACTAAGTCGACAAAATATGCAAATCGACTATAAGTTGACTTTTTAAATCAAAGTCGCCCATCTCTAGTTTCAATTCATAGGTCTTAGAATAGGGAATACTTCCTAATTAGCTTAAGTACTGGTTAAGTACTGGTAGCAGACGATTAATAAAGATAAGTGATGTTATTCTTGTTTTTGCTGGAAAACCTTTTCGTGTAGAAAAAGAGAGTGGCATGTTTGTTCATGCCAAATCATAGGATAACACGGCAGCGTTTCATCTGTATAACCAGTCTCGCAAAGTAACAGCGTATCGCGCACACCAAGTTTGAGGAACAGTAAAATCTTCGCACACAAATCTAATAAAATCTGTTGGTGTCATTTACACATGTACGTGATATACAATATGATCATTTATATTTACCCTCTAGCAAGCCATGAAATTATTTCTTGAAAATATCGTGTTGGTAGTGACAAATAAAATACATCTGTCATTATGTGTATGTTCTGATAAATAAAACTCATCTGTCATTAATGTATTTATTAATTGACACTTAAAAATGTTTACAATAAATCATAAAGTTTTTCTAATCGAATCATATTTTAGGAATGGTGTAAAATTAGAAAATGGAGAATAGTCGTACTTCTGGCAGCCTTGTATAGAAGAAATTCGGGCAGAATTTCCAAATTTTCCAACAACATATGACAGTTTGCGGCAATTAATTCAAAAGTCAGTGGTTAAATTCCGTGAAACAGGGTCTGTGTCTCGGAAACCAGGTGCTGGTAGAACACTAAAACGGACAGTTGAAAATATAGCAGATGTTGAGGGACGAATAAATCAATCACCTAAGAAATCGATTCGTAAGCTTTCACAACAAACACAACTGTCATATGGGACCTGCCAGAGAATCCTTAAAAAAGACTTACAAAAATATCCAGACAAATTTCATTGCGTGCAAGAGCTTTTACCAATCGATCATGTTACCAGAGTTAATTACTGTCAGTGGTTCTTAGGTACGATTAATAACGATGACGTTCTTGACAAATCCTTCTGGTCCGATGAAGCATGGTTTCATTTATCGGGATATATAAATAAACAAACAATGCGCATCTGGTCTAGTGAAAATCCACATGAAATTCTTGAAACACCCTTGAATTCACAAAAAATAGGCGTTTGGCTTGCTGTTTCTCGTAGACGGATTATTGGTGCAATATTCTTTAATAATTCGATAAATGCAGAACGATATCGTAATAATTTATTACTACCATTTGTAAATCAATTACATGATGATGAGCTCCGCGAGGGATATTTCCAGCAAGATAATGCAACAGCCCATAAGACAAGAGAAACGATGGAATTATTGCATGAATTCTTTGATAATCGAATAGTAGACTTTCCACCACTATCTCCGGATTTAACAATTATGGACTATTTCATTTATCCACATCTAAAAAATAGAGTATTTACGAATCGTCCATATACAATTGAAGAACTTACTAATGCTATCCGAAATGTCTGTGAGGAAATTACACCACATAATTTAAGGAATGCCTTCAATAATATGAGACGAAGAGTTGCACTATGCATAGAAAATGAAGGAGCTCACTTTGAACATTTATTGTAGCTGTTTTTATTATTAAACTTTTTATTTTTTCAACTGAAACGTTTGTATGTAATTATTTGTCAAAATGACAAAACCTAATCTGTCATCAGTATAAAATAACCTATATCACACACACGCTGCAAAATAAGTTAACTTAAATTATGGTACCAACTTAAGTTTAAAAAAGAAAAATGTCATTGCCTTCTAGAGGGTAGAAATATATGATCATATGGTACTTGGTATAAACATATTGTGTATTTTACTTCAAAGGTAAATTAAGTAAATAAAATAAAACATAAACAACAATGAAACGTATTAGAAAAGCTGTATTTTAAATATACCCAGTAGATCTCTATCGATAGGATAAATTCGACACCATTATGTGAAGAGATTCTTAATTATACTTTTGTAGTAGGTATACATGTAATTAAGCTGATTGTGTATTAAATGCATTTATATATCACGTGTCAAATGTTATGATTGTTTATATTACGATTTAGCATTATTAATTTAAAATTTAGAAAAATACATGCTTACGTACCAAAATTAAGTAATAAGGTATATTAAAGGCCTTTTACGGTAACATAAAATTCATATCTAATGTACAGCTAGTAAATTTCTCTTTATAAAAGGTATTGTTTATGCATTGTTTATTTTTGTCCTGGAGATACGATTAATTTTAGATGGCAAGATTTATTTGAAATCAAATGGAAATAAACTCATACTTCGACAATCCAATGTTATACAACATCCAGAATCGACCTGAAAGACGATAGTCGATTATAACCAACGTTAAATCGAATGTCCATTAAAATCAGGTACAAGTCATCAATAAAGGGTCGATAGTATTGATAAACTTTGGAGAGATATTACCTACAATGTTTAAATAATGCTTTATATGGTGTATGATGTCTGCAAAGAAGATTAATATTTATTTTAAGTAATGTAAACAAAAATAACGATGATATTTTGTTATATTTAGAGGTTATGTATCGTTAATATATTCAGTTTAGTAAAAATTGAAATGAGAGATGTGCGGGGTAACGCTCTGGAGTGAAAACGTCGTTTGATCTATTTTCAAATAGTGTTCACAGTTTTTTAAATATGCGCTGGACGCATTAAGAAGACATTGAGTTTTGTAAATGGGACAAGGAAATAAGAAGTGTGATAAAAATACGATATTTTTATTATTTAAATCATCATTATTTAAATCATACGAGGCCCGACAATCAATGAAATATACATATTATAATACTTCATTACTAACCAAATCTAATTGGTGCAATAAAACATTCACAATTGACAAAAAGGCACGGCTTTTTAAGATACAGATGTACAGTTGAAAAAGGGCGTAAGAGAAAATATTTAGCGTCCCCGAGCTAATAAAAGACGGTTTGACGAAAAGACAAGGGATTCTATTGCAGATGACGTCTCTAAAGAGTGTAAAATTTATTGGATCACAGAATTTGTACATAATAGTTCATTTTTGAAAAACATTTTAAGTTTCTTTATTTATAAAATGTATACATTTTTAATTTAATTTATTTTAAACGTTGATTTTGTTACGACTAGTTAATTTTCCTTTTTTATTGTGATTTCAAACAAAAATGTATCACGAAGAGTTTCCTAATTAATATAATGAAGGAGGGTCTGTATGGATCACAAAATAGTGAATCTTGAAGTCTATAGATTAAAGAATTGAAATTTTAAGCGTATATGGATAAATTTGTAATCGATTGATCATAATTTATGTTAAACAGTAGATCAATAAAGCAAGATATCTTGATGAACTCGTGGAGATTTTTGTCTTACATAGAATGTATTGATATCTGTGTTTTATTTGTAATGATGATTCATGGTAGCAATCAGATTTAAAGTTAAATAGTGTGGGCATAAATATTTCAAGCGGTAGGGATTATTTGCCACTAGATGAATATCGAATAACACACTCTTTCAGTACAACAATATCAGTAAATTAAAAATCCATAAAACCTGAACATAGTGAATTAAACAAAACACTTTCTATCATAGCTTTGTATTTGGAGGGTTTTACATCCCCTAGGCTAAGATAATACACAAGTGTACTGATTGAAAGATTTATAAATCTGAAAAAGGACATCAAGGTTATTCGTATATATTTTTGACAATACTCATAAATTTATATGATCGCGTTTTGATTTAGATTAATAAATGATTCAGAATGCTTATTGAGTTCATTATTTATAAATGTATATTGAAAGTATGCAAAATAAATGTATTTAATTTGACATCTTGTCGTCTTATTTCTTTATCTTTTACACCTAGTTACAAGGAACCCGAAAGCAAACCTTGAGAGCTATACTTATTCAAAGACTCAAACATTATATATCCGTGTGTAACGACTTTTTGATCGTTCATTTTGAGATATCGATTGCTTTGTTGCGTGAAAGCGCAGCCGACTTCTCTCTTATCACGAGAACGATTTTAAAGGTATGGATAGCGTTATTGGCGAAGTGTGCAACAGCACATCTTTGAAAATATAATATCCATGCTTTTTATGAAATTCTAGATCATTTTGAGGTATCGATTGCTTCGTTGCGTGAAAGCGCGACCGACTTCTCTCTTATCACGAGAACGATTTTCGAAGTAAGGATTGCGTTATTGACCAAGTGTGCAACAGCACATCTTTGAAAATATCATATCCGTGCTTTTTATGAAATTCTAGATTATTTTGAGGTATCGATCGCTTCGTTGCGTGAAAGCGCGACCGACTCCTCTCTTATCACGAGAACGATTTTCGATGTAAGGATTGCGTTATTGACGAAGTGTGCAACAGCACATCTTTGAAAATATCATATCCGTGCTTTTGATGAAATTCTAGATCATTTTGAGGTATCGATCGCTTCGTTGCGTGAAAGCGCGACCGACTTCTCTCTTATCACGAGAACGATTTTCGAAGTAAGGATTGCGTTATTGACCAAGTGTGCAACAGCACATCTTTGAAAATATCATATCCGTGCTTTTTATGAAATTCTAGATTATTTTGAGGTATCGATCGCTTCGTTGCGTGAAAGCGCGACCGACTCCTCTCTTATCACGAGAACGATTTTCGATGTAAGGATTGCGTTATGGACGAAGTGTGCAACAGCACATCTTTGAAAATATCATATCCGTACTTTTGATGAAATTCTAGATCATTTTGAGGTATCGATCGCTTCGTTGCGTGAAAGCGCGACCGACTTCTCTCTTATCACGAGAACGATTTTCGAAGTAAGGATTGCGTTATTGACCAAGTGTGCAACAGCACATCTTTGAAAATATCATATCCGTGCTTTTTATGAAATTCTAGATTATTTTGAGGTATCGATCGCTTCGTTGCGTGAAAGCGCGACCGATTCCTCTCTTATCACGAGAACGATTTTCGATGTAAGGATTGCGTTATTGACGAAGTGTGCAACAGCACATCTTTGAAAATATCATATCCGTGCTTTTGATGAAATTCTAGATCATTTTGAGGTATCGATCGCTTCGTTGCGTGAAAGCGCGACCGACTTCTCTCTTATCATGAGAACGATTTTCGAGGTAAGGATTGCGTTATTGGCGAAGTACGTTATTGAAACAAAGTATAGTAAAGAAGAATATACTAAAATAATTAAACAAGAAAAAATGGAATTTAGTCTATAAAAAGAAGACCCAAAAAACACAAGGAAAACTTTAGCAAGTATGGCAAGCATTAGAATTAGTTCTTTTGAAAAAGGAAATAAGTATTGATGACGAAGAAGAAACTTAACATGTTAAAAAAAACTTCGTATATTTCACTTACTTCCAATATGTTTTTAAATTATTAGATAAGAAAGTGTTCATTACATAATTACGTTTAGAGTTAAGATTACATACTATTATTATTAGCAAGTGGAGCAGCGTTTCCCGTTGGAAATTCAAAGGGATTAAAAGGGGGAAATTATTACCTGTAGTGGATTTTATTCAAACGCGTGTGCAATCAATAACCATTGTTACAGCTGGAAAATTTACTGTATTGTAAAACTCGGCCTTTGCAGAGCACAATTCAGCATTAGTACCAGGTATTTTAATGTATTCTGGTGCTGTGGTATGTAATGAAATATACAATGAACAATTTGACATATAGTGCCTTTATGTACGTTTGTAGTTACCTCCTATTACTTGTTAGATGAACCACTGTAAAGTACGAATACATGACAACTGATTAATTAATGAAATATTACTTTCTTTTAATAATTTGCTTTCAAAACCGATTTTAAAGCAATTACTAACATCTTCGACAATCTTAATCTTGCTTTATTCGTATGATAATTAAATACATCTTGTCTGGACTTTAAATAATGTATATTTCAAAATAACGCTATTCTATCCAAGTTCTTTATCTGAAGATGATGAGCTAGTTATATTTAAGTCAACTTTCTTATTTAATTAATTCAATTCATTATTCCAAATACACTGACTAAACAATAGCTCGTAACGGTAAAGGTCAATTATACTATGAACTGCTTTCAGGAAGTTCAACGTAAGTTTTTTATTCCCGTTTAAATATTGTAACCAATCAAGCCTACATTCAGCGATAATAACCAAATGTACAAAAATTTGCAAATCTAGAAGAGATTCACGAAGAAAAAGCCGAGGTTAAATTATCTTTGTTTTTATCTTCGGCATTAATATCAATACAAATCACAACGTGATGATATATACATTGAAATGAAAATCGCTATAATAAAGGAACTTTGTTAAGGATTTCTAATACGAGTATTTAATATAAGTATAAGTAATAAGTAGAGCAGACCAATTTCCGTGAGCGCCATGTGCGCCGATCTGAGGATAATTGTATTGCATCAGAACTAATAAAAAGCATTCAGTATGTGTTTGGTACTTGCTTAGACGGCATGTAAGTGTAAGCATACGTAATAAAATATCGTCGACACACAAATCGAGAAAAAGACCGTTGTCAGACGAAGTGAATAAGTTTATTATGGATTTCCCGGACTTAATATACCATGGCTCAAAAATTAAATGTTTAGTGTGCAATACATATCTAATGTATTGGTCAAAAACACATTGTAAAGAACACGCACGCAGTTCGAAGCACAATAATAATAAAATTAATCGCAAACAGTTTATACATGAACTATGTGTAACTATAATTGTGTGTACACTGGCGTTTACCTTGTTAAGTAATGATTCATTTATTTCATTTTGGAATAAATACGCGAATTAAAGATTACCAAGCACGACAACGTTACGAAGGAATTTATCATCGGTGCGTAAACAGGTTGAAAATAAAATCAAAGCTGAAATGAAAAATAAAAAACTGTGGTTATGTGTGGACGAAACAACCGACTGCAAAAAACAATATGTAGTTAATGATGGCGCGTAATATGGAACCACATCAACCAACGTCTTCAATTTTATTAGCATCCAGACGACTAGAACAATGTAATGCTGAAAAAATTTCAGAGGTGCTAATTGATACTTTGGAAAAATTTTAACTTTCGAAAGACCAAGTATTAATATTTATGACCGATGGTGCCGCAACCATGTGTTCTGTAGGCCGGTCTTTTAGAAAATATTGTCCTAACTTTTTACATATTACTTGTAAACTCCATGCTCTACACCTTGTGGCAGAACAAGTTCGTAGATGTTATCTAGAGGTAGATGCTTTAATATCGAATACAAAGGCAGTATTCCTGAAATCTCCAAAACGTATTCGGAAATTTCACGAATTGTGTCCCCATACTCCTGAGCCCATTCTGACACGTTGGGTACATGGTTACGGGCGGGGTTTTATTATCATGAACATTTTGAAAAAATTAAGGACGTTGTTTTATCATTCGATCCGAAAGAAAGTGCAGCTATCAATACAAGCCAGAAAAAAATTCAAGATGCCCAGATTAAAATAGATTTACAAAGTATTCGTGAGAATTACTTGGGGCTAGAAGAAGCAATAACAAAATTAGAAAATTCGTCGCTGTCGTTAGAGGAATCACTGCAAATCGTTAAAAGATGTTCACGCACAAGTGTGTACTGTAGAAGAAACAGTGAAAGTGTTCTAATTAAATTTGAAAGTGTTTTAGACAGAAATGCAAATTTTGACACCTTAACACGTTACGTTGCTTAAAAAAGTATTTTGATTAGGCGAATATAACATCACTAGATGTAGAACGCTCGTTTTCCGAATATAAACATATTTTTTCCTCGCGGCGGACATGTTTCTCAGAAATAGCCTCTGCTGTTGAAAATATACAATCGAGTTTCTCCAGTTTGTCAATCCTTGGAAGACGCTTAAAACGGTAAGTGTTTTTTTAAATCTTCTGTCGTGCACACAATCACTGATTTCATACATTTTCCATTTTATTTATAGGTACATAACAAGGGTTCATCTGAAAATTCAATCTAGGTTACTTCGAAATTTTGATAGAATAAGACGCAAATATATCAGTATGTGTTTGTTGTTCCGTAAACGTAAATCCAAATGACATTTGATAATGTCAATCACAAATATCAGTTAGTGCATAAAGTAATCGTGCGTCGATTCTGGTTTAAATAAATTGCTTCTCAGTTTTAAAATGGCTTTCACTTTAGAATATAAAATTTTTTAGTCCAGGCTTATTTTCGAAGTGGTAATAAAATTGATGGTTTATGGGTTTATTCAGTTCAAGATTGCATGGTAAAATTTCAAGTTGAGTTTCCATATTTTGTAATAGATTATATACAATTTAAGAATACTTTGGATAGAACTTTAAAGCTTTTTTCTGGAACTGGTAGTCTCTTAAGAAAATCAGGCAGCGGAGCAGTTAAGAAACGCACACCTCAAGTTGTCAATCGTGTTGAAGAAATAATGGAAAATGAACCACTAACATCTGTTCGACATTTGAGTCAACAAATAAACCTTTCTGTTGGTACAACTCACAAGTTATTAAAAAAAGATATGCAACTTTATCCATACCGTGTCACGGCAGTACAAGAATTGTTAGAAATTGACTACCCACGTAGACTTCAGTTTTGCAATTGGTCTGTAAATATGAACATTAATGGAGAACTTTCGCAAAGAGTCATCTTTACTGATGAAGCATGGTTTTATAAAATGGGATACCTAAATTCACAAAATACAAGAATTTGGAGTACCTAGTGAAAATCCACATGTAATTAATGAAGAATCGCTACATCCAGAGAAAATTGGTATTTGGGCAGCGATAAGCCAAAGGCTAATCATTGGACCAATATTTTTTCAGGGAACGTTAACTGCTCAAAGGTACCGTACGAAAATTTTACAACCATTTGTCAATCAGTTGCATGATGATGAACTTCAAAATGCATATTTCCAACAAGACGTAGCACCTTGTCACTGTACTGCAGAATCTTTGGATTATTTAAGAGAATTTTTTGATGAGCGTATAATTAGTCGAAATACTGAAATTGCCTGGCCTGCACGTTCATGCGATTTAACACCTTGCGACTTCTTTTTGTGGCCTTATCTAAAAAATAGCATATTTCGAACACCTATATTGAATTTGAATGATATGCTACAGAGAATCGAACAGAAATGCATGGAAATTAATAACAATCCAGTAATGTTGCAGAATATCACCAGAAATTTCGAACGGAGGATTTTAAAGTGCATTGATCTTGAAGGACAACATTTTCAAGATTTGTTATAGTTTTCAATAAATACCTATTATTTGTTATTTATTTGTATGTATGAAACTGTCAAAATATACGACTTCGTAGGTTAAGTAGTAAATTTTAATTTACGACATACTTCAAAATATTCTCAGTCAATCACATGCTACTAGATTGACTTTTTAAATGAACACTTGTTACAACGCTGCTATAATATGTACTATTTTTATTTTTCGTGTGTTTATACATATTACTTTAATAGCAGAAAACCAAATGTATATTTAATTATTTCTGATAGAATAAATGTCTCTACTTCTATACTTATATCGGTAACAAGTTCATGTTGCGTCCCTATTCTATCGCATATTCTAATATATTACGAATTACACTGCTATACCGGCGCTCATGGCGCGCCCGGAAATTGGCCTGCTCTAATAATGAGTATGTTGTTGTTGGCTTACTTAGCTGATGTATTTTCGCATTTAAACTAGTTGAATTTACAACGACGTGATAAAATATTTTATTAATGACAGACAAAGTTCATGCTTTCATCAAGAAATTTGATATCTGGATTATTCTCCTTCAAAGCAAGAATTTCGATATGTTCCCACTCACTTCGGATTATATTAAGAAAAGTTTGAATGAACAAAACACTATTATTCACCACGGTTTGGATTGCATGAAGATGAATTTGCGCGAGCTAAAAGCTCAGTTTACGGTGCATTTCCCGGAAGATAAAAATGATTTCTTGAAGAAATGTGTACTGAATCCGTTTAGTGAAAACTTTGTTGCTGCTGATAAGTTACCAGTTGAGATGCACGGCCAGCTCATCGAAATGTCTGCCGACAAAACACTACAACTGCAATTTACATTTGAAGATTTAAATACGTTTTGGCTTGTTCGTCGAAATGAATATGGAAATTTAGTCACAGAAGCATTGAAAATATTAATCGCTTGTCTTATCTCTGTGAAAAGGGTTTTTCGTCTATGGTTGCTTAAAATAAATACAGGAATCGCCTGTTATCACTCGAAAACTATTTCCACGTATGGAGAAACTTTTAAAATGAAAAAGGTGCAGCCACCATCACATTAATTTCTTTTCTTTGCATTTGTACTTATTGTAAGTAAAATATTTATAATAAATTATTTTTTCTCACAAATTGATTTTTCATTATTGTTTAGACTATTTCTCGACTCCACTTTAATATCACCGCGACCCCATGGTTGAGAAACGATATTGTAGAGATGGCTTTTCTACCCACGCGAAAAATGTTAACACCATATAATTAGCAATGAAAAATGGCGTAATTTTGCTCCGGCTATTATGGCATTCATTCGTATGCTACAATCTCTTAATAAAGGTTTCCTTTCTTCACTAGGATAATTCTACGTACGAGCACAGGAAACATGACTCGAAAGTGCCACATGTAATCATAATTTCAAATTTCATTTACTCTGTACTGCTTACAGTCAAGCTGCAAATTTATTCAAAGCGATGGGATTATGTAAAGCAACAGCGGCTATCCGTTTTTGGCTGACAAACCAAATTTAAAAAGTTGCTATCCCTGACGAACCTCAGACCGAAATATTATGATCTACATATACAGGAGGATTTAAGTTTCGTGTCACTAATTTAAAATTGTCAATTAAAAATTATGGATACATTATTAGAAAAAGTTGTTTAGTTCTGTATCTATTATCTTCAGATTAAATTAATTAAAGTTAACTCTATAATATTTAATGAAACTATTAAACTTAAATAAAAGTGCTTCTTTATCACTCGAACAGACAAAATCGAAAAGTTAATGTGAAATCTATCAAAGCTTGGCAATAAGTTACGTAACAAAGTTTATTTCCATTGAAGATGGTGCAAGGCGTTAACAATTGTCGATATGGACATATGTACGTACTTATTCTGAACTACAGTTCTGATTTACAAGGTAAGATCGCGAACTTGGAAATTTCAAAAATTTTGAAACGTTGGGAAAATGTACATCACATATAGGTATGTGCAATACAATTTTTTTTGGGGGAAAAATACTCTGACTTAGTGAAATGAATTTTTGATAGTTGGAAATTTGCCATTCTGCTTCTACTCTTTAACGGTAAGAGGTAGAGAAAAAGTTTTAATACAAAAAGTGTTTGCTTAAATGAGTTTTATTAACCAGACAGGAAAAAACATTTACTGTATTTTTTTTCATTATATTAGATTTGTTTCTTATCTAAAAGATGTAGCTTATGGAAGGAAGCTACATTAGACCAGTAAATAGTAAACATGTTTTTGTAAAGAAAATAGGCTAACAATTAATGAGATAAGCAAGTAGTATATATAACTCATCAAACTTTAAATGAATAATAGTTATTGGTTTGTTATATAGTGGACCTGCATTGTTGAAAATGGCCGCCATAAATATTATAAATGTAATTCGTTTACTGGAAGTTGCCAATAATAATAGCCCCCCTATGAATAACAACGAAATCGAATTACACGACATAATAAAAAATATCCTTCTCGACGCTCAAAGAGAAGCATCGTTTTCACTGGACACTGATACAACTCTAGAATTTTTGCAACCGCACAGACCACATTCCCTAGAATTTGTAGATGAGGTATGTGCGCCCACAAGAGAAGAAACGGTAGAAGCAATAGAAGCTTACGAAGAGTTACACTAGAAGGAGGTACTGTAACTTTAGAATATAAAACAAACGCTATTACGTATTGGAAAATTGGGAAGAAAAGACGACATGCGTTGAATACTGTCCAGCAAAGGTTTCGCAAAGTTTCATCTATACAACAATTGTACAGGTAAATGATAAAGTAATATTGTGACATAGCAACAATTTATTCCTCCTTGTATAGTATTATTAGATTATTATTTTCGGTGCGTCCGAACTGCGGTAAAATTTTTAAGGGGCGACCGAACTGCGGTAAAAATTTTTTTTTTATCTTGGGTTTTAAATAACGAGTACCGAACTGCGGTAAAAATATTAATGGTTTTATTAGCTAATGTATACTTTATTCAAATAAAAGAATTTATTCAAATTTATATGTACTTTGTTAAACTAGAATACAAGTTATTTAAAAAAATTATACAATCAAAATCATTTACAAAATTACAATTTTCTAATGTACATTTTATTGAAATAAAACAATTTATTCAAATTTATATGTACTTTATTAAACTAAAATACGTCACTTAAAAAAATATACAATCAAAATCATTTACATTGGTATCAATGCAACAAAACAGTACTGTTAAATTTATAGCTAACACACTTTACAAAATTATATCTGGAAATATCGTAATTTGTCAACTGCACAATTTTCGAATTAATAAATGCTTGTTTTTCTAAAACTTTTTTCGAAATACTGCGCTTTTCATTTATATTAACAATTCATTTATATATATGAATCTGTCTGAATATTTTTTAAAGTTTCTAAAAAAACTTGAATATTTGGATGAGGCGAAGGACAACAAGCTCTAAATTTTGCATGGAACGACTCGCAAGCGTTCGTTGTTCTGTAAATGCTAGCTGTATTAGCAGCCCATATATTTGGCGGAAATAGGGCATTTTCATCAATGTAGGTGTCTATAAGATAATCGACAAATCTGTCAACTCTCTCATCTATAGGTTTTTCACTCATGAAGTCAAACACTAAAGATTCACTTACTTCTTCCGACGAAAGAAAAGTTAAACCAAATAAATGCTTTAACCACATTCCAATTTCAGAGTTCATATTCTTATATTCTGTACAAAGTCCAAGGCTTTGTATTTTCCTCCACCAGGATTGCGCAAGATGAAATCTACACCCAATAATGATTGCGCCAGGGAAGACTTCGGTAACGCTAGAGTGTATACTTATCTCGAAATCAATCACAATCTTTCGAGAATTCAAAATATGCCCTACATTGTCGCATTTCTTCTTTAATAATTCGAATAGGTTTTTATATGTGGGTTTTTTTTTATCTTTTAATAGGCAAAAGGCAACGGGTATGTAAATATTGTTCGCTAAAGCATGCATAGTAAAGAGTTGCAAAAAGAATTTCGTGCAGTAATTGAAAGTACCGTCCATAAATAATGTTTCTTGTTGACACATAAATTTAATATTTCAGGCACATGTAAACACAACTATGTTTGAGGCGGTGTCATTAATAAACTGGAAAGATTCATTTTTTAAAGTAGCAATTACACAATTATTCAAAAACTCTTGAACATCGTTTGTTGACTTTGGTAATTTTGGCGTCAGCTTCAAGCGGGTTATGATTTATATTCTTCTGAATATAACGTACATCTTTTGAAGACAAGTAATTCAGACAATCTTTCTGATTATTTATTTCTTCATGAATTAATTTGGATGGCCTTGCTGATAAATCATCTACAGCTTTTCTTTTAACAGAATTATTTACTATTTGGCGTGTCAATACTGAGTTCAATGTATACACTTTAGCACAACACTTTTTATTAGTACAACACCAAACTATTTCTTCTAACTTATTGTCACGATATTTTCTAAACTTATACTTATCGTGAATTAATAAATGTTTGCCACGTTCGCTCAACATATATTTTAGATCTATGTTAACCCTAAGAAACTTCCAAATAAACTAATATAAGAAAACAAATTAAAATGTACTTTGTTAAACTGTATGTAAATTACATTACAAATGACATTGCAATTTGAGGATTAAGGATAACAAATGAGAGGATTAAGAGAAAAGGTCTTGACCGCAGTTCAGCCACATTATATACCTGCCTTAATTACAATTGTACCTATAAAAATGCTTACCGCAATTCGGATATGCCCATTATTTTTCTAGGTGGGAAGATGCAATAAACAGAGATGCTACGTGACGAGAAAAGTCGCTAAAATTTTCTCATTTGGTATATATTGAATTTGTAAATAGATTGACTCAGGTGACATTATTCATTATTTGAACGTCCAGCGATGGGCATTACAAGCTAACATAGACATTGGATTAGAAAATTTTAAAGCATCACGACATTGGGTTTTGAATTTTAAGAGAGCTTACAAAATGTTTCAAGAAAAATAAATAAATTTATTACCCGATCATATGGTACGAACTTCGAGCAATTGAAGAAAATTGCTTCAACTTTCGTTAATAGTGCAAAAGGTCATATAGGGCATGTCGGGATAGATAATACATTCAATGTTGATGAGAGTGGTTTTAGTCTTGAGCTACATTGCGGCCGCACTTTAGCGCTGTGAAGGGAACAAAAACTGTTACAGCAGTTGCACAGTCTATATTCGCAACTACATATAGTTATCTCAACACTATCGGCTTCCGGTAAACTGCTCTCGCCTTTATTCATTGTTCTCAAAGAGCAAACTGGAAATTTCGGTCCACGCGTATCATAGTCTTTGTTTAGACTTTGGAATGTTCATTTAACAGCATTCACATCTGGAAAATTAACAAAAGAACTATTTCAGCAATGGTTTACCGATGTTTATTTGCCAAATATTGGAGCTCGCAGCATTACCGCACATTGTTCTGCTATATTATAAACCAATATACCAGCCAATAAACATGTGAATATATTAATGATCCGAAGAAAACTACAACCTCTTGATGTATATTGTTTTCGCGTATGGAAAAACTTTCTAAGAAAATTTTCTGACTTTGTACTACTGTCTGGTTACGATACTGTGTTACATAAACGCAATAATATTATAAAATTACAAACTCTTATTCATAATCAACTTTCGAGGCCAAAATATCACGACGTATTTGCTTACACTTGGTATAAAAGCGGACACGTTAACGAATGATAGAATGAATTTGAAAATCCAGTAACTTTTGCTTTCACATAGTAAGATTTTGTTCATCCTCCTGGTTGTTCCATATGTGGTAGCCATGCCATTACCCGATGTGCATGGTGTAACAAATTCCTGTGTTTTAAACATTTCGTTGAGGAGTTTCATCACCATCCAAAATAATCCATTGTATGTTTAAATTTAAAAAATAATACAGGCTGATTCATTTTCGGCCGTCACCATGGGGATCTCGCTTATTATTGGAGATAGAGTATAGGTTTAAATTTGGAAAAGTTGTTAAATTTTGTGTTTGTTATAAATCCGTAAAGAAAATAGACCTGTGACAAGTGACCTTCGTTATTTAAAAAAAAAACTCGAAAACCCAATTTTCTTCTTTTACCTGTAGCACCGACATTTGGCCTTGTAGAGAAAATATAAAAACACATTCTTGTGGCCATTTCTAAACCTCTATCCAGTGGTGTACTCTAAATTTTCATACGACGTTTCGTTTCTTTCTGGCCATCATCAACTATCTAATTTCTTATAGGCGCCATATTGGATTTAGACATCTTCAGAAAGAGTTTTTTTTTCTGATTTCAACTATGTACCACATGCTGACTAAAGTTTTTGACATTAGGTTTTATTTGAAAGAATAAATTATAAGATTAAATAAGGTAGCCATGGAATTTCAATCTGTCAAACATTTCATTTATTGTTCATTAATAATACAAAAATGTCATACACTAACGAAGAGAAACGAGATATGATAAGTATTTTTTATTCTTCGAACCGAAATTCAACAGTAGCGAGTACAAGATATCTACAATTACACCCAGAACGACAACAGCCTCATCGTACCATTTTTCTAGATCTCGACAGAAATTTGGTCGAGAATGGATCGTTTACTAAGCCGCGTAATGGTCAAGACAACAGGAATTTAAATGAAAATCGACAAGATATTTTACAAATGATAAATTAAAAGCGTGTTTCCAAATTTCATGTTAATCTTGTATTTTTATAGATAAATAATAATCCATCAATTTCTACACGCGAAGTAGCGTCAGAATTAAATTTGTGCCAGTCCAGAGTTTGGAGAACTTTACTTAAAGTAGGTCTAAACCATACAGGATCCATGTTAGTTACTCTTTACTGCCTGGAGATAATTTGAGAAGGCTAGAATATTGTAATTGGTTAGTGGGAAGGATAGAAAATGACGAAAATTCTTTAAGCAAAATCATCTGGTCAGATGAAACAAAATTTACAAATTCTGGAATGTTCAACAGAAATACGGAGCACTATTGGGCAGTACAAAATCCCCGACAAAACAGGGCTAGAAGACCACAACATCGTTTTGGAATAAACGTTTGGATGGGTATTTTGGCAAATCGTCTCTTAGGACCAGTTATGTATGAAGAACATTTAAATGGAGAAAGATATTTAAACATTTTACGTACATACGTATCTGACTATCTTGACGACAATATCCCACTAAATCAATTACAATATTTATGGTGGCAACAAGATGGCGCACCAGCACACAATGCAGCTGTTGTTAGAAATTTCTTAAATCAATAGTTTGCAAACCGTTGGATTGGAAATAGGGGAGTTGTCGAATGGCCTGCGAGATCACCTGATTTAAGTCCGCTAGATTTTTTTTTATGGGGATATGTTAAAAATAATGTTTATAAAGTAGATGCGCCACAAAACACTGAAGAATTACGAGACAGACTTCAGAATGCCTTCGATGCAGTTCCTAGAAGAACTATACAAAGGGTAGTATAAAATGTCAGAAGGCGTGCCCAATTGTGCATTACCGAAGATGGCCAGATAATTGAACATTTACTGTATTTGTTTATTGTTTGCTTTTCTATGTATTTTTATTAATGTTTTTGCTATCCTGTACTCGTTACTGTTGAATTTCGTTTAGAATAAAAAATACTTATCATATCTCGTTTCTCTTCGTTAGTGTACGACATTTTTGTATTATTAATGAACAATAAATGAAATGTTTGACAGATTGAAATTTCAAAGCCTACCTTATTTAATCTTATAATTTATTCTTTCAAATAAAACCTAATGTCAAAAACTATAGACAGCATGTGGTACATGGTTGAAATAAGAAAAAAAATTCTTTCTGAGGATGTCTAAATCCAATATGGCGCCTATAAAAAATTAGATAGTTGATGATGGCCAGAAAGAAACGAAACGTCGTATAAAAATTTAGAGTACACCACTGGACAGAGGTTTAGAAATGGCCCGAAGGATGTGTTTTTATTTTTTCTCTACAAGGCCAAATGTCGGTGCTACAGGTAAAAGAAGAAAATGGGGTTTTCGCGTTTTTTTTTTAATAACGAAGGTCATTTGTCACAGGTCTATTTTCTTTACGGATTTATAACAAACACAAAATTTAACAACTTTGCCAAATTTAAACCTATACTCTATCTCCAATAATAAGAGAGATCCCCATGGTGAGGGCCGAAAATGAATCAGCCTGTATATTGGTAGGTAAAACACCAAATAATTTGTAATAAAATTGACAGAATGATGCTGTTACATTATTATTAACTCTAATGCAAAATAATTTCTTATGTAGTTATCAATACCTTTGTTAGTTTCTTAAATTAATTTCAACACTGCAACTACGGGTCTCTACGGGTCAACGGGTCACAACCAAACAAATCCTGTTACCTATTATTAATCCCAAACATATTTATCCGTCAAAAAAAAAAGTTTATAATGTATATATATTTAACTTTTTTTCTAACCTGCTTAATAAAACTTATTCAAACAAACATTTTTTGTGTTAAAACTTTTTTTCTACCTGTTACCGTTAACGAATTATGTGCAAAGGCAGAATGAAAAATTTCCAATTTTCAAAAATTCATTTCACCCTGTCAGAGTGTTAATACAAGTAAGTGTTACGAAATAAAGAACCCATGAATTGTGCTTATTTATTTTTGTTGCTGTGATTATATCTGGTTACATGTATATGTTATTAAAGGAAATAAAGTTGTTAGCTCGTAACTGTTGTTCCCTAAACACAAGCTTCATTTGGAAAGCATGAATAACTTCTCTAGTGGACGTGTAAAAGTTTTTTTTAAGGCGGGTTGTAATATTAACTAAAAATGCAAAAACGAAGATCTAATCTTGATTCTCAAACTCTGGTATACATTCTAACTTGATTATAAACTGTATACTCTTTTCAATATTTTAGCATGTCCCATCTATCTTACTTAAAAATAGTAAGTCCCAAAACTGACGTTGATTTAACAATTTAGGTTTAACAAATTCAACTGTTACTTTCATGATATGATCCATTTTGAAAGACTTGGAACACAAATTCTCTTGATGAATAAATGGAATGAAAATTTCACATCAATGTATTACCCACTTTACGTGCTTCATCTTTAATCGTTTTTAAAAAACCTTCGTATTTTCCAACTATTGCTGGAGCAGCATCTGTTGTTGCCCCAGAGAAGTTGTTGCGAAAATCGATTTAATGTTGACAGAACTACAATCATCAAATCTTATAGTTTTCGTAATGAATATAGTGCCGCTAATTCTTCAGTTATATTGTCGACGTCCAGTGGCGGCTGGCGCATAAGCGCTGCAGTGCTGCAGAGCTCCCAAAAAATTGGGCTGGCGAACCTGTATTAGTTATAACTAGTTTTCTTTTACATAATTTTTCCGACATTTCTGATGTTTATAAAAGCGTAACATATTGTTGTGAAAATTCTCCCCCTGTATATCAAAAAATTTGCATATTTTTCTACATCATCCTGTAGAGGACATCAAACCCTACAATTTGACACCTCAATCATCAAAATCCGATCAGTAGAAGCCGAGATATTCGCTTCCGAAATTCCAACACTTAACGCCGGTTATATACTTATACTATATTATCAAATAATATACAATAGGCGACCAGTGGAATAACCAACCTAATTCGCGCGATCGCTCACTTGTTCCTTATCTGGTCCACACGTACGTGCGCTCAGAGCTCTTTCAAACACCCGCGCGCACCCCGCTACCCCCGCGGCTGTCTTAAACCACTGCGTGATTTTACCAGGCAAGTTCGCTGCATTTACACCAGCGCCAAGGGCGATATGATTCGGTATCTAAACTAATATTATAAAGAGGAAACATTTGTGTTTTTGTATGTATGTTTGTAATGCTTTCACACAAAAACTACTGGACCGATTTCAAAAATTCTTTCACCATTAGAAAGCTGCATTTTCACTGAGTGACATAGGCTATATTACATTTTCAAAAAAAAAAAGATATCCCCAATAAAAATGCATTAATGTAACCCAAGGTGTGAAAAAATTAGTCACAAAAAATCTGCCATCGCGTACGCTGCGGAAACTATTGTTGATAGAACAAAAAAATGTTCTACAGTATTATAGAACGTATTAATATCTACAAAAAAGTCCGCGAAACCATATGTCCAACTACTGTAGTTATCCCACTATAACTACTTTTTTACATTTTAAAAGTTAATAAAAGTGCCGACAATAATCAAACCATATTATCCATACCTCTGTATTATTTCTTATCCTATTAAATGATATTTTATTAAAGACCATTTCAATACCAGTAAAATACTTTTTAAATTATTAAAATCGGACATTCCATTCAAAAGATATAACGAATTTAAAAATGTCAATCTAAAGAAAATAATGTTATAATATAATGTAGTAGTATAGCGATGGCCATATTCATTTTGTTTGTAATAAATTGACAATCGAAAAATTATAACTGGAATAAGAATAGTATTGGCAGAAGGAATTTAATAACAAGTTCAATAAGAATGAAAAGTAATAGGAAACAGGCACAGAGAAGCTGTTATAGAAAGAAGTTAAACATAAAGTGATATAAAATCCAAAAATTAAGGATCACAAGAAAGGAAGATTAAATATTTAAGAGAATACACTCACTATTGTATTTATTCAAGGTAGGATCGAAGAAAAGACAACATATACGATACAAATTTTACTAAAAGAATTTAAATAACACTGAGGTATTTGAAAGATGACGTTTTTGAAGTAATTTCGACAATGTGTCAAAAGCCAAGTGACAGGAACATTATTAAAATAGCGGGTTACATTGTTTATAAGTTATGTTAAATTAGTAAATGGACTAAACAGATTTAATAAGCGATGAGCCACCACCAGAAAAACGCAAACGTCCAAATAACAGCAGATTTAATCATCGAATTTCGGCTTTAGAGGTGTGTGATGTTATTCTAAATTGTGCAAAAGATCGATTTCATTTTAAAGAGCATCTAGTAGTGGCATCACTTTTTTTTCGGAATGCTTTGGAGAGTATTGCAGTAAATTTCCTGAGGACAAACTCACTTCCGCATGCTCCTATTATCCCACCCTTTATAAAGAAAGATTACGAACTGAATTGTCTGTTATTTACTCAAGAACTGATTGTAGATCTTTAAAAGGCGCACTACCTCTTCTAAAATTTTTAATAAAAAACAATCTGGGAGATACGTTGAAGGAGACTAGAAAATTATTAGAAATTGTAATAACAACTCCCATGACAACATCAGAGGCCGAACGATGCTTTTCAACACTAAATCGAATTAAGACGTTTCTCAGAAATTCAATGACCGAAGATCGTTTAACATCTCTTTCCATGCTATCTATCGAAAAAAAGTTTATCTCCGAAATAGACAATTTTAATGACAAAGTGATAACAAAATTTGCAAATCGAAAAGAACGTAGAATAGATTTAATTTATAAGAAATAATTTGTTAGTAAAGTAGTGCTTAGTGACTCTTATTTTTTTGTGTGACAATTGACAATCGTTCCAGAAATACATTACTTCAGTGCGGAAGGCGAAGAAAGCACGATAAGATCGATGGGAGACAACCTCTTACTGCCCGTGCAAGGTAAATTTTTTTGTAAAACTTGCAGAACACCTTTAAATTTTTAGCACGAGCCGCCACTGTCGACGTCGCATCTTTTATTTCGTGTATATTGTACTCCTAAGTATGAGAGCGGGTAATTTTAACGCTACTATCAGGATTTTTTTTTCGTATTAACAAACGGCTCCTAATGCTGGTTTTCTTGAAAGCGAAAATATGGTATAACTTTCTTACAGATTTAATATTTTTTGCAACTAAGTAAGGAATAGTGCGAAGATAAATTTTATCAATCTGAATTCGAAACAATATTTATGCAATTTTTTTGTGGTGTATGTATAGCCGAATCTCTTAAGCTTGAAGCTTGTCAAGATCCAGAATCGCTTAGAGTATATATGTTGTATGTAAAGTGTTTCATGGCTTTCCTACTACACCTTCTTGCCGTAAGAGAGCAGAAATGTTGATTTCACTTTCACTTCCGCAACATTTAAGGGTAACCGATGAGTAGAATCCGGATTATATGCAAAATATGCTTCTTTTAATTGCCTTATTTCATTCAAATAACATTAAATAAACCCAGAAAACTCATTATTTTGTTGTTAAAAGGTATATCAATAAAATTATGAGTTTTCTGAGGACACCAATCTCGAAAACAACTCACACGTCGGTTCTTCTCCCATTGTCCGGTGTTCTTTCCACTGCACTATTCAGCCATTGCAATTAATGAAAATATGCAAACTTTATTTATTTGTAAGCTCAGAATGTAGGTAAAGCAAGTTATTAATAAATGTCAATCATTTTGATGATCGTTTAATTAGTATTAAACATATTTTCGATTTTGCTGCATTCGTTACACATATCTAATGAAATACATATTAAACGAAAAAAAACGATATAATGTTAAATTATGTTATTGTAGAATACATGTTACTATTTTTGAAAGTATAATTTAGACAGCTATAACTCTATTTTAGAATAATAAACTGCGTAGGTAGGATACTATAGATACTCGAATAAAAAAATAAATAAATCAATTAGGGTATATGAAACTTCGAGATAAGTTATTATGTATAGTACCAGATCAATAACAGCAAACATTACATTCGAAAACATAATCCATAAATCAATGAAAATATAGAAGATAAGCAGATAAAATTATAATAAACACTACAATGGCCCTGAAATAAGAAAATGTCTATCAGGAAAAACGAATTTTAGTAGCGAACAATTTATTTGTATTACAACTGAATAAAATGGTAACAAAATATGAATAATGTGCTATTGTAATATTATTAATTTGTTTAGTTTATTAGAGAATAACAATCAAGATATTGTCCACTGTGAGTTGATGAACAGTTTAAATAGATATTATTGGAATTACGTACAAATTAATAAATCACGTTTTTGTATAACTGCAGTTATAACGCAAAAACATATCGCATAAAATTATCAATTCTACTTTAAAATTAACGAAATAAAGAGATACATCGTGATGCAATCAAAATAGCTTTTATTTTGCTATGACTTTATTAGCACTAGCAGATAAGTAATACATCTATAATAACAGAAATTCTAAAACAATAGAAATAGCTATAATATCGATTGCGTTGTTTTCTAGACCTGACTAAATCGATGATACTGCTTATCAAATTGTGCCTATTTTATAACTTACTAAACATTTTATAAATGGTAATCGTCACATATATGTATAGCTCAAAGGAAACTTTGAGTACCTATTTTATTAATGTAAAACCCACATCAATGCCGTAAAAGAACGCTAATATAATATCAAACACTTATATCAAATAAGGATTATAATGGGCAGTGTAGGGCATTGGTTCAGGCTAATAATAAATTTAGTAATATTAATCTGTGCTTAAATTTAGAGAAAACACAAATCCTATCATAACTATCTTTAAATGAAGGTATCATATATCTTTAAATCTGCACGATAACACTGATAACAAATCAACTATTACTAATTTAAGTCACTTGGTGCAATGCATTTCTGAAATTTAGATTACTGGGGTCATGTTGATGTCATCTGCCCTGGTCTATTAAAAAATTTTAATGGTATTGATCATGTTATTCTTTTGGAGAAGTTCTTATTCACTTACTTATGTCTTACTTAACGGGTCGCAAATTTTTTATATCATGCAATGGGTTTCACTCAAAAAATAAATTTATCACACTTGGAGTTTCCCAGGGTTCTAATTTAGGACCACTGCTGCTCTTGTTATTTATCAAAGATCTTCCAGAAGCAATCTACTGTGATATATAGGTGTCTGCTGATGATGTAAAAATAAAAATCTTCGCAAATATAGCCTCGGTGACCGATTGTATGAATCTTCATGGAAACCTAGAATCAATATCTAGTTTGTGTTCGATAAATAGGCTAGATTTAAATGTCTTCAAGTGCAAAGTGCTTACCTTTATAAGAAAGAGGCATTCTGTTGATTCGATTACGCGATCAGCAGTGATAGATCACGCTGAGATAATTTCAAGGACTCGAAAGTAACATTGACAGAGTTTCCTCTGGCACCAGGATGACAGGCTTTATTCTGCGCAATACAAGATTGCTTACATCATTAAAGATGTTGTTTTTCTTGTTAGTGCGTAGTAAACTTAAATACCTGGTGTCCTCACTATGAAACACGTAGAAAATCAATTAAAAGTTTACATAGACGTTTTCTGGAGTATCTATGGCTTAAAGTATATAATACTTATCCTTGCAGAGGATTTGCATGTTTTATGTTTTTACAAAATCTGGGACAAAAACAAAATTTTTGGGAACAAACTACTTTATTGTTTTTCAAAATATTTGCCTTTATGGTCTATATATACACTTTTGCATGCGTACGAACAAGTTTTAAAAACATTTTTTTTTTTTTAACATTTTTTCCACGCCGAAGATTGTATCTCAGAAACATGGTCTTCAAAGGCTTCGACTGCTTCTTGAGGTGTTGAAAATCGCTTTTTGTTTGGGATCAAAAGGAAATCATTCGGCGACAAATCATGTGAATATGGACAATGAGACATTATTTCAACACTTTTCTCCTTCAAATAGTCAACTGTTAGACGTGCTGTATGGGAACTCGCATTGCCGTGATGAAGAATAATGCGACGTTGTAGGCTGTTCTTCCTGATGTCGTCTATAACTTTTGTCAAACAAATTACTTTATACCATTCAGTGTTAACAGTTTTTCGATCCTCTAAAAGAATTGTTGCGATGTGTCCTGCTGTACAGCCGAAGAAACAAGCGATCATTTTCTTGGAAGTGCTCCTTGCCCGAACAACTTTTGTGAGGTTCGGTTTGTCTTGGAACCCATACTTATTAAACAATAAAATTCTTCCTAATTTATTTTCATTGTTTTATATGTAAGATAAAATATTAGATATTTAAGATGTTTACATTTAAATATTACTTTATAATGATTAGGATTAAGGATCGGCAGTCATAGTACATAGTAGGGACATGACGTCAATGTCAGGGATGGAGCGAGGACATTATGAATCACGATTTAACTTATTTTATATGCGAATTAAAATACGTATAGAGAAACTAGTTCCTACCAAGTAAGAATAAACGCATCTTCTCCAGAAGAAATACTGCAGGGTTTATAAAACGTATCTCACATCCTGACTATTCACCGTTTACATTCAGAATTCAAATGATAGTAAATCACCAACAATTGTTCCTATGCTCATTGTGTTAATAATTGTAGAGTAAATATATTTAACCTTTGAAAATGACCGTTCAACATCTACCGATGAAATAGGGGCATATTTAAAGTACATAAGGTTTTTAGTGACAGCACATTTATCCCCGATTCGAAAAAATCTACTTGTTTACCATCTAACAAGTCAACAATTCGGCGTACACTGCGAAATCCTGGATTGTTATTTACAACTGCTTCAAATTTTAGTTTCGCATTATCAGTATAAGCTCCAGGATTTGGGAAAGGAATTCACGAAAATCAAATATGATATTTATGCGTTAGTTAGACAATATTGTGGATTGGCTGGAAAAACCTCCAGATGGCGGATGCTTACAAGTATTCTGGAATAATGTCTATGGCTAAATCTACCTGAATAGTTTAATTAAACAATAAGATCAGCCCGCTACAAATTAATTTAAGTCCCCTCCGGGAATGTATCCCTAACTGCCGATCCCTAACAATAATATTAATGATTCTTGAAAATTCGACTTATGAAACAAAATGATTAAACTTTTTATGACTTGATTACTTCTACAACATTGATACGTATAAAACAAAAACATTTTAATAATATCGAAATATTATTAAAAATTGGGTGTGGAAAACACAATACTAGCTAATATTTGTCTGAAAATTAGCTTGTATTGCCTTTACGCATCTGATTCTTAATAATATTCCAATATTATTAAAATTGTTTTCGTTTTGTACAGAGAATGGTGAGGTTTTACCCACTCCAATAAGTTTCAAATTGTTTTTGTTAGATACGTATAAATAAAAAGAATTCTGACTAGATGTTATCAACCACGTTGAGTTTTTTGCACTAACCTTTTTGTTAGTTTGACGATAAATAATTTCTTCCTGGGCAGCTTTAAAATATTTTAGTTTTATATTTGTTACAGAATTTATTGGTCGTGTTTTTAAAAATACGTAAAACATTACTAATTCTTAAGACAATAGTTATTTCAGTGATTTGTGTGGAATATAACATTTATGGGGAAGGAAGATATGAGTACTAGAAAGGTCAGTTATTCGATAAATGTATATGTTTTTCTACCATTTCAAACTAGAAAGTTAATACATTGCTAATTTGTTCATTTGTATTTATCACCTTTGATTTCGAATTAAAATATTAATTTTAACCGGTTTGATTTAAATAAATTATATTGATAAATTGAATTGATTTGGCTTTTGCTTGATGAAGATTCATAATTTAGAATGGAAATAAAACTAATGGTTAAAATCTTCAATTTTTTAATACGTAATCGTAAAACGATTGTTTCGCCAGCACAGTGGCTTCATTAGGTATTTACAGCTAAAAAGCACATTACAAACTAAATTAAAAATATAATTTAATTTTAAACATTCTAAATGTAGAATTTGAAAATCCTTATTGAAAGTGTGGTTTCCTTCTAATAGATGATTAGCAAAAGTAGAATCTTGTTTTTTATTTCTAAATGAAGAAGAATGTTTTTTGGGTTTTTCAAACGATCTTCCTGTTTGACCAATATATATCTTACCGCATCCACATAGCGGTTTTGCTTCGTAGAATTAGTTTAAAGTACCAAAGAGCCAAAAAGCTTATATGAGCTTCTTTAAATAGTTGAAGTGATTCGGCTGTTAATATCTTTACTTTTTTAATACATTATCAAAAGTATTTTTAATAATATATAATATTATTAAAAATGGGGTGTGAAGAACACAATACAAGTTCATATGTATTTTTGAATGTATCTTCTCCAAAGACGTAGATACGTATTTCATATTTCTACATGATTCTCATTACGCCCCTGTTGGAGAAGAGACACATTCAACAAAATATAACTACCTTGCTATTTCGCAGATATTATTAAGACAGAGCGTGAAGGAATATTCAGCGCTGTCTCTATAATAATCGCAGAACTAGCAGAATTATTAAAAATACTTTTGTATTAAACAAAATTGGTAGGTTTTACCTACTCAAGTATGTTTCAAATTATGTTGTTATATACGTATTCGGTTTATGCCGACAAGTAGTGAAGACACGATAATACAGTTTTTTATAGATACGGTGGTTACCGACTATAAGGAACACCCGGCAAGTTCTGCGATTTTTATAGAGACAATCTGGCGCTTGCTATACCCACTCTTATTCAATTTCTTGGCCACTCCGCTCACCGGATTTGTCCTCTTTGAATGTTTTCTATTGGGGTAACTTAAAAACAAAAATTACAATCAAGAAAGGCCAACTACTTTGGATGAATTGTTATTTGTTAATGTACAAAATCCTTTTTATGATCGGTTAGAATTTTGTTTGGCTAAATAAGGTGAAATATTCTAACCATTTATTTAATAAATACTATTTATTTTAAGTTTTCTTTTAGTTACCTACTATAATTTGTTGCTTCGGGAGAATATTTAATTTATTTTTGGAATGAACGGTTTTTTTATTTAGCATTCTATTGTTTTCAATTTTTTTAATTATATTTATTCAAATAAATTTAGCTGTAATATATTAGTAGTTGGTTTCCCTTTTTTTTACTGTTATACATGTTTGTAAATTTATTTAATTCTAGATTTTGATTTTCATCATTCTCTGTAATTCTAGCAGTTCAATTAATAAAATAAAAATTGCGTTTTACATTTATTACACATCTGCTATAATCATTTCTTAACTTTATATCTGGTTGGTATTAAGGTATTTACGGTATGTAATACGCTCACTGCCCACGTTCACTGTGTATATGCTTCCGTGGTGGTGTTACAAACTCCATTAGAGCAGATATACACAAGTTAGCATCAAGGTGTCAAGATCTAACAAGTTATTCTAAACGATTTCTTAAAGTTCTACATGTATCTATTTATTCAAAATTACAATCACAATGAAAATTTTGGCATACCTTTTAAAATTAACTCGTATTTTCGCGATGTGCTCAATTACATACACGTTTTATATTAGTAATATAAAACGTTTTATTTGTAATATAATATTAAAAATAAAAACAGTAATGTTAAATAATTCAAAGCGAATATGCTTTCCTATATATACGCTCCTAAAAATCTAAGTGTACTTTACTACACCAATGCATCTATACCAGCCCAATGAAGTAATAACTAATGAGTAGGGAAATTTATTTGAGTAACATCCCATCGGCGTAACATCTCACGAGCGAAGTGCGCTTAACGCTGACCAGCCGCTACTAACAAAATATAAACCGCGTTATTTTTTATTATTATTCATTTTATTATTACACATACCAGGCGCGGCTCGTGATGACGTATTTGGGAGTGCAAGTACAATGATGCGAGTGCTTCGTGTATTCTCGTATACTAACTGTAACGTTTTCTTAGTAAACACCGAAAACACACGAGGCACTCGCATCATTGTATTTGCACTCCCAAATACGTCATCACGAGCCGCGACTGACACATACACTTTTCCTATATGTAACTTTAAAAAGAAGATTGTCAATGCATTAGCGTCATAGTAGTTTCCCATGGAGAGAAAAAAAACATTTTTATTACATCAAATATTTCCGATTTTTTTTTCTTATATGAGACTTAAATTAAATACATTTTATTGAAAAGTAGATAATTTATTTAAATCATGAACAAATATAACAAAGATGAAAAGATAGCAATGATAACGTGGTACCAGAAGAATAATAGTTTAAGACTGTCAGAGACATGTTTTCCGTTAATTATCCTGACAGGCCTATCCCTTATGCGAAGACAATTTTAAATATTTTAACAAATTCAAAGAAGATAGATAGTATTTCTTTAAGGATGAAATATATCTAAATATGAAGACGTTCATAATAAAAAAGTACAAATAAATTTTATCATTTTATGAGATTGTAGAATGTTCTCACATTATATCTAATAATTACCGAGCGTAATCCACGTATTGGAAGCATTTCAGTAACACGATGAAAACAAATAACACCTTGTGGTTTTATAAAATAAGTGGTTTTATAAATGGACAAATTTATCTTAAAAAGCAGTAGTGGAAAATTCTCGTAGGTAATAAATATGTTACTATTTCTTTAATAATCACAATAACTTTTGTACTGTACGATTATCAAACAGCATCACTACTGGAATTAAAGATTGAGGAAGAGGAGACATATGCAACAAACTTTTAGAATCTGTTAAAGCAAGAGTAGCTAGTTACTAGAGTAGCAACTGTTTTAGACCCTCGATTTAAGAGAGTAGGTTTTTGTAGTACTGAAAATGCTACAAGGGCTACTTTTTTTCTAGAACAACAAATGTTTAATATTGTACAGAAAATAGATCCTGAAAATAAAGAACAAATGCCTGTAATCGAGACAGACATTAGTCCACATCAAAAGTCACTTTCATTATTTGGATTTTTGAAAGAAAGAATAAGAGAAAGTAAAATCAATTACAGCTGATGTAATAATAGCTAAAAGGCAAGATGTAGAGCCTCTTTTATTTTGGAAGGTAAGTTTAAAAACGTAGGGTAATTGCATTTTTTATTTGGATTTTCTTTTAGGTAACAGGAATGGAGCTGAAGCTCTTAAAACAATATGCTAGGAAATACTTCCGTATTCCAGCGAATTCAACAGAAAGTGAAAAAGTGTAGTAGAGCTCGCTTAATAATAGAACAAAGGCGTGCTAGACTAAAACCGAAAAATGTTAATATGATAATGTGTAGAGAACGGATGCAATTTCCATAAAACGCAATCGGCAATTGGAATTGTGTATAACGTCGCTCAGTACATTCCGGCGTAATTCAATGAAGTATTTGTTTGACTTACTCGGCCACCTGGTCTTGCAGCGATAACAATGGACAACCCAGCTATTGTATTCGGAGAATATAGTGTTTTCAGAGGTGTCGTGTACGTAGATAAAATAAATAAGTTTATCGTATTTCGTAAGAGAAATAGCACGTACATTCCTTTTCTTTTCATTTAAGCAACATCTTCCAATTATTTTCACGTAAGTGTGCATAAAATTTCGTTATTTAATTTCGTTTATTTGGATCTAGAATATTCTTACTTTTTCAGACAATGGAAGAGCGTCGAGAATGGCATCGTGAAACAATGGAGTTGGATTGAGGGCCATACTGATTGTATGTACATTGTCAGTGATTCCGAAATTTATTGTGAAGTGTGTGAAACGTTATTGAAAAATTGCAATAAATCAACAATTTTTTTTCGTGCTTTAACGTCCTACGTGACGTTTTATCACGTAGGATCGTTAAAGCACGAAAAAAAATTGAACCCGTTGGAATCTGACAATTTTAACGAAGAACTCTGTGAAACTTTTATGGCAGCTAATATTCCATTATTTAAATTGAACAATCCAATTTTGAAGACATTTCTGAAAAAATATTCTGGTCGAAATGTTCCTGATGAATCAACTTTACGCAAATATTATGTTTCTAGGTGCTATACGAGAACAGTAGAACGCATTAGAAGCCATCTTTTAAATCAATACATACGGATAAGCGCCGACGAAACGGTGGATATGTTAGGACGCTGTGTGGTAAATGTTGTAGCTGGTGTACTACATCCAACTATTCCCTATAACTCATATGTAATAGCAACAAGTGTTATAAATAGAGTTGATGCGGAAACAGTTGCTGAAACCATTAAGGAGAATATGCAAAAAATGCTTCGTTCGGACGCCACGTACAAGGAAAAAATACTTTTATTTGTCAGTGATAGTGCTGCGTATATGTTAAAAACAGGCAGACTATTGAAGAAAACATATCCTAATATGCTGCATATTACTTGTGTAGCACATGCTCTCCACAGAATCTGTGAATATATCAGAGACACTTTTCCGGAAGTTGATAGACTTGGATCAGCTTTTAAAAAAGTTTTCAGAAAAGCACCATTGAGAGTAGCTCTTTTCAGGGAAAAATTTCCATCTCTGTCACTGCCTCCCACTCCAGTAATAACTAGATGGGGAACATCATTTCGATAGTCTAAAACATTTCGTACCACTGCTAAAGGAGGATGCTAGAAGTATTGGTGAGTGCAAGGAGCTCACACAAATTCCAAATTTAAAAAATCAGTTGTACTTTCTTCACGAATACTTTGGAAAATTGCTAAAACTAATCACTTATTTTGAAAATCGAAATCTCAAATTAAATGACGGATTAACCACATTAGATGTGGCTGTTAATAATTTGAAAAGTATTCCAAGTGACTTCGGATGTGGCCTTCGGCAAAAGTTTGAAGCAATTCTTAATAGAAATCCAGATTTAATTACACTGCAGCAATTATGTATGGAGACAATTCCACAAAATCTAACGGCTAAATATGAAGAAATAAAAGAATATTTTCAGTATGCACATATAACCAGTTGCGATGTAGAAAGGACATTTTCTATTTATAAGGATGCACTTAATTCAAAGAGAACAAAATTGACAGAAGAAAACCTTGAGAAACTATTGATAGTCAATATTAATACTCCTTTACTCAACTTGAATGACAAAATGAATTATAGAAATAAAATTAAAAACTTTAAAAATACAACTTTTCAACAAATACATATGTATTTCGTAATTTTATAGATCACCACCCGTTTGTTTCCCAATTATATAAATAAAATTAATTAATAAATATGTATTTCGTAATTTTAGATAGATAGATCACCACCCGTATGTTTTGCAATTATATAAATAAAATTAAAAACTTTATAAATACAACTTTTCAACAAATAAATATGTATTTCGTAATTTTATAGATCACCACCCGTTCGTTCTCCAATTATATAAATAAAATTAAATATTTTAGAAATACAGCCTTTCGCCAGTACTGCACTGGGCTTTGCGTCATGTGGTAAGCGTGTCCGTTCTCTAATAATGTGCCTAAATAAAAATTTTAAAAATATTAATAAGTAACCTAAGTATTTATTTTATTAAAATTACATCCAACCTTTTCCTATTAGCTAAAGAAATAACTCAATGGGTTTCATCTTACTATGCTTTCTAACTTTTAAAGACATGACTGTTTATCCATTAAAAGGAAAATTATTTAGATAGAGTATTTAGAGAGAGTTATAGAGTGTACATGAAACTTTTTAAATCTATTACGGAACTGTGCTTTATCAATGAATATTATTTTATTTAAAATTTCTTTGTTTTCATTTAACAAATTAAACATTATATCACAAATATCAGTTCGTTTTACTTTATCTTCCTCGAAAAGCCTTTGATGGTTTGATATCTTGTATGGCTTATATTTGAAATCTTTCAGGGTTCTAAACAACGAACTGGACGATACTCCAACATGTCCTGGCTACATCTGAAAGCGATCCTACATAACACAGGATATTCAGGTTCATGTGTTCTGTTAACACGTGATTGGTTGTATTTTTATTTTTGCGGGAATTTAGAATACAACCATCTTCTTTGAATTTGTTAAAAATATATAAAATTGTCTTCGCACAAGGTATACTCCTGTTCAGATAATTAACTGTTTTAAATAAATTATCTATTTTTCAATCAAATGTATTTAATTTCAGATTTAAGTATGAATGAAAGATCACAAATATTTAACATTTAGACAAATACGTCACTGTTTTATCAGTATTACTGGTTGCCTACTATGCCACCAATGCATTAACTTTTCTTTTTTAACTTTACACATGTATGCGTAATGAAAAAAAAAGAACCAAATATATGTCTACTAGAAAGTTCGAAGTTTTTCTAAAATATTCTATGTGCTTCGAGAATGTTTCATATCATAGAAAGTGCTCAAAGCTACGAGTAAACTAGTCCAGATGATTTAGGAAGTTTGATTAGCTTCGAAGCCGTTTCGAAACTTTCATTCTAGAATATTCCAAACCGTTATGCCTGTCCGCATTCGCGGGAGAACCTCGCGGCGCCCTTGTTTACTCTCTACGGCGCCCCGGAGCGCTGCGGCGCACATTTAGGGAACCCCCGCACTAACCGAAATGTTGTTTTTTTTTATTCACATTTTATATTAATTTGTTCTGAAAAGAAAACGGTTAATTTGAATATTATTGCTTTGGTATTATGTTTATATGCGAAATTCTCTTACAGGAGACGAAAGACAGAAAATCAATATCTTTACATTATAAGTGATATTTTTCATGACTGCCACAAGTGTAGTTTTCATTATTTAAAAAACAATTTAGTTCTTAGTGTCCTGCATTTAGATCAAACAGTTCCGTCCTTTTTGTAATGGAAATGGAAAATGGAAGCGAATCCTCATGAGATTCGTAATTGGGACGCTGAAACAAATTTAAATGAAAGCGAATCGTTCTTTCAATAGGAAACAGGAAATTGTACGATTTATAGCATGTTGTATTTATTGTCTTCTGGAAGAAAAGAGTTCTCGCTATATGAAATAAAGTGCACGCCATATCGGATCGATTTACAGATAACCTGTTTAAGCCAGTTTGTGTGTGTGTGTGCTTACATACGTACCTGTGTTGCGTTTGTAAATATCAATGTATACATTGTATTGTTTATCTACTATCCAGTTGGAATAGATTATTGTTAGTACTTCTACTCAATTTCTAGAAATTCTTTGCATACAATTTATTAAAACGAAACTGTTGAAATATGAAACGTATACATTTACTGGAATAAGTATTTGTCTATTTTGCAATGCTGAAAAAAGCGCTCGAGTATCGCCCAATCATACATTCATATTTAGGGTGTAAGGAGTATTGCTGAAATTTTTTTAAATATACATTTAATTAAATTGAATAAAACGAAATTTCTAAATAAGATTTTCGTCTACAACGAACCGGTACCGAGTATTTTGAACGAGAAGTAAAGAAAAAGTGGCAATGCCGCACTCTCTCGCGTATGTATTGTGTATATATATATATATACATATATATTTTAATTTTATTTATGTAATTGGAAAACAAACGGGTGGTAATCCATAAAATACGAAATACATTTTTATTTGTTAATTTTGTAGTTCAAGTTGAGTAAAGGAGTATTAATATTAAATAGCAATACTTTTTCAAGGTACTCTTCTGTAAAATTTGTTTTCGTTGAATGAAATACATCCTTGTAGATAGAAAACGTCCTTTCTATATCGCAGCTAGCTATACTCGTAGGTACATACTGGAAATATGATGGCTTCTAATGTATTCTACTGCCTTCGTGTAGCACTTAGAAACATAGTATTTGCGTAAGGTGGATTCATCACGAACATTTCGTAGATTTTTTGAGAAATGTTTTGAAAGTGGGTTTTTTAAGTTTATTTAATGGAATATTTGCTGCCGTTAAGGTTTCACAGAGTTCTTTTTTAAAATTATCTGATTCCAGTAAGTCTAATATCTGTGTATGTATTTCCGATGCTAAGTGACGTTTTACGTGCGATTTCTTGAAATTTTTTAATGATATTTTACAGGCTTTGCAATAAATTTCGGAATCACTGGGAATGGACATACAATCGGTATGGCCCCTAATCCAACTCGCCCTTGTTTCGCGATACCATTCTTAACGTTGTTCCATATCATATCTGAAAAAGTATCTTAAACAATGTTCTAGATCTAGATAAATTAATATTAAAAATGTATGCATAATTTATTGAAACTTAAGGAAATTTATGTATATATGTAATTAGCAGTTAAAACAATGAAAAGAAGACACTAACTCACCGTACTTTGTTTATCTTACGATATCTTCTTCTTCTTTCTCAACCTGTATCCGTCCACTCCTGGACGTAGGTCTCTCTCAATCTTTTCCACTCGTCTCTATCTTGTGCAGTGTGGACCCATCGCCTTCCTGCTACGCTTCTGATATCATCCACCCATCTCTTTGCAGGGCGTCCCACACCTCTTTTTGTTTGTCTTGGTCTCCATTCCGTGATTTTGTGTGGCCATCTATCCTCGGTTTGTCTAGCTATGTGTCCGGCCCACGCCCATTTCATTTTTGCTATTTCCCATATAACGTCTCTTATCTTCGTTCTTTTTCTGATGTCTTCACACCTGATCCTATCTCTTAGTGTAATACCAAGCATGTTCCTTTCCATGGCTCTTTGTGATGTTCTGAGTTTATTGGCGGAAGCCTTGGTCAGGCTTATAGTTTCAAGTCCGTAAGATTGAACTGGCAGAACACATGTGTTGTATACTTTAGTTTTTAGGTTTATTGGAATTTCCTTATTTCTAAGTACGTGTCCCAACTTGCCGAAAGCTATCCAGGCGAGCCTGATTCGTCTAGTGATTTCTGCATGCTGGTTTTCTTTTCCAAGCTTAATAACGTGACCCAGATATATATTCCTCTACGCATTCAATGTGGTTATTGTTTATGTATATGTTGGCATCATCAGGGCTTAGTATTTTCTTCTTGCTGTAATTCATTTTTAGACCTATGTCTGCAGATGTTCGGCCCAATTGTTGTAGCATTTCATTTAGTTCTTCAATGCTGTCTGCTATCAAGACTATATCATCAGCAAACCTAAGGTGGTTTAGTCTAGAACCATTAACGTTGATACCTCTGTTGTGCCAATCTAGCCGTTTAAGAACATCTTCCAGGGCCAACGTGAATAGTTTCGGTGAAATGACATCTCCCTGGCGTACTCCTCTTTGTAGTGGTATTTTGTCTGTTTTCGTGGTCCCATCAATTTTAATATGTATTGATGCTTCCTCATAGATGTTTTGGATTATTTGTATATATCTAGAGTCTATTCGTGCGCTTTCTAGTGAGTTTAATATTGCCGTAATATCGATGGTGTCAAACGCTTTCTGAAAGTCAATAAAGGCCAGGTGCATTGGTACATTGTATTCCGTATATTTCTCTACCAGAGTACGTATTGTATGGATATGGTCTATCGTACTGTAACCCCTCCTAAAGCCGGCCTGTTCCACTGGTTGATAAAAGTCCACTTTCCTTGATAGACGACTTGCTAAGATTTTAGTGAATAGGTGCGATAGAAGAGATATTGGGCGATAGTTTTCGATATTTGTATTGTCGCCTTTCTTAAACATCAGTATAACTTCAGAAGTGCACCACTCCTTTGGGATTTTTCCATCATGTAGGCACTTGTTGAGCAGTATTGTTATTGCTGCTTTTATAGTTTGTCCCCCTAATTTCAGCATTTCTGTTGTTATTTGATCCTCGCCTGGACATTTATTTATTTTCATTTGTCTTAAAGTTGTATCTACTTCATCTGTTGTAATTTCCGGCATTTCTTAGGATCCTGTATTCAAGACGAGCGTACGTGTTTGTGGGCGTGGTGAGTCAGATGAGTAAAGCCTCGTGTAGAATTTCTCTAGGGCGCTTATGATATCTTTTTTGTCTTGTACTAGCACATTATTTTCGTTTTTCATTTTTGTCATTTTTGTTTTCCCCTCGTGAGCTTTGAACGTAGTATTTTCATTTTACAACCATCCCTAATGGTTTCTTCTATGAGTTTTTAATTTTGGTTTCTTCTATCCTTTCGAATTTCTTTCTTAACCCTTCTATTTCTTCTTTCATCCATCAGTCTCAGAGTATCAGCGCTGAATTACGAAACCTGTGGTCTTCTCATGTGCGAACATACTTTTTTAGTCGATGTCTTTATGGCATGAATAATTGTGTCTGTAAGTTGGTCCGTATTTAGTCTCTGCAAAGTATTCGCTGGTGGTAGTTTCTGTTCTAGATCATTTTGATATTGTTCCCTATTTAGTTTTAGAACATCTCCAGTTGGGTAACGTTGTTTTTTGAAGAGTTTATTTCGTTCTGCAGTCGTGTTTATGTTAATGCTTGCTCTGACGATCCTGTGGTCGCTTCCAGTATAGAATTTGTTTAGTACAGACACGTCTTTACATATCTTCTTGTTGTTTGAAAATATATAGTCGATTTCGTTTTTTGTCTTTTTGTCTGGGCTTTGCCATGTCCACTTACGTTTTTTCGGCTTTTTAAAGAAAGTGTTTAGGCAGTATAAGTTTTCTTTGTTTAGGTAATTCATGAGGGTCTCTCCTCTATTGTTTCTGTCGCCCAACCCAAAATGCCCGACATATCCCGTGTCTCCCTGTATTCTCTTTCCGATCACAGCATTAAAATCCCCAGTAATTATCAGGAAGTGTGCGTTCTCACGTTGTTTCGCTGTGGTGAGGTCATCATAGAAGTTCTCAATATGTTCGTCGTCAGCCGTACTTGTCGGTGCATAGGCATGGATAATTTGTAGGTTGTATCTTTTATTTACAGGGATAACGATATATATTATACGGTTTGATATCACCTAGTATCTTGTGACGGTATATCTGAATTTTTTATTTATCATGAGTGCTATGCCTCCAATGTAGTCTTTGTCGTTTGTGTTGCTTTGGTATAGAGTGTGACCAGACTTAAGTGTGGTGCATTTCTCTCCCGGAAGGCGAGTCTCACATATACCAATAATGTCCCATTTTATGTGGGACAGCTCTTCTTCTAGTTCATCTAGTTTGCCCTGAGTTCTCAGCGTTCTCGCATTATATGTAGCAATATGGATGGGTTCTGTATCTTTCTTTTGTTCTTTGAGAGTCGAATTTTTGCCCCCCCCCCCCAGAATCCTTGGGGCTGACTGCATTCACAGTGTGAGATTCTGAATCATAGACTCTACTCACCTGGGGTATTTGTGTTTGGTAAATCGACATTTTCATGGTTGGTTTGTTGAGAGGTTTTGGCTTTACATCGCCACGCTTGCCGAGCGTGTTGGCGAGGGTGGGGGTTGGATGTGTAGGGAGGTTAGTATGTTGGATTGGTGGGATTTAGGGTAAGGACCTGTTTCTCTTTGCAAAAGGAGGTGAAGAGCAAACACAGGAGCTCGCATGGGCACGGTTGCTAGTCCCTGAAACAGGTCTGACTTCCATCGGGATCATGAAAGTGTACCTGCCGCTACCCAATCTCTCTCTTACGATATATAAAGTAATAAATAAAATAAATTATTAAAACTCCTCCCGCTTCTATTTACGCTCATGAAGAAAGGAATTTAAGTGTAATATTGAAGTAATTGCGTTATAATTCAACGACAAAAAACAGATGTGCGGTTAACCGAATGAATAGTGCTATTCAATAACTGCCTGTTGTACTTAGCGGCGTCATAGACTATTTATATGATCCATCGTAATTTTGGCCTAATGCGTCCGGTCTCTAATAATTAGCTAATAATAAACGTGTATTAACTATAGAACGTTTCATGTTCACGGCGCAGTATGGGCTTTATGGAGAAAGCTTACATAGTTGTCAAATTATTCAATACAATCTACCAACTGATAAAATATTTTTTGTTTGATTTTAAAATAACCTCTATTGACGGTCTTGTCATAGCATATAATCTGCATAAATTAAACACGTAATTATAATTAAGAAAATTCTTGTTTATATTGAATTGTATTTTTCCATTTAAAAATACAATATTGATTATCTGCATGAAGGATTTAAACATGCACTCGATGCTAAAGCAATCGACTGGATCTGTAAATAAATCAGCTTTGGAGCCATCTGTTGAATTAGATTCTATCCCATGTGCAACATTTTATAAATTACAATGTGAGAGCAATAATTCTTGAATGTCTATTTTGTATTCACAGTGACAATAATATAAACAATAGCACTTAAAAAAATATATATTTTTATAGAACTAAAAATACATTTATTTTTGAAAAGTTTAAATTATAATTTCAATATCAGCATGAAGGGCTTGAACATGCAATTAATGTTGATAGATAGAGTAATCAATTAATTGGATCTGTTAATAAATCAACCTCGAAACCATCATTCGAACTTGATTTTTCAACATGTATTACGAATTCCTCAATATCATCCAGCAGTCCATCGACAATCGACATCCCATCTTCAATTTTTTTTACATGTTTGATGCAATTATCCCAAATATTACCATCAGCTCTTATCCTTTTGATATCTCGTGAATATTTATGTCTCCATCTAATATCATCCCGTTCAAGAAGAACGCTTTTCGTTTTACTTTTTTAAATTCAAAACCAATGTCCTTCAAAAGCCTATAGATCGTGTTAAACTATGTAGATAATTGTCAACGTTGATGGCATCAAGAACCGTATTTAAGGTAGGTGCAACATTTAGTAAAAAAAAGCTATGTATTTTTTGTCGTATAAGTAATTGTATCGGGTCCTTCAATTGGTATGACCTATTGTAAATAGGCGGCTGTGGCTAGTAATATATATTAATTATTATCATTTAGTTGTTAAACTGTACCACAATATATGCAGTTCTATGTAAAATGGGCAGATTTACAATTAATCAGAAAGTTTTTGCAGTTAAGAGTTTTATTACAAATCAATCAATTGTGCAAACTCAGAGAAGTTTTCGGCGAGAATTCAACGCAGCAAGAGGCGGACAAATTCCTAGCAGAAAAACTATTTTGATATAGGTGGGGAATTTTGATGAAAGAAGGAATGTTTCATTAAAATATACTGGAAGAGTACGGACAGTGAGCACACCAACAAATATTTAACGCGTCAAACGAAGTCCGTTGCGTTCTACAAAAAAAACATTCAATTTGCTTTGCAAATTACTGAAACGAGTTTGCTGAGAATTTTATATGATGCTTTACACTTTCACCCCTACAAAATCCAAGTCGTTCATACGTCGCAAAATGGTGACCGAGATCCCCGAATGACTTTCTGCAGGAATATGTTGGAAATTTTAAATCAAGACCAAAACGCGAATGTTTTCGAATAGATTAATCTCAAAGTTTGGAGATTTACCATGGCCGTCAAGATCTTCCGACCTGACTGCGCCAGATTTCTTTCTTTGAGGGTATCTCAAGCAAAAAGTTTTCAAGAGACGCCCGCGGACAATTTAAGATTTTAAAGAAGCTATTCGAGAAGAAATACGTGCGATTAATGGTCCAATGTTACAAAGAGTAATGCATAATTTCAGGAGTAGGTTTGAACAATGTATTGCAACCAATTGGAGATACTTGAATGACGTTATCTTTAGGAATTAAAATTGCATATAATATAGTTCTCGTTTATCACAAATTTGTTTAATTTCGCCATTTTTTTATCTTGCAGTCAATGTTTGAAGGTAGGTCATAACTATTGAAGGACCTTGTATATCTTTGTACATTGTAAGTATATAAGCGAGCATTTACTTGCAAACTTTCTTTCTTCTGCTTATTTTTTTTTTGGCTCGACAGTGGCCGTTTTTGTCGTTCCTTTCTTATACTGTATAAGCTATGCACCGAACAATTTAAGGTATCACTCGCTTCTGCAGCAGCAGCGGTAACAGTCAGGTTCTTTTTAAGAAAATAGTTGAAAACTTTTTTCGGATAAAACATTTGCCCTTTCGGAGTTTTTTCATTGCACATCTTAACAACAATTTGTATTTTTTTTACGTAGAAATTACGGATTTTTGCCAGACATTTTATTAAGCGTTAATGGATTTTTACATTATATTTGGTTTTAAAAGGATGGCAGTCATTCTCCTTATATATTGTAGAATGGTCAAATGTAATGAGGTAAATAATATTTATTTTAGATAAATGAATGTGTTTAATCATCACGAGTGGTGTTACTAATATATGTACAATAACATATTATAAAAATTATAACTAAAAAATTACAATAAAATACATTAATGTGAAAATTATATAACTTTGACATTAATATCGGTCATTTTTTTATAATTCTTTAATAAAGGTAATATATACTTACCGAAACATGTAAGAGCTTATTTTAAATATATATGTTACCGTTAAAGTATGAAGTCCGTTATTTCATAGAATACCTAGTTATTCCATGAAATAACTGATCGTGTCCGTTAAAGTGTAAAACTCTCTTGTATTTCATGGTTTAACTAGTTATTTCATAGAATAACGATCTGCAGCCCGTTAAAGTATAAAATAATCTATATCATATATCTCGCACGACAAATACATTTACCTCCCACCCCTACTGCATTTATGAACTATTCCAGGCCATAGAGAGAGAACTTGTTTAGCGTGTTGGCGCCAGTTCATTCCGGTTAATTGATTTACATTTATTTTTTTAAGTTTTATAATTTAGTCATTTGTTATTACGTTAATTTAGTTTGCTTACGTTAAAGTGCAATTTTTTTTAAGACCTTAAATTGCCTTGAACAATGAATTCTTTAAGTGATAACGAAAAAAAGCTGTAATGAAAGAAAAGTTTGAATCTATACTAAATAAGCGTGATGTGAAAGAGAACAGTGCTTTGCTCACCCGTGAAAAATTATTAAGTTTGATAGCTGATGTAAAGAATTCTAAAACATTAGATAAGCAAGTGCCACGTGATTATTGGTTACTTCAACATTACGATGTCCTTGAAGTTCAAGGAGTAGAAAAATTAATAGTCCCAGTAACAAATGCAACACCAGATGTAATGTTTTATTGCTCAAGTGATTCTTTGTTTGACATTTTGTACGAAACTCATTTATCTATTGGGCACGGTGGTAGAGACCGAATGATAAAAGAACTTAATCGTCGTTACAAAAATATTACGCAAAATGATATTAAGATTTTCCTGAATTTTTGTGAATCTTGTCAACAAAAACGCAAAGCGGGCAGAAAAGGTGTTGTTGTTAAGCCTTTGATTTTTTCACATATGAATTCAAGATGTCAGGTTGACCTCATAGATTTTCAATCACAACCTGATGGAAACTATAAATTTATTTTAGTTTATCAACATCACCTTACAAAGTTCGTGGTTTTAAGACCTCTTCAAACAAAGAGAGCAGAAGAAGTTGCAGAACAGTTGCTTGATATATTCCTGTTGTTTGGAGCCCCATGTATATTGCAGTCGGACAATGGAAGAGAATTTTGTAACAAACTTATTTATGACTTAAAAGTAACTTGGCCAGAGCTTAAGATCGTGCATGGCAAACCAAGACATAGCCAAAGCCAAGGCAGTGTTGAGAGAGCCAATCAGGACATAGAGAATATGTTGACGACTTGGATGCAAGACAACCAGTCAACTTCGTGGAGTAACGGGTTAAAATTTATCCAGTTTATGAAGAACAGAGCGTTCCATTCTGGTATTAAAAGGTCCCCCTACGAGGCTATGTTTGGTTGCGCAGCTAGAGTTGGACTGTCAACAACTGCCATTCCGAAGGAAGCACTTAATTCTTTGGTCGACGAAGATCAATTACAAAATACTTTGACTGCAATGAATGTTTCTTCTCAATCTGATAATGAAAAAGTAGTTGAACAAACAGTATTAATAATCCCATTACGAAAGTATGTGTTTTCTGTTTAAAACAATGCAGTGAAGATATAGTTTGCTTCAAATGTATGGAGCCTGTCCATATATCATGTTCGGAAGATTATGTTTCAGAAGATGAAGTTGAGCAGAAAATTGTGTTTTAATGAACTTAATGTTCAAAGAGAAAGAGAAAAGTCTAAAAAATGTTTAGAAATTCAAGCGAAAAAGATGAAATTAATGTCGGATAAATCTCATTCTGAAGCCTCTGTGGGGTTTACCGTTTGTATCCCAGTGCCTGAAGTTGACAGAGGAAAAGGTGATGCCAAATCTATTTTAGCTATCATCATAAAAATAACCAAAGAAGGATTTTTCCAATTGGGCACAAGAAACGGCCGCATAAAACAATTATATTCCCTATACCAGTTCAGTGTCTGCGAACACAAATTAATTAAAATCGAAGAAGTACCGGATGTAAAAATATCGCTCCGGTCGATTGCTACAGCTCAAAGTTTAGGTACTGGTCAGGGATTTAAAAAATGTTCGTGTAAAACTCAGTGTGTCAACAAAAAATGTTTTTGTTTTAGAAATAATGTTCTTTGTAATTCCAAGTATCATTTTAGTAATCCTTGTTGTAACAAATGATCATATAATATATATAATTGTCTATCATTAGTTTAATTTCATTTTAGATAAATTGTTTATTTTACACTTTAACTGTCTCTCATTAGTTAATTTATAGAATACCTAGTTATTTCATAGAATAACTAGTTAAAGTGTCAAATTAATAACATATTACACACTTTAACGGACACGATCAGTTATTTCATGGAATAACTAGGTATTCTATGAAATAACTGCATTATATACTTTAACGGTAACATATACACATTAATGTAAAACATACCTTCGATTGCTGAATAACTAAATCAACTGGTATATATATATATATATATATATATATATATATATATATATAAATTATTATATATATATATATATATATATATATATAAATTATTCAAAGATACATTCCAATTGATAATAATAAATTATGCCTTAGTATTCCAAAAACAGATAGCAAGGTGTGAACATATGTGTTGTTCGCTGCTAGCAGCTTGTGTCTCTTTCTGGGTATGAACTTGTGTGTTGGTTGCTGCTGGCAGCTTGCGTCTCTCTTTGGGTGTGTGGTTTTGTGTTTGTGTGAGAACGTAAGTGTAGAGTTTTGTATGTTGCCGTGCTCGTGCGTGTGTTTAGTGACCGGTCGCGTAAATTTAGAGAGATCGGATAACCAGCCGTTGCGCAGGGCCGCCAACCCTTTCCCGGCAACTTCTTTACTTTTTCGTGCAGTACTTCGACGGCCCGACCCCCGCCCCATCGAGGCAAGGCGCAGACCAGCGAAGCGAATCCTGCACGAGGTTGCTCATCGCCAACCGAGGGAACACTCTTAGCGGCTATTTCGGTCGACGACGGTCAGACTTTGTGCCATCTTAACGTTTTCCGCCAAGGCGGGGGCACTGCACACACGTCGAACGTGTGCGTGCTGTTAACGGCAGCCTAGCCAGGTTGCCGCCCAGGACCGGTCCTAGTGGTGTGTGCATTGCGCGGCGCCGTGATTTGCGCCGCATAGCTTGGTTCCTCTCGCCTGCGGGAAAGGCGGAATGGCACCCGTCCGCCCATCGGGCAGACCCCCCTAGAGTTTGGTAGCGCATATGCTAGGCTACAACCCAGTAGAGGACCACATCAGCACAAAACAAAAACAGGGAAAAGCAAGACATGAGTTATTATTACGTATGCGCCCGTGAAGCGTCTCAAGATGCAAAGTTGTCGAAATTTGCCTAAACGAGAAGTAAAACCACGAAAACCTACTCGGACAACCAGACAGGAATCAAAATACGGAACAGTCAGCATGATAAGCAAATGTATATGATATTTAAATGTAATTGATATTTAAATAACTTAAGATATATAACAAAAAAAAAATATATTATGATGGTAAATGGTAGATCGTTACACAATTAAGTTATAGTATATACTGCTTAAATTTTTTATCATTTCTGTTGTTAATTGAATTTTTTTCCTGTTTAATACTAATCATTTCTTTAATTTGTCTTTTCATTGTGTGTTGTTCGTTATCAATTATCTGTGTGTTTTCAAAATCGAAATAGTGATCGGTTGTAGTTTGTGTGTAGATAAAGCAGTAGATAGGGCAGTAAAACTATAACATACTCAATACGGAAAAGGTAACATCAAAAAAATTAAAACAATCTTAACTGATAATAATTATCCACCACATCTTATAGACCAAACTATTAGAAAAAGAGTACACCAAATATACAACACTGTAGACACCAATAAAAATTTGAACAATGACACAACATACATCACGATTCCATATGTTCCACAACTATCGGAAAAAATTAAATACACTTTAAAAAAATATGATATAGCTACAACATATAAACTTAGTAATACTAATAAACATTTATTTTCAAAACTTAAATCTAAAATAGAAAAAAATCGAGAAACACATGTCATATATAAAATACCATGTCTCGATTGCGATAGTTACTACATAGGCCAAACGAAACAATTTTTACACATAAGAATACAAGCCCACAAATACTCTAAAATAGACAAAACTGCTTTATCTACACACAAACTGCAACGCGATCACCATTTCGATTTTGAAAACACACAGATAATTGATAAAGAACAACACACAATGAAAAGACAAATTAAAGAAATGATTAGAATTAAACAGGAAAAAAAAATCAATTAACAACAGAAATGATAAAAAATTTAAGCAGTATATACTATAACTTAATTGTGTAACGATCTACAATTTACCATCATAATATATTTTTTTTTGTTATATATCTTAAGTTATTTAAATATCAATTACATTTAAATATCATATACATTTGCTTATCATGCCGACTGTTCCGTATTTTGATTCCTGTCTGGTTGTCCGAGCAGGTTTTCGTGGTTTTCCTTCTCGTTTAGGCAAATGCCGACAACATTGTATCTTAAGACGCTCCACGGGCGCATACGTAATAATAACTCATGTCTTGCTTTTCCCTGTTTTTGTTTTGTGCTGATGTGGTCCTCTACTGGGTTGTAGCCTAGCATATGCGCTACCAAACTCTAGGGGGGTCTGCCCGATGGGCGGACAGGTGCAATTCCGCCTTTACAGCAGGAGGGAGGAACCAAGCTACGCGGCGCAAATCACGGCGCCGCGCAATGCACACACCACTAGGACCGGTCCTGGGCGGCAACCTGGCTAGGCTGCCGTTAACAGCACACACACGTTCGACGTGTGTGCAGTGCCCCCGCCTTGGCGGAAAACGTTAAGATGGTACAAAGTGTGACCGTCGTCAACCGAAGTAGCCGCAAAGAGTGTTTCCTCGGTTGGCGATGAGCAACCTCGTGCAGGGTTCGCTTCGCTGGTCTGCGCCTTGCCTCGATGAGGCGGGGGTCGGGCCGTCGAAGTACTGCACGAAAAAGTAATGAAATTGCTGGGAAAGGGTTGGCGGCCCTGCGCAACGGCTGGTTATCCGATCTCTCTAAATTTACGCGACCGGTCACTAAACACACGCACGAGCGCGCCAACATACAAAACCCACACACCCAAAGAGAGACGCAAGCTGCCAGCAGCAACCAACACACAAGTTCATACCCAGAAAGAGACACAAGCTGCTAGCAGCGAACAACACATATGTTCACACCTTTCTATCTGTTTTTGGAATACTAAGGCATAATTTATTATTATCAATTGGAATAATGTATCTTTGAATAATTTTAAACCATAGCAACTCAATTATTTGACATTTGTATTCTGTCATTTATATTTTATACCCTTGATAAAGGCATCATTTCCGAAACATGTAGGGTTGTTTTAAATATATATACTTTGAAGTAAACCAGACCCTTAATCGCCGACTGATTGAATTTACCATATATATATACAAATATATAATTTTTCTATTTTTCTCAGCCGTTCTCTTAATTATAAATGGTTAATTATTTCTTGGAATTCGGCTTGATAACTATTCACCAAATAGAAATGCTCATTTATTGTCTTCATCAGAATAAATATTGATTACAATACTAGATGGTTTTCTGTAAAGTTATATATATAATAATTAATGTTTTTCGTTAACGTAAATTTATATATATTTCATGGTACTGACAATTTGTTTTCTACTTTTTACTTTTATTTTATACAGTTAAAACTATTTTAAAATGTGACACTTGTACTCTCTATATATAGAAAGAGACTGAGTTTTTAGGAGACCTAAAGTATATTTTAAAATTTGTCTTTTGTCCTTGCATATAATTTGATACTTTCGAGATTGTAATGGGTGGGTTTTAAAATATTTAAGTGCTTGCATTTAAATTTAATTTTTTCTTCATAGTAAACACAATAAAAAATAAACTATCGGCAATTAGGAGGTGTAAAAAATACAAATTGTAGTAGTGACTAAATTAATAATTCGAAATGCTCTGATGGCAGGATTTAGCTACAGGGAAAGGTACTAATTTTATTTAGAAATAAACGTTTTCTTCATTATGGAGGAAAATGTCAAACCTATTCGTTCAGAACACATTCTACAACAATATTTTTAGATCCCCTTAAGAACTATTTTTAAAAATGCGTTCGCCTTTACTGATTTAATATGTATGCTACGTAAATTTTATAATACAACTTCCGTTATTAAATTTATTTCTGAGACAAAATAAACAATTGTTTTTTCATATTCACCTGTACTAATACTTAGAAGTCGAAATGCGAGCGTCCTGAAAAAAAGAAAAGTTTGCCTTCTTCAAAACTCTAAACCAATAACAGCGAATGCCGCAAACGTGAACTGGCCGACGCTTATTGATGTTGAGAAACTCTTTCTTTCATTATCTTTTGGATGTGTTATTAAGTTACAAGTAAATCTTTCCAGGAAACTTTTTTGATGAGTGGCTAAAATTTAATTCGGGAAACTCACTTGTTAAATAAATGTACACATTGCCCTTCTTCAGATGTAGCGAAAGTAACGGAATGCAGGATTTAAGGCCCCACCCGAGCCGTATAAATTTAAAGAAATTGAATTTTTAATATGAATATTCTTTTATTCCGATTTGTTATAAAAAAATAACGCCCGGTTTCATAACAAATACTTAAAAATACTTTAAATATTAAAATGTACTTTAAACATAAAATGCGTTTCATAACTATTTATCACTTTAGCGCACTTTTAAGTTAAGCTACCGAAGGTGTCATTTTGGCATTTAAAGAAACTTCAAACTTGACATGAACATATTGACACTTGTCATCGATTCACACATAAACTCTAGTTTTGTTATATTACTAATTACCTATAACAAATACCATGCCCTGAACAGATTCTTTACTTGATTCATCATCCAGCAGTAGCTCAGAGGATGGATTAATTATATATTATACGTCAACCAAAAGTATATAGGCGTCGAACTACAAATTTTAATAGTAGGAGTGATGGAGATTTTTATGTTAGATTTCGTTTAAGCAAAATGGTTGCTTTTGTGTTATTATAGTATCTGAGAGATTGGATTAGTAGTCGAACAAACAAGTAACTATTAATAGAAATATTGATTTAAAATGTATCTATTATCATAATTATATGCATATACAAAAATTTTAGTGGCGGTGCTGAGCCAGAGACAAAACTTTTAATTACTTTGCGGTTTTATGCAACAGGCAATGTATTGCTATCTGTAGTGGATTTTGTGGAGTTTCTAAGGCTACTGCAAGTCGAATACTAAAACAAGTAAGTCGCGAGATAGCATTGATGAAAACTCAATTTATTAAGATGCCACAAAAAAGAGCCGAATTTGAAGCTATAGCTGTAGAATTCTATAACGTCGCCCATTGTCCTAGATGTTGTCGTGCAATAGATTGCACACACATTAAAATTGTAACGAGCCATCGAAAAAATTCATAATTGGAGTAGACTGTGAAATTGGGTTGGTACTTTAGCCACTTCCACATAATGACATTTATTATTTAACATTGAAACTATAAGTTTGTCAAATTTTTCAAAACTCTTATTAAGAAAATTAAATTTATTTAAAAAATGGTATTCAACATAGAACAAAAAGCAAAAATTATCGAATGTTACATCCGTACAGGTGTGAAAGTAAATGGTGAGTGGCAGTATTCAATTACGGAATGCATGGCTGATTTTAGTGAAGAACATCCTAAATTAGTGTTTGACTACAATGATTTTGACAAATTGTGTAAAGTTATTCAGAGAGACTGGGAGCGTCGGTCGAAAAACTGGAAGTGGACGGCCATCTAAACGTACAGCTGATAATATTGAAGCCCTTCAGCATATTATTGATGAAAATCCAAAAACATCCATTTCAGTAGTGACCCAACAAACAAATTTATCTTATGGTACGTGCCAATTCATTCTTAAAAAAGTCTTACATTGTCATCCGTACAAGCTGCAATGTTTTCATGTTTTCTGTAGCTATATGTAAATTTTGATTATGATTTCGATATTAAATAAATTATTTGTTTTCTTTTTTGTTTTAGTATCATTTCAATGCCATAACCTTTTTTTACAATGAAACCCAATGAAACTGTCAAGCATCAAGTAATGTGTCATTACGTGGAAGTGGCTAAAGTGCCAACCCAATTTCACAGTCTACTCCAATTATGAATTTTTTCGATGGCTCGTTATCTCCAGGTATAGAAATTCAATACAAAAATGAATTAGTTTATGAAATAATAAGACCATAGTAATGCGAGTTAACGTCCTTAACCAATAACTACCTATATATCTAAAATGTTTTGAAATTTACTATTACACTTTTGTTAAAGTTGCCCAGATGCATTACTTTAAATTATTTTTAAAAAGATAAATTTACTTTAGTTAAAGGTATTTTTAAGCGAGTATTATGAAACCGGGCGTTAATACATTTGTCTGCTCTTCAAAAACTACATTCTCAAATGACTGTTCTTTTCAGATATCAAACGTTTAGGATTATGCTTCATTAACAAGAGTGTAGGTTGCAGTGTTGGTACACAGTACACACTGTGTACACTAAGTTATTAACATAACTTCAGGGCGAATCAGAACACACCTCAGGAATGGATAGTGCTACATATGTTTGCATTAAATATCACATTAAGTTGTGGTGATTTATCACACCTGATGTCCGGAATTTTTATAATGATGTCGCTTTCGAGTTTTATTTTTATTTCACTTTAATAGTAGGCAGAAACTTGCACAAAAATAAATATTTTGCAGAAAATTTCAAAGCTGTGTATGCAAGCTCGAAATAATCTCGTACGTATGATTTAAATTGATGATGAGATGATGAAAGTAAAACTATAAAATGGTGAATCAGATAAAAGTATAATTAAAATAGTGCACGCAATATTACGTCCAGTAAAACTGTTATCCATTTCAGGGATTTTATAAACTTTTCTTCTTCTTTATGTATCAGGTACATTGCTCAATATCTTCAGATTTTTTAACTAAAATTGGTTCTGTTAAATACCCTGCCAAATTATGTCAGCTTTTATGAGCTGTTCTTGGTGGTCTTATGTTTTTTTTTATTTTCAGTAGTTTCTATCAATTTCGTATCATTCATTCTATATAAATACGCTTCTTGGAATATACGAGGATGATTTAACAGGAAGTGAGCCTCAAAATGAAACAAATCAGCTAGGTCGTTAAATTTTTGATTATACTTCAAAGTACCTACATATTTCCTTAAATTTCGTCGCCTTGGGGCCAACGATGCTGTGTCATTACGCCATTTCTATATTAATCTTTCTCAAGATCCTTAAAATACTGCTCCGTGGTTTCAATAAGTTGTTAATCAGACCGAAGCTTCCCTCCGGCAAGGAAAAGTTTGAGCTTGGGTAATAAGTGGAGATCACTTGGTGCTAGTTTTGACGAAAGCTCAATTGATTTAATTTTTGCGAGCAACTTGACTGGTAAGAAGACGAGTTTTCTTGAGGAATGAAAATTTCTTTATGGGTCATTCCAGTTGTTTTCCAGAAAACTTTCTTCGATTTGTCTAGGAAAGCGTTATCAACGCTTAGGTCCTTTACAAGATAATCCGTGAAACTTGTCCACTTCGAATTCTCAAAAATCGTGGTCGTTACTAAAGAAGCGAAATTGAGCTTGATAGGTACGGCAAGTTAGCAAAAAATCTTGGGTCACGGTGCTACCTTAACAACTTACAAAATTCTAAAATTTACATATTGTGAGTGTACTTTGCCAAACATTTACTAACGTTTACAAAATTGCAGGTTTTGTGTTTTGCATCAATTCTGATAATCTGTGAAAAAATGTTGGATTTAAAAACTAATTCATGCGCATTGATTATCAGATGGAATTAATACGCTAATTACTTATAATACGATTATGGTTATTATTTATTTAAAAAATCTACAATTATTCAGTCTCATTTATGTGGATGTTTTTAATACTTTGTGACTTCAATGGCTTTCTGTAATGTTCGTGGCATTGAGAAAATCAGTTGCTGCGTATACTCTGGTGTAATTTGCTGCCATGCATCAGCAATTCATTGCCTAAACTGATTCACATTTTGTGGTCGAAAATCATGCTACACAGATTATTATTATGCTTATATATTTCTTTAAGAAGTGTTCCCCATAGGTTTTCGATGGGATTAAGGTCGGGAATTTTTTATGAGCATTGTAGAACATTGATATTATGATCCTCGCAATAGTTTTAAACCATTATAGCACGGTAAACTGGAAAATTATCATAAAATTTTAGGTAGTTATTATACAGGGTTACCGCTGAATAGTGCTCCAACTATGCGAATCAGAAGAATAAGTATAAATATCTAACTGAAAATAAAAAAAGAAATTTATTTGTAATTCTTCAAAAATTTCCAAATTTTTAGGGCAAAATGTAGTTAAAGTTTGTCCATATTTTTGTTTATTATATATTTAGGTAAGTACATCTCATAATTCAAGTTTATAGACATCCACAAAAAATTAATAGAATTTCTAAACATGCACTTGTTACACGTTATGAATAGTGAACATTGTTGTTCGTGTAGCTAATGATGTATATCATACAAGCAGCCCAACATTTGAGTCTATTATTCTGATGTTCTTTTGTCGATATCAATAATATTTACATTGAATATGTTAGCAACTTTTGGAAATATAGTTAAATAAAAGTAACGTGGGTGTATATCATGAGAATTTTCGTAGTCGTGAATATTATGATAATTCAAAATATCATCTTTGGTAAACGTAGATTAGTCGGAAAAGAGAATTACTAACGCAAGATCTGGTTGATGAATAGCTCTGTGTTAAACCACTCCCAGAAGGTAACTCGGCGGGGAAAATATAATTTCGTTAACTTAGATAGAATAAGGATGAAGTAAATTAATTTTAAAAATTTGACGCACCGTAGTTTGAGACATGTTTACTTCCCGCGCCAGGGTTGTCATACTTGGCATTCCTTTCCAAGATATTTAAAATATCCTCTTTCGCTTGTTGTACTCTGTGTGATCTTTGAGAGCCACGAACTTCGAACTATGGAATTACTAATCCTGTGTCCCGAAGTCGATACACGGCTCTCACAATTGTCCTTCTTGAAGGAAGACGTCAATTCGGAAAACGTTCTGCGTACAATCTTTTACAATATTCGATATTCGGATGGGATGTCATTGTAAACGCACTTAGCCATAGCGAAGACTATGCCCATACTAAAATGTAAATCTCAGTGTTGGTTTTAGCGGTGGATCCCTGTATTGCCGCCCGTACATTTAACTGCGACAGGGCCGGACTCAAATAAAGAAAAATAGTTTCCTCATTATTATGTGAACACTCGATTTTTTGTATGAAGGCATTACTCAGACATACCTTTCACCTCTTTTTTTCTTGGTCACTATACACAACTAGCATTGTATATAAAAACCTGTTATTAAAACTCTTTACATTTTGAAAGATAAAATCATTTCCAAATACTGGTACAACTGACGGCATCATAATTTCGTTCAAAGTTCAGAAGAACACTTGAGTAGTTAGAATTTCTTCTATAATCGCACGCACACCTGGGCCTTGACTACCTATCCACCCCCAAACATTGACAGAAAAATGCCTTGCTCTGTTTACAGTTCGCACATATTGATCAGCATATCTTGTGCCACTAGGTTTATAAACATGAAGGCACCTATTGTGACATAATTGAAATGACTTCTCATCTGAAAATACCATATTTTCCCATAAATTTACGTTATCTACAAATTATAGCGCAAATTCCACTTTTTGCCACTTGTTAACTTCCATCAAATATATTTTATTAGCTGCACATCGATTCTTTACTTCACTATTTTTAATCCTGCGACGCACAGTATAAATTTAAACAGGCAAATTTATTTGTTTCCGTGCACTAAATTGCTGTTTCGAATGGATTCTCATGCAGGAAATTTAGTAAATTTATGTCTTCCTGTTAAGTCGAAACTTTGCGCCTACCAAATTCTTGCCTCCTGACGATTCAAATTCTCTTTGCTCACAGCACTGTGTTTTTATTAATTTGTACTTTAGGAGCTTTAGCCCTTATTGGGACATCATCAGCCAATCTAGCTTGTCGCATTGCTTTTTGGTGAGCACTCAAATTCGACATGTCTTAGCTTTAAATTAACCGCTGTCACTTTTAACATTATACTTTTACACCATTTTATCAATAAAATTTACATTAGGAGAAATTCCGATCCAAGATTTTTTGCTAACTGATGGTACAGTCATGGCCAGATAAATGTAGTACAACCTTAAATTTCATATATGTCATAAATTTGATATATTATTATTGTAAGAAGAGCTTCAGCTTAAGCTACTTGTCATAATAAAATAAAATGTCAGATCATACTGGAATATATTTACTTTATTATTGTTTGAGTTAAGAAATATAAGTTGAAAGTATAATAATGAGTTAAATTTAAATTTAAAATTAATTTAATATACGAACTTTATCAGTTGCGGTTAGCTTTCGTGCCATCGTAAAAATATGTTTGACGTTTAATAAAATTTAAAATGATTTGACATATAATTGTCAAAATACTAACTTACACCATAAAAATTTATTAAGAAAAGCTTGTACTACATTTATCTGGCCACGACTGTACATAACATAAAGTAAATAGTAAATAGTAACTTATAAAACATGATCCATATATTCGTGTATATATTGTTTGCTTTTTAAGACTTTTTTCAATAGGGAGAAACTCTGACATTATGACAGTTAATTTGACAGTCATACCGCAGTTTTATACAGTATTACTTGACATGTAATAATACAAGGACTTACTTACACCCGAGCAGCGTATACAAATTTTGGAAATTTATTTCTAAAATCAGTGTCCAGTAAAAAATGTTCACAGAGCAAATTGGCCTGTGCCCGTCGATTTTGTGGTAGATTTTGAGCAAGGATCTTAGCTTACATGCCTCCACAATTAAATTGGTGCAAGAATTGAACCCAACCGACCATCGTTTTCGACGTCAGTTCACTAGGGGGGCGCTTGAACACTTAGAAGTCGATCCACTGTTTTATGGTCAAATTGTGTTCAGTGACGAGGCTCGCTTCTGGCTCAGTGGTTTTGTGAATAAACAAAATTGTCGTATTTGGAGCGACACTAATCTACAGGTAACTCATCAACCACCGATGCACTCTGAAAAACGTACTGTTTGGCGCGGTTTGCGATTCAGAGGCATAATCAGGCCAGACTTCTTCAAAAACGAAGAAAATCGAGCTGTCACCGTCAATGGCGACCGATATAGAGCCATGCTTAATGCTTTTTGTTCCTAAAAGTTGGTGAACATAATCTGCCAGTGATTCCGAAACCATCGATTTATTGAAGAAAGTATTCGGTGGTAAGATTATCTCCAGAAATGGACCTGTACACTGGCCTCCAAAATCATGGGAGTCGACGCCTCTGGACTATTTTTTGTGGGGCTATTCGAAGCCATTGGTCTACGCGAACAAGCCAATAACTATCACAGCCTTGGGAACTAACATCGAGCGTGTCATTCATGACATACGGCTTCAAACTACTCAAACTACTAACGACCCACAAAACTACCGACCAATCTCCCTACTATCAATACTAAATAAAACCCTAGAAAAGGTCTTACAAACTAGAATCATAAGACATATGCAAAAATGCAACACGCCTTCCAAGAACAGTCTAGCACATCATCAGCAGCGTACGACCTAACAAACGCAATAAATAAAGAACTAGATAAGAACAAAACTGTGGTGACTCTCTTCATAGACATGAAGAAAGCATTTGATACCGTACCCAAGCGAAGACTAATAGAAAAAAATAGAAAGATATTGCTACACAAAAGAGACTCTAAACCTGATTAAGACATATTTAGAAAACAGACCATAAACAACAAAAGTAGATAACATCGAAAGTAATTACTTATATGCTGAATACGGACCGCCACAGGGTGGAAACCTCCCGCCAGTACTCTATATATTATACACAAATGACCTTCTACAACTTCGCCTAAGAGGACAGATATATTTATACGCTGATAATATATGTATTTTGTATACGTCACAAAACATAAAAGATATAGAGAGAATGATACTGGAAGACGCGAAGGTACTAGAGGAATGGTGCCTCGATAACCTTCTTACCATCAATGGAACAAAAGCAAATTATACGATATTTGCAAAGCCGAAAATAAATATTACTCTAAAAAACAAGCAATTACAAGAAATAACAGTAAATACATGTAATAGTTAAACCAGGTCACGTATCTAGGCTTAACTATACAAAACAATATCAAATGGGATTTACATGTCGAGAGGACAATAAAACAAAATAGGAAAGTCATAACAGCGTTGAATAAAATAAAATATGTAATACCGACACACTACAAGAAAGCTATATACCATGCACTATTCTCATCATATAATATGTACTTAATAAATATCTGGGGAAATACGTCAAAAAACAACCTGGCAAAAATACAACGGCAACAAAACAAAATTATAAAGATCCTTTATAAAATTGACTATAAAACTGTATATCAAGAAATCCAAGAGCTAAACATCAAACAACTTATTATATTGAGCAACTTATTATTATTACATAAATTAGACAGGAACAAAATAAAAATTAATATACATTTACACAGAAGCAGAGAAATGCACAGCTACAGAAAAAGCAGGATATCCCACATCAAAACGGAAAGATTTATCTACCAAAGACACACAATTACTAACTACAACAACAATAAACATAAACAACAACCTTCTAAAATCAATAAAAGATTTTCAATGCACAAAGTTTAAAGCAATAATAAAAGAAATGCTAAAATTTAACCCTAAAATAATAATACACGTAAGTTTTACGTATCCACTTTGTAAAAATGACTGCATTTGCTGAATTTTATGTACATGTAAAATTTACGTGTGCTTAGTAAAATAGTTACAAAATTTGTACGTCAATTTAACGTGTGATATTACTTAGCGAGTGATAAATTGTCCAAGAATACAAAAGTGGATATGAAACGCACCCTTACCGAAACGGAACTAGAAGATATTATAAATGTGAGTGATTTTAGTGACATAAGTGACAATGAAAGAGACAGCTGAACAAAATCCGTTCGATAGCGATGATAGTGATGCTGATAGTGACTATGTTCCTGACGAACTTGATGAAGATGCGTATACAAGGTGGCGCAAAATTAATCATCCAATTTTGTTTTTGAATAACTTTTTTAGTAAATTAAAAAAAAAAATTTTGAGTGGTGAAAATCTTTAGTTGGACCTTTACAATTTTTTCTGTTAATTGGAAAATATGATATCCGCCAAGTGGCTGCCGCCAGTATTGATACACATTTGTGCCCGTTTTATCGCATCTTCCATAACTTTCCGCACGATTTCTGGTGATAACTGTTCGCATTCCTGTCGAATATTCTCCTTAAGGGCTGCGATTGTCTGAGGCTTGTTGGCATAAACCCGCGACTTCAAGAAGAAGTCTGGGATGGTTAAATCGGGCGATCTTGCTGGCCATGCCAAATCGCCAAAACGGGAGATTACGCGACCAGGAAATGCTTCCTTCACAATATCCATTGTGGCTCCTGCTGTGTGTGCGGTTGCACCGTCTTGTTGAAACCACATGTTCACCAAGCCCCGCTCATTCAATTCTGGCAGTAAGAAGTCGTTTATCATGGCCCTGTAGCGTTCGCCATTAACAGTAACCGTATTGCCGATGGCGTCCTCAAAAAAATACGGTCCAATCACTCCTCCCGCGTGAACATCGCACCACACAGTAGCCTTGAGTGTATGTAACGGCTTTTCGTGCATCACACGCGGATTTTCAGTGCCCCAGAAACGAAGATTTTGCTTATTGACGTAACCGCTTAAATGAAAATGCGCCTCGTCGCTCATGATGATTTTCGACTGAAAATCGTTTACTTCGTTGTTGAGATTGAGGATGCCTCTACAGTAATTCACACGCGACTGAAGGTCAGCAGGCATTAACTGATGCATTGTTTGCACTTTGTATGGGCACATGTGTAAGTCTTTTACTAAAATTCGCTGTAGGGTCCGTCGCTGACGCCCAATTGCGTGGCACGTCGTCTGGTTGATGTTTCTTCGTTCTCAGCAACATCAGCAGCCATAGCCACGATATTCTCGACAGAACGACCAGTCCGGTGGCGGCCACTCCCTGGAAGATCTCTTCTGGTTCCAGTCTGTTCGAGTCGAGCAGCGAAGCGGCGTAATGTTTGTCCAGTTGGCGCGACACGATTAGAAAATCGACGACGAAATTCACGCTGCGCTAACACCACCGACCGATTATTGGTAAAAAAAATCGACACAATTATTCCACGCTCTTGCGGAGTATAGCGCTCCATTGCTTGTTTGTATTCTGCAGCTGCCTAGTTCACAAATGTCAAATATGATTGACGTACGACGCCATTTGCAAAAGTTATAACATCTTCCGACAGGGTGATTAATTTTGCGCCACCTAGTATAACTCAACTGGAGGACGTATGGAAAATTAAAAGAAAAGTTTTGAGAGAATTGTATGAACAACCACCTAATAATGGAATGAAGGCTGCGCAACATTCAACATCTCATGAAAGCTTTAGTGAACTGAAAACGGTGCAATAAGTTCAAATAGACGGGCATATTTAGGAAAGAAGGGTCACATATGGTAAACTACTCCTGTGCAAAATGCAGGCAGATAGACTTCAACGAAATATATTGTCTACATTCGACCAGGTCCAACGCATTTACCAAAAAAACGCAGCAGAACCAATTGATGCCCTCAGTTTATTTTTCACTCATGAAATTTTAAGTGAAATACTTCTACGTACAAACCAGCAAATTGCGGAACTACGAGAAAGGTACAAAATGAAGAGCGCTACTGTTTAAGATGTAGCACTAATTGAACTCAAAGTATTACTGGGGTTATTATTTTTATCTGCTGCTCTAAAGAATAATTACCTGTCAACAAAAATTTTGTTCGATATTAGCTATTCGAGAGAAAGGTATAAGGCAACTATGAGCAAAGAAAGATTTAACTTTTTGATAAATTCATTAAGATTTGATGATCACGCTACGAGACAACAACGCAATGACAAAAGCACTTTTGCCCCAATTTCCAACATTTGGAATATATTTATTGATAACAGCGTTAACAGTTACAAAGCCGGTTCATACGTCACAATCGATGAACAACTTGTTGGCTGCTTTCGAGGCAAATGTCCGTTTCGCATATATATGCCAAATTAGTCAAATAAATACGGCATCAAAATTGTAATGGTTTGTGACGTTGCTACTAAATATGTAATTAATGCAAGCCTCTATCTGGGAAAGTTGACGGAAACAAAAGGTGTACCGTTAGCAGATTATTTCGTTACAAATTTGACTAAGCGACTCTATGGTAGCAATCGTAATATTACCATGGATATTGGTTTCCCAGCATTCCTTTAGCCACGAAATTACTTGATCGTCCTTATAATTTTACAATAGTTGAGACACTCCGCAAAAACAATTCCGAAATACCCTTAGATTTATTGGAACATAAATCACGTAGTTGTGGAACATCTAATTTTGCATTCGATGATAAAATGGCTTTAGTGTCTTACAAACCCAAAAATAAATTAGTTTTTTTTTACTTTCTACAATGCATTTTACCGATACTGTAAATCAGCAAACGTCAAAGCCAGAAATGATCCATACGTACAATTGTACAAAAGGGGCTGTTGATATGTTCGATCAAATTTCTCAAAACATGTGTGCTAACAGAAAAACTAGAAAGTGGCCGCTATGTTTCTTTTATAATATGCTAAATATTGAATCTGTTAATGCAAGTGTAATATATCACCGCAATGCAATAGAAAGGGGTTCAAAGGCATGATCAATGCAAGAGTTTCTATTTAGACTTCAAGAACAATTAACGAGGACCATGGCAACGGGAGCGACTGCAAAATATTCAATCGCTTTCTATAAAGTTAAAAGAATGTATAACCAGCAGTTTAGAGCAAGAAAAATCCATAACAGAAAATCAAGGAAACAACCAGGAAAAAGGAAAAAGGAGATACTGCAGTTTATGCTCTTCCGTAAAGAAAAGAATTACAACCACATACTGTTATAAATGTTTTCGCGCCTTATGTGGCGAACACCAGGTAAAAATATGTATGGACTGTAGTAGTGACAAAAAGGATTAAAATTTGTTTATATTTTATTATGAGTTGCAACTTTGTTTCTTTTATTCTACGTACCTTTATTCGCTCTTTAAATTTTCCTTATTGCAATCAAGTACAATATTTACTAGACAGGTTTACTTAGTTCATCATTTAGTGTTTACTTTTTTCCTTTAATAAACGTTTTCTAAAGATTTATAAACATAGTTTCATTTCCATATAAAATATTTATGTATACATATAGCACGTAAATTTGACTTGTCATTAGTAATAATAACGTATGGACAACATAGCGTTATTATTCTAGGGCTTATGAAATAAATTGACAAAACGCACAGACTCTGCCGTCCATTTCTTATTTCGATTTAATGAAAAACATGAGGCCCTCAAATCTAGTAGCCCGAGAGGGTATCCCGTGGCGATGAAGAGGGACGCATACGTGGCATTATATATATATATATATGTATATATTATATGTATTGTAACGTGTGTTCATTTGAAAAGTCAATCTAGGTTACTTTGAAATTTTGATAGAATAAGACGCATATATATTAGTATGTGTTTGTTGTTCCGTAAACGTAAATCCAAATGGCATTTGATAATGTCAATCACAAATATCAGTTAGTGCATAAAATAATCGTGCGTCGATTCTGGTTTATATAAATTGCTTCTCAGTTTTAAAATGGCTTTCACTTTAGAACATAAATTTTTTTTAGTCCAGGCTTATTTTCGAAGTGGTAATAAAATTGACGGTTTATGGGTTTATTCAGTTCAAGATTGCATGGTAGAATTTCAAGTTGAGTTTCCACATTTTGTAATAGATTATATGCAATTTAAGAATACTTTGGATAGAACTTTAAAACTTTTTTCTGAAACTTGTAGTCTCTTAAGAAAATCAGGCAGCGGAGCAGTTAAGAAACGTACACCTCAAGTTGCCAATCGTGTTGAAGAAATAATGGAAAATGAACCACAAACATCTGTTCGACAATTGAGTCAACAAATAAACCTTTCTGTTGGTACAACTCACAAGTTATTAAAAAAAGATATGCAACTTTAAACATACCGTGTCACAGCAGTACAAGAATTGTTAGAAATTGATTACCCACGTAGACTACAGTTTTGTAATTGGTTTGTAAATATGAACAATAATGGAGAACTTTCGCAAAGAGTCATCTGAAATGACTGATGAAGCATGGTTTTATAAAACGGGATACCTAAATTCACAAAATACAAGAATTTGGAGTAGTGAATCCACATGTAATTAATGAAGAATCGCTACATCCAGAGAAAATTGGTGTTTGGGCAGCGGTAAGCCAAAGGCGAATCATTGGACCAATATTTTTTCAAGGAACGTTAACTGCTCAAAGGTACCGTACGGAAATTTTACAACCATTTGTCAATCAGTTGCATGATGATGAACTTCAAAATGCATATTTCCAACAAGACGGAGCACCTTGTCACTGTACTGCAGAATCTTTGGATTATTTAAGAGAATTTTTTGATGAGCGTATAATTAGTCGAAATACTGAAATTGCCTGGCCTGCACGTTCATGCGATTTAACACCTTGCGACTTCTTTTTGTTCTTTTTGTAGTTCCTTATGTAAAAAATAACATTTTTCGAACACCTATAATGAATTTGAATGATATGCTATAGAGAATCGAACAGAAATGCATGGAAATTAATAACAATCCAGTAATGTTGCAGAATACATCAGAAATTTTGAACGGAGGATTTTAAAGTGCATTGATCTTGAAGGACAACATTTTCAACATTTGTTATAGTTTTCAATAAATACCTATTATTTGTTATTTATTTGTATGTATGAAACTGTCAAAATATACGACTTCGTAGGTTAAGTAGTAAATTTTAATTTACGACATACTTCAAAATGTTCTGAGTAAATCACATGCTACTAGATTGACTTTTCAAATGAACACCTGTTATGTATGTCGTGTCAATATCAATAGATCTATTATCTCAAATCCTCTAAAAAAATTGGTGCTCTAGATATACTCCGTGGCGGCCATATGCCCGAAATATTTCCAATCACTAATGTCATGTCAACCTCTCTACCCATTTAAAAAAAATAATTTCCTTGACACTTGTGTTTTTTATTTGAATTTATAAATTATAATTCTAAACCATTTAAAGAAACACATGAAATTAATTCTATAGTTAGCATTATATTCGAAGAAAGAATATTTGCAATAAATACATACAATTCATCAAACTAAAGTTCTTTTATTCTTTCTCGGTAATGTAATTCAGCAAGATATTGAACTTTGTTACATTTATTTAGTTAGCAATAAAAATATTTATCTTTTAAAAACCATTTGCCGTACTTAAAAGAAGTACCTACGTTGATTAAATTTTATTTTTATAGAAAGCCCAACAAAGATTTACTTGTGTATAGTTTAAACGTACTCTCCTTCCCCTAAAATACAAAAAAATAAATTCTTGCTTTGAAAGAAATACATCTACTTTCACATTTGCTTTCAAACACGAAATAAAACGACGAATGTAATGAAAATGAAGTGATACTTCATTCATCCGCTGTGTTAACATCATCTCTTTACTAAATCTTAACAGAAATTTCCAATAAGGAAATAATTATATTGAACTTCTTTTTTGCTGAACATCGGAAAATTAAAGGAGCTTTATATCGAAAATATAATTAATTTTCGTCTTTTATAGACGTCTCTGTTATTTTGTTAAGGAAAAGATTAATTTAAAATATTATCACTTGGGTGCCGCGGAAACACTGAAAATGATACATTTCAGTGAAGGTACATTTTCATTCTTATAATTAGTTAAAGTATACAATACGTTGAGATATTATAATCTTGTCGAAATTGTTGATGTAAACAATACTATCGTAAAATCGAAAGTGATTTTTTGAATTGTTTACAATTCTGTCAAAATTTCGCCATGCCATGATTGTGACAATGTCATTTGGTATCATTTATTGATTTGACAATAGTTGGTTGCAGGTTTAACAAGAATAACATGAATTGATAAGTGGCTTGTGACTGTTAGGGTGAAAAGAGTTCGGATGTATGGTAATGTATGTATGAGTGGGTTTATGATTCATGCATATTGGATTTATGGAATATTTGACGACCAAGGAAAGTAATAGTTTATGTAATTCTTTTTCTAATGTCAATTATATATATAGTAGATTCAATTAGTTGGCGATTTAAGGTCTGGTTTTACTTCAATATGTATATATTTAAAACAATTTTACATGTTTCGCTATATGGTGCCTTTTTCAAAGAAATTTGAAATGTAAATATAGATTTACATTTGATGATACCTTTTTCAAATAAATTTGAAATATAAATCTATATTTATATTTCAAATTTCTTTGAAAAAGGCATCATATACCGAAACATGTAAGATTGTTTTAAATATATACATATTGAAGTAAAACTAGACCTTAAATCGACAACTAATTGAATCTACCATAACATACTAAGATCAAGAAATAATTATTTATAGATATATATATATATACATATTGTCATGGACTTTCCTTGGACAAGTAAAGAAAAAGATTGAATAATTTGTGAACTCAGTAATAGGAACATTCTAATGAAAATTAGCTATTTCAGTTGTATATTTATTTATTTCAGACGGGGATCGATATATATATATTATTTTATAAATAAAATAAATTGTATGATGTATGAAATTATGATTAGCCCTTGTATATAATTAGGTGGACCAAAGGATTGAATTTGCCGCTTTTTCGGATATTGTATTTGATAAAATGTATTGTCTGTATATATTTTGATTTTATAGATGGTAGGGATGGCCAGGCGGATGTGAATTTTTCATTTTTGATTTAGAGGTATCTTGACTGTTAAAGTGTTTGGTTCATTAAAGAATAAAATAATCAATTTTATTCTTTGTTGTATAAATTCGGGCTGTATATTGTTTTGCATTTAGTGTAAGGTGCAAGTAAATCTTAATTCGATTTTTGCGAAGGTTTAATGTTTATTTGAAATTTTGTGAAAAAAGATGCCTCTCGTGTATTTTATAAAATCGCACAAAGATTAATTTTTATTCTGGAAAACAAAATTACACCCATTCCCGTGTGGAACGATTCATGAGATGGCAGTTCGTGGATTCTACTAGACTGAATAGCCGGCGATATAAGCTGTAGTGTGAATTAAAATTAAATAAGCAATTTCAAAGCAAATTCCACTGCACAAATTTGGCAGCCCAACGTGTCGGCGAATGAAGATAAGCAAATAATTTGGAAATACAAGATAATTTATAAATTTGGAGAGTATAAAGTGTCACGTGAATATAACTAAATTAAAAGAGTTATATTGAAGAAATAGTAAACAATAACAAGCAGAATGGATGATATTCCGAATGTAAATGAATGGAGACAGCCACCATTAATTGGCAGTCAAGAATCATTAGAAGGTGCGAGAACAGGTATAAGTAATCTCAATATAAATCCCATACATGAAGCGGGACAGGAAGGAGGTGACAGTAGAGGGATAATGAACATGATGCATGCTATAATGAAAACGATACAACAAAACCATAAGGAGATGGAAATGAGGATAAATAGGATAGAACAACAACAAATGGGAATGATACAACGACAAGTAGATATGGAGAGAAAATTGGAAGAGATAGTAGATCAAATGGTACCAATAAATAGCAGTAAACAAACAGATAAAGATATAATAGATGAATCACTTCCGTTAATAAATGAATCTAACATACCACAAAACACTGTAAGCGTAGATCAATTCTTAGAAGAAAAGGAAAAGAGAGAATGGCAGGAACAGAAATTAACGTACATGCAGAAACAAATTGAGCAAGTAAGAAAAGAGAAAAGTGAAGCGAGTGCACCTGTGTTCATCCCTGTATCAGTACAAAATGAACCATTGCCGAAATTTTATGGAATGGCAAATACAAATCCCATGGGTTTTCTAAAAAAAATTAAAGGAAAGTCTAGAGGATGTGCCAGGGGACCAAAAGAAGCTCCAGAAAATAGGGAACTGTTTCAAGGACGATGCAATGACCTGGTGGGACATGATCTCGGATGAGGTGAAGACGATGGAGGAGTTCGAGGTCAGATTTACCAGTCAATTCTGGGGAACAACAAGACAAACGAGGGTAAGAAATGATTTATTAGTTGGTAGATATAATAATAATAGTAATGAGTCACGAGCGTCGTATGTTATGAGGAGACACTCAATTTTAAAATATTTGCAACCAAAAATCACTGATAGAGATTTAATATGCCAATTAAGTACTCATTTTGATGCACAAATTAGTCAGGCAGTAGCCATTCAAAATATAAGTGATATGCAACAATTTATTGAACTTTTGAAAAGATTAGATGACATGGAATATGGTAAAAGATATCAGAATAATTATATAGATCGCAGTGTTAATAGATCGTCATATGCAAGAATAGAAAATAATAATAATAATAAATATTCAAGTCCTCAGCGAGTAAATAACTATAGTAATAGAAATAATCGAATGGCTTCACCAAGTCGAATAGATGATAACCATAGTAGAGAAATAAGAAAGGAAAATTTAGCAGAAGTTAAAAATTATACAGGGACACGCCCTAAAGATAGTCGATGTAATTTTAATTTAGAAACAAAAGATAAACAGGGGAAACTAGAATTAGCATGTAGTAAGGATTTTTAATAAAACCAACCAAAAAGAATGAATGTAATGCATTGTATGAACAGTCGAAATACGCAATAAACACGGTTTTACCTCATATAAAAATAAAAATAAATGATAAAGAGTTAAGTTGTTTAATTGATTCAGGAAGTGAAACGTCATTTTTAGATGAGAATGTGATTGAATGTTTGATTAAAAGTAATGTGGGGAAATATATGCCCACGAGTAAAATTACAATAGTAACAGCTACAAAGAAAATTTTAACTGTAGTGAATAAAATTTTTATTGTTGAATTTATGATAGATAACAACAAGTTCTTGGGAGAATTTATAGTATTAAAAGGATTAGGAAGGGATGGAATACTAGGAGTAGATTTATTAGATAAGATTAATGCAATAATAGATATACAAAATAGGGATATAATAATTAATAATACGAAAGTCGAATGGATTAAGGAGTGTGAAGAGGATGGTGAAAAAATTATTAATAATATAGAAGAAGAGGATTTCGAAGAAAAGGAGGTTATGATGATGGAAGATATGGGTAAGGAAGAAAATGGAGAAGTGGAGTTCCCTGAAGATATAGATATGATGAAATTGGACTGCAGAGAGGATAAGGAAGTAGAAATAAAATATTTAATTAAAAAGAATATAGATTTAGTAAATAAATTTCCTAGTATCGCCAGAAATTACCAACATTCCTTAGAGGTAGATGAGACGAGACCATTTAAGGTGAAAAATTATCCCATTCCTAAAAATATTCAATCACAAGTAAATGATGAAATCAAGAGGATGCTGAGAGATGGTGTTATTGAAACTGGTAAAACGCGTTATGTTAATCCATTAGTAGTTGTAAAAAAGAAATCAGGAGACATTCGATTATGTCTAGATGCACGTCGACTGAATGAAAGAACAAAGCCTCAGTTTGAGACGCCTATTACGATAGAACCATTATTGGCGAAATGTTACAATGCAAGAATATATAGTAAATTGGACTTAAAAAGTGCTTTTTGGTTGGTTCCATTAGAAAAGGAGTCCAGAAAATATTGTGGATTTATGGTAGATGGACGAGTATATCAATTTAGGACTGTACCATATGGGTTAAGCAGTTCGGCAGCAGCTTTAATTAGAGCAATGCAACAAATTTTAGAACCTTATGAAGAGTTTGTGGTTCATTACGTGGACGATATTTTAATATACAGCAGGGATGAGCAGGAACACTCACAACATTTAGAGAAGATCATGGAAGTATTAGCCAGAGAAGGGTTAAAGGTAAATTTGAGTAAATGTGAATTTTATAAGAAAGAAATTAAATTTTTGGGGTATAATATAAGTACTAAATATATAAGTGTAGATGAGAGTAGATTGGAACTCATTAAGAAGTATCCTCTACCTAAGAATATAAGAATGTTGAGAGGATTTTTAGGCATGGTTAACTATTATAAACGTTTTGTACCATACCTGGCACGTATTAGTGTTCCTTTGTATGAAATCCTTAAAAAGAATGAAAAGTTTAAATGGACAGAATTAAGAATGAATGCATTTGAGGAGCTAAAGAAAGAGTTTTATAATCAATTAAAATTAATATTGCCAGATTTTAATAAACAGTTTGTTTTAAGAGTAGATGCTAGTGATGTCGCTATAAGCGGAGTTTTAATTCAAATAGATGACGAAGGGATAGAACAACCGATATGTTTTATCTCTCGTATTTTGAAAAGCTATGAGGTTAAATATACCATAAGTGAAAAAGAAATGTTGGCTGTGGTACACGCGATTCAAAAGCTCAAATATTATTTATTGGGAAAAAACTTTGTTGTGGAGACAGATCATGCTGCCTTGACATCACTTTTGAATACACGTTTTAAAAATAATAGAGTGTATCGATGGTCACTATTGTTGTCAGAGTATACTTTTGAAATAAAGCATATTAAAGGCGTTCTAAATGTTTCTGCCGATGCGTTGTCACGAATGTACAACAGTAAAAGTAAATTTCATTACGTAGAGTTGAATGAATATAATAGACACTATGCTACGGGGAATTATGAATTTGAGATGATCCTTCAGGTCCAGCGAGATGAGAGATTTAATATAATAAGGGAACAATTAAATACTAAAGATAATTATAAAAATTTTGTTATGAAAGAGGGGTTGATTATGAAAGTGATTAGGGAAATAAGTTATATTGCTGTAAATGAGGCGTATGCAAGGCAAACGATGTTACAAATTCATGAAAGTTTGGGACATATAGGGGGATATAAAGTATGGTTGGTGTTTAGAGAGGCGTTTTATGCTAAGAAAGATCGCATAATCGCTAAAGATGTGGTCAGAAATTGCATTACTTGTCGTTTGGGCAAACATAAAAATAGAACCTGTCAGTATGAGATAAAGAGTATAATTACTCATGAAAAATTAGAATTGGTAGCTATAGATTATTTAGGGAATCTTATTCCAGGAGAATTTGAATATAAAAATATTTTAGTAATGGTTGATGTATTTTCAAAGTTTGTTAAACTATTTCCCACTTCGCAATATAATACAGATACTTCTATACAATGTATTGACTCATGGATTATGCGTCAAGGGAAAATGAATAGAATATTAGCGGATAATGCTTCGTATTTTAATAATGATAGATTTAAGACTGCTTTACATGATCGTAATATTGAAATTTCTTTCTCTTCCATACGTCATCCATGCGGGAATCCATGTGAGAGATACATTCAGGAAATAATAAAGTTTCTAAGGATCAAAACCAACGAAAATCATGCAGGATGGGTTGCTCATGTCCAAGATGTCGAAGATAACATCAACAACACACCCAATACTGTCACACTGGAATGTCCTGCGACTGTGATGTATGGGACGAAACCTGTCAGACCCTGTAATACACAAAATGAAAGGGTTGACAACCTGGTACAGTTAAGAAACCAAGTTGCTCAAAGAATTACAATAAACGCACAGAAATATCTAAATAAACAAAATGAACAGATTACGACGAGAACGAGATTTGATATTGGAGATGTGGTGATTGTAAAAAGTTATCGTTTGGGCAGAAGAGATCAAGGTAAATGTCAGAAGCTTGATCTGCCATATACAGGACCTTATCGAATATCGAGATGCTTCAATAATGTGACGTATGAGCTGTATTCGATGGATGGACGTAAGAAAAAAGGACGATATCACATCAGTGCATTGCATCCGTTTATCACACTACAGCATCAGAACGACGAGGATCCTGTTCAACATTAATACAACAAGTTAGTGCCGGGAACCAAGACAGGGTGCGGTACTGTCTCGAGTGCTGTGCTGAAGTTTATCCTTGAAAAAAGCTCAGTGATGTTCTGACTTTGTTCTCGGATAACTTCAGGGAATCATGTCATGGACTTTCCTTGGACAAGTAAAGAAAAAGATTGAATAATTTGTGAACTCAGTAATAGGAACATTCTAATGAAAATTAGCTATTTCAGTTGTATATTTATTTATTTCAGACGGGGATCGATATATATATATTATTTTATAAATAAAATAAATTGTATGATGTATGAAATTATGATTAGCCCTTGTATATAATTAGGTGGACCAAAGGATTGAATTTGCCGCTTTTTCGGATATTGTATTTGATAAAATGTATTGTCTGTATATATTTTGATTTTATAGATGGTAGGGATGGCCAGGCGGATGTGAATTTTTCATTTTTGATTTAGAGGTATCTTGACTGTTAAAGTGTTTGGTTCATTAAAGAATAAAATAATCAATTTTATTCTTTGTTGTATAAATTCGGGCTGTATATTGTTTTGCATTTAGTGTAAGGTGCAAGTAAATCTTAATTCGATTTTTGCGAAGGTTTAATGTTTATTTGAAATTTTGTGAAAAAAGATGCCTCTCGTGTATTTTATAAAATCGCACAAAGATTAATTTTTATTCTGGAAAACAAAATTACACCCATTCCCGTGTGGAACGATTCATGAGATGGCAGTTCGTGGATTCTACTAGACTGAATAGCCGGCGATATAAGCTGTAGTGTGAATTAAAATTAAATAAGCAATTTCAAAGCAAATTCCACTGCAATATATATATATATATATATATATATATATATATAATAACTTCGTGACCTTGGTATGATATGGTAAACCTAATCAGTAGGCGATTAAAGGTCTGTATATTATTTCAAAATATATGTATTTAAAAAAAAAAACTCTACATGTTTCGGCTGTATACGCCTTTTTCAAGAGAATACAAAATATTATTCATATTTTATTCTTTGTTGTATAAAATATTATTCATATTTTGTATTCTCTTGAAAAAGGCGTATACAGCCGAAACATGTAGAGTTTTTTTAAATACATATATTTTGAAGTAATATACAGACCTTTAATCGCCTACTGATTAGGTTTACCATATATATATATATATATATATATATAAAAGACTATACATTCCACTCTGGAATTGCAGTCGCTCTTTGAGCTCGTAAGACTTGTTTTGTGGTGAATCACTCCATTTTCTGTTGGTCTATAGATGTGTTCTTGTTTTCTTCACTATTTTTCGCCATTCCTCTCTATTTGGTCCTCCCACCTAATTTTTGCTATCTCATGCTCGTGCTCCATATGGCCTCCATCTTGTAATTCGTCTCAACGTCGACGCTTTCTCTCTTCTGTTGACATGCCCATACCACCTTATTCATATCGATTTAATCGCTCTTACCATGTTCTCTCTCCAGTAACTCCTCTATCTTATGATTCATGAGGCTTCTATAATTATCATCTTCTTTCTTTGGTCCATAACTACTTCTGATTATTTTTCTTTCAAATGTTCTTAGAGCTTCTTCATCGTTCTGTGTTAATCTCATTGTTTCTACAGCATGTGTCATTACCCGTCTAATGGCAGTTTTATACATTCTTATTTTTCTCTTAATGCAGATTTCCTTACTTTTAATTATTTTTTTATCTATAATATGCTCTGTTTCCTGCTTGAATTCGATGTTTAACCTCGTCTGTTTTCTGATTCTTACTACTTTTCATGGATCCTAGGTACTTAAATGTATTCACTTTCTCAAAATTGTAATTTCCCATCGCCACTTCTTTGCTTTCCTCAATGTTTTCTTGTCTTGCGATTCTCATATACTTTCCTTTCACTTGGTTTATCTCAAGTCCTCTCTTGTTTGCCTTCGAGTCGAGTCTCAGCAAGGCTTCTCTTAGACTATTTGGATCTCTTGCTATTAATGTTATACCATCTGCATACGCTGTGACTTGAATAGATTTTTCAATAATAGTCCCCTTAAAACCGTAATCTCTTATAATACTTTCTAAAGCTATATTGAATATTGTCGCAGATAGTCCATCTCCCTACCGTACTCCGGAATTGAATTCAAATTCTTTAGATATACCGTCTTGCAGCAAAACTGCTGCTCTGGATCGTTTCATCGTCATTTTCATTAGTCTTATCAACTTGCTAGGTATACCTAAGTTTTCGGCATCCTTGAAGGTTACATCACGTCTCAGGCTGCTTAAAGTCAATGAATAATATTTGGAGTTCGATGTTTTGTTCATAGCATTTCTCTATAATTTGGTTTAATATATATATATATATATATATATATATATATATATATATATATGAAAAATTTTGTGAAAAACTTATCTGCGCGGAATGTGCATATATCGATATTTCACTGTTTTTTACAGATCATCAGTGCACCTTACCGAAGACAGACATGATATTCACTTCTATACTACGTGTATATATACGAACTGTAATGAACTTCATGTGTATGAGAATTAATAATTATTAAATCTCATTTTTTATAGCGACAATCGCATGTAAAATGAGATTTAATAATTATTAATTCTCATACACATGAAGTTCATTACAGTTCGTATATATACACGTAGTATAGAAGTGAATATCATGTCTGTCTTCGGTAAGGTGCACTGATGATCTGTAAAAAACAGTGAAATATCGATATATGCACATTCCGCGCAGATAAGTTTTTCACAAAATTTTTCATTTGTACTGACAACTTGTACAGTTGATGTCGCGGCTTGTTGCGTCTACAATCTAGGGCAAAAGTGATTTGCCGAATTGTAGAATTAAATGCAATTAAATTATAGCGACAATCGCATGTAAAATGAGATTTAATAATTATTAATTCTCATACACATGAAGTTCATTACAGTTCGTATATATACACGTAGTATAGAAGTGAATATCATGTCTGTCTTCGGTAAGGTGCACTGATGATCTGTAAAAAACAGTGAAATATCGATATATGCACATTCCGCGGAGATAAGTTTTTCACAAAATTTTTCATTTGTACTGACAACTTGTACAGTTGATGTCGCGGCTTGTTGCGTCTACAATCTAGGGCAAAAGTGATTTGCCGAATTGTAGAATTAAATGCAACAAATTATAGCGACAATCGCATGTAAAATGAGATTTAATAATTATTAATTCTCATACACATGAAGTTCATTACAGTTCGTATATATACACGTAGTATAGAAGTGAATATCATGTCTGTCTTCGGTAAGGTGCACTGATGATCTGTAAAAAACAGTGAAATATCGATATATGCACATTCCGCGCAGATAAGTTTTTCACAAAATTTTTCATTTGTACTGACAACTTGTACAGTTGATGTCGCGGCTTGTTGCGTCTACAATCTAGGGCAAAAGTGATTTGCCGAATTGTAGAATTAAATGCAACAAATTATAGCGACAATCGCATGTAAAATGAGATTTAATAATTATTAATTCTCATACACATGAAGTTCATTACAGTTCGTATATATACACGTAGTATAGAAGTGAATATCATGTCTGTCTTCGGTAAGGTGCACTGATGATCTGTAAAAAACAGTGAAATATCGATATATGCACATTCCGCGCAGATAAGTTTTTCACAAAATTTTTCATTTGTACTGACAACTTGTACAGTTGATGTCGCGGCTTGTTGCGTCTACAATCTAGGGCAAAAGTGATTTGCCGAATTGTAGAATTAAATGCAACAAATTATAGCGACAATCGCATGTAAAATGAGATTTAATAATTATTAATTCTCATACACATGAAGTTCATATATATATATATATATATATATATATATGGTAAACCTAATCAGTAGGCGACTAAAGGTCTGTATATTACTTCAAAATATATGTATTTAAAAAAACTCTACATGTTTCGGCTGTGTACGCCTTTATCAAGAGAATACAAAATACGAATGACAGGATATAAATGTCAAGTAATTAAGTTGCTATTATTATTATATATTATAGCAACTTAATTACTTGACATTTATATCCTGTCATTCATATTTTGTATTCTCTTGATAAAGGCGTACACAGCCGAAACATGTAGAGTTTTTTTAAATACATATATTTTGAAGTAATATACAGACCTTTAATCGCCTACTGATTAGGTTTACCATATCATACCAAGGTCACGAAGTTATTATATATATATATATATATATATATATATTTATATATATATATATATTTATATATAGCAGCGATAGTTGATCTTCTCTGTCTAAATCCCAGCTGATATTCCCCAATGAATTCCTCTGTCTTATTTTTCATTTTTTCATATATTAAGGATGTCACTAGCTTGTAACATACACTCAAAAGTGATATTCCCCTATAGTTTTCGCATAGCGTTGGATTTCCTTTCTTGTATACTGACATTAATAATGCACAACTCCATTCATGAGGCATCGCTTCCTCTTTCCATATCTGTAGGATTAATTTATATATTCGTTGTTTAAGTTCATCTCTTCCGTGTTTTATCAACTCACTGCATATTTCGTTTCGGCCAGGAATTTTCTTTGCTTCATTTTTCCAATCATCTCATAACATTCTTTCTAAGATTCTTTTTGATCCTCATACTCTTCTATGTCAAAAGAATCGCTATATTCATCTTGCTGTAACTGCTTATGTTTATTTAGTAGCTCTTTAAAGTGTTTCTCCCATTCTTCAGTATCGTTATTGGCAGTCAGATTTCTCGTGTTTTCTTTTCTTACTTGTCGATATAACTTATTGTTATTATTGCTAATATTCTCAATATCATCCATCTTTTGTCAATCCCTTGTGTTTTCTTCCGTTTTTGCCAGTTTCGTAAATTCTCTTCTCTTTTTACTATATTCCTCATAGTCTTCTTTCACTCCTGTATTTAACCATTTTAATCTCATTTCTTTCTTCCTCTTCATTGCCCTTTTGTATTTTCAGTATCAAACCATTCATTCCTTTTCTCTGCTTGTTTCCTTCCTAATACGTTCTCTGCTGCCGTTGTGATACTGTGTTTTATTTTGCTCCAGTCTGCTTCAATATGTTCATTTTCAATCCTTTCCACTAGCTGCACTTCCATTTCCCTCTTATATCTCTCCCTCATTTATTTTACATCCAGACTATTCATATTCCATTTTTGCCCTCCTCCCTTTCGTTCTTTCATTTCTAATTATTCTTAGTTAATTTTTGCAATTACTAGATAGTGATCTGTGTCGACATTTGCACCTCTATAATGTCAATTACTAATATTAAATTCACATTAGAAAAAGAATTAAATAATTTCCTTGATCTTCAAATATTCGATAACTTCAATATACATGAATATTCTCAGTTAGAAAGAATAAAATTTTTAAAAACTTTCTTTGAATAGATTCTATTATTTTAATATGAGAATTATAAATAAGAAACCAATTTAGAATACCATATTCGGATCTAGATCTAACTAGGAAATTAAATAAAGTAATTAAGGTTAAAATATTTTGAAAATCACTAAAGTTTCGTTAAAGGAAACTGTACATTTAAAACAGCTGTGATCTATTTCATAAATGTGATTACTAAAGAAAAGTTTTGGGTCGAACAGGAAACTTAAATATTTAATTGACACGAAAATTCTTTAAATGCATTGCGAAAGTTGATAGTAGTAGGCAACAGGATTAATTTTTATTGTATATGTAATAACCGTACATTTTGGAATACTCAAATTTAGTTTGTTGTTGATGCACCAATCAGATGTCTTACTAAAATTGTTTTATAAAAATAATCAGTCTCGTACGAAGGTAAAGGTTTAAAAAAGCTCTAAATCATCAGCAAACATTAATTTCTCAGGATCCAAAATCATTAAAACCTCATTTATAAAAATTAAAAGTAATAGAGGACCGAAGCTGGAACCCTAACGTACGCCTGAAGTTATCCAAATGCTCTAGGATTTCAGAAGTGTAAGCAAAGTCAGAAAAATCGTGTAAATGCAACTTATAAATGAGACCATAGTGGTCGCTTTCATCAAAAGCTTTCTAAAAATGCAAGTATATTATATCAATCTGCACACTATTATTAATAACTTCGGAAACAAACTGAGCGAAGCAAGCCGGGTTTGTGACCGTTGATCAATTTTGTAAAGAACCTGATAAGAGGATATAAAATTGCTGATTGAAAAGTTTAAATGTTTGTATACGATGGATTCAAACACTTGCACAATTGCAAGAAAGTGACATCGGTCTGAAATTATGTACTTAAGACCAATCATCCTTTTTTAAAAACCGATGTTATATAAGCGATTTTCCAAACTAATAGAAATATAAATATAGTGTAGTAGTAGTGTGTAGTAGTATAGTGAATATTGCAGTACAGTCTCGAGAAGGAGGAAAGCTGGGAATAAAATAGGAAACAGAAGTGAAGGAATATTTCGAGTGTCGTAAAACAGACTCAATTTCATTTCTAGATATAATTGGTGTAGTATAATTGGTAAGTAATAAGTAAGGTGGTTAATTGGCAAATTTTGATCTTGGGATACAATTCACTGGGATATAGTGAAAACTTCGCTAAAATATTCGCCAAAGGCTTCAACAATTGATTCTGATGTGCTGTATTCCATTCAATTATGTTTTAACAAACCTAGAATCCTAGAGCGTCGTTTTTGCACTGAACGTACGTTAAGAGACACCAGAATTATTTATGAATAGTAGCTATATTATCCTCAACATTAACGATATACTTTTTATAGGCAGCATAAATTAGTTGCTTGGCTTTACAACGTAAATTAGAACTCCGACAAAGTATCAACAACTAGATCCTTTTTCGGAGTTCTAATTTACGAGACATTCTAAAGCAACAACTTTAAATTAATTAACTGTCAACCTCCAGTAAACAATGTAAACAAACTTTTGCTACCAAGGGCAACTTGATATTATTTTATTTTTATTTCATTTTAATTTCATTGGTTTTTGTGCAAAAAAAAATTTACTTATTGCTTCATACATTGGACCGTTTGTTTATTACTTAGGGTTATCAGTGAACGTGCTTAAAAACGGCCCTTAATATACCTCCCATTTTTAAGTAAATATATATAATAGGCTTACGATTCCTAAATATGTATGTACCATAAAAATCGATTAGTGAACAAAGACTTTAATTTGGATATTGATTACTCCTTTCTTAGATATTTATAATAAAATTTTAATAATCTAACAGGGGACAATATTTTATTATTTATTAGTTAAGATTAGATCTTTAAGACATTATCGTAAAACCTTAGATATTTTTGCCTGTAGGTATAATTTCCGGGAATTAAATAACACGCAAATTTCCGCGTCAAACAATGCAATTGTCAACCAATACGCTTTTAGTATCTAATAGTTAGGGGTAGTGGTATTTTACCTACTTGTAAAACACTACAGAATAGATAAGTATCATTCAGAGTCTCATATCAAACAGTATGAACTCAAACACAGCATCAACATAACAATCATTTTTTAACAAGAGATACCAGTCTCAACAGCGGTTTATGTTAGTATAAGTCGTAAATCCAAAATAAATGTATATAGTGTAAAAAAATATATTTAGAGGAAAGAACATTTATTCATTTAACAAACAGTCAACGAAGATTTAAAAAGTAAAGTTTATACAGCCTTATAACCTGGCACGGTGAAGGAACAACGGGGTCGTGATTCTAGTAAGTGACGTTGAAGCATTACATCAGAAACCGGATTCATCGCAAACAGTGTGATCCACGAGCCAACAACAGCCAACAGCCAATACAATAATAAAAAAAATATAGAAAATCGGAGGAAAGTTGCTTGTAATAAATAACAAAGTATCAAAAATACTTTAGTTAACATTTGATACGTAGATGTCTAAATAGTCGTCTAATAGAAATGAAAGTGACAATTTTTACGTCGATTCACTTCCCTTTTTTTATTGAATTTAATCTATATGACAGAATCGGAAAAAGGAAAAAGAAATTGAACACCGTGTTTGAATGTATGTTATGTTGTATATGCACTGGCTACGTCATAACGTTTTTCTTATAATAGACGCGTCATTCATGGACCATTCGAACATTATTTAGGTAGGTAGATTGAAAGAACATGCTTATTGGAGTGTATATCTCTATCTTTTCCATCAAAGGTGTATAATAATAGCTTTTTTCCGTCTAAAAATACACTCAATATTGTCATGTTATCGCCGCAAATGTGTGTAGGTATATATATTGTGTATGTATGTGTATTAACGCGTTTATACCCGCATATATAAAAGCGTAAAATACATATGCTTTATATCCTCATGTCATTATCAAAGTATACTTGTTGAATAATCGTTATCATTTCCATATGGTCGTCCTATATGTACGTTAATGAAGACTAACTTATCGCTTAATAAGTCATAAATGGAATAAATTTACAAATTACGTCTTTGCAAAAATATGAATATTCGTATAGTTTCAATTTACCTTTTAAATCACTGAATATTTTATTATTGAACTTCTTTCCAATTAGAAACAAATACATTATAATTTTCTCTTTTTATGCGTATATTTTTTGTTCTCATAATTGCTTATGCTCATGTTCCTTAATTAATGTAAGATTAATCTCAATGTAGGCTTGCAGAATTTTTATCTAAGAGCCTGCAGATCTGGTCCGATTAATCCTAATAGTTTCTTTCTAAAGTATAGTGCATTCAGAATTATAAGAAACTAACTTTTAATGTGTTTGCAACTGTTGTTGCACACCTGTGGCGATAATTCTCTCATTGTTATTGAATGTATACGGTTCACATACCGGCAGTATACGAATCCATTGGCCGTATTGACTACAAATTAGGACCCTCTAATTAAATAAGAAAATGTAAAGTAGAAAAATAAAATATAAAGAAAGAAATACTATTCGTCAGCTTTAATTGTAAAACAAAATATTACAAAACGTGTGGTAATATAGATATATCAAACACATAGTACATAATTGTATATAAGTCATGTTCCGTATATAAATAAGTATTAAACGTAAGGTAACATTAAGATAACAAACGAACATTGTGACTGGGTAAAACTTTCTTTCATTAATAATCGTATGTGCTTGAGTCGTCTGGTAAATTGGCGTCTGTCTCTGAATCGTATTGCAAATTTATAATTATAGGTGCTACAAAATTATACATGTCTAATTATTCGTTCTCTTTTATAATTGCGTGTTTAACCGTACTTTTCCAATTTTCAGCATGTATGTGTTCCATAGCATTGTACTAACATGATTTTTGTACGTTTAGTACTAACATCGGTCTGCGAGATCGGATCTATAAAAATTTATTTTTCTTTGTCTCTTTGTTTTTATAAGGTGAGTTTGTTTATAAAAAGAAGTTTCCAATCTTTCATTGCTCTAAATATAAAAATGCATACCAAACGTTATGTAAAGTAAATAACGCCATCACTGACAAATTTTAGGAATCGATGTTGTATAAGGAAAAAGAAGAACCAGTATTATGAATCGCTTAATTCAATTGTAAACAAAATACGTACAAAATTAAGAGTCGAAACGGTTATTCCAAAAATTGCTGCTATAAATACTGGGGGCTACCGAGAATACTTCTGGAAAAGAAGTAAAAAAACCTTTGTTTTTTACTCAGAAGCTGATACTTCGGAACTCAGTGTTCGGAATCCTTCAACAGCTGTATCATGTATTATATTTTTTATGCTTAAAAACCAATAGAAATCAGAATCAGAATAATGAAGCAGATGAATAAGGGCAATGAGCCACTAATTTAACAAATTTCTAATAAATCAACGGTTTAATATACAAAGTGAGAACTGGCATTGTTATGATAAAGCTGAATTTCGATTATCTCATCATTTCATTTCATCAATGAATTCCGAAAAATAAATTGTGGTATATCCCTCAGCTTCCACGGTTCTTCGACTGTCTAAAGTTATGGTTGCCACATGTCCAATTAAACAGAAGAAGCAAGATATGACTTACTTAGCAAGGCTAATAGAGTGGAATTGATATATCTATTAGGGATGGTACAAAGAGCACTGTGCTTAAGTGCATGGACTAACTGGCGTCCAACCCTAAACAATTAGAATAGCAGCTCGGGCCTAACTATTCTCATTGCTATTCGCATCGGGAGGTTGTCCCTACAATACATCTCTGCATTCAGGACAAAGTGCACAACTTCAATTATTACATATTCTATATAAATAAGAAAGCGTATAATTGGTTGGGTACATGAAATATATAAAATGCATGGAGTTAAAAATTAGCTGGAGGGAATTTAAGCATACAAGAATGAAGTCACGTGATATCATTGCCGCCATCTTGGTATGTCCAACTTGTCAGTTTTAACCAGTAAAGTAAACCTATCTCCCTGTTTTAATTTGGATGTTATCTGCTTTTAATAGCATAAACTTATTGTGTTATTAATATATTTGGACTAAGTTTTTTGGATTAAGTTAGGTATTGAATTTGAGAACTGTGTTCATTTGTATTGTTTGCAAGCGCAAGGACAAAATTATTTGTGTTCAGTTGTAATCGTAATTATAAATTTGTACATTGTATTCTGCTGTTCAATATGGTACGCTGCTCTGCATTTGGTTGTTCAAATCGGACGGACCGAAAGGATGAAAAAACAGAGAACATGAAAGTTACTTTTCATCAGTAAGTATATTAGTTCGAGGTTAGCATTTACTCAGAATTAATTAATCACCTGCATAGGTTTCCTAAAGAGGATGAAATTCGCTTGAAGTGGATTAACGCTGTAAAATGTAGGTACCAAGTAATAGAAGTGTTGCATGTTCTATCTATTTTACAGAAAATTATTTTGTTAGAATATCTTTAAATATAACACGGTTAAAGAAAGATGCAGTGTCCACAAATTTTCATGCATTTCCAGCATGTATGCAAAAGGTATATTATTTTTTATTTAATTATTATGATTTCAAAAATATAAATATTTTTTAGATCTTGCCTGAAAACAGATGTGAAATAAAGAGAGCGCTGCCACACAGAAGTAGACGAGGACCAGGACAAAATAAATTTGGCATCCCACAGCCGTCTGCTTCAAAAAGTGTAGTGAAATGTAGTGACTTTAACAATTCACAACCATCAACTTCAAGAAGAGCCTATTAAATTAAATTACTTGTTTCGAGACTTCAATAAAAACAACCCTACAATAAAACAATTTATCTTTGCTTATAAGAAAACATTAATACACTTGGATTTCAGAGCACATGACAAAGGAAATTGTGTACCTCTTGAAGACATATCGATCTCGCATTGCAAGTCGCCAGTAGAGCGCCTAAACTTCAACACACCAGGCCCTCATGCAGAAGAAACTACTGATTTAATGGAAATTGATGACTCAGATCATACTTATGTCAGATCGGTTCAAGACTTAACCCATTTTTCAAGAAATATGATCTGTTACATTGCTGGATATGTAGTGAGACAGTTAAATAGGCGAATTGAATGTGAAGAATGTTTACAGGTATTGATCAGTTGTGAAGGCTCTATAACGGAAATGAGTCGTCTAATTGAAATTCAAGTCAGAAAGGATTGCTATATCCATCAGGGATGTCTTGAGTGTGTGTGCAAGCAGCGAGAAAGTAATTAAGCAAGCTTTCTGAAAGTGGTGGCAAGCTTATAGTGAGCGATTTACCTACCTCGGATAAATTGTTATTATCTTTTTTAAATTTTGATGAAAATAAGGACATTTTTACATCTTTAAAGATGCATGTGTTGAATCAACACCCAATTGACAATCATATAATACTTCTTATAAAAGCAATATCCAAAAAATATATTGATATTAGATTACATTATATTTCTCAGAAAGCAGTTGATAATGCCGAGTCTAATAGACAAATTTATAATAAATTAATTTTATTTAGTGGTACATAAATTAGTCAATAACAAATAATTTGTAATACGTATTGTGCTTATAATAAAAATATTTTTCGAGATGTAGCATTTCGATTGTAACCATATAAATAATCATACAATAACATTCACAAAATAGTTACAATTATCCAATCAAAAATTTTATTATCTGTATTAACTACAAAAACACTTTTCATTTGCATTTATCAATAATTAATTGTAGGTATTAGCAAATATACACTAAAATGAAATACAGGGTTAGTCAAAAGTGTGGAATGGACGGTTTATTTCCGTAATTATGAACTTTATAACAAAATGTCTTTAATAAAAGTCTTTTTACTAATTATTCTCCATTTCTTAGCCTACTCGTTGTTTTCTGTATGTCAACGCATTTCCATGGAAACGTTAATTTTTTTTTTTCAAATGGCAATCATGTGTTTTTTTTTACTGATTTCTATTCCCCTTTTTTTTCTTGAAATGACTTGATATTTTTTTCATATGCTTTCATGACAAAATTTCTGTGTAAAATCATAATTTCCAATAAACGGCAAAATGTGATATAAAATTAGATTCTCTCAAAAAAATTATAGTGGCCTTTGTTTTATTTAATGTCATTTTTCATGTCATTGTGAAGTACCTTTAAATAAGTTGATATAATAAGAATAAGTTTATTTTAATATATAAACATGGTGAAACAGTGAAACTGAAAAAATTGAAATCTTAATGACGGTTGGTTATGGAGATCGACAACGTTCACACCAAGATGTTTGCCATTTATTTAATAGCGTTCATCAGGAAAGAAATCGTATTGTACAATCTACAGTGTCCAAATTGGTTAGAAAATTTAGAGAAACTGGAAATGTAAAAGATATGCCAAGGCCTGGACGTCCAAAAATCAAGAGAATACAAAATATAAATTTATATTTTGTATTCTCTTGACAAAGGCATCATTGCCGAAACATGTAGAGTTATTTTAAATATATATACTTTGAAGTAATGAACCAGACCTTTAATCGCCGACTTATTAAGTTTTCCTTATATATATATATATATATATATATATATATATATATATATATATATATATATATATATATATATACAATGTGTCCGGGAAAATGTGGGAAATCTCTCGGATTCAGATAGAACATTAAAAAATAAGATGACAAGTTCCCATATTTTTTTTCCTAGCGGCCCTCCCTACGGAGATACGGCCTCCTAAAGGACGCCACTGGAAATCAATTTTTCTTGAATAACTTTTAAACTACTTATTATAATTTAATGAAAATTTAATATGATAAACAGTAGTAAGAACCTCTTAAAATACTGCCCTTAAATTTAAATTAGCTTGTTTAGTTTACCAGGGGCGGACTAGGTTGTATATTTTAATGCTTACATTTTTAACACCCTGTATGATAAGGAGTTAAAAAAACAAATTTGGATACCTTGGACATTAAGCTAAAGAAAAGGTACTCTTGTTCATGGTCGATAAAATGAACCGTTTTCGAGGAAAAAAAAAAAGAATTAATGTTTTATTTCTATTAAAAAGAACCATGTTTTTTATTTTTTTTTGTCTGCAACAAAGTGTGATACAAAAGTCATTCCAGGAACAAAAAAGTTTTAGTTTAGGTTATTTAATACGACAAAATTACAAAGATTTTTAGAAATGCAGTTTTGTCCCAGAAAGGCACCTTAACAAAAATTATGTTTAGAAATGTACTCACTAAAGCTTGCAACGATTGAACCTAAATACGCTAATTAGAAATAATCAATTAAAAACTTCATAAGTGGGTTCAACATGGGCTCCGTGAACTCTGATATACTCGCGGGCACGACGAATAGAGGACTGCTGTACTCGCCACAACAACCCAGCATTGTTTCTTATCACATCACAATGAAATGTGATTCTCTGTAAAAGTTCCGCGTACAGCAACGCTAAAATGAGGTGGCGCCCCATCATGCATAAAATACATGCTTTGACGAGTTGCAAGTGGCAAATGCTCTATTGAATCCAGAAAAGCGTTCTGAAGGAACTGTAAATAAAGTTCACCATTCAATCGTGGCGGCAATACGAATGGTCCAATCAAAAAATTGCCAATTATTCCTGCCCAAACATTAATTGATTGGAACTGATGTTGATAATGATGAACGACAGTGGCATGAAGGTTTTCATCAGCCCATACATGCGAGTTAAGTAAATTTACAATACCATTTTTGGTAAACCCTGCTTCATCCGTAAAAAGAATAGTGCTAATGAAGTTTAGGTTTGTTCGTTGCTGATCTAACAGCCAGTTTGCGAACTGGATTCTACGAGGAAAATCTTCAGGAAGTAGTAGATGCACTTTTTGCAGATGGTAAGGGTAAAACAACTGTTCTTCATGAATTGTCGTTTTTGACGTACTAAGCTGCGCGGCTAATCTTCGAGTGCTTATTGAAGTAGTATCGCCTACAGTATCCAAAATATTTTCCTCCAATTGCACTGTACGTACTGTTCTTCTCACACCAGCATCAGTACTTTTTTTCGCAAAACTTCCTAAAACATTAAAGAAAGTCAATAATGTTACCTTATTACATGGAATCGCCCACCAGTCTCTCTTAGACGTTGGTCAAGTCGCTGAAATGTTTTCTGATTTGGAATATTGCGATTAGGATATCTTTCTTCATACAACCTTCTTGCTTCCAAAGCATTTCAAGATGCAAGACCGTACATAAGATGCATATCTGTATACTCACTAAATGTGTATCCCATTATCAAATTAAATTTACCTAGATATTCAAAATTCAATAAATTAATATCGAAGTAAAGGATCAAAGTGTTAACAATATGAAAGATTACAAGATTTAAAATTTACACGTCAATGCAAGATATTTATTAATTCGTGGGTACCATAGTAACGTTTGTAAAAACAATGCGTTTTTTAGTACTGAAAACAGTTTTATTTCAGACTTTTGTATCACACTTTGTTGCAGACAAAAAAAAATAAAAAACATGGTTCTTTTTAATGTAAATAAAACATTAATTCTTTTATTTTTTTTCCTCGAAAACGGTTCATTTTATCGACAATGAACAAGAGTACCTTTTCTTTAGCTTAATGTTCAAGGTATCCAACGTTGTTTTTTTAACTTCTTATCATACAGGGTGTTAAAAATGTAAGCATTAAAATGTACAACCTAGTTCGCCCCTGGTAAACTAAACATGCTAATTTAAATTTAAGGGCAGTATTTTAAGAGGTCCTTACTACTGTTTATCATATTAAATTTTCATTAAATTATAATAAGTAGTTTAAAAGTTATTCAAGAACAATTGATTTCCAGTGGCGTCCTTTAGGAGGCCGTATCTCCGTAGGGAGGGCCGCTGGGAAAAAAAATATGGGAACTTGTCATCTTATTTTTTAATGTTCTATCTGAATCCGAGAGATTTCCCACATTTTCCCGGACACATTGTATATATATATACATGCAAATTAATAGCTTTTCGCGAAGTAATGTGAATGCAAATATTATTTTCTACATTTTACAACTCTAATCATTCGAATTTTTAGTTGAAAAAAATTCGCTCTTAAGCAGGATTCGAACCCACGTCTATGGTTTGCCGGACCACCGCTCTACTGCTAGAACTAACAAGGACTGCGATTTCGAATACATTTGGGAAGTCCTAATTGTTTTAGGGATGCAGATGTTAATATTTTACCTGTAGTCCACATTTTGTTGCAAATTAATGGCTTTTTGCGAAGTCATGTGAATATAAAATTTTTTTTATATATTTTACGACGCTAATCATTCGAATTTTTAATTGAAAAAATTCGCCTTAAATTTAATTGAAAAAAATTCGCCTTAAAGTGATTAGAGCTTCCCAAATGTATTCGAAATCACAGTCCTTGATAGTTCTAGCAGTAGAGCGGTGGTCCGGCAAACCATAGACGTGGGTTCGAATCCTGCTTAAGAGCGAATTTTTTTCAACTAAAAATTCGAATGATTAGAGTTGTAAAATGTAGAAAATAATATTTGCATTCACATTACTTCGCGAAAAGCTATTAATTTGCATGTATATATATATACAATGTGTCCGGGAAAATGTGGGAAATCCCTCGGATTCAGATAGAACATTAAAAAATAAGATGACAAGTTCCCATAATTTTTTTCCTAGCGGCCCTCCCTACGGAGATACGGCCTCCTAAAGGACGCCACTGGAAATCAATTGTTCTTGAATAACTTTTAAACTACTTATTATAATTTAATGAAAATTTAATATGATAAACAGTAGTAAGGACCTCTTAAAATACTGCCCTTAAATTTAAATTAGCATGTTTAGTTTACCAGGGGCGAACTAGGTTGTACATTTTAATGCTTACATTTTTAACAACCTGTATGATAAGAAGTTAAAAAAACAACGTTGGATACCTTGAACATTAAGCTAAAGAAAAGGTACTCTTGTTCATTGTCGATAAAATGAACCGTTTTCGAGGAAAAAAAAATAAAAGAATTAATGTTTTAGTTTTATTTCTATTAAAAAGAACCATGTTTTTAATTTTTTTTTGAGGCAATTTTTTTTCTATTAAAAATTCGAATGATTATCTTTTGCAAATGATAAATATTGCTAAACTACTAGATGAAGTAATTCTTTTCTTAATTACTTATAATTATAATTAATACTTGTATTATTAACTTCGGCAAGTTCTTCACAAAACAGTGATTCATATAATTTAGACGTACATATCAAGTGTAAACTATTGAAAAAGCAACAAGTAACCCTTTGTCCATATAAGGTTGGCAAACACAGTGGCAGGCACAAAGCGCTCTTTCATCTTGTGTTTTTACTTATATTCATCAATATATTGAAAAAAATGACAAGTCATTAATGGAGGGTATTATATACGTGTAGTTAGTATTAGAGTAAGTCAAATAATTCATATATGTATAGCAAACTTTAAAAAATATTGTGACTCATCCAACGACGCGTCGCGCGTCATACCTCTGGCGTTTTCTCGAGGCCAGGGAATTTAAAGAGAGATTTGGCAGAATCGAAAAATTAAGGCAGCAGGGACCAGCAATTGGGAAGAGTCTCCAAATACTAAATGACGAACAGCCCATATTTTATTTGGTCACGAAAGAACTGTCAAACCTGAAGCCAACCTATCGTGCCTTATGGGAGACCCTGGTCCACTTACGCGAACAAATGTTACAACAAGACATTTTGAAATTAGCAGTTCCAAAATTGGGTTGTGGATTAGACCGCCTGGACTGTAGAATTGTAAGGAGCATGTTAGAAGTAATACTCCAACATAATGGTATGGAAATTCTGGTTGGTATGCAGTTACCGGCTTGAATATTCCTGTACATCCAGGCAAGATAAGACCGTGGACTGTTATTTGGATATGACGTCACAATGTAACAAAGGCCCTACCTGTCGATTTCGCCATCGTTTGAAGGAGCCAAAGCATGACATGTTTTGGGACGAAACTTAATTTTTAAGAAGGGGGCAATGTGATGACTCATCCAACGACGCGACGCGCGTCATACCTCTGGCGCTTTCTCGAGGCATGCAGAACGCTCTAGAAGAGTATTCACCACGATATATAAAGCCGTCGAGGAAGGGGTTGGACCATTCCATACCGAACCCGAAAAGACAAACTTTACAACATCATTTCATTAATATGACATTCAGTTTTTACTAACAGGAAAAATCACCTAATTCGAAAATACATCTTTTAATTAAATATGTCAGTTCTGCATTTCAAGTTAACACATTCTTGCTAAAATTTACTAACATTTTAGTAATAATCGTGTTAACATACTTAACCAAAATTAGCATGCATTTTAAAGAAAGGGGAAAAGTTTAATTTTGCTTTTTAAAATTATTAATTGCTTTTATACTTCACTTGCGGGATATGAAGTTGGAATATATCACAATATTCGATCATCATATGAGATTCTAATTATCGTATTTTATGTCGTTACATTGTATTTTCATTATCGCGAAGCCTACATAACCATAAAATCAATATGCTAAATACTTGAATTACCGTTTATTACTCACATATTATTATACTGTTAACGTTTTATGTAAATGCGTATGTTCTTGTACCTTTACTTGAAAAAATAATTAAAAATGACATATCTTTCAAATAATTTATATGTTGTAGTTGTTGTTTTATATTATTCTAAAACGTAAGTCTTCTTAACTATTTTAATTTTGAAAATAATGTGTAACATTACAATTTAAAAACAAACTTTTTACAAAGAAATTTATGGTTATGTTCTCTTTTCATATTATATATGTAACGTGTGTTCATTTGAAAAGTTCATCTAGTTACTTTGAAATTTTGATAGAATAAGACGCATATATATTAGTATGTGTTTGTTGTTCCGTAAACGCAAATCCAAATGACATTTGATAATGTCAATGACATTTGTTATTTATTTGTATGTATGAAACAGTCAAAATATACGACTTCGTAGGTTAAGTAGTAAATTTTAATTTACGCCATACTTCAAAATGTTCTCAGTAAATCACATGCTACTAGATTGACTTTTCAAATGAACACCAGTTATATACATGTGACTAACTGATAGCATTAAATGTCAAAACCGAATCACATATTTAGTTTCAGATGAAAATAAAGTGAATTATAAACTTTTTATGTTTTCAGTTTAAGTTCCGCCGTCAGAATTCGGGAATCCATATCAAATCAGTACGTATTAATAAAATAATATGTTTTTGTAGAATAGAGAAGATTATGATTAAAAATGTCATTTATACGTAATAATAAACGTGATGTAGCGTCGAAAGAGAAAAATTTAAAAAAATATTTAGGATTTAATAACCAATGATGAATAACCAAATTTGAAAAAATTTGAGTCAAACACTTAACATTCATAAGATCAATAACAACATCTTACTATGTATGTCGTAGTATATTGTATCTCAAAATTTCATCTATAGGAAATTCTTCTACGATTCGAGAAGATTAAATTAAGAACTGCTTGGAGTGGTATCAGTCCTTGGACATGTATTTAAAACGTTGTTGTACAGTCCTTAAGAAACCGTTATTATTTTCTTTTTTCGCAAATTGAATCCTATATTCACTCACTCACTACAATACGTATGGACCAGAGCATATACATATATACATATATATATATATATATATATATATATATATATATATATACCGTATGAACGCCGGGGAGTGATTGATCTACCACAATGTAGTAAAACGAAGACGAATAGCGAGTTTATGTGGTTAGGGTTGAGAGAGGTATATTCAATCTGTTCTACTGTCTAACTGTACGGGCGTTCCATTTCTTTATCCAACACATTTTACATACGATCTAAGTACGAATCAAATAATCTCTCTCTAACACATTGAATATTCCTATCAGTCGCTCATTATGTTCAAGCAAGGCGAATATACTTGCAGTTGGCCAGTCATTACTTATATATCCATCGATCGCACGACGTTGTGCACACGGTATATATATATACATATTAGGGTGGTCCTTATTTTTCAACTTTGTTGTTTCGACCGTAACTACCCGTCAAAATGTTCGGAACGTTATAGTATACAATCTATAGTATACGGTGTGCAAAAAATTATCACGATTGGGCGAGGTTAAGACGTGGCGCATCGCTCTTGAAATTTGGTTCAAAAATATTAAAAATAAAATTTTCTTGGTTGTAAAAAATATATTTATTTATACCAAAAAATATATTTAAAATATATATTTGACTTTAATTTTAACATGTTTTAAATTTCCTTGAGACGATGTCGTCTTAAAGCTTCTCTGGTTTTCATTTAAAACCAAATTTTTAAGGACTAGAATACAAAGTAAAATCTATATATTTATATACATATATGGTGACATATTTTCTTAAGAAAATAAATGAAAATTAATAAAAAGATAGAAGAATGGTTTACTTTTGGAAAACAGAGTTAATAAATAGGAAAAACATAAAACATTCACTTATTCCTTGTATCCGCAAATTTGATAATGTTACAAGATCTCTGTCTGACAAGGGATAAATAAAAATGCTTTGTTTCTAGTTATTTATATATTATTTTATTTTAAAAGAGAATATTTGTTCACACTGGGGTAGAGTTTCCGATAATCCCCAACAATTTGCACTATCAATTGCTTTTCTTCTTCATCTTTGGATAACACTAAATTAAAATCTTCCATTAGCTTAACTGCTCGTTCTGCCGAGTCATTAACAACATTCATATTTCCAACGATATTAAGGCCAACGTTAAAACTAGATTCATTTACCAACTCCTTTGGATCTTTTGTTAAAATGTCCGTTGGAATATCAAACCTTTTAAAAAAATTACATGATTTTTGGGTTATAAAATATTCGATGTTCTTATAAGATAATGGCTTATAGTATGAGGATTGAGATATTTTTTTTAATTCGCAATCAGTAGGGTTATCCAGAGCTTGCACCATAAGATTCTTCGACTCATATGTAACATTTGGATCATAAAAAGACAACACTACTGTTTCTGGGGTTAAATACCACAAATGATTACTTAATTTGCTTAGTGAATCACGACTAATCTTCTCATCAACAATTTTATAAGCATGTAAATCTTTTAGCAATCTTACATCCTGCATAGGGGCTTCTGCTGCAACTGGTGCTTGTTTTTTTTAAGTACACCCTTACAACAAAGATGCAAATGTCACGAATACTAGTTATCTCCAATTGTGTCATTTTAAATTCGTTTCGAAATAATAGTATATTACGTAACAAGTAACCCATTACGCACGAAATGAAAAAGTTTACGCACGAAGCCGCGCAGCGGCGAGTGCATAAATTTCACAAGTGCGTAATGGGCTTACAACTCCTGTAACGTACTATACTTTTTCTACGCCCACTCATTTTCTTCTATTAAATAAAAGACATCGCAATTATTCAAACTTTATTATAATAGTTTTTAATAACAATTGAACAATTATTGTAAATCGATTGTGCCTTATTACTTAATGGTGATGAACGCTTATTTATAATTGTAGTACTGCACGGTACATCAGAAGACGAAGATTGATAATTGGTAATCGCATCCGATATTCGTAATGCGTTGTCATTTTTATTTTTAAGAGATTGATTCACATAGCCTTCCGAATTTCGCTCATCATCCAAGCTTTTTTGTTTAAGTAGTATACTTCTTTTTTGCATTTTTTATTCTTTCAGTAACCAGCAACCTCAATTTCTCTGTTCCAGATATATTACCATGCTATTATTGTGAATGCTTACTCCTAATTTATAATATGCATAGGGCAGCGTTTTGTTTGGCAAACACTCAAAAAAGAGTCTGGGGGGATTTGGGCAACATTAAAAATGCCTTTAGATTGATAATTTTGGAACATTCTTTCTTAAATCTACATCGATCGCAATAAATTTCACACACATCTGCAGTTTCACCCTTTTGCACTGTACCGTTACTTTTTTTTTAATTGTCCAAGCAGCTATTACTTGAAAATTTAAATGAATTAAACCAAAGTCTTAGCATATCCCTTAGCTGTTTCTCTAATTATTATTCAATTGGATATCGACAGATTTTTATCACGAATCACTTTTGCCCACTTTAGAAGTGCTATGTCTATGTCCTCATAAAAAAGACATTTTCTTTTTTTTATATAAAAATTAATTTCTTCGATTTTAAATTTTTTTTTTTTACAATTTCTTTAAATTGTTTAAAAGTTAGCTGAATTATGCGCCATACACTTTTTCTAAACACCTTTGCAATCTCGTTCAAGATTTTTACTTTTTCGGGAAAAATTAGACATTTTCCTTCGACATTCATGTCAAACCGTTTCTTTTTAACTCTAAATAACAGATTGATTGCATAAGTGTAACACTTACCTATTTACAATCTCTACTGATAAAAGCAAATAGAATGAGCTTAAAAGGTTAACCTTATTGAAGATTTCGTGTAACTAGAAATTCCCAATCCTACTTAATCCCTTAATCCCAGCAGCTATATGTCCTTGTAATGAGAGATGAGAGTCAAACATACGCTTGACACGAAGTTAAGCGAACGCGGATCTCATGCTGCCCTACAAGCAGCGGATGTGGATTGATTTACATCAGTGTTAATCAGCAACCAGCTTTTGTATGATGCCCGTGAAAAGAAAATATCGACTCATCAGTAAATAGAATATTTTTAATAAAACTTAACGTTTCGGTCGCGTTTTTCTTTCATTATGTAACAAACTTCCATATATTTATAATGGTCTTCGGGAAATGTTTTCTGCGTTTTTAAATTTTAAATGAACGGTACTTGATTGTTCCCAAAACTTTACGCACGTTTGATTCGGGTTTTCTTCTACATAAGCACAAATGAGTAAATTACGTTTTCTATTAAAATTATTTAAATTTTGAATAGATGTAGCCTTTACTTGATGGAAATTCATACAATTGATGAAATAAAAATGAAAAAAACAATATCACTTAATTTCCACTTTATTTGTAAAATACCGTAACAATTGTTTCGATGCACAGTGTCTTCCTCAGATGGAGTTGCATTACAAAGTAAGCCTAAACGGTGTTAAAAAGTTTAAACTTAAACGAGTTGCTGTAATTAAGACGTTCATACTTAGAAGGATAGTTAATAATGGGCATTAAATGTTCAAAATCCAAACCTTATTACACAAAGGGACCAAAGTTTTGAAGACAATTATAAAAAATGTTCGGTTTTTCAATTTTTTATATTTGTACTGATAAATTTGGTTTCTTTGTCCAGATATTTGTAATTGTCGAATTGTTTAATTTTGTGTCCACCATTTAAGGTACGTTCTCTTTGTACGCCATCTATACACATAAGAGGGGGTATCGATATATTCTTAGAAAACTATTGAAACAATTTAAAGTTTGGACTATAGTCTCCTCTTAAATTAATACAGTTAATACAGCGATACTGCAACGCCTTTAACCCTTCTAGAAAAAAAATATTCTTCTTGGTCTGCAAACCAGTCCTCCACAGCTTCTATTACCTTTTCGTTACACAAAAATTGACGTCCGTGAAACTTTTTTCTATCGAGGGAACAGATAATAGTCGTCTGAGGGGCTAAGTCTGGGTAATGCGCGATTTGTGTGCAAGGGCATTGTCCTGCAAAAAACAACACAACTTTCGCTAACATGTCACGTCTTGTTTCTTTAATCTTCTCTCTCAGAGTGGTAAGTAATTTAGAAGAAGAATCTCCAGTGATGGTCTGGCACTCTTTTAGGTAATCGATCGTAATTGTTCCACGGATACTCAACGGATACCCACGGATACAAAAAAAAACGGAATAGAGAACTTTTCCAGCAGATCTTTGAACACAAAACTTCTTGGGCCTTAGACAACCAACATGATGCTTCCACTCAATCGATTACTTCATATTTTGTTTCTGGGTCGTAAAAATGGACCCATGGTTCATCTATAGTCACAAAGGTATTTTTACCAATATTTTATTATTATTAAAAATACCTTAATATTATACAAAACTGGTGGGGTTTTACCTACTCATGTATGTTTCAATTATTCTGATACATTATCAATAACATCCTGAATAGTCAACAAAAATCTAAAACCCTTTCTTTAGTTTACCCAAGATTAGAAAACAATATAAGTAATTCCTATAGTTCAATAACTTACTTAGGAAAAACTTCGAAAAAAATTGGTACTTTCATTAAAAAACGTAATAGCGAACATATATCATTCAAAACAGGCAATACTATACAAAACATTATTAAAAACAACAAAGATAAAATAGACAAAGAATCAAATTCTGGTGGATATAAGTAAACATGTGAAGATTGTAATAAGGTATATATAGGACAAACGGGAAGTACGTTCAAAATTAGGACGAAAGAACACAAGAGAAGTTATAAAGAAAAGACAAGAGAAGTTATAAAGACAAGAAAAGAGATTCAACTTTCGCAAATCATTGTTTAGATATTAATCACAGATTTAATATAGATTTAAAATTTTACATATTCAAGATAAAAGCAAAAAACTTAACTTGTTAGAAAACTTAGAAGTTAATAGATATAATAATTTAGGATTAGCTTTAAATTACCAATTCGATTTAAACAACTCCCCTCTACTAAATTTAAGATTATAAAAATTTTTCCACCACCATTTTTTCTCAATAAATTTGTACATAAATATTCAAACCTGTATTTCAAATATTGAGTTTTTCATCTACCTGATGAAGCCATTGAATTGCGAACCAATATTGTTATCGAGAAAAGATTAGCAATTAACCTGGAAATACCTATTCTATGTAAATCTTATGAAAGCTTACGATAGTGTACCTCAGGTAATACTTTGGGATGCGCTGAGGTGCGTCTCTCGCAAACATTATTTAAAATATATTTAGAATACGCCCCAAGAACGTGGAAACGAAAGTTTGGGAATATCGGTATCTTGTTGGCAGAAAGAAATATGTGCATGCTATGTTTGGCACATGACCAAATAGTGTTAAATCAAGATGTGGACGACATAGAATATATGACGCGGAAATTGACCGAAGAATATCACAAATAGGGTTCAGAGAGGTGAACACAGAAAAAACAGAATATACGAGAAGGTAGTGTTATCTAGTTAGCCTAGGCCATTTCCCTTGAACAAAACGAACTTGTTATAGTGGCAAGAAATAATGACATTTTAAAAGTGTTACTGTAAAATCTTACGTCAAGAAGTAAAGTAAAAGTATTGCTGTGCAGTAAATTTTGAAGGAAAGAATGTCGAATGCAATTGTGAAAATCGATAAATTGGAGTATCGAGGCATCATAAAATATTTGTATTTGAAGAGGTTAAGTGGTAAGGAAATTTACGAAGATATGCTTAACATACTTGGCGATCAATGCCCATCCTATGCGACTGCCAAGAATTGGATTACGTCATTCGAAAGTGGAAAACTTTCCGTTGATGATGAGAAGCGACCAGGAAGGCCGATTTCGGTGTCCACCCTCGAAAATGTTGACACAGTTCATGGATTCATAAATGCTTGTACGCCGAACACAAAGGAGCAAGAATAAAAGCATTACGGTCAATGTATGCCCGTTTTGAAGGAGATTCAGATTTTTTGAACCATCTTGTGACTATAGATGAACAATGTATCCATTTTTACGACCCAGAAACCAAATAGTAATCGATTGAGTGGAAGCATCATGGTTGGTTGTCCAAGGCCCAAGAAGTTTTGTGTTCAAAGATCTGCTGGAAAAGTTCTCTCTTCCGTTTTTTTTGGGGGTATCCGTGGAACAATTACGATCGATTACCTAAAAGTGTGCCAGACCATCACTGGAGATTCTTATTCTAAATTACTTACCACTCTGAGAGAGAAGATTAAAGAAACAAGACGTGACATGTTAGCGAAAGTTGTGTTGTTTATTGCAGGACAATGCCCTTGCACACAAATCGCGCATTACCCAGACTTAGCTCCTCAGACGACTATTATCTGTTCCCTCGATAGAAAAAAGTTTAACGGACGTCAATTTTTGTGTAACGAAAAGGTAATACAAGCTGTGGAGGACTGGTTTGCAGACCAAGAAGAATATTTTTTTCTAGAAGGGTTAAGGGCGTTGCAGGATCGCTGTATTAACTGTATTAATTTAAGAGGAGACTATAGTCCAAACTTTAAATTGTTTCAATAGTTTTCTAAGAATATATCGATACCCCCTATTATGTGGATAGATGGCGTACAAAGAGAACGTACCTTAAATGGTGGACACAAAATTAAACAATTCGACAATTAGAAATATCTGGACAATGAGACCAAATTTATCAGTACAAATATAAAAAATTGAAAAACCGAACATTTTTTATATTTGTCTTCATAACTTTGGTCCCTTTGTGTAATAAGGTTTGGATTTTGAACATTTAATGCCCATTATTAAACTATCCTTCTAAGTATGAACGTCTTAATTACAGCAATTCGTTTAAGTTTAAATTTGTTAACACCGTTTACGCTTAGTTTGTAATACAACTCCATCTGAGGAAGACACTGTGCATCGAAACAATTGTTACGGTATTTTACAAATAAAGTGGAAATTAAGTGATATTGTTTTCTTCATTTTTATTTCATCAATTGTATGAATTTGCATCAAGTAAGGGCTACTTCGATTCAAAATTTAAATAATTTTAATAGAAAACGTAATTTAATTTGTGCTTATGTAGAAGAAATTATTAGAAGAATTATTAAAAATACCTTTATATTATACAAAACTGGTGGGGTTTTACCTACTCATGTATGTTTCAATTATTCTGATACATTACACATGCGGTTAGAGTGAAGACACAAACAAAATACAGTTTCTAGAGAGACGCCCGTGCCACCTTTGGAAGGACGTCGTTGGTTCGCATTGATTATGTGAACAGGGCGAGGTATTTCGGCTGTCTGAGAACAGGCAGCGCTGAATTTACTTCTATGCTCGATATGGCGATGTGGTTCTTTTTTGTGAATGTGTCTGAAGATATTCTTCATCCAGCAGGGTCGTACCGATGAACCTGTAGAAAGGCGAAATACGTATCTGCGTCTCTGGGGAGGGATATGTTCGGACACGTTCACAAAAAATATTAATGGTGAACCTGTATTTGTGTTCTTCACACCAGATTTTGAATAATATTTTATATTATTAAAAATACCTTTGTGTTATTGATAATATTTATAAAGTAACCCTTGTTTATGTTATTGTGTATATCCTGTTTAGTTCGAGGTCGAAATTACATTTACTCGTTAATCTATACACAATTGATTGGTATGCTGATAATTTTTTTGTTATAGGATAAAATGTATTAGCGTGTATTGTGGTGTCTGTATGTGTTGGTTTATGGTATATAGCGAACTCGTATGTCTGCGCCCTTTCTTATATATTCTTGATATTCATCGGGGTTTATCGTATAGTCAACACATTTTTGGAATAATTCTGTTAGATGTTTTTACAACTTTTCGGATCTATATTTCAGGAGTTCGGGTGGAATACCTGCGGGCACTGCGGCTTTACTACACTTTAATTCAGAGCATGCTTTACGAACTTCTTGATTGATATTGCAATCTGTGCTTCTTCAATATTGATTGCTGCTTCTTCTGGTATATCTTCATACTCTCGTCTATCTTCTGTTAGGACATCTTTTAAGTATACTTGTGGTGCAATAGTCGAAATGATGTCCTTGTTCTTGCTTGTTCGTAAGCTTTCGTTAATTTTCAACTCTCTGTACTTCTTCTTCCTCGTAGATACGTGTTAATTCTATTATAGATTTTCTCCCAACTTTCGTTCTTTTTTTGACATACCTATTCTTTTTCTTACTGTGGCTGCCTTATAATTGACTTTATCCGCATGTGTTTTGGTAGTCAGATATTTGTGATACTTACTTCTCTTGTCCTCTACATCATCTTTTATATATGCGTCCCACCAATACAGCTTTCTTTTTCCATCTCTCGATTGATATATTCCAATCGCCTCGCAAGCCGCTGCCTGTACACACTCTTTAATATGTAAATAGCGTTCTTGTGCACTGTTGAAATCAGCGACTCCGAGTTTTAAATCTAACCTTTTCTCATATAATATTCGCACACTATCTTGTTCTAGACTATCTAGGTTGTACCTCTGTTCTTGTATATCTGTCATTTTTATCTAGTTTCGTAATTATTCATCTACTCTTCTTACCGGGAACAATATCTTTACTTTTAGAAAGTGATGGTCGCTACCACATGTCATCTTTACAAACTCTAACATCCTGAACTTTTAATTTTATCTTTTGTTTTGTTATTGTGTAATCTATAATTGTTGTCAGGTTTCTACTAGGCTGTATCCAAGTATATTTATGTATCCATCGATGTTCATAAAATCCGTTATTATTCTTAGATCGTTCTGGCCACATACAGTTGTCAATCGCATTCCGTTATCATTTACGGTATCTTCGTCGAATCCCCCAACTATACTGTCCTTTTCTTTCCTGTCTGTTCATCCATTCAATTCTCCTAAGAGTATTAGTTCTCTTGATTTGCCAATCTTACTAATTTCGCCGTTTAGGTTTTCGAAAAACTCGTCCTTCTGATTTACCTACCAGAAAGTCGTCATTCACAGCATATACTCCTAGGTAGCCTTATATCCGTTGATATTTAAATTGAAAGAATGTAGGATTGAATTCCTGTCTGGTTTCATTTCATCGTTTTAAATTCTCCAAAAAGAAGCCGCAAAAGTAGTATAAGTTGGAAATTTATTATGTATGTCTTACTGGCAATTTAAAGATTTAAAATTAGCATAAAAAGTTACTTTAAAGAAGTATATTTTATTTCTGATTATTAAAAACAATTTAAATTAGTAGTCAAGTATAATCTATATTTAATTAATATTTACGTATTCTTTTTTCATTTAGGCCAGTAATTAACCTAGAAATCAAATCGAAACCAATGGCTGCGGTAGAATTCAGACCCAGAAAATATAAACCAATGTAAGTTCCTTTTAAGTTGTATGAAATAAACACTCAATGATTACCTAATAAAATTTTTTAGAGAACTTGTACCTATAGTTCAAAACAGGTAGTTTTTCATAAATAGAGAAATTTGATCATATTTGGTAATTTATTACATTAGTTTTAGACGTAAAGATCATTCAAAAAGACGGCGTACTATGTCTGAGGTACTGTAAGTATTTGCAAAATATTAACGTCATCGATACACATAGAACATATGGTCGCTTAATTCATATAATGATATACACACAACGCAAAAGTCTAGGGATATTTTTGTAAAATCTCAAAACTAACGAAAGAAATTGTCGAGGTCATATAATATTACTTCGCCTGTAACTGTTAGTGTAGGTACTCACTTTTTGGTAAAAAAAAAATGCAAAAAAAATAGCAATACATGTTTTACAATGTTTTTCACAAGGGACGAAAAAACCGACATTTTCTTGTTTTGTTAAATTCAGATGTTTGTCATTTCGTCTTGTGTTTGCTTAGTAGGTGTGTTAAAATTATTGTGTTTTTAGCATGGAACGGCAACATTTAACATGAAGCCAATCTTTGTAGTCGGCGACCATTGAGATGTCCACCTCTATCTAGAGGCAATCGCGCTGCACGACTAACATGGTGTCAAGATTTTCTGGATTGGGGTGACAATGAGTGGGCTACAATTTTATTCAGCGATGAGTCTAGATTTGGATTTCGTCCAGATTCTCGTCGAACAAGAGTATGGAGACAGCCTGGAAATGTGGAACGCTTGAGACATGTGCAGGAAGTGTACTCATACCGAGGTGGCACATTAATGGTATGGGGCGGAATTATTATTGACGGAAGAACTGAGCTCATTTTCCCACGCGGCTTCCTCACCAGTCAGCAGTATTTGGATACTATTCTCCAACCTGTCGTTCGTCCATTTGCTGCTGCTGTTGGAGATAACTTTCACTTAATGCACGATAATGCTCGACCACATGCTGCCCGTATTGTAGTAAACTGGTTGGATAACGAGGGTATTGATGTATTGTCATGGCCAGCACAGTCACCGGACTTGAATCCCATCGAGCACGTATGGGACATGCTGCAACGACGAATTACTCTACATATGGGCAACATCCATAATGAGTTTCAATTCCGAGAGCTTCTGAGAGTACAATAGACACAAATACCTCAAGCAGACATTAACAATGTAATTTTGAGCATGAATGCTAGATGTCGCGCTGTGATAAACCAACGTGGTGGCCATACTTTATTTTAAGCTTATTTTTCGTGTTTTTGGCATTTTTTGGGACCTTTGAAAAAACAGTGAGTTTTAAAAAAAAAAATTTTTGTGCCAGTTTTATGTTCTTTTTTTCAAAAAGTCTGTGTTTTTGACAAATTAAACAACAATATAAACTATAAATTTTGTATTATTTTTTCAAGTTCATTACAGGTACAAACACGTCTTGTTATAAAAATATCCCTAGACTTTTGCGTTGTGTGTATTTAAATATTATTATTAATCAAACGTGTAATTAAAAATACTTTAAATTTTATCGTATAAAATTATTCAATGTCATATATTTCTTATTTCCTTTTGGGCTTGCCTGTAAACGTTTTATTTCGTTTGAATTCTTCTGCGTTCTAATATCTCATATTTTATATGAGCAAGATCTCACCACTCGTAAAATTTGTGAGTAAACGAGACGCTGACTATTATTTAAGTATGATTAAGTTATCATTCTCATTATTACTTTTTATATCCTTCGACTTTCAAGTTACATTTAAATTAAAATATCCAAGCCTAGTAAATTTATTATGCCTTGACATATTCTTGACATTCTTCAGACAGTATTGAAACTTATCTTGATCAAAATAACTGAGGCTCATCACGAAATTTTGACATATTTGAACTTATTAAGATCTACTTTTTTTATGTGGGGTTCTAAATTCTAGAACATTAAGGAAAAACAAAAATTAAAAAAGTGAAAAAAATTTGTTGTAAAAATTCCTAATCTGTGTGGTAAGCGACGTGGTGCAAAAGTAAACGAAACAAAAATTTCATAAAATGCTAGTAATTTAACAAGGAGTAAGTTGGCATCTTCCCCAAAAGAGAGAATCGAAAGTAACTGTCTGGAAATTGCAGCAACGTGGTACAATAATAGATTTATTGGCAAGTGTGAGGATTTGAATACCATTCAAATACATTGAAAACAGATAACCTAAAATTTATTATTATTCTAAAAACATACAAATACCATAATGTCACAAGAACTGTCATAAAGACTTAAAATAAATATGATTGTAAGGCTTGCTAGTAAGATACCTTACAAACACGTTTAATAAAACCTCTAATAATAAAGTAATTATATTCATCTGAATAGCCATTGCACGGTATGAAGTATTTAACTAAATTATTATTATTAAATTAAAATTAAATTAATACTGAAATATAGCTTAGCGTAGCTTTTACAATACACACAATCACCAAAGTACAATTATCTAATAACGGTCCAGTATCAAGGAATTGTGTCAGGAGTGTCAGGATTTCTTGAGCAGTTCAGACAACTACAGACGTCGTAGGAGTTCATAAATAGTGGACACCCGGAGCAACAGACGAATTCTATATTAACAATGTAAGTTTCTAAGAAGATGAATTATGGTGTAATTGAATCGTCAACAATATTGTCGTTCTTGTTATAACCAATTAGAGATAAGCGCTATCCGAAAAAAAAAATATATAAAAATATTCTCTCTTCCTCTCCACAGTCAATATATTTTTGCATTCGTGAAAATCTTCAAAATATTTTCTACAACTTTTTGGATTATTTTAGCGCACACAGGAGAACTTGAGCCAAACAAAAATAAATGTGGTGCCAATTGCCAAACATTTTGTTTCAACTTTTTGCTCGACAGCCTTAAGTTGATATAGAGTTAAGTTTTAGTTTAAGTGGTAAGTTTTAATGTCACTATATGAATTTAATATTAATAATAAGATTTATTTGAGGCGGCACACAGGAGTACCTAGATGCAATTAAAATATAAAATGTAATGGGTCTTTCAAATTGAGCGCCTTATTTTAAAAATAAATAAAATATAGATGGAGCACTGTATTCGTCTGGGTATTTTGACATTTACGAAGTGTGATGTATGACATTTACAAAAATGCCTTCTTACATGATGCAAGAACGCGTTTAAATTGTTGAATTATTTTATGAAAATCAGCGTTCTGTGAAAAATGTTTTAGAAATTTACTTGAATTTAATTTTTTTTGCATGATCGTCCATCTGAAAAAAACTATTGTTCGAATTATTAGAAAATTTCAAGAGACCGGTTCGGTGGAAGATCAAAAAAAAAGAAAGATATAGTCGTAGTAGTGGTTCACAAGAGCCCATTGATTTGATTCGTGAAAGTGTTGCTGAAGCACCTGACATGTCCATTATTCGACGTTCACAACAACCTGGACTCAATGAATTAACAACATGGCGAATTTTACAAAAGGATTTAGCTTTAAAGGCATATAAGGTTCAAATAACACAACTAAAGCCATTGCGCCATAAAAAACGTCGTGTCAGTTGGATTTAAAGAACAACCAGATGATTTTTCACAAAAAAATAATCTTTTCTGATGAAGCACATTTTGAAATTGGTGTTTTGTTAACAAACAAAATTGTTGAATTTGGGGTGAGGAAAATCCACGAGTGATTCATGAAAGACATTTATATACTCAACGAATCACGTTTGGTGTGCATTTTGGTTAGGTGGTGCAATTACACCATATTTCTTTCAAAATGTTGCTGGTGATTCTGTAACAGTGTGCTGTTCGATATCGTGAGATGTTGGCTGAATTTTTGTTGCCTGAACTGAATGATATTGATCGAGAGGATAGATTTTGCTAATGAAATTATTGCTTTATTAAGACAAAAATTTCCTGGAAGAATTATTTCAACAAATGGTGAGGTTAACTGGCCACCAAGATCATGTGATCTAACACTGTTGGACTATTTTGTTTGGGGTTACGTAAAAATGCAAGTCTATAAGGACAAACCATAATCGATTTCTGAACTAATGGATGAAATTATTCGTATCATTGGTGAAATAGAACCTTAATTATATCGAAATGTAATAGAAAATTTTAATGAAAGAGTGAACAGCTGCGAAGCAGGAAGAAGGCGGTTACTTGTCAGATATTATATTTCGTGTATAAATGCCACAACTGATACTACAATTACCAATAAAAATTTTTGAAAATCTATGCAAATTATGGGTTTGATTTATTTTTTAAAAAAGGCGCTCAATTTGAAAGACCCTTTATAATTAAATAAATTTATACATATACACTCATAACTGAATGCGCATTACATAATTTATTAATTGTGTATTTAGTAAATTAATAATGGTTTAGGAATTAGCAGAGAATCGAACAAAAAACACAATACTGTATAAACCAAGACTTTAGTTACATTTTTAAATAGTTGAAAAAAAAATAACCAATGAGTTTCATGTTACGTCTAAGGAAAGAAATTATCATCATGTACTGTTTCAATAATTTCAAAAAGTTCTGTACGTATTTTACTAAATTGGTTCAAATAATTCATAAATAAAAAATGTATACGGAAATCTTTTACTAAACGGGTTACACATATTTTTGAAAGCTACAAGCGGTATTAAACTTGTTTTATCACGTCAAAGTGAATTACGCAATCGCCTTCTGATACCGATATAACATTATTATCCATTTACTTATAGTTTTATCATTATATGAATTGAATGATCATATTTTGTATATATGTAACAATATTATGTATAAGAAATTGTAGGGGACGCGACATTAACTTAAACCAGAGACGAGAAGATACTAGTTCGAATCGTACCGAACGTGTAGAATACCTTGTAGACCTTGAAGAATATGAAAACGGTTATGAGTGAGTATGGTTTATCTTTTCGAAAGAAAAGCACTTCGAATAAAAATAATGCATGAATATTTTTCCTCGGTAAACCGAGCGACTATTTAAAAAGATTAATTGAAAAGTTTTGTCTACGTTGGAAAATTTTTCAATTAAATTTCGTATGACTTGCGTTGTAATTTGTAGACAGTAATGTTTACATTCACATTTACTTCACAATTACATACTAATTTGATAATATTTGTAAAAGCCGAAAAACTCTAAGAATTTATCAATTGATATATTAAATGAACGGCTAAGAAATTATCTAAATATACTATAGCTATGAAGTAATAATTAGCAATTTCAAACTTTCAAAACTTTCAATAACTGACAACTGCTTTCAATACTGACATCCGCTTTCATAAAACTGACATCTGTTTTCAAAATTGACATCTGCTTTCAAAACTGATATCTGCTTTCAATAACTGACATTTGCTTTCAATAACTGACATCTGCTTTCAAAACAGACATCTGCTTTTATAACTGACTTCTGCTTTCAAAACTCATATCTACTTTCAATAACTGACATCTGAATCATTAACATTGTCACCTTATAATGCGTTTCTAATTAGCTTGAAATAAGGTCTATCGTGGCTTAATTGGTTAAAGCGACGGTCCGGCAATTAAATTTCGTATGACTTGCGTTGTAATTTGTAGACAGCAATGTCTACATTCACATTTACTCCACAATTACATACTAATTTAATAATTGTATTTATAAATATCTCATATAAAAGCCGAAAACCTCCAAGTATTTATCAATTGATATAATAAATAAACTGCTAAAAAATTATCTATATATATATATATATATATAATATTTTCGTGACCTTGGTATGATAAGGTAAATTTAATCAGTCGGCGATTAAAGGTTTGGTTTACTTCAAAGTATATATATTTAAAACAACCCTACATGTTTCGGCAATGATGCCTTTATCAAGGATTTTATAGTTTATATCCTTGATAAAGGCATCATTGCCGAAACATGTAGGGTTGTTTTAAATATATATACTGACTTTGAAGTAAACCAGACCTTTAATCGCCGACTGATTGAATTTACTATACATATATATATGTATATGTATGTACGTGTATAATTTGTATATTTATTACAGCTTCTTTCAAAGCATGCTTAGTGGACCTTAAATTCTCGAGAATATGTAAGATTTTTATTACTTTTCGAAAAATTCAAAAATTAACTATACTTCACATTTTTAGGTTTGCTGGCAATGAAAAGTAGTTTGTATTATACAAAGGAAATAATAAATTCGTATAGAAATTATTTGATCAAAAACTTCGTGTTAAGAACATTTTTTATTACGTTATGAAGTGTAAATCTGCAATTAATGGTAATTTCAATTAAGTCGAACAAAAGTATTTAATTTTAAAATAATTTTTGCACTAAGTGTCAAGTATTCGGTCAAGATAACTAAACAATCCTTGAATTTTTTTATATGAATTCCATTATTGTTAATTAAATTGTGTTCAAATAACAATATCTTACAACGAGGAAGAGACAAAAAAAATTCAATACAAAATTATTGATTCCTTTCCGAATCTGTAATTCATAAAATAAACTTTCTTCTGCTTTTAACTAGTTTGTCTACTCCATTTCAAACGTTCTAGATGCGTATGTTCTGCGTTTTGGAGCGGTTACAACTTAAAATATTTTTTTTCTACTAAAACCTACACTTTTAATAGATTTTTACACGATAATAATGTATCTTTAGCATTATTCTCGTATAAAAACTTAAATAGATAGAATGGTTCTCTGCCTCTCTATTTTATAATAGATTTTTAGAAATAAGTGTTATTTATAAACTTGGACTCGCTAAAATATTACAAAATCCACTATAGAAAACATATCTTTCTACATAAAAAATACCCTTAGATCTATTTGATCATATTGAGCACGAAAGTAGAGAGGATATGTAAGTACCAATTCTATCATATTTAACAATTATTTTATGTACGGTTTCACAGTTTCGTTAGAGTGGATACCAGTTTTGAGTCTCCTAATACTGTTAGTATATTTCATTTCACTGAGTTTACTGTAAATTTTATAATATTGATAAACCAAATTTATTCGTTTTTACGTATGTTTACATTATTCCCCCTAATCTTTTCGGCGGCAGAAGATATTTGCTTTTTTATGGTGTTGATATTCGTGGTACCTATTCGATATTTAGAGCATTGTTATATCTACGTTCCTATTTTAGCCCACAGCTTTTAGAACATTGAGTACCCTATGTAAGTTAGTTTTGTATGCTGTGTGTATTGTGGAAGGTAAAATATACAAATTCTTAGTTAAATTAAATAACTGTATAATAAGTTTTTGTTTAGATAAATCTGATTAAAATGCCAGGAACAAGCTGTGCTATATTTGGTTGCAACAATACCTATTCGACAAAAATGGTTACAGGACAAGATATAGGTTTTCATGTATTTCCAAAATGCAAAGATCTAGTGTCACAAACCATAAGAGCCGAATAGGTAAACAGATGTAGAAGAAAGGATAAATTTAATTAAGATACGAGTAGAATCTGTGCACTTCGAATTTAATACAGATACGAGTAGAATGCAATGTGCACTTCATTTTTTTGAAGACGATTAGGAACGAGATTTACAGACTGAATTACTGTGTAGAGTAACAATATCACATAACTGGAGCAAAGTTCTTAATTTATTGATTTTAATTTCTAGAATTGCCTTTCAGAAAAGTATTAAAGAAAACTGCAGTTCCTACAGTTGGCGTTTCCAAGAAAAAAATAATAGATTTTGAAGTTCGTTCTAATAGAGTTTCTGCAAGAAAAAGAAAACAACAAGTAACTGAACGCATAGCTAATGTGTCCAAGAAGTCGCGTCAGGAACAAACAAATTTAGAAATGGAATCCAGAACCTCAACAGCTGTTTTTGTAACACAACCCAAACATAATTTATCGTAAGAAGATAAATACAGATGTCTATTTTGTAATATATTGTTAAATTAATAAATGTGGTTTAAGTTATGAGGTACTTCTTTTTATTCTGAATTTAAGCATATTTCTAATTTTGTTATATTTCTTGATAATTGTGCTTTTGTTGCCTATGATTTTTGTTTGATTTTTTCTATGAAATAAAGGTTTATGTACTGATTTCTTCTATTTATTTCACAGTAGTTGTGTAAAGAAAGTATCTTAGCTATTCTATATTTCAATTATTTTTATAAATTGTGTATAAATCTGTAATTTTATAATAAAATGTATTCTGCGCTGTATATTTTAAATGAGTATTTGTCGAAATTGGTCTCGTGCTGACGTCACAATGGTGGGGGTGTCTGGCGGACAAATTTGCTTGTTCTAGCCATCCTCTCTAGTTTACCATCCTTGGGAGCTGAGGGCCTCAGTGAAAGGAAAGAACCAATGGAAATGCTTCGTGGAGGTTATGTTCGTTCAAAAATTTGTGTACAAGAAGGAGGGAATTATGTGGAAAACGATTATGATATAAATAAAAGGGAAGAAATGGAGTCCCTAAATAAAATACTCCATTTTTTTCTATCGATAAAAAAATTAATAATAATAGTAAAAAAAATGCATCCTTATTCTTTCCAATCAGTTTAGGCTTTTTGTCCAAGAGACCAAGAGTTCAATTTTGCGAGTTTATTTTAACTAAAACCAAGAGGAAAATTGTCATCATTGGACACAACAAAATCCACATGCCATTAGAGAACTAAATTTTCAAGACACTTTTAGCTCTAATGTTTTGCAATAATTATACATATCCACGTTGAAAAGGAAATTTATAACGAGAATTTGACAAGCGTCAGATATCTATAATTGTTAAGGAGAGTAGCACTGCTATTTTTGAATAACCTATGTTGGTTTCAAATGGATCGAGCAGTCGCTCCCTCTTCACATGAAGTATATCGGTAATTTGCCAATATATCGCAATATGTCGCAATGGTCGTTCACTTTTTTGCTTGTTAGTGTGTGGTTATTTTTGTTATCTCGTGGAATAAAATATTTTCTCAGTTTTGAAATTTATTTTCTTTTCTAACCTTTTCGCAAGAAGTTTGATGAATCTATATATATATAATTGGTCGAATTCCAAAACTATTTAGATTTTTCTTTCCAAAGCTTTCTACTAATAATGCTCAATTTAGAAAATAATCATTAATAATTTTGAATTTAGTTTTATTAATTGCTGGTAAATGTGGGTATCTTTCATTAAAAAGTCAACCTGTTCTTTCAATAATTTGAAGAGATTCACCGTGAATGTAGAATAAACTCAAACTATCTCTATTAGAATAAATATTTAATTCGTCTTGCATATTTGTGAACAACATAAAACTAGTTAGACACGAAATAAACTTTGTGACAATTTTGACAGATCAGATTTACTTTTCAAGGCTTACTTCTACAATTTTTTTTAATAATGCTCAATTTAAAAAATAATCATTAATAACTAGAGCTGAGGATGTTTGCGGTATAACCATGGTTATATCATGTAACCATAGTAATTTACTATGGTTACATGATATAACCATGGTTATACCGCAAACATCCTCAGCTCTATTAATAACTCTAAAACTATGAGAGATAGACATAGAGAAACCTATACCTATACGATGCAAAATGTTTATCTATTTACTATGGCGTGCTCATCTATAGGTGTTCCATTTAAACAAATCGATTTTTCTTTAATTAAAAATTACTTAAATAACCAAATAAATTTGATTAAAGATGTTTCCATCGTTTGGTCTTCTTGTCAAACAAATTTTGTGGTTTCATAATTTTTTTAATGGCTTTTCAGAAGTAGAATTTTAGGATATTTTTCAATGACACTTAAGAGATCATTAATTTCTTTGATTGTACAATTTATTTCAGTTTATTTATTAGCTTTAGATTCTCGGGTAATTCGCTAAAATTTCTTTAGTTTACTTTTCTTAGATAGTTTAGACTAGCAATGACTGGGGTTCTCTTACGTTTGATACATTACGTGTTGAATGGTGATTATTCAATATCATGTTCAGTTTTTTAAGGCATGTTCTAGTTTAGCATCTGCGTCGATAGTTCTCTAACAGTGCTTTCGTTGAAACGAAAAAGCGGTTTTGTTTGCCAATAACTTGTGGATCTAAGGTGAAAATAAACAAATAGTGATCAAATGAGCGGTTCAAGCAGGATGTGACCTTGAGCACCAGAAGATATGGGATACCATTTATTAGCGTGCTTAGCTTGAGAATTTGTATACCACGTGGTGTTGAGAGTCTAGATCTTTTGTTATCTTTTGCTCAGGCGGGCAGAAAATAGCAGAAAGTACAAATTTCCTTTGGTAATAATCAACGGCAATCGAAACAACAATTTCTGTAGCTATATTTATAAATCTCATGATATTTAATAGAACTTTTATCTGTGATGGCAGTTCCGCCATAAACTTTGCTGCCAGCACGAGATAGCACAGCTTAATGGATATATTAACTTTAGATTTCATTAGAACATCAAGTGTATTGTTAGCAATAAAGATTTTAAAATTTCTTTGATAAATAAATACAATACAATATATTCCATTTATATACAGTGTGGTCATAAAGTTTGAAACCAAGCTTATAACCGCATTATTTTACATTTTTAGGAAAAACGCTCGGACAGGTAAATTTTCTTTTTTAAAACGCCATCTTTTGACATACAATTTTTTTCTATGACGTCATTGGTTTTCGAGTGATGACGTTATCAACGTTGAAGGAAATTTGACTGCTGTGCAATATTTAGAATTATTAAGATTTGAACTGGTTCCAGCGCTCGCTGTTATTTTCCCAAATCACGAGGATGGTGATGTACCCCATCCAAATATTTGGGTTCAACAAGATGGGGCGCCTCCCCATTATGGTGTAGAGGTTCGCCACTATCTTGACGAAATATTTCCCAATAAATGGATTGGACGGAGAGGCGCCATAGAATGGCCACCTCGTTCTCCTGACCTGACTCCGTTAGACTTTTTTTTGTGGGGTTATTTCAAATCGAAAGTGTATTTTAACAAACCGAACAATTTAGAAGATTTAAAAGAACGAATTCGCGTAGAACTTACACAAATATCCCCAGACATAATTGAGGCGAGTATACGAAGTGTTTACACTCGGCTGTTCCAGCCGAGTGTAAACACTTCTTATACTGACACTGTCCCAGTGTCAGTTGGTTGGTGGGGTCCATTTTGAAAATTTACGTTAACTGTTACAATAAATTTAAGTTCAGATGTATTTTTCTAAATTTATATCATTTTTTCAAAAAAATTTTGATACAACATACCAATTGTTTTATATCACTATTTGGTGGATATAAAGATCTACCAAAAACAAGAAAAAAATAATATGGTTGCCATTTAAAGAAAGTGTTGATAACGTCATCACTCGAAAACCAATGACGTCATCGAAAAAAATTGTATGTCAAAAGATGGCGTTTTAAAAAAGCAAATTTACCTGTCCGAGCGTTCTTCCAAAAAATGTAAAATAATGCGGTTATAAGCTTGGTTCCAAACTTTATGACCACGCTGTACATTTAATGGTCAGTGTGCTTTTTAATAAACGTAAAGAATATCTATACATACTGAAAGAATTTAAGTAAGTTTGTTTGAAATTGCGCGGCAATATTATGATATACCGGGCATATTTTTTGACTTGAAACTTTCCAATATCTTGAAAAATAGGCGGTTCACGAAAAAAATTAAATTTAAAGTTTAATAATTCAATGGCGGAAATACATCAGTGCTAGAATTAGTCCCTCTCTTCCTTCCATGTATATGGGGCGGGGGTAACTTTGAAATATTAATAGGAACACGTATATTTTATTACAGATTCGAATTCTACTAGAAAAAGTACGTAGGACTTGTCTGAAACATTTTTTTTCAATTCATGATATATGGAGTTGTAATCGATTAAATTCCATTTCTTTCAATTTCTCGCACTAACAATCTATGCTTACGATTCTGAAATACGTATGCAAAAAATACGTTTTCTTTGTAAATAATCAAAACTAGTCTTAGAAAAACTTTATTCATTTTACAAATTTCGAATAACTGGGAAAATGTGACCTGTAGGAATGTAAATTGTTGATGAATAAATTACTTTTAGTGTAACCCAACAACAACGACGTGTACGTAGTACCACCTTGTGGTGCTTGATTAACCTGAGTCTCCTCGCCTCTCGCGTATCAGGGCGCTTTATTTATTTAAGTCCCTTCGCCTCTCACATATCACAGTACTAGGTTTCTCCTCGCCTCATCATCTTTCGATTAAAGTAAGTACTCAAAATGATGGCTTCCGACTTTAATATATTTATTGATCCGCATTTCAAATGATTGTAGAGAACTGAGAAGTGTATTTTCTTGAATTTCGACACAAACATTTCTGATTCGATCAATTATATTTTCGCGTGTTGTTACTATGATTGTATACTTCGCATTTGTGATAACCCCATAAAAAGAAATCTGGCGAAGTAAGATCTGATTATCTAGTATGCCAATATACTGAACCAGCTTTACCAATCCAGTGATCAATGGAATTACGATCAAGTACTTCACGTGCCACCACCGAATAGTGTGCTGGACAACCATCATGTTGACACCACATGTTCTTTCGCACTTCTAAGCTAACGTCTTCAGCTAACGTATTTCACCATTCAAGTGGCCTTTAATAATGTGGTGCCAATGATTTTGTTTCCAATTATTCCACACCACACGTTGACAGTCCAATCAACTTGGCAATGCCAGTGCGTATTTTCAACACTCCAGTAGTGTGTACTGCGACGATTAACCGTTCTGTGGTTAGTGAAAGACAGAGAACAGCATGTAACAAAAAAAATTGGGGTTTTGTTGTAATTGTTCACATGCCCACTGACAAAAAGTTACCAGATTTTGGAAATCAACACCATAACGACCTTGATGTAAAGACACATGATATGGATAATACTTACGATGTTTTAAAATTTTCCAAGCAATGGTGTGGTACAATCCAGAATCGCGAGCTATTTCTCTTGAGCTAACATGAGGATTAACAACCACTGCAGCTAATAGAACGATTTCATTATTTTCTGCGGTGAATTGTTTGATAGTATGGTAAAATGAAGCACGCTACCGAATCCTATCTGGAAAACGCTGAGCGTAGAGATTGACAGCATTATCAAGATTTCCGCCAGCTCCTCCATACACCAGAACGATTTCAATTTTCTCTTGTATAGTTAAATTCTCCATTCTGTAGTAGGTACTATTAACAGCTTAATAGAAACAGGTCCTTTACTTTTATAAATATTTTCCGAATTGAGTAAAATAAATTGTTTCTTAAAGCTATTTCTTTCTTTTGTACGTTTATTTTGTGTTTTTTGAAATTAGAAGCAATACGAATGGAGGAACTACCACAGACGTTACATACATACATTGTACATACAAAAATATTTTTGCAGAAATTATTTTCAATATAAGAAATAAAAAAGATACATTTATTTTATTTGAAGACACTTAGATAAGTCATGAACGAAGGAAATCGCATTGACCAAGAATGCATATGTGAAGAAGGATGCCGTTCTGGGTTATGATAATAGTACTATCTTAATAAGTGATTTTTCATGGTATTCTTTTTATTGAAAACGAATTGCTGAAACGTATAAATAAGTTCTCAGTGCGAGAAATTGAAAAAAAATTGAATTTCATCGATTACATGAATTGAAAAAATGTTTCAGACAAATCCTACGTACATTTTCCAGTAGAATTCGAATCTGTAATAAAATATACGGGTTTCTATTTAAAATTTCAAAGTTACCCCCGCCCCACCTACATGGTGGGGCAAAGCACTAATGTATTTTTCCTATTGAATTATTAAGTATTAAATCTGGACGTTTTTTCGTGAACTGCTTATTTTTCGAAATATTTGAAAGTTTCAAGTTGAAAAATACACCAGGTATATGCATATTGGATATTAGATGGTATAAGTGCATTATTCGTACAATATTTAAGTACTCTTATATATATATTCCAATATACTGCAAAATATGAAGGCTTACTCTACAATAACAATAAACGTTAATTACAACTAACGTACGTACGTATAACTTATATTAGTCTCCTCCCTATTAAATCTAGAGGTTATTTATAGTAGTTGACGCTAACATAGGTACTTAGTGCTTCAATATTCGCTTGTAGTTTATTAGTGCTCGCACAGTGCTCTGTAAGTTAAATTACAAAACAGCTCCAACGTTGGATGTAGAGAAGTTTTACGAAATGCATATATAATACCTCTTTGACTTGAAAAAGCACTGTTAAGGAGCTATTAAATTTAATCAACGAGTAAAGTGATCTTCCGGTAAAGAGAAATACATATACAAGGATACAAGGACGATTTGACGCGAAACTTTACAATAAAATACAATGCTAGCTAATTGAAGTGGTCCATTTAATGAAACTTGTCTTTTTTAGTGGATTTTTAATAATCTGCAAATTATTAATGCATGCTTACATTATATACTCCTTAATATAAGTTTTCAGATAATTTCTAAAAATTTATTTTTCAGTAATTTTAGAAAAAAATTACGTTATTAACGTTCTCAAAATCATACATTAATGACCCTTATTAATGCATGATTTTCTGTTAATGAACGATTTTGATGGTTTCCATGGTAACCAAGTAAATCAACAAAATCAAAGTTAATACAGCTACAAAAATTCTTTGTGAAACTACAACACAGGCTTGTCATACCACTCCTTCTACCGACGCTGAAATAAATTCTGTGACAAATATCCAAAGTAGTGAGGTAAACTTACATTCACAAAACCATACAAATTCTAATGCGTGTCCAATTACTTTTAATAATTGTAATATTTCGACTATGAAGATATATAATTATAATAATGATCATTAATAAATAAAAAAAATTTGTAAACTGTTTTTCTCCACTCATTAATGTACTTGTTGGTTAAATAACTATTTTGTGATGTGCTGCATATGACGTTTAGTACTAGGTAGCTTCATTTTTGCTCTTATACTTTTAGAAAATGCCGCCTCTTAGCAACGACGATTTGAATATAAGGTTTCGAGTGGTACAAAATGGATGGTCTAACAGAGAAGTCGCTAGATTTTTAAATGTAATCACATAGTGTGATCAAGCTATTGAGAGATACAATAGAACTGGTAGTGTAATTTACACACGGACGTTGTTGCCAACGTAGTACAACTCTAGCGCAAGACCAATATCTGAGTTTACTTGTGTTGCGTAATCCTGTGCAATATTCTAGGGCGCTTAATAATACCTTACGTGACGCTGCAAATGTGGTGATATCCAATGGAACAGTTAGAAGGAGATTAAATGAGTTTAATTTACGAGCGCGGAGTAGAATACGTGCTCTTCTAACTAGGGAACATCACATTGCCAGAAGACAGTGGGTTGAATATCATCGGTATTGGAATGAAGAAGATTGGAGTAGGTGCATGTTCACTGATGAATCTCGATTGACTTTGCATCATTCAGATGGTCGAGTTTTAGTATAAAGAAGACCAGGAAAATGCCGTCCTAAACGTAGTATGATACAACGTATATCGTTTGGAGGTGGCGGTGTTACTGTATGGGGAGGAATTTCATTAAACAGACACACCGACTTTGATATCTTTAGACGCCAAACCATGAATGCCGAAAGATATAGAGATATGTGCATTATACCAATTGTTATTCCATTTGTTCAGAATTTTGGACGTCATTTCATATTAGTGGACGACAATGCAAGACCATACCGTGCAGCGATAGTCAACGATGTTTTAAAAAATTAACGCATTGAGAGAATGCTATCTCCCGATTGTAATTGCATAGAACACGTATGATAAACTAGACCAACAGCTGCGGGCACGTCTTCACCAACCTGCGACGCTAGAGAAACTAAGTGATGCGTTACGCGAGGAATGGATGGAATTACTCATAACTTTATAAATACTCTAATTGGGTTGCATGTCAAGAAGATGTTTGGCTGTACTATGTGCAAGAGGTGGTTCGACAAGATATTAATTAGAAGATAAGATTAAAATTGAGTTGGCTTTATAAATTTATATCAGAATAATTGAAACATACATGAGTAGGTAAACCCCACCAGTTTTGTATAATTCAAAGGTATTTTTAATAATATAAAATATTATTAAAAATCTGGTGTGAAGAACATAAATACATGTTCACTATTAATATTTTTTGTGAACGTGTCCGAACATATCCCTCCCCAGAGACGTAGATGTGGATGGGGCGAGGTACTTCGGCTGTCTGACAACAGGCAGCGCTGAATTTAGTTCTACGCCCGGTCTGGATAATTTCGGTGATGTGGTGATGTGGTTCTTTTTTGTGAATGTGTCTGAGAATATCCTTTCTCCAGCAGGGGCGTACCGACGAGCCTGTAGAAAGGCGAAATACGTATCTACGTCTCTGGGGAGGAATATGTTCGGACACGTTCACAAAAAATATTTATAGTGAACCTGTATTTGTGTTCTTCACACCAGATTTTTAATAATATTTTATATTATTAAGAATAGCTTTGTATTATAAATTTGAGTCGTTTGTTATTTATTAATATTTTTATTTGTTTTTTAATTTCAATTTTTAGTAAAAATATTGTTGAAAACAATGCGTTGTGAAAGTTTATAATAAAATTGACTTAAGAACTGTTTATTGTCTTTTATTAAATATATACAAACTATAACCTGTCGTTTGCTGTATAGTAATATGGAAAAATTAGAGTGGACCACTTCGATTGGCAAGCATTTACATACAAACTTATTTTTTTTATTAACTCAACTAACTTAACTCCTATATATTTGCAATGTATTCCTTAGTTTGGAACAATGAGTAAATTATTTGACAACTTAGTATAACTGTGTATATAAAGCTATATAGATCACTAATCATTACACAAATCTGTTTGTCAGGTCTGTAGGTCCAAAACGTTTTAAACGTTGCCCTTGACAAGCGTCTCAAATAATTCACGCACATTTGAATGATCAATGTTTTTGTCTCTGTATTTTAAGCTGCATCTAGTAAATTTAGCTTTTGCAGTGGGGATTTGAAGATCTTTCGATTATATTATTTGGGATATACCAGGGCACGTTAGTTATAATATAGAATAATTTACTATGTATACATTACAGAATTTCTAAATAGAAATTGCTGGCTGTTCTTCACAGTTGAATTTCAGGTCCACATGGGTTTAAGTAATTATTTATGTACTAATAACTTGTTCTGCAACCTTAGGTTGATATTTCTTACCAATTAACCAGTACAGTTGACGGTGTTCTATGATTAGTTAGTTAGAGTCTATTAGGTCATCATCCTGTCCATATGGAATCTTAAGATATTTTACCTCATTTCTATGGATTAGCTGTTGATTGTTTAATTTTACTGTGTGAATGTCACATTCATATTTTGTATTCTCTTGAAAAAGGCGTATACTGCCGAAACATGTAGAGTTTTTTAAATACATATATTTTGAAGTAATATACAGACCTTTAATCGCCTACTGATTAGGTTTACCATATATATATATATATATATATATATATATATATATATATATATATAATAGTTTTACGAGAGCATTTGCTAAGTGATTTACAAACTCAAACCGCTCTAACTTTTCACAATCTCTGTAGGATTGATGAAGAATAAAAGCGTTACATGAAGCCATATCCACAATTGCAAAAAAAAATTCTACAGGCCATCGTCTAGTGAGGCGCGAGGATGAATAAACACTACGCTTTTGGTCAAGCGAATCGACCCCGCTTTTGGTACTTTTATAAAAACAAATTATTTCTAGTTTTCCAATGGATTCATATAAACTAGCACTGTGGTGTATACTATAAATAAAAACTGCTTTATTCTTTTTTGGAACAAATGATACTAAAGGCATATCTTTGGTGTAACTATACATTATAGACAAAACTAGCAGCTCTGTTGATGCTAAGAACTGTCGAGGTATTTCTCTTCCGTTTTCCCTTATTATATCTACGTAAGTTAGTCCACATCCGAGTAGCTCCTGAATCAATTCAACGGAGGTAAACCAATTTACCAGTGATGTTACGATTCGTTTTTTTTTCAATTTTATTTCATCTTCAGACAAAGTAGCTCCATCACTTCCCTTTTTGTAATACAAATATGCGTTATAAAAATAATTATTTCGTGCGTCAGTAAGAGACATTATCTTTAGCCCGTACTTATTTGGTTTATTAGGCATGTAGATAATGTAGATGTAAGATAAGCTACTATAACATAAAAACGCTTGCAAGACATAGCGCAATGAAGTACATCCTTTTCTGTACCATTCGCAGCAAATAAAGATTGAAGTCTCTCATGACCTGACCTGAAAATTTGAGTATATAAAAATAAACCGAGAAATGCACGGAATTCCTCTCGAACAACACATTTCATTTCAGGCCTATTAAATTCTTTGAATTTGAGACGGTATTCATCAAGATTTTCATTTGTCCATGTAAGTACTTTATCGAGAATATCATTGGTGAACAAAAAGTTCCAGACATCTATTGGGTCAGCCTTACTACCCTAATTTCTAGCAGCATTACGGTAAGCCAGAGTCACCCAGACCCTTAACGAACAATATACTCGTAACACAAGTTCTGTTTAGGGCGTGTTGACGAAGACTAAATATTGGGAATATATATATATATATATTTTGTATTCTCTTGAAAAAGGCGTATACTGCCGAAACATGTAGAGTTTTTTAAATACATATATTTTGAAGTAATATACAGACCTTTAATCGCCTACTGATTAGGTTTACCATATCATACCAAGGTCACGAAGTTATTATATATATATATATATATATATATATATATATATATATATATATATATATATATATGTAGGCAAGGAGTCTTTGCCGTTAAAACAAGTATGAAAAACAATTGTTGTTGGGGAATCCGGCAATAAAAACCATTAATTACTTAATGTTCTTTATTTTTTTACCCTATATCTCGCTCTGAGGTTTAGAGCTTCTTCGGGGGTCACTTTAATAAGAAAAAAATGTACACAACTTAGATATTTAGTCAAACAATCATAAGAAAAATTCTACTTACAAATGTGAACACTATTATGCGAAAATTATATATTACAAAACATGATAGGTCGATAAATTTGTCAATTGTCCCACGTAACACAAATAGAATGTCATAATTAATTTAAAAACTCTTGTTAGTGTCAGATCTGACACTAACAATTTAAGCGCAATATATGCTTTTCTACTGACCTTTTCAAATACCAAAAATTTAAGTCACCATAATACACATAACACTAGCTCAATTAATGTTATTTAACACATTTGTCCCTCCGTAATATATTATATATAATAATTTTTTAATTAGTGTTAAAAAAAAATTTTCATGAGATTGTACTTGCAATTCCAATCGTTAGAGTGAACCGTTTTTGTAACAGCACATTCAAGATTGAATATGGGACTTTTTAACGTCATTGCATAATTTTCGTTAACCTTGACATTGGGTCGTTTCACCGACGCTTTTTTTTTACATCTGGTTCACATAGAACGACAAACTGCATTGAATTTTAAACAATTCCATGCAGTTCCTTTTAACATCCGAAATGACAGAGTTAGTATTACATCATGAGTGAATTATTTCACTACACGTTGCTCATGATTGTTTTTAGATGTGTTGTTATATTATAAATTATAATAGTTTTTTTTTAAAAGAGTTTTTAAATTAATTATGACATTCTGTTTGTGTTACGTGGGACAATTGACAAATTTATCGACCTATCATGTTTTGTAATATATAATTTTCGCATAATAGTGTTCACATTTGTATTAAAGTGACCCCCGAAGAAGCTCTAAACCTCAGAGCGAAATATAGGGTAAAAAAATAAAGAAGATTAAGTAATTAATGGTTTTTTATTACCGGATTCCCCAACAACAATTGTTTTATATATATATATATATATATATATATATATATATATATATATATATATATATATATATAGTAAATTCAATCAGTTGGCGATTAAAGGTCTTAAAGTATATATATTTAAAACAACCCTACATGTTTCGGCAATGATGCCTTTATCAAGGATATAAAAAATATAAATTTTATTTTTTTATATCCTTGATAAAGGCATCATTGCCGAAACACGTAGGGTTGTTTTAAATATATATACTTTAAAGTAAAGCCAGACCTTTAATCGCCAACTGATTTAATTTACCATATCATACCAAGGTCACGAAAATATTATATATATATATATATATATATATATATATATATAGGTATATATATATATATATATATATATATATATATTGGGCAATACTGATGCTATATCGAATCCGTATGTTGAAGTTGATACTTTAAAAAGGCGATTCTACATTTTTCCATATTCCAAGGATAGAAAAACAAAAACACATTATGTGAGAAGCCAGTTTGTTTACAGTGCATTAAGAATATATGTGTAACTGTTTATAAAAACTCGCGCTATAATTTAATGTTGGAATGTTTCAGTATTGTGCTTCTGTTATTTTTGTATATGCTGTTCAATTTAAAACATTTATGTGCAAAATATAATATACTTTTCTATATTTTAGAAAGCTAAAAACATTTCATATGGATGTTATATTCCGAAAAGATTTCGATTTAGTTGAATTTCTGTAATAAATATTTTCTAATACCAACGTACTTTTATAGTTCAGATTTCAGTACAAAATGTACAGTACAGTACATAATGATATGGGACAAACCTATTTTATCACAAATTTTAAAATATACAGGTGACTCAAAAACATACGACAAACATCAAAACAAAAATTTTTTGTTTAATAAACATATGTCCGCAAATCAGCCGTTTTAGCATAGAAAAGGACACATTTCTTTGGTATTATTTTGCAAAAAATGTTTAGGAGGACATTAATAAATCACTTTTTGTTCTTGTTGGACTTTGTTTTATTGACAAATAAATGATAGTTTACAAAAAATATTGAAAATATTGACCATTTGCTTCAACACAAAGATTGCACCGTCGGTTCATTGACTCGCGGACTCTATGGAATATTCCGAGAATAGCTTCTGCATGTGTACAACTCGCCATTATTATTGCTAAGAGATCTTCCTCATTTCAAATAGGCGTTTCGTAAACTAAAGATTTCAGAAAACCTCAAAGGAAAAAATCCAGTGGGTTGACATAGGGAGCATGCTGCTTCCAATCCATCGGCGGGGAAATTGCTGGTCCATACTGGCGCACGTTTAAACCAAAATATGGAGGTGTCCCATCATGTTGAAACCACGTGTTATTTCTAATGTTTAAAGGAATATTTTCCAACAATAGAGACAAAATATTTAGCAGAAAATTCAGATAAATGTCTGCCTTCAAACGAGCAGGTATCAAGAGAACTATTAGATTCTCTCCATCAATACCAGCGCACATGTTAACACTAAAGTGTTGCTGGTGTGTTCTGGAGATCACAGCGTGGTGATTTTCATCATGCCAAATGTGACTATTTCTACTATTAAAAAAACCATCCCGCGTGAAACATGCCTCATCAGAAAACAATACTACTCTTCCGAAATCAGGTTCGTCGTGACCCAAAAATAATTGGCAAAAGCCCAATCGGTACGGTACGGATAATCTTCAGGATTCAGAGCTTGTACGCGTTGTAAATGGTAAGAGTATAGAAGTTGTTCATGAATAACACGGTGTACCTTCGACTTGGAGGATCCAATATGGTATGCAATTGCGCGAACACTTGTAGATTGGTTTTCTTCCACACGGTCTAAAATTTCTTCTTCAAATTGTACCGTATAGCTGTTTTTGGACGACCACCACCACCAGTGTATTCACACAAGCGTGCTACGTTTCTTCCATTACACTGGGCTGCACCATAAGCAAAGTGCATATCAGCAAGTTCTTCAAATGATAGCAGTTTGAAATTATTATTCATTTTTAAATTAAATTAACAATCAACAAAGTTAATGTTATGATGACAACTAAATGTCACAAATTACTACGATCCCAAAATCGGCATCTGTGGAATGTTTATGGTAATAAAGAAATGTTTCTGCTGTCCAACAAAACTGTAGTAACAAAAAATGTTTAACAAAAGACAGTGGCACCCAACTAAATCAAGAATTACTTTAGTTATTTGGATATGATTTAAAACAATTTATTACTCTACACAACAAACGGCTAATTTGAAAGCATATGTTTACTAAACAAAAAATTTTGGTTTTAATGTCCCCTACCACCCCTTCAAGTTTGTCAGTATATTTTTGGGACATATTGTATATTCATATATGTAGATATACAGATAGGGTCTGACAGACCCTGGGTCACCACGAACGCAGCATAAACAACGCTCACCAGTTAATGGTTAACTAAAAAAATCTGTGATAGGTAACATTTCATAGAATTGATACGCAGGTTTTTTTCAGTTTATAGAGTAAACCGATGCGCCAAACCTTGTCAAATACCTGTCTTATATTCAGAAACGCGCTAGAACAATACTTTTTATCCTCCAGAGCGTCATCAATTTTTATGATAGCTCTATGTAGCTGTTCAGCAGTACCGTGTTCAATTAATATTATAATTAATGATATTAACTAACGCACAAAATTGTTTTTTTCTCTATATCCACACAAAAATAACATAGTAAGTATACTTTAAATGATTGTAAAACGCACGTCGTCGAAAACATCACATTCGTGTTTAATCATGTAATTTTTACTAATTTGATCCATCGCGTGACAGTTTACGCGGAGTTGCGGAAAAGTTCTCTCTTATCACCAGATCGATTTTCAAGGTAAAGTGCACGTCATATAAAAAGTGTACACTTACATATTATCAATTTATGCCATGCTTATTAAATTTCTTATTTGATTTGTAAAATTTGACTTAAGTTATAGGTATTAGTATTGTATGAATAACCTATCAAGTCTATAAGTGACAGTATGAATATATTTGTTCGGTTTACGCCACTAAAAAACTGATTTTATGCTCATAAGAGTTGTACGCATTTTATATGATGCGCACTGTACAATTAGCGAAATTTTGACAGTAGACTTTTAAAACAAGACTGAAATCAGCAATGCATACATCATGGCGAAAGTGCTGCCAACTTTTGAAAATGACTCTCACGGCAAATTGTTTGGAAACTACATGGGTACTACACTAGCAACATTTAGTACATGTTAATATTTCCAAATATGTATTTGTATGCTAATGAAATAGTGTTTGCGATAGTATCTCATTAAATAAATAGCTTTTTTTGCTAAATAAAACACTCGAAACTATTTCATTATTGCTTCTGCAAGATTTATTTACAAAGGTTTCACAACTATTATCATAAGGTCAATAATTTCCAGGCATACCTATTTTAGGTTAAAAAATATGTTTTTTCTATTTTGCGTTCGAAATGAACTCATTATGACACCCAAAATAGTATCGAAATGAGCTTCATTTCGATACGCTTTTTTCATTTTTCAATGTTGGCGTTGTTCGAACACAGAAATAAATTTCATTGCTGTCATTTGATTTTAATAATTTAAGTACATTTGACAGATATGATATATGTTCGTGCTCTACACAAACAACGTATATCGTATACAATTGACAACAAGATATATTAGTTTCTATGCCACTCATGTTTATATTTTTAAATAAAATATCAAGTAATGTTAACGAAAATTAATAAATAATACGTAGTATAATATACTTCGCGGATAGCAAGATTTAAATTTGACAATGTCAAGTATTAATGTGACCAACTGCATGCTTTATATAAAAATTAAACTAAAATTAATGTAAAAAATGCAAAATAGAAAAAATAGTATAAAAAACTCGTTTCATAAGGCCTTTTGCCGCACTCGCTCTTTAGAAGAACTCGTTTTCTAAATTGATCTCGTGCGGCAAAATGGTGCCTTATGAAACTTGTTTTTTAATATACTATTTTTATAACGTGTGTCCATTTGAATAGTCAATCTAGGTTACTTTGAAATTTTGAAAGAATAAGACGCATATATATTAGTATGTGTTTGTTGTTCCGTAAACGTAAATCCAAATGACATTTGATAACGTCAATCACATTTGTTATTTATTTGTACGTATGAAACTGTCAAAATAAACGACTTCGTAGGTTAAGTAGTAAATTTTAATTTACGACATACTTCTAAATGTTCTCAGTAAATCACATGCTACTAGATTGACTTTTCAAATGAACACCGTTATCTATACGAAATGGTGACATTTCGAATTTTCTGACAGTTGCTAAAGCTTCAATTATTTTCACAAGGACTAAAAAAATAATATTTTTGCAATCGCTAAAATACTAAGATAACTATATACCAAGTGAGCACAGGCGAGTCGTCGATAAGTATTACCATTAATTAGTAAGGCAGCGACAGTCATAAGACTTGCGAATATTAACACAGGAAAGGAATATGAATACTGTTTTCCTGGTCGCTTCTACGCATGCAAGTTAACTAATGAAATAGATTATTATATCATTTTAACCAATGAGATAACGTAGAAATAATACGTTGAAAATCCGCGCAGAATTTATGTCACGTGAGATTTGCAAACATCATTTACGTCAAGTATATCTAGAAATGTCAGTCAGATTTAGAATGTTGGTTGAAGGTTATCCATTTCCAAAGTAGTAAAAGTAGCAAATTATTATGTCTTGTTCAGGAATAAACAAAGCAGCCCTGATCTAATACATGTGGTGAATTTTATTTATTTATAAACATAAATTCTTAAGAATAGAAATAAAACTACAGTTTTAATCTTCACTTTTAATCATTACTCGTAAAACGACAATTGTTTCGCCAACACAGTGGCGAAACAATTGTCGTTTTACGAGTAATGATTAAAAGTGAAGATTAAAACTGTAGTTTTATTTCTATTCTTAATTATGGATCTTCATCAAGTAAATGCCGAATCAATTCAATAAATTCTTAAGATTTTGTAGAAGTAGGTAACTATAATAAGGAATTTCAAAAGATAACAAGATAAATTAACAACAATAAAAGTTTCGTACTAAATATCATTGTTGAATTCTAGACCTAATTATTAACTAAATGTTCAAATAGACCTCCTTCCTGCATTAAAAAGTAATCGAACAGATTATACTAATTTTTAAAAACATTATTTATCATTTGTGGAGTTACAATATTACTTAGGTCAATGATCCTCGCACGCAATTCTTGCCTATTTGATGGAGTAAGTAATTCAATGTACGAATACGGCAATATACTGCCGTATCCGTACATTGAATTACTTATAAATGGCAACAAAAAGAAGTCATTTGGCGATAAATCCGGTGGTCCCGGTGACCCATTTAATTGGACCTTAACTTCAAATCTATTTTTCTCCAAAATTAGCATTTAATAAATTGGTAACTCTACGGGTGCTATGTGCAGGGAAGCCGTCTTGCTGCAACCATATTTCGTTAAAATCAAATTCCTCCCGTAAAGCAGGAATAATATTATTTTTTAATAATCTTAGATATTCATTTTCATTCAAATTCCCATCAATAAAAAAGTTCCAATTGTCCAATTGGCAATAATACCAGCCCACGTATTTACCCTTTACAGATATTGCCTCCGTGTTGGTACGTCAAAATGTAAATTTCTGCGAGACCAATATCGACAAATTGCACGATTATGTCGCCCGTGAACATAAAGTGTTTTTTCGGCTGTAAATAAAGTTTTGTTGAAAAATAGTTCATCAGTATGATATTTATTAATCATTATTTCACAAAATTCCATTCGGCGGTAATAATCATCGGGAAGTAGTTCTTGTGACGTTGAAATTTTGTAACAGCGATATTTATTTTTCTTTAAAATCTTTTGCCCCATTGTAGCATTAATGTCCATTTGTCGTGAGGACTTAGTTGGATCGAATTCTATAGCAACACATACTTGAACGTCTAGCGCATTAAAATTTTCAACACAAGCTTCTTTATTTTTATTATTTATCAAAGAAAATGTTTTCTCAAAACGGTGAACCGTGTTACGAATGCGCTAGGAATATTCCTCTCGGAAAAATTTACTGCAAATAAATCCCTGGTCATTTCTGCAGAATTACCGCCATAAAACTGCGTAACTATAAATAGTTTTTGAGACATGCAGTCCCAGATATTGGTAAGTGGCGCAATATTTAATTTTTTGTCCATAATTTAAGATAAGATCTCTTTGTACGTCACCTATCCACATATATTCTTTTTTTTTCTGCGTTTACTTCTAGACCCCATTTACGATACATTTCCCTTAAAGTAAGAATAGTCTGCCTCGCTGTATGAGCTTTCACACCATCCTGATGGAACCATACGTTGTCTTGCACAATTTGGTAGTTCTCCTACCAAAAAATTCTGTAGCATGTGTATATAACAATGGGAGTTAACGGTGACTGCTTGATTATTTTCCTCGAAAAAGTATGATCCAGCGATTCCAAAAATTTATACTCCACACCATATTGTCACATTCTGGTCATGTAGAGGTTTTTAATATTACTGTTGAGTATTTTTCGATGATCAGCACCGACAATTCCGTTTATTTATGAAACCGCTTAAATGAAAGTAAGCTTCGTCCGTCATTAATAAACAACGCAACACATCTTGATCTTCATTCAAGATTTCTAAGAATAATCTGCAAAATGTTATGCAAAGTGCTCTAACGCCTTCCTTTAGAGGCTGCATGATCTTAATTTTATATGGGTGAAACGTAAATCATTTCTAAGAATTCTACGGAGACTTCTTTCAGAGATTCGCAGGGCCAATGAATGTTTTTTTCGCAGATCGCATCGGAATTATGTTAACGGCGAGATGAATCCTTTTAATGTCTTCTGGTGTCCGAACAGTTGCAACACCACCTTGAAATTTTGATACAACACTGCCTCTTTCATTAAAATCATTCATCCACCTTAAAATTGTCTTCCGCGATGGAATTCTCCCATGTCTTTCAACATTAAGTTCCCTCCGAAAACTTCTTTGAGCTTGGATTACGGAACCATTTCTAACAAACTCTTTCACTTCATAAATACGTTGGTTTAGTGGAAAATTCTCCATTCTAATCAAAATTGCATGTATAGGCATGAAGTTTAACGTCAAACTAACTGATATCACATTATTTAGTTTTGCATAGCAACCTATTCATAATGTGTCATACCAGTTGCCGAACCCTGTAGTATGCTGAAAGGAATATACTAAATAAAAGTTCACAACAACGTTGTCCTTAAAGTTTCTATTTAATAACTTAAAGCTTAGGTATAATTAAAATTAATAAAAGAAAAATTATGTATGTATGTACATAGATAACAATGAACAATTCTTTATAAAATGAAAGATATTAACGGCTTCGTAATTGTAATTAAAATAATATATGTATGGAACGATACAGATGCACGTAGTTTGATTTATCCAGGACCGAAAAAAACGTGTAACGCAACACTCGACAGCGTGATTCACTGCGTATACACAAACGAGCATTTGTTGCTGGTGGAGGTGTTTTCTCAATGAAAGCTGTAGTGTAGGAGGGCCTTTTCTTAAAAGATCGATAGAATGCGGGGTAGTTTTGATGGTCGAGTTAGGAATAACCAATCACATTATAAACAAGTAACCCTATCAAACTCTAATTAAAGACGCGAGAGAAAAAGGTTGTGACGACGATGACGTTTACAGAATTAAAAAGTTTCTTGCAAAAAATACTTGAAAATGATATGTCACACGACATGGCTTAGTTAATCGTGACAATAGTGAATTAAACGCGGCGATAAAATAATGTCAGTTGATACGCGGTCTGTATAATTTTGACATGTATAAAAAATCTGGTTTAATACTAAATAAAACTTGATCGTTGGTGGCAGGTAGTTACGTTTGCTTGATGTTAGACAATAGAAAGCCTTTCTCTTGAAAATATAAATAAAATCACATAAAATGTCTTGAATTTGGTTCAACATTTTTATGTTTGGTTTAATTTATAACTAATAAAATAAAACAGGATTAAAAAGATACTTGATATATGCGGAGTGTTAAATGTTAATCCATGTTTAATCTACTTCTATTTTTATTAGAGCATGACAATGTCAAGGATATAAAAAATATAAATTTATATTTTTTATATCCTTGACAAAGGCATCATTGCCGAAACATGTAGGATTATTTTAAATATATACACTTTGAAGTAATAACCAGACCTTTAATCGCCGACTAATTAAGTTTACCTTATCATACCAAGGTCATGAAAATACTATATTTATATATATATATATATATATATATACATATATAACGTGTGTTCATTTGAAAAGTCAATCTAGGTTACTTTGAAATTTTGATAGAATATGACGCATATATATTAGTATGTGTTTGTTGTTCCGTAAACGTAAATCCAAATGACATTTGATAATGTCAATCACATTTGTTATTTATTTGTATGTATGAAACTTTCAAAATATAAGACTTCGTAGGTTAAGTAGTAAATTTTAATTTACGAAATATTTCAAAATGTTCTCAGTAAATCACATGCTACTAGATTGACTTTTCAAATGAACACTCATTATATATATCGTTTATTTAATAATATAAAACATTACATAAAATAGCTAGTGATTTTTTATTGAATTTGTTTGCTAGAAATGCTGAGCAAAATTGCTTTCTCTTGCAACCGTTTTAAGTTTATAATGTCTTCAGCATCCAAATTTTTTTGTACGCGCCCAATCTAACGCCATATTTAATGCTTTCACGCCATCCGAATGCGGTACTTTAGGAATTTCAAGTTCTTGATTTTTTAATAATTTATCGTCTTCATCATCTTCATCTTCATCTTCGCTTTCATATGTGACTGTATCTTTATTCCATTCTTCAATATGAGTCTTTGTGTATTGGTCTATGGTCGGTTCACTTTCAATATTATTCAATAAAGTGATTGTTTCAGCTACAATTTCGGAAGTTTCTTCATTCCATTTTCGTTGTAAAACACTTAAGGGGAGAGTGTCTTCTTCGTCAGATTCAGTATTGTCGCTGTCTGATAATATGTTATGCCAACATTTAGCGATAACAGATTGCTCCAATTTATCCCATGCAGTGGCTAGATTCAATACAGCATTCTTTAACGACAGATTTTTAAGAGCTTCCTGAATATTTTCTGTACTGGAAATTATAGAGGCCAGTAAACTTTTCCTATAATAAAGCTTAGTGAGCCGTAAGACGTTCTGATCCGGCTGTATCAATAGTGTTACGTTAGGAGGCATAAACATTGCAAATATTTTGCCATCAGTTGTTTTTAATTCTGCTTCCGAGGGATGAGAAGGAGCGTTATCAAGAAGAAGGATGGCATATTCTCTGATGTTTTTACTGCGTAAAAATGCTCTAACCTCAAATTATGAAAATCAACTACGGTATCTTTTTTTGTTTGAACTTACCTCAGGAACGAACTGGTTCAAAACCAGTCTTTCGTCATCCATGCATTTGCGTTGTTCTTGTAGACAACTGGATTGCAGAAATTTTTAAAGCATCTAGGCCGATTTGCTTTTCCAATTATGAGTGACTTTAATTTGTGTGAGTCAGCTGCATTTGTACAGCCGAGGAATGTAATTCTTTGTTTCGCAATTTTCATTCCCGGAACCTTTTTTTCAGCAAGCGAAACATAGGTCCTATCAGGCAACAGTTTCTAAAATAACCCAGTCTCGTCAGCATTATAGAGTTGATGTTCATTTAAATCAAATTCCGCAATTTTTTGTCTCAATTGTTGTTTAAAGGATCCACTAGATGTAGCTAAGGTGATAATTTTTCTCCGGTAATTTTCAAATGACGAATTCCGAAGCCCTTTTTAAAGCGTTGGAGCCACCCATAACTGGCATTAAATTTATGTGTACTTTGTTGCACCTTATCATAAAAAAATAAAGCCCTTTGCCGTATTATTTCAGCAGTAACCAGAATGTTTCTCTGTCGCTGTTTAAGAAACCATGTGTATAGAATTTTTTCCATTTTTGAATATTTCGCTTCTCTTAATGTACATTTTTTGCTAGATGTTGACGTACTAGCCAAAACAGCGACGATTTTTTTCTTTTTATTTTTAATTGAGCAAACTGTTGATTTTGCTACGCCCTACTTTTTTGAAATGGCCTATGGTCACTCAAACCTTTTTCATAATCTTCTATTAGTTTACCTTTTTCGCGTAGGTACAAACACTTTGCATTCACTTTTGTCATGTTATGACAGTTAACGTACAGCACAAGAGCATTCACTAAACACTGTGGCCCGCTTTTACATATTGTAGCATATCATACAGACAGGGAAACCCCCGATTACTTAAAAATTAAAACTATTCAGTATTCACGTTTTCGAGTATGTTCGTTGTTCATACTACAGAGTATGCAATAGAAATTATTTTGTGTTCACGGTACTGAGATATTCACATAAACGAGTTTTCACGTTAACGAGATCTTACTGTTATATATATATATATATATATATATATACAGGGTGTCCAGAAACTCTCCTGACAAAAGAAGACCGGAGATTCCTCTGATAATTTTATTAATTAAACCCAAATTCACCTAGTCCGAAAATGCTTCCTAAGGGAGCTAGAGTTCTTTGAAGATGGCGCCTTTTATTTTTTTTTTAAATTCCTCCAGAACGCTTCTATTTAGAAAAACAAAAAATGGTATGCTTATTTATCCTACAGAGATGAATCGATTCCATCAATTGCGAATTTCTAGTACCGGTCATAGGCGTCCGTTTTGGGTAGGTCAACGGTTATTTGTGACACTAGATTAGTAAATTTTCAGGTATTCCAGTACTAAAATGTACTCTTACTTTAATTCGGTAGGATACACCGTTTTCTAGAAAAATCGATTTGTAAATTTTTCGTTTTTTCTTCATTAAAGTTCAATTTATTATGTACCTACTTATTTTTAGCGACGAAGTTGGCTTGGACTATCAAGGCATGGATGAAAATTAATTTAATAAATTAAAAACAAATTATTTATTACAATGGAACGAAACTAACAAAAAAAGAACAAGTATCAAAGGTAGGTTGTTACAAAAGTTGCTCGATGTGATGACCATTAGTCTCTATGCATAAGTTTACCCTTTTGCTTAGAGAACGCCGAATTCTTGCAAAAATTCCAAAGTTATTTCTAAATTCGTTGCAAGCATCTTGTATCCTTAGCCAGAGTTGTGCGCGATTTTGTATCGGAACGGAATAAACAAATGCTTTTATGTATCCCCAAACACAATAATCGCAAGGATTCAAATCCGGCGACCTTGCTGGCCAAGCAACTGGACCGCCTCTTCCAATCCAATGGTCTTCGTAGTTATTATCTAGAAAGTCTCGTACATTCCTGCTAAAGTGGGCCGGACAGCCGTCCTGTAGAAACCATAAGTTTTGCCGAATATTTAAACGCAGCTCATCTAACAAATCAGGTAAAATATTTTGCAGGAAATGTAAGTAATCAGCACCATTTAAACGAGCAGGTAATTCCACAGGTCCAAGTAGATAATCGTCAACTACTCCTATCCAGACGTTTATGCTAAACCTATGCCGATGCTTAAATTCTTGAACAACGTGGGGATTGTCACCAACGTACGAATAATAATGTGCATTATGTACATTAAAAATTCCATTTTTTGAGAATGTAGCTTCGTCACCAAACAAAATGTTCCTGAAGAAATCTTCATCTTGATTTTTCTGATTTTGTAACCATCTAGCGAATTCTACGCGAGCAGGAAAATCTCCTTCTAGCAGTGCTTGCACCTTTGTAAAATGAAAAGGATATAAATTTTCTTTGTGTAAGATATTTCCTACGGAAGATTTTGAAATTGTGGGGTACATGGCAGATAGTCTTCGAACGCTAATTTCTGGATTTTCCTCAACTTCCATTAAAATAACATCTTCATGTTCTGCTATTACATCATTATGTCTCCCTGTTTCATTATTTTTTGGGACCACTGAACCTGTTTCTCTTAATCGTTGATGAAGAGCTGTAAATGTTGAGTGAGTGGGATGCTGACGATTGGGAAATTTTTCAGCGTATCTACGTTGCGCCGCTCGAGCGGTACACCTCATTTCGCCATAAACTAAATGCATATCGGCGTATTCCTCATTAGTAAAAACCATTTCTTTTTAAATTGAAATCGTTGTGTTTGAATAACACAAAGTAAAAAATGAAAAGATAAACTTCGCGAACTGACAACAATTTGACAATGAAAAACGTAGGTTTTACTTCTGTTGGCAGTTCAGAGCTAACTATTGCAAAAAATAAAAAATTGAACTTCATTGAAGAAAAAACGAAAAATTTACAAATCGATTTTTCTAGAAAACGGTGTATCCTACCGACTTAAGGTAAGAGTACCTTTTAGTACTGGAATACCTGAAAATTTAATAATCTAGTGTCACAAATGCTTAAAAGTTAAAGACAAAAAAGTTATGCCTTAAAATAACCGTTGTCCTACCCAAAACGGACGCCTATGACCGGTACTAGAAATTCACAATTGATGGAATCGATTCATCTCTGGAGGATAAATAAGCATACCAGTTTTTGTTTTTCTAAATAGAAGCGTTCTGGAGGAATTTAAAAAAAAATAAATAGAAGGCGCCATCTTCAAAGAACTCTAGCTCCCTTAGGAAGCATTTTCGGACTAGGTGAATTTGGGTTTAATTGTATTAAAATTATCAGAGGAATCTCCGGTCTTCGTTTGTCAGGAGAGTTTCTGGACACCCTGTATATATATATATATATATATATATATATATATATATATATATCATAATTTTATAAAAATAAAGGTATCCAACTCGGAGACTTGGAATTGAATAAAACTTGGAAGCTTTATGTAGAGTGAAAACTTTTAGAGAATAGCACATACGTCATAATGCGTTAGGAACATATTAGGGTTGGGAGAGTTCATTATATCCCATTTGATCCAGTTTAGGGGTGTTTGTATAGAAGTTTCGTGCCGATTACAATTAAGTTACATTTAGGTTTATGTTTTATTGTTGCTTCTTTGAATTTAGTAAATTATCGTTATTTAAATAATTGTCGAGACATTGGAGGTTCTGTTACATTTCTTAAATCTTTTGTAAAACCTTAAAAAATGGAACTATTTGTTACTTTTTTATACCACATATATATATACTGGTATTGACATACATGTATTACACTGCTATTGTTTTTATTGCATATGTATTGTAATATTACTTGTCAAAAATAAAATTTTTTAAATAATTTTATCTTACAGATGTTAACTTGTAACTAATTATAACAATATACTCTCTAGACAACATGAAATATTTATATGTATCTTTATCGTAGCTTGGAATAAACCAATATCTACTTCAAATTATAATCATTTTGATTTCATAAATGTAAAATAAACTTTAACTACTACGCTGAGTTCAAAATTATTCTCTAAAATAAGAAAGTTTATGAAGCGAAAAATTTATTGAGTTAATTTTATTTAAATTATACTAGCAGCGATATTCATAACGAGGTAGATTCAAAGATTCACATTAATACTTCCGTAAATAATAATTTGCTTTCCCAATATCAATGAAATTCATTAGAAACATTTTAGTTTTATGAAAAAACATCATTTTTACAATTATAAAGTTTTTCAAAAATCACCCCTAATACATCTGCCCTCGAAATTATCTACGCCCCTGGCACTTTTTGTTCGCGCAGCTTTGTGATGACGTATGTGCCATTATCTAAATGTTTTCACTATACCAGGGTCTGAAAATGCATTAGTGGACATTATAAAAGTGGATATTATAAAAGAGTTCATATTACATACTCTCTACACTATAGGTTTTATTTATAAGAGGAGTTACAGTTTGCAACAGCCTCAAGCACTAGTGCAGTATCCGCTTCACCTGTAACAGGGATCTGTCTTATATTTCCTCTAGAGGTTTTTAATGAACGTACTTTGCTAGGTGCACTGAATTTTTTTATTGAATATATGTGTTTAATTGGTAGCGCGAGAAAGCTACAATTAGTAAAAATAAATCTTGAATACAATAAAAATAAAAACAAACTAAAAAATTCTTCTAACTTATTTATCGTCAAAGAAAATCAATAAAAGAATTAAAAACCCTTACCACAATAGAATTTAACAATTCTATATACGCATTTCGACAACCACGTTGTCGAAATAACGAAATGTAACACTTGAAAGCACAAAAAACACACCTTGTGTGTGTGTGTTTTTGTGCTTTCAAGTGTTACACTGCTTTTTCTACTGAGGATGACAACGTGGTTGACGAAATACGTATATAGAATTGTTAAATTTTATTCTTACCACAATAGAATAGACAACGTGGTTGTCGAAATATGTATATAGAATTGTTAAATTCTATTGTGGTAAGGGTTTTTAATTTTTTTTTTTTAATTCACTTAAAAGCCACAGTCTCCGATTTTTCAAAGAAAATCAAGTTCATTTAATAAAGGCGTCAAAAATTCTCCCTTGTTTTTCTTGGCCTGTACGATTGTAAAATTAATTTCGTACTCTGGCTAGTATTTCAAAGTGATATTTTATACTGCTTCTTGTTTATTTCCACGAAGGGAATTTAAATCTTGGGCTCGATCTCTGGACGAATATATTTTATCTTTACTATAGCGCCATAAAAATAAAATAGGCCGGAGCTAAATCGAGCGGTCTTGCTGGCCATTTTGTTGTGCTTTTACCGCTAATAAAACGATTAGAGAGGAAATTATTTTCTAAAAATACTTGCATTATGAGGGGGGAATCGTCTTGTTGGTATTAAATTTCATTAAAATTAACAGGTAGCCTATGAATAGTTGGAATAATTTGAGTATGAAGTATGTACGCATACTCCATGGGACAGTGACATAATGGCTTTTTCAAATTATGTTACTTATGACGTTATCGATAGTACTATATTAAACACGGCTTTGACTTACTTATTGATCAGTAAGATTACTGTGGAGGTTCAGTAATACTACTCCAGACTTAGTTTTTATTTCGTATAGTCAGGTGGTTATTGTAGGTGATTTCAATTTACCTAACTTTACTCCTAAGATTTGTTTGTTTTTGCAGTCCAAAATGGAATTTATTTTTATCTTTTACGGAATTCTTAAGCCGACATCAATTAAATAATGTCCTTAATACAAATAACAGACATTTGACTTGATTTTGTCTAACTTTTCAAATGACATTGAGGTTTTACACGATTCATTACCGCTTATTGCAGAAGATATTCATCATCCTGCTCTGGATATTATTATACCTAACACAAAGTCTTCCAACAAACTATATACAGTGTTAGTAGAAAGTATTGAACCTCTGAGTATTTTTGCAACTTATTCTTTTTAAATAAAATTGGTATACCTTTGAAAAATGATTCAAGGATTCTAAAAATTCTGGATACAGTAAACCTCCACATTGCTACTGAGATTAAAAAAATACTTCCTGGAAATACTTCCCCGAGGATCTTTGCAACGGTTTATTCTTTTTAAATAAAATTGGTATACCTCTGTAAAATGATTCTAGGATTCTAAAAATTCTGTATACAGTAAACCTCCACATTGCTACTGAGATAAAAAAAAATACTTCCTGGAAATCAGTTTATATTAGTAACATTATAAGCTTTGAATGAATGAGTAAAATAGCTAATTTCCAAAAAACAAGTAAGGTAGATGGCCCAAATTCAGACATCTTAAGGTATTTTTATTACATTTAGTACAATAGAAGCCATAATTATGCAATGACGCTAGTCGGGGTTAGTTTTATGAAAGTAATAATGGTTTTTAGAATATTTGGCCCTTAATTTATGATATATGTTTATAGAAGTTAATGTTTTTAGTTTTTTTTTTTTCAATATTGGCAGTATCACCTAATTCCGACACGAAGAGTGTAATTTGTTCTGAAATCAGACACATTAGTGAATGCAATTCCGACAGTGATCCTAAATCAGACATTTAGTGGAACGTTATTCAGACTAAATACCAAGCAATAAGGTTTTATTATATTTTTTATTAAAATTTTGAACAAAAACATTGCAAACAAATTTCTGGCATTAAACATGTTTCTTTAAATCTTTAACAGAAAAAAATTCTCTTCTATTTATTTCCACGGGAGGCTCGACTTTTTTAACAATTTCATCATAGTCATACCAAATTTAATCTTTCACATTGGGCCATTTCCATTTATCTGTACCAGCCTTAGCCATTGCTTTAGCTAAGACTTTTTCTTCATTTTTATCAGTAATTTATGCCGGATAATATTCATCCAAATAATTGACAAATACGAAATCGCCAATTTGTAATTCACCAACTTCAGTTTCTGCATCAACATTATTTGTATTTTGATTATTTTTCGACTCGTCTACATCCTGAGATAAGTCTTCTGCGGTCTCTGAGTGCTCCTCCATGTTTTCTTCTACTTCTACATCTTGTTGGATCTTTTTTTTCTTGTTTTTGATTTTTTAATATTTGTTTCACGCATTTTCTTATTTTCTTCTCTTTTTCGCTTTCTTTCCTCTTTTTCTTGAATGATTCTTTTCTGTTCTTCTTCTTTTTTCGCAAAGTATTCTCTACAAGCATCGGATGCCCCAACAGAAGGAACTTTAACACGACTCTTTCTTGATTTCACTTCTTTAGTTGGTTAAGGCCAGAATAGTGAAATTTTAAATGGAGATGGTACAATAACTCCTGAGGGTAACACTAAAGAACGTTTAGTACTTCTGCAAGAATCCTGGCTTTCCGCATTTTCGTTTCTTTGCTCTCTTGGTAACTCGTTTTCAATGCTCTCTACATGTTTTTCTGGCGTATTTTGAATAGTTTCTATTACCTCTAATATAGTCTCCATGTCGTTCACATTAGATATTAACTTTTCAGCCTCTGTCATAGAAGGCTCTTCTTCAGTTGATACATCTAACGCATTAATATATTTCTCTCTCTCTATATCTGTAACTTTCGTAGCAGGTGTCATACCTGATACATCCTCTAAAACAGTATTGTTATCCTCCATTTCGAATTCAGTAGTTAGTGCGTTTTCAATTTCTGTCACAGCACATTCATTTTCTATTTCCATCATCATTTCTGTTTCGGTAACTTTCACAAGATGTGCCTTTTCATGTGTCATACCTAATATTATATCCTCTACATCCATGTTGTTCTTTGTTTCGGTCATAACGTCTCTCTCTTTTTTCAATACATACTAATGGAGCTATTTCTTCAGTTACCACATTATCATTTTCCACATTATCATTTAATACGATTAAATTTTCCCAGCCCTCTTCTAAAATCAAGCCCTCTTCTATATCTATTGCAACATTCGCAACTATTTCTTTGTTATAAGGTAAACCAGACTTACGATGCATTTTGTACCAAATATTATACAAACTGCTATCTTCGTTTTCACCTGTCCATTCTGCACCCATTAGTTCGTAACATTTATTAAGTACTTCTGGTTCAATATAACTTTCAAGATATCGTAAATGCTGTACTACTTCAGGATCTTCCCCCTTTACGTCTCTCAAGTTAGCATTATCTTCATTATTAATCAGTTTACTGTAGTCTATGTTATCTGCGTTAAAAGGAAACAGACCACAAGCTTTAAAAGAATTTTTAAAGATATTTTCCATGTTTGAGATGGATTTTATAGCGATACCTAAAACGGAAGCAAATGCATCTTTCGTTAAACTTTTATAGTTATTAGCTATTTTATAATTTTTAACTTCATGCTTCCATTTTGCTTTCAAGCATTTAAATAGTCCCACATCCAGGGGCTGTAAGATGTGGGTGGAGTTTGGTAATAAACTTATTACGACTATTTGCTTTTCTCTACAAAAGTCTGTCAAAGGTAAGGTGACATGCGATTTGTGCCCGTCTAAATATAATATTACGGGAAACTCTATATTCTCGGATATAAGTCAAGGATAAAAAATATTTGTAACATATTCAAAAAAGGTTTCAGCAGTCATCCAACCACTTTTGATTTTCCAACTCCCAACCTTTAGGCACATGTGATATTATATGCTTAGGTATCCTTTCGTAAGAGTATATCACCATTGGTGGAGCTAGTTTACCAGCAGCATTACCAGTAATCAGGACCGTCAAACATTCTTTATCGTCACCGGATCCATCATGTAGTGATGTACTTCCTTTCTTGGCAAGAACTTTACGTTCTTTTGGGGACAAAAAAAATGCAGATTCATCCGTGTTAAATACCCTTTTAGGATCAGTAATATTAATTCCAGATGAAATAAAATAGTTTTCTATTTCTTTGTGCCAATTTTCTATTTTGCTTTTACTTACTGCTGCTCGAGATGCACATAAGTTTTGTGCTATTCGTTCACTAATATCAGGGTGTCTTTTGCAGAATAAATCATACCAGTGCCGGCGCGGCCTTCCATTCGTAAAATTGTTAGATCGCCCCAAATTTTTCACCAAAAGGGAAACACTATCTAATAGTTGATCCTTTGAAACAGGAAAACCCATGCGCCCCATATTAATAATCCATTCGGATAATATATTTTCTTCGTTTACCGTTAACACCGAAGGTGCCCCACTGCGACACTCTTCGGGGTAAATGCCTTTAATTTTTCCAATTAGAGTGGTTCGTGGAATTTTATACTGTTTAGAAGCGGTGGCACAGGGTGTGCCATTTTTTATTGCATTTAAAGCCTGTCTTAAATTTTCTTGACTATATTTGCAGTTTTTTTTGACATACTGTTAAAAAGGAACATACTTCAGTATTATAAGTATAGTTAAGTATTTAAGTACCAAAGTAGGTACATCCACAAAAAAAAATTATAAACATAAAAATTATGTAGTATTTTAAGTGTAATTAAGTAGGTACCTAATTCAAACATTTCGTGTCCTTAATTCCGACATCCGTGTCGGAATTTGGACGCAAAGCTTAAAATGAACTGAAACATGTGGAAATATTTAAAGTATATTATTTTAGTTGGAATGAAAGAGAAGGAGCGATATTTGTTACTTTTTATCATGTACCCGTTTCCGACACCCCATGTCGGAATTACGAAACGGATTGTTAATTTGTACCTAATTTCGACATCTTATTTCTTTTAACAAGAGCTCGTAAAATGGTATATCTACTACGTTAAAATGAAACTTTGAAGGCTTTTCATTCGATCTCAACGAATGTTATTCAAATTTTCTAAATTATGTGCATCCTACATCAAAACATAAAATAGTCTAATTCTGCTTACCTTATTAGAACAACGCGGGAGTTGGACGCAACATGTACGACGCCATGAGCTAATCACTTTGTAGGTTAGGTATTAACCACCATAATGTCGGTAAAACAGCAATCGATTCTGCAAGTTTTCACAAACTCTATTCTGTGATCCAACTACATCGTGACAGAAGTGAAATTTATAGGGCTTCAGTTTTTCTGGCATATATCATTATCAAGAGCCTAGCTGCGTGGTTGATGTTTGTGGATTTTCCTCAATTACTAATAACAAATCCAACCTTACGTTATCATTTGTGGCCGATTTTGGCCTTCCAGACTTAAGTTCATTTTTTACATTATTATTTTGTACATAACGTCTTACAGTTTTCACAACCGCTGATTTTGTTATTTGATTACCTGGATTAAGTTCATTGAACACATTAAGAACTTCATTGTAAGAACGCTGTTTGTCTCTATAGCCTCTTAAATTCAAAATTTCAATACGTTTTGATTCAGTCAGAAACACCATAATAGATAAAACAATAACAACAAGCACCACAGAGAAATAATATTAACAACCATAGACGATTTTGAAATAAAAAGCTTTTAAAAATTGTACTGTACTAATAGCAGATTACTAGACAAGTCATTTATTTGACAATTAAAGATGGCCTTGTTGTTTGATAGTTCGTCCTTGGCTAACGTAAAATTATTCATTAGTGCATTTAATGTTCAATAAAAGTATGAATGTGAGGGTTTGAAAATTTAATCTAGTCAACAAACCATTCTTTTTTTTGTTAAAATAAATAAATTGTTAAAATCCCGAGTTTAAAGCACTTGTCTTTGGAAATTTTCTATTTTACCAATTTATGAATGGCTTATGATATTACTAATGAAAACTGATTTCCAGGAAGTTTAAAATTAAAAATTGGATGTCTATTTTCAATATAACCGGAAGTGACACAGAAAATCTGATATTAGTTTTAGAATCCTTGAATCTCTTTACAAAGGTATGCACCATTTTACTTAAAATGAATGAACGTTGCATAGATACTTAGGGGGTTCCATATTTTTTACTAACACTGTATATTTTCTTCCAATAGTAATATTAGATACAATTTTCACAAAGGTTACAAAAAATTAATGTTAAAACCTTATTACCATAGATAATGGAAATTTACTCAATCTAATTATTACAAACTTGAACTCCTAAAAGTGCGAGGATGACATCAATTGAGTTTTTAATTTGCGAATTCACAAAACTGAATTAGGCCTTATCATTGATCCACAGTCCTTCTGACACTTTGTTATAAGCAAGGTGATACTAGAATTCCTGGCAGGTTTCATGTTTCTGTTAGCGATGAGTCAGCGATGGTATTGTCAACGCCTTTGCCACAACTTTTTTAAATGTTTTCTTGGCAAAATCTGCAGCTTCTGCCCTGCCTGACATAACATCCAATTTACCATCTTTATGTATTGTAATTGTATTTCCTGAGCTTGGAAGATTGTTAGAATATCACTAGTCTTTAAAAAGAGTGCCAGTTCTGATATTCGTCATTATAGACTTGTTACCGTTTTCTCTACTTTCGCAAAAGTTTTTGAAATATTGGTTTATAAGCATGTCTCTTGTGGCACAAGACCACATCTTTCTATTGAACAACATGGATGTATGTGACAAAGGTCTATTACAACCAATTTAGTATTGACACCTCATTTGAATTTGACTTGACTGATCACTGCATTTTATTGAAAAAAGCTAAGATTATCTTCAGTCTTATCTATCCAATATAATGAATTAAGTTTATTATAATGAGTTCAGGTCTCGGCTTTTCTATTTCATTTCGCTCTGTAGTTAGAACAGTTTTCATAATCAACAGTCCAATCATTCGATATGTTCTTGTTTTCCATTCTATATTCATTATTGTATGTAGACATCTCTTTCCTCCTTTATTCGCGTGATTTTAAAAGTTCCACTTCAATATATTTATATAACCCAACTACTTTGTTGTTTTTCTCAATGCTAATTCTATTTATTCAATTATATATTCGATAACAACGTAATTATATTGGCTTTCTAGTTTTGTTAACCTCCGTATCTGGTTCTATGGTTCTATCTTAATATTGAATTGAAATGCTTAATCTTTCTATTATTTGTTCATCTCATGTCAATGAATATCTGTTTTTATCTTTTTTTTGCATTTTCTGAGAGATTGTAAAATTCTGCATAGCAGCTTATTGTTTGTTCCCTTGACTGTTTTCTTTCACTTCGTGGCCAAACTCTTTTCACGATTTTGTTTTTGCCTCTAATACAATTAGGTTTGCTATCTTTCTTTGGTATTTATATTTATTATACTTTTCTATTATTTTATCGCTCAAATAATTCTCTTTTCTTTAGTTTAACTGCTTGTGCGAGTTCTTTAAACTTAGATTTGATTGTTTTTCCACATATTAATTCTGCTCTATTAATAACACTGGTCAACAAATTTTCATTTTTTTAGTTTTTCTATGTTACTTTATGTATGTCTAGAAAGTATGTACAATTTTCGTTTATTTTATAGTTCTAATAATCGTTTCAACAACAAATTTATTCTGGCACGTCACCTTTTGGAAAAAAAATATTGAAAAGTAAATGAAATAATATTAATTAGGAATGTACATGCTGAGCTGTATAGTATCGTCAAGCAAAATACGATTACGATATACAGAAATACGTGTGCCTGGAACTAACAGTTTCCATCCTTGGAATCTAAATCCTAGTATTTGTGCTTTAGTCTTTGATAATTTCAGGTCTCGAATAACTAATATTTTTCCTATTTTGTTGGAAAACTCGAAACTTTTCGTGCAGCAAAAGTAGCAATCACTCGAATCGCCCGTTTATTCACGCCAAATCATAGGTCTTGCAAATGGCATAGCGCTTTTCTTACCGTTTGACCAAAGTAATGGTCAAACGGTAGGATGGCTTGTCTTAATGTTCAATGATTAAGCCAAAATAGTGAAAATATACCTTTTCTATTAAAGGTGTAATATTCCGCTTATGATACTGGGTAGTGAATTTTCCACATACATAACAGAAACAAACTGTTTTGATTTTACACGAAGCGACATTATGAAATGAAAAGACATTCAGCTATCACAAATCAACTTACATTCAATCGAAAGCATTTATATGAGTCCTTTTGAGTTTGTTTGGTGGTCGGAGTTGCCTCCATTTCCACTCCAATTTCATTACCCGGGGTTGTGTATGTTTTATGTTATTGTGTGTAGTTGTGTGTTTGTGTGTTACGATTGTTTATCCTATATGGAATGCTGTGTGTTTTGCTACATTTTTGTGTGTTTGTGTTGACCTCTGTTTATCTGTTAATTTTTGATTTTTTTCGCGGCTAATTGGATATCGTTATCCTCTGCGCGTCTTTTAATTTGTTTAAGTCCGTCTTTTTAATTAAGCTCCGTTTTGGGTTTATTATTTTCCTTATTGTGGGGTTTTCGCGTGACTGTATTGTTTCTATTGTTTTTAGTGTTCGTTTGCATATTATTGTTTCCAGTGTTTCGAGTTTCGTCTCTTTATGTATCTGCGCGTTTGTCATGTATCGCGGTGCATTTATCGCGAGTCTAATAACCTTGTTTATTTTCCCTTGTACTGATTGTCTTTGCTTTTCGCTGGCTTGATGCCATATTTCTCCGGCATATGTTGCGCCCGCGAGTATTATCGTTTTTATTATTAATATTTTATTTTCCAGGGTTAGTTTGCTTTTGCCGTTTAGTATCGGGTACAGTGCGTGTGTTGTGAACCCTATTTTTCGTTTTATTTCTTTAATATGTGCCGTGTATGTTAGTTGTGAGTCCATTGTAACCCCGAGATATTTAACTTTTTCCTGCCAGTGTATTGTGTGACCTTCGAGTTTGACTTCGTCCGGCCTTTTGTGTCGTTTTCTGTGTTGGAAGTAAATTGCCGCGGTTTTTAATGGGTTAATTTTAATTTTCCATTTGTCGTACCAGTCTTTTAGGAGGACTAGATTGTTTTGTAACTGCTTGTGTATGTACGATGTTCGTCTGCTGCTTATGTATATAGCGGTGTCGTCTGCGTATTGTGCGATATTACATTTTTCTATTGTGGGAATATCCGAAGTGTATATGTTATACAGGAGCGGTCCGAGAACGGATCCTTGTGGTACTCCTGCTGCTATGTGTTCGATTGTCGATTTTTCGTTTCCGATTGTGACATTAAATGTACGGTTCTTTAGATAGTTGTCGGTTATTTTTATTAATGTGTTTGATATTTTGTGACGTTTCATTTTGTGTATGAGGCCGGCGTGCCAAACCCGGTCGAAGGCCTTTTCAATGTCAAGAAAGATTGCGCCCGTTGATGTCGATATGTTCATTTTTTCGGTTATGTGTTCTGTCAGTCTTAGTGCCTGTTGTGTAGTTGAGTGGTTTTTCCGGAAACCGTATTGAAAATTTGGGATTATGTTTTTGTTTTCGACTTCATTTTCAAGTCTTGTCTGTATTACGCGTTCTGCCAGCTTACTTATTGACGGAAGTAAGCTGACAATCGAAAGCGCCACGCGTAGCTCTTTATATACCCACATAGCCAGATATCTATCAATTCTTAATTTGTGCCCTGACGTAGGAAACATGCAAGGACGTCTTCAGACATGTCCATTCAATGTTTGACAGATCAATATTTTTAGTAGGATCTTTCTTATATAAAAGTAACTTTGAAATTTTGTAAAATTTGATCTGTTTTTTGAAAAAACTATTTTTTAAGAAAATATCTCAAAATCCTGACGTGATGGAAATAAATTTTAAATCAGATTCAGAATGCGCATTATAAAAGACACAAACTGCACGTGTTGATGTATAAGAAAACCAAACTGTGTCGATCAGTGAAATTATTTCTTTTAGCGTCTTTCACAATAATTTGGCATCACCGATATTTTCCCATTTTGGATTTGATAATTTTTCCTCTATTTTTTACATATTGTAGTTTTGTTCCTTTCACACTTTAATAGCTTCGTTTCTACTTTTACTGTGATTCGCTTTTTCTTTCGTATTACCCTTTTTGTCTGCGTTTTCTTTGATATTGTTTGGACTAAATAATAGTCACTGGCAATTTCATCTCCAATTTTTCTCTCTCATTTTTTGAGCAAGGACAGAAGAGATTCCTAAAATGTTTGACTTTCAAACAGAATGGAGAATATCCAGTTTGCGGCACAGACTATGATGCTTTGCTTGAGAAAAATGCTTTTCAGACACTGTCTTTGCTACATTATATATATAGTACTAAGACAAAGAATGATGATATTCAAAAGTTAACAGAAATATCAAAGATTTTATCATTATCATTGAGTTAGACTGTTAAAGATAATAATTTACATTTAGAACCCGAACATCTGGCGTCATTAAAATATACACCTATCACTTCAGTTGAAATCGAAAGAACGTTTTCAACATATAAAAATATTTTAAGAGGAAGACAAAATTTTAGTGTCGGAGAAGCACTTAATTATTAATTGGTACAATAATAAGTTAAGTAGAACTCATTGCGAAAGTGAATGGTTATTAATCATAACTATACATATAATTCTATGGATGTTACTTAATAACATAATAACTTATTATGTTATTAATATCCATAAAATTCTATGTTTCTAGCTATCAATTGTAATCTTTTATCATATTATTATGCAATGTTCTTGTCATATATGTAATAATAATTATTTTTTATGTATAAATGTAATTTAAACTACTTTTTCTTTTTTACTACTCTTTCCTTGATTTCCAGTAAGCGAAATACATAAAAAATAAAGTGCATAAAAATGCATAAATGGTAAAAATGAAGCATATATTTGATATATTTTTGGAAAGAACATGACATATTTATGCGCATATTTAAAGCATTTCTTGTGCATAAAAATCCGAACTTTAATTATTATTATTATAATTGTATGATTGATCATCTTTCTGTTTTGTGTTACAATCATCAATAAATAAATAACTGACTTGCCTTCCTTGTTAATTTTGTCGATATTCAGTTAGCTATTTTTCTTGTACTTGTCACTTTTTAAGGAAATTTTGTTTCTCCAATATTAACAACTTTTATTTCCCCCATAAGTTTAGAAAAACTGCGACAATATGTTGTATTTTTTTCTAATGTAGGCGAATCCTACCCGTAAACATATGCTTTATGATTATACAACAGAATAATCAAACCGTAATTGTGAAAGCAAAGGGAAATGTGCCCAACATGGACACTCAGCAGCTTACTAATGACCAAAATTCACAATCTTTATACAAGGTTCTTGAACTCAATTGAAAGGAGCAAACAGAAACGCCGACTCTTATGCGAACTCGACACGTGCGATAAATATTGATTCTTTTATTTGTTTAATGAGGCGTGATGAACTGTAATTCACTACTATTTTATATTTGTTTGTTTATTGTATGAATGTATATCAGTGAATATATGCGTTCGTATATGTAAACTCGAATAACAGGGATATTAAACAGAACGGAATTAGAACGAAAAATAATAATAATTCTATAAAAAATTCTTGTGTAAACTAGAAGAAGAAATCGTTATAATTATTTTGAAGACGATTTAGAAATTAAATTTCTAATTTGTGGTAATTTTATGTATTTATTTCTTTAGACCTTACACAATAAGTTCAATAAAATATTTTTTAATGTCAATCAAAATCTATAACATTTACATACTTATGCTTTGCTTAAATATGTCCGTCAGTACAGTACGCCAGATAACGTCGAGCGCACTTCGCTCGTTTAGAGTAATAAATTATTACTGTTAAAAACCGAAGCGCACCGAAACCTATATAAATAAATAATAAGGTATAAATTTATAAAAGTGGCGGAACACTTACCGTTTTAGACGTCTTCGGTAAAGTCACAAACTGGATAAAATCGGTTAAATATTTTCAATATCAGATGTTTTTCTACAGTAATTTGCGCGAATCGATTGCGTTGCAGAGAAAAAAATTGCTTTTATGCAGAAAGCGAGCGCTCTACATCTATTGATGTTATATTTACATAATTAAGATCATCTTGGATAGTTAATTATGCACCCAAGGCGTTACGTGTATTATGTTGCTCTGAGGTCAACGTTAATTTAGCCCGAGGGCCTCTGGTCCGGGGGATGAATGTCGGCCGAGAGCAATATAATTGCCATACCGCCAGTGGTTCATCCAAGAATTTATTTTTCACGAAAAATAAATGTCTTAAACGGAAAATTCAAATTACATTGGAAAAGTTCTGTCATGTCGTTGACAGTCGTTACGCATCTACTATTTAGATACTCTTAATTTTATTAAAGAATGCTAAAGTTTTGCTTCTTTCTTTAGACTTTGTTAAAAACTAAAATTATTAGTTCTGCAAAATGTATTTGCTTTCTTCTCGGGGTCTCATTTATACTCATATATATATATATATATATATATATATATATATATATATATATATATATATATATATATATATATATATATAATTGAAAAGAAATTATCGACCGTGATATATTATCAAAAATTAATTAAAATTCGGGTAAGCGGTCAATTAAAAAACTCCTTTATTAAATTACCCTATATTTCGCGACAGACTTTGTCGCTTCTTCTGGGGTAACTACAAGATTAATGAGAAAAATAACAAAAAAATAAATAAGAGTATAAAACAGTAGTAAAAATACTTACAAAATGTAGAGTTAAAAAATAATAAAATTGACGTACAAAATATAAAAATGATTAGATATAAAAAATAAAGTAACTATAGAAACAAGCCTTAAGAACTTTTAAAAAACATATATGAAAAGTTAAAACATGAAAAATAAAAAATATAATGCAATATAAATTAAAACAACATATGGAACAAATAACAAAACGATTTAAGATCGTCAACTAACAGTCAAACCCAGTATATTAAAATAAATTATACTAAGACCATTAGTATCAGATCTACAATTTATGTTATTTGTGTCTCTGTTGATGTGGACCATTTCTAAAAAAGTTCTTTTTTTATGGTTATTTTCAACGTCTAAGATTTTAACGTCAACAAAATTGAAAGTATGGTCACGATCAAGTGCATGGTCCACCAATGCACAAGATCTCTTACCAATACGGACATCACTTTTATGTTGAGTAATGCGCTGTTTTAGCCACTGTGATGTCTGACCTATATAAACGCCACAACAATCCGAACATGCTATCCTGTAGACAACATGACTATTTAAAAAGAAAGGTGTTATGTCTTTTATCTTACTATACAACTTCTTCAAGGTATGGGTGTTGTATTTAGCAATTTTAATGTTATTAAATTGTTTAAAATGTGATACAATTGTACGAGTAAGACCGCCAATGTATGGGATTCTTTTGTAAATCACAAATTTACAAAAAAAAAAATCCCATAGTTATGCCTTGTGGAATTACACAATCGACTGAAGCGATTCTTTTGTTAGACCATACACATTCTTATTGTACTTGCAAAACTTCATTTCGGTGCTAGACCCTGCTTTTGTAAGTGTGTTTCTATTGGATGCATAGCTAGATTTGGTGCATAATAGACTCGCAACTTAGACCTCTTTTTTCCTTGATTGTATCTTTTAGAGTAGTTTCTAATTAGCCTAAATTTTCTGGATTTAATTTACCATTCTTTTAATTACATGTTAAGTGTCACAAATGTACCTATGGTCAGATGATTGTCTTGAATAGAATCTGTGAGGAAGGCAATTTATGTGGGAATATTGAAGTAGGATGTAATTAACATTTTTTTATTAATTATTCTTCTTAATTATTCGATTTTATTGTTGTCTAGCTGGTAATATTTCTTACATGTACCTCTCATTTCTGGATGGAGCGCTAAATGGATGTTTGTGGTACTAAGTTACCTTGGTTTTAGTTGATTATTGATCGAGAAAGACACTTTCTTCTTGTTTGAGCTGTTAACGAAGCAATAAGTGCTGGAACACGTGATACAATATTGTACAATTTTTATGACTTTTATTAAAGTGCTTTGAGTGCTACGTTAAGCTGGATTTATGGCCATAATTATACTCATTATGTGGTAGAATTGGTCGTTGAGTGACTAGATTACTACTATCGCTGTATAACGGATATAAGCTACTGTCGAGCACGTCTCTGCCATTTTTTTAAAGTTAGTCTTTATATATCTTTACTGGTGTCGTAAATTTAGCTAGAGAATTTTTCAAGATTGCGTTTTATTTATTCTTTTAAAGGATCTTTGTAAGGAGTGAAAAGCCTTCACCGTTTTTTTTATATACCATACTGACTTCCAATTGGGTGGAAACCATTTTAAACCTGATTTTGGACGATATTTACTTCTGGGAAGAGGATTCAACGATAAATCTTTACGCAGGAAACAACGGTCCTAGGATTTTGGCTCCGGACTCAGGTTTTCTTTTTCTTTGCACCAAGTTTTACCATCGTAAGGTAGGAGAACATCTTTCTCGTTCTTTTTAGAACAATAAACACTCGATTTAACTCTTATGTGTTGATTCACTTTTAATACACAGAATAAACAAATTAAGGCCAAGTTTTAATTACTTATAATTTAAATTCTATCGATATCTTCTGCTTTGACATGTACATGAATTTATTTCGCTTACTTCTAGCAGCTTCTGTGTTAGCTTTTCAGGTTACCACTATAAACATGGTGGCGCCTATTATTATCAAAAGCCTATCCCTTGCTCGCCTCTAAACTGGCTAGCGTCTCAAATTAAGTTGTCCGAGGCGTTCATGTGGGGTAAGATGTTAAGTTTTTAGGATTTTAAGATATAGGAAAGAAAGAAGAATTTATTATAGTAAAACGCTGCCTGTAATTGTGTTCGCCAACGTGTACCGGTGCGTGTACACCAAAACTTAATCATCAGCCGATTTTGGGTCGGAACTATTCGGACGACACTCTCTGCTGATCATATGTACACACTGCTGTCGTTGGCGGACGTTATCGGTCTTCAGTTGTGAGTAGTCTGAACTAAGCAGTGTAGAGTGAAGACGTGTCTTTAAAAATGGAGGATTTCGAAGAAATGTTTATTCTTGAATCTAGTGATTGGTAGTAACTGTGATTGCGATTGTGACGACAATTCTGAAAATTGCAATGATGCCGAATCGAACTTCTTGCCTGGAACTACAGATTTCCGTGCAAAAATTTAGTGGCTATTTGTTTCTTCAAAAATAATAATGATTCGTAATACGACTAAGAAGAAGTGATGATGTTATTAGCCGCAGCATCAAATTTTAGGAGTCGATTTATTCTATTATACTCTTCGCGAAATTGGTCTCTTAAATTACCCCATTTTTTCTTGATATCTTTAACAGAAAAACTGATCTTTAATGAAGCGTCCACACATAGTCGGTTTCCAATATTTCTTTTATTATAACTAATGTTTGTCCCAAAGTGGTGGCGTATTATACACACAACTTATTAATTTTACAATGTCCATTTTTAAAATACAACTTTTTATTGCCACAAATAGCCGTCAAAACTGGCGAGAAATCCAAAAAGTTCGTGTTCTTCGGTTGATCAGTCATATTCAGGCGTTATCGGAAGACGTCGGTTGTAGTAGTGTACGTGTTCTTATATAGTTTGCATGCATTTACTTCGGTCAGCCGAAGTCGATCGTACGCGTACCGTAAGAATCGGTTGTGGTGGTTGAGGAATATCGGGACACAGTCTGTGAAATTGGCAACCACGTTTTGGAAATTTGAGAAATACAGCATTTGCACATCCAATTAATTCATCTATATCTGAATAACATTTACAAATAGTTTCTTCCACTAGATGTAAAGCATGGATTTTACACGTAATATGTAACATGTTAGCACAATCTTTGTTTTAGAGACCGGCCTACAGAAAGCGGCATCATCACTAAAGACGGCAGACTATGTGCCCCAGCAGTGGCGTTGCGTGGAGAGTTTAGCAGAATAACAGTGCGCTTATTTAAAAATAAATATATCGAATCCCTATTCAAAACGTTAAGAAAAAACATAAATAACTTGCCCAACATGTTTACATTGTTGCAAAAAAATGCGGATGTGCGCGATGAAAAAACTGCACCATAATATATGTTTCTGTATTAGTCTCGGAAAGGTTCGTACGTAGCGACGTATATATATATATGTTTATATACAGAGAAGGATTGTTCGACGTTGAGAGATGTTATATTTGCATAGTTAAAGCGCTCTTTGTATCTGTACAATGGATCTTCAGTATTGGTAAAAAGTTGCCCTAATTTTGTAAAATCTACATTTTTATCTAATACACTGTTAAATTTTTCACGGACACAATCACTTTTTTCATCTTCAAGGATATGCAGCACTAGTTTTACGTGGTCAATAATTGCTAATGAGTCCGATAAGGACAGCGCAGTGTTCTGTAAATTTTTTATTGCGTCCAGTATTGGAACGTAACTGTCGTAAATAATTTTTAAATTTGCTGCAACTTGAGGATTGTTAAATTGAACCTGGCTGAGCCGTATTGCAGCTGCTTCTTTGGCATCTAGTTGTAAAATCACTGATTTAATTTTTTCAAAATGTTTATAATAATAAAATGCTGCTTCTAACCAAGTACCCCATCGTATAAGAATTGGTTGCGGCGGCTCGGGTATATCAGGGCACGGCGAATGAAATAGCCGAATCCGTTTCGGAGATTTAAGAAAAACCGCTTTCGTTTGTCCTATCAGTTGATCCACATCAGGATAAGTTGTACGTATAGTGTTTGTTACAAGGTGTAAAGCGTGAAGCAAACATGTGACATGCAGCAGGTTTGGTTGAATCGTTTTGAGTAAGTTTGCCGTGGAACACATAACCTTGGCAGCATCGGTAACTAACATTAACACTTGCTTCGGTAAAATCTCAAATTTGTGTAGTGTTTCTATTAATACATCATATATCGCTCTGGCAGTACACCCTTGCATTCGTTTACAGGTTAGTAAATAAGGAGGAGAAGGTCCTTGCGGAGTCAGCGTCCGTACTAGAATGGCTAGGATGGACTGTTTTTTAATATCTGTAGTTTCGTCTATTGTTAACCACAGGAATTTTTTTTACCGTATTTTTCGTACAATTGACAATTCTCTCACGCACTGACGGTACGTAATTCCGTAGCGTACTTCTTGCTGGTAATTTCCACGTAGGATTGTATTTCTTCCAAAACTGACGAAACATTGGGTGTTCCACTTTCTGCATTGGTATATTGGTCGCAATTAACATCATTGTTAAATCACACACAAATTTATTATATGATCTGCGTCCACTATTATTCGATTTATGTTTGTCACTATTTATATGTCTTTGGCACTGACTTGCTTTCCAAGTTAATAAAGTTGTTTCACAAACTAAACATTTCACTACGGTACCGTCATATATTAAATCGGGAAACCGATGTAAAAATTTCTTTACTACGTTGGCATGCAACCGAGTCGATGCATTGTTTCTACGCACTCCCGACATTTTCAACACGATTGTATTAACAATGTATCGCTTACAACGTTTCAACGGCAACTGAATTGATCGTCGTACGCCTCTACTCGATCCCTCCACATCACGCTACTGTTCGGGCACATAGTCTGCCGTCTTTAAATTCATCACTCATAAACATTAACACTTGGTTTGTTGAAATTTAAACTTTTCCACTAACTCTAAAATTATTTCGCTGTAGATTGTTATATTCTTCTGCAAGCTAGTAAAATTGAAAGTGACGATTGATGTGCTTCCATTGTACGTACGACAATATTAACAATCTGTTCTTTCGTCCAGAGATAACCAAAATATCTTATTTTTAAATTCGGGTAGGTAACGTTCGTTTACCGTAGTGCTTTTAAAATGAACGAAATTATTCGTTTCTACTAACTTAAACAGTGCATTACATAATGTGAAACTTACACAAAAATGAAACAAAAACACGTAAATAGTGTAATGCATAATTGCACAAAAAGGTGTGAGACCACCTTCTAGTGCAATTATGCATTACACTATTTACGTGTTTTTGTTTCATTTTCGCAGCAAAATTTCCTTGACCACAGTAGCGGAATATCACGCACTTTACACTTTATTATACTGCCATTTCATATTAAATCCGGAAATCCATTTATCAATTTATGAGCTACACCGTGAATATAATTTGAAACATACTTGAGTGGGTAAAAGCTCACTAAATTTATATAATACAAAAGTATTTTTAATAATATAAAAAATATTATTAAAAATGGGGTGTGAAGAACACAATACAAGTTCATTTATGTATTTTTGAATGTATCTTCTCCAAAGACGTAGATACGTATCTCGTGTTTTCACTACTTGTCAGCGTGAGCCTGACAAGTAGTGAAGACACGAGAATACAGTTTTTTTTATAGATACGGTGGTTACCGACTATAAAAAACACGTCTACTTCGGCTGTTATTATACAGACAGCGCTGAATATTCCTTCACGCTCTCTCTGAATAATTTCGGCTAGATGGTAACGTAGTTATGTTTGTTTTGAATGTGTCTCTTCTCCAACAGGGGCGCACCGACGAACATGTAGAAATGTGTAATACGTATCTACGTTTTTGAAGAAGATACATTGAAAAATACATAAATGAACTTGTATTGTGTTCTTCACACCCCATTTTTAATAATATTTTTTATATTATTAAAAATATTTTTGTATTATACAAATTTAGTGAGGTTTTACCCACTCAAGTATGTTTCAAATTATGTTGTCATATACACATTCGGCTCACGCCGACAAGTAGTGAAGACACGAGAGTACAGTTTTTTATAGATACGGTGGTTACCGACTATAAAAAACACGTCTACCTCGGCTGTTATTATACAGACAGCGCTGAATATTCCTTCACGCTCTGTCTGAATAATTTCGGCTAGATAGTAACGTAGTTATGATTGTTTTAAATGTGTCTCTTCTCCAACAGGGGCGTACCGACGAACATGTAGAAATGTGAAATACGTATCTACGTCTTTGGAGAAGATACATTCAAAAATACATAAATGAACTTGTATTGTGTTCTTCACACCCCATTTTTAATAATATTTTTTATATTATTAAAAATACTTTTGTATTATACGAAACATATATGTTACAGATATATAATAAAATTTGTGAAATATAGCCAAGTGTGTTATTCCTACCAAGTATATCAATCATATTTTTTTCTTATAAATATATTTTTTAATATTTTTAAAATATTTTAGATCATCTGTTTATGAATACAGTTATTTCATTTGTTGGGATAAGAAGCTTTCTGGGGTAATTATTAGCCCGTCGTAAAATCCCTTACATTTATACTTATACAGCGTGTCCACAGATTCATTCTCAACATGAAGATCTCGCTTATTATGAGAGATAGAGATTTGGTTAAATGAGATCAAATACTCCAGGTAAAGTTGCACCAAACCCTATACAATAGCTTTGAATATTTAACGTACTTCGGGTGCTATTGCAAAAAAAAGTGAATTTTTGTTTTTTCGATTTTCTTTAGTAACTCACTTATTTTTAAAGTAAGACAAATTTAGTTGGCACTTTCTTAAGTCACTTTTTTAATAGGAATCCGGTGGTGTATTTAAATTTTTGAATACTGCTATAGTAGTTGAGCTGCAATTGTCAACTTTCATTTTTCTTATGGGGGTCATAGTTGGCTGACATCATCGAAAACAATTTTTCCTTCCCTTTTCAAAAATGTATAATTTATTATACCTGATACCAAAACTAATTTCAAAAATTTAAAAAAACAACATATTGTTACATTAGCAGGTTAGAGCGGTTGTGGCACACTGTGACAATAGAAGGTTTTGCAAACAAAGAAAGGAAGAAAACTTTATTTTGCAACAAATATTTATTAAACTAAAAACATAGGCAGCTCAAAAAATACTTAGATATTATTAAAAAAAAATTATAATAACAAATTATAAAAAATGTTCAAACAGTTGACCATTATTTACCAAACATAAGTAAGATCTACAAATAGTAGATTTAACAACTTTATGATAACTTTAAAATACGCCTTGGAATAGGTCGACATTCGTGAACCACGCTTTCACGAAGTTCATTTACGTTATTGTAGCTGCGGGTATACACTTTGTCTTTAATGTAACCCCACAAATAGAAGTCGAGCGGCGTCAGATCATGCAACTGGTCCACGAGTTCCGATCCACCTGTTACCAAACCGCTGACTGAGGAAATTGGTTACAATTCTGGAGTTATGTGCTGGAGCACCGTCCTGATGAAACCAACAATTATGAGCCTCTTGTAAAGGTAATTCACCCGGCAAGTCTTGAATATTATTTTGCAGTAAATGCAAATAAACGCCGGACGTTAGTGTTTCATTAAAAATTATTGGACCAATTAATCGTGATCCTAGTATGCCACACCAGACATTAAATCCAAAACGCACTTGATGTCGAGCAGGTCTGACTACATGAGGGTTTTCTGTAGACCAAAATCGTAAATTTTGTCTATTGAATAAACCATTTTTTGTGAATCTAGCTTCATCGGACCATAATATTTGAGAAGAAAAATGATCATTATCATCGCATTGCCTAGTGTACCATTCACAAAATTCTCTTCGTCTTTCATTATCCCCTGGTCTTAAAGATTAACATACATTGTATTTATATGGATGATATTTGTGGGAGGCCAAAATCTTATGAGCAGTAGATTTGGGAACGCCGGTGTTATATTGAATTTCCCGAACTGATGTGTTTGGATTTTCAACAACTGCTTGTAAAACATTAGTTTTAGTTTCATTACTTATGCGCTGCAGTTTTGTATATGGCTTAGTAAATGATCCATGATGTATTCAATTTACCGTTAAATTTCTGTAAGTAGAAAGATGGGGTTGTCTGCGTTCTGAATACTGGTTTATGTACATTTCGGCAGCTCTCGTCGAATTTTTGTGACACAGAAGGTAACAGGACAACATATCAAATTTGTCACTCTTACTAAACGGCTCCATGACCGCAAAATTATTTAATAATAATCACTAAATTTAGTATTTAAATGGTACTTTATATTTTATTATGCTAGGTATTTATTTTACTATTTTACTATTTTACTATTTTACTATTTTACTATATTTACTATATATTTTACTATTTTATTATACGATTTGTTAATTTTCACAGAACATAAACTAAATGGCAACTATAAACAAACACTAACAATGACAGTTGTATCTTAGATTGTTTTGTGTTTCCAAGGTTTCCTATTGTCAAATTTCACAAGCGTTCTAATCTGCTAATGTAACAATATATTTTTTGTTTAATTTTTTAAATTAGTTTGGCATCAGGTATAACAAATTATACATTTTTGAAAACGGAAAGAAAAATTGTTTTCGTTGGTGTCATAGCCAATTATGACCCCCATAAGAAAAATGAAAGTTGACCATTGTAGCTCAACTACTATATCAGTATTCAAAAATCTAAATACACCACCAGATTCCCATTAGAAAAGTGCCTTAAGTGAGTGCAAACTAAATTTGTCCTACTTTAAAAATAAGTTAGTTATTAAAGAAAATCGAAAAAACAATTTTTTTTTGCAATAGCGCCCGAAGACGTTAATTATTCAAAGCTAGTGTATAGGGTTTGGTACAACTTGACCTCTGGAGTATTTGATCCCATTTAACCAAACCTTTATCTCTCATAGTAAGCGAGGTCCCCATGTTGAGAATGAATCTGTGGACATTCTGTATACATAGATTTAGTTTATCGATTTGCAATATATTTGAGTAACATTCAAATTCATTTCTTATAATATGTATACATGTGCAAATGACCCCAGTTACAAAATACAAATGCCATTATTCCAATCATTGTCTTTATTCGCCCTTGGCTTCGAGTTTCCCTTCTTCCATTTTTTCCATGTCTAATATTTTCGAATCGCATAGACTAAGACTTCTTTAAATTCCATCTATTAACAATATTCTCATAAGCTGTCTATCTGTGGATGTATAGTATTGTATATGAGCTTAATTCACAACAACATGCATTAAAATTTTATGATAGAATTGTATGAGAAATTTTCATTCAGTTTTTTAATTAAAAAGAATCATAACAATGTGTTATCTGTATTAAGATGGTATTTGCATTTTATAAGTAGGGTTATTTCCACACGTTTTCATATAATAATAAATGCGTCTGCGTTTGATTGTTTGAATGCAATTCAATTATACTCGTATTACATATTGATAAACTAAATCTCTAGTTACTATAGCAAAACTAAAATGCCATTACGTCAATATAAATGTATAAATGTAAGGGATTTACGACGGACTAACTAATAACTACCCTACAAAGCGGCTTATCCCTAATAATAAAATAATTGTATTCACAAACAAAATATATATTTAGGAATATTATTATTAAATATGAAATAACTAAATATGTGAAAATACACTAAATGAATCCTTAGCAACAGGTGAAGCGTAATTTTATAAATAATCTAGAACTTCTTAAGATGATTTAGTAATGGATTACATTACATTCATGCATTGATTTCTTCTATGATTCAAAGCAAAGTTATTAATAATTTCAGATATATTTTATATTAACAAAAACTTTAAAACGATATTTCAAATTTTGCTTTAATTTAGAAAATAAATAAATGAAAACCAAATAATTTCCTGTTAAACCAGAAGTGCAAAAAATCGAAGACTTCATGAATACGTTTTTAGTTTTTGCTGCATATTCATGACTAATGGCGAATTAAAAAATACACTACAAATAACACACCTTGTCCAAATTAGTTAATTTGGACAATGCGAAGCAACAGTTCATTAGTTTAATTTGTATTCGTATATTATAAATAATATATTATATTTCAACCAGGACATACATTCATTCTATGATTCAAAGCAAAGTTATTAATAATTTCAGATATATTTGTATTTAATTTAATAAAAACTTTAAGTCGATGTTTCAAATTTAGTTTTAATTTAGAAAATAAATAAATGAAAACTAAATAATTTCCTGCTAAACCAGATGTGCAAAAAATCGAAGACTTCGACTTCGACAAGATGCTAATTCTGGAAAAAGGAATCTACTTACTACTGATATCATAAGAAGTTTTAAATTTGTGATATCTTTTTGTTTCCGAAAATTAAAGATAAATTGTAGGGAAATCAGCTTTACGTCATTAGATGAATCAGTGGAACATTATAAAAACCTGATTTCTAAAGTGTCTCAGGAAGAGTGGCATCGTTGCTTTAAAGATTAGTTTTATCGAATGAAAAAATGAATTGATGTTAAAGGGGAATATTTTGGAAAACAATGAAAACATTTAATTTTTTTAAAACTAATACTTGATTTTCTAAAAATTTTCAATGTTCCCCTCGCATAAATAAAATTGTATTTATAATATTTGTACTTTATTGTCGAATTAAATAAACAACAAATAAAAGCAACCGAAATCTACTTGACGGAAAAACAATACCAGCGTTGTCACTTCTACCGATTTTTCGCTAGATCTACCGATTTGTGATTCAATTTACCAATCAACCGCAAAGACTCCAATTTTACCGATTTTTAACGTCAAAATAAATCAGTTAGATGAAACCAATATAAAACACAAGAATAAATATATGAAGCGTCTAAATTGCCGACCACTTGAATCGCATACTAAGTTGCAGCTATCTACTGGAAAATAGAATGACCTTACTAAAAACAATACTGTATACACAGTACAGTAGAAAGTGAATGCAGCCTAAACTTCGAGCTAGCCCAAAAGAAATCGCCGCTAGATAAACTGAACCTTATTGGTTATTGGCAATAAGGTTCAAAATAGATCGACTTCGTTTCAACATTGAACTGCAAACAAATTAAATTACATTAAGATTTCCACTAAAAAATAACATTTTCCTAAAATTGCAATTTATTAATCCAGAAAAAGTGAAGCAGGAAAATATTCCATTGATAATTGACACAGTTGTGCATTTTTATAATTTAATTGATAGAAAAGAAGTACAAAATTTGGACTCCGAATGGAGATTACTGAGAAATAGTAAAGAAATACACAGCTTTAACAATATTGTTTTGGCCAGTTAAAAATATGCTTAGTGGAAATGGTGCACTTGCATTTCCGTAGTTATGTAGTTTCACTTTGTCTACTGTATAATTTAAATGTCTACTACATTCTTCTGCCAATTGTGAAAGGATTTTCTTTACTTGCAATTTATTAAAAACGAAGCGAAGAAATAAGTTGGAAACTGCAACAGTTTTTGGTGTACTCTACACAAAACAATTGCTGAAAGAGCATAATTGTTAGGAATTTCCTATTTAAAAGACACTGATTCCAGAAATGAATGATTTTACGTTAAAAAGCAAAATTCCTACGAAGAATGAATAACGAAAAATAATAATAGGTGAATGTTATATAAAATATTATGTTAAATTATTTTGTTCGTTATGAAGTTATGATGTTTATATTTTAAAAGAATTAATATATTAATAAATACTTTTTCTATAGATTAATAAAAAACTTTATGATTTTTATTTACCCGAAACGATTTTACCCTATAAGCAAGTAAAATAATTATTTATAATTTATAATCGTTACTATAAATGTGTCACTTTCAGAAAAAATAAATTCATTTTAAACCGACCGAAATTTCACGAAATTCATCGATTTTTGAGGCTTCATCTACCGCATATCAGTCATCCTAACAACACAACACTGAACACTACGTGGAACATTTTTATTCCGTTCTTTGACTTATTAACACGTTTCACTGTCTTTGAATTATGTAAATTTCAATAACTCGCTCCCGCGGACATTTCGAATAGAAGGGATTACAATAAAATTTTTATATTACATATATGCAAATCGTCTTATTATTTCTTCGACTACAAATATATCTCATTTGAGACTAGATTTTCTATAACGAACCGTATTTATGCCCTAAGAGTTTTATACATAGGGAGTCTAGAGAACATATATATTTTTGTGTAATTTTCAATAAATATTTAATTTTACGTAGTAGAGTACAAAGCAATATGAAAGATAAAATTTAAATTTACACTGTCTCTGAGGAAACATATCCTAATACGCTGCATATTAATTGTGTAGCACATGCTCTCCACAAAAATTGTGAATATATCAGACACCTTTCCGGAAGTTGATAGATTTTTTTTAGCTTTTAAAAAAGTTTACAGAAAAGCATCATTGAGAGTAGCTCTTTACAGGGAAGAATTTCCATCTTTGTCACTGCCTCCCTCTCCAGTAATAACTAGATGGGGAACATGGTTGGAAGTTACTAGTTTTTATGCAGAGAATTTCGATAGTTTACAAAATTTTGTTATAATATGTTTAAATAACGATACCCGAAGTATTTCTGAGTGCAAGGAATTAATACAAAATCCCAATTTAAAAAATCAGTTGTACTTTCTTCAGGAACACTGGAAATTTACCAAAACTAATCACTTATTTTGAAAATAGAAATCTCAAATTACATGATGGATTGATGTTGGGCCACTATTTATTATTTATACACATTCTGAATATTTGAATTCATGAGCGGAACATAATACATTATTCAGGGGGTTTTTAATTTTGGGGTTCGCGTCATAATGGACCTACAATATTTTTTGGATTCATATTCGATATAATTACATCTTTCCATTTTTCATACGTTGTCTTTTTATTTCAAGGACGTCCTGTGTAGTCACAGGCAGACATTAATTACTAATACATTCAAGTTCAAATTTAAACAAATAATTAATTGTAAATATCATTTACATGACTCACCAGTTACAAAACGCATTAGCACAAATTGGAAAACAAACGATATCAATTTCAATTACATTTACTGCTCGAAGAGATTCATAGGTTTACAAACACATTACAGAAGCTAAGGTGAAGAGTAATTTTAATCCCAGCATTTGTAATCCAAGTTCATTAATGTAATTCTGCCTGAAAGTCTTTCGGTTTGCGTTTAATTTTCGTAAACAACTGTAGCGATACAATTAAGTAGAACTAATCGAGGTTCAGAAGATTATATTTATCACTCGCGTTATTTAGTATGTAAATAACTTCTCACTAAGATCCCTAACAATACACAAACATATCTAAACTAGTCAATATCCATTCCTTTTCATTCATTAAACTGCTCCCTCGTATTCATTGCTATGGTAAGTATGTATTTGTATTTGTTTTTTTTTTAGTCTGACGGCGACATAATTCAGTTGCTTAGCGCGTTCAATTTGCATTACTTTGAAATGAGTTGAAGACAAATAATAGATATCAATTAATCTACGACAATTACAAATTGAATTCAATTAAAGAATGCGAGATCATAATTACAATTTGTTTACTTTTTTGATTAGAGTTCGCATATTGTCCAAGTTTAATAAAAGAGGATCAAAAGTGAAGTTGGTATAACAGAAAATTAAATACTTAATACTAATTATTTCGGTAGGAAAATATCGCGCTTTAAATTATACACAGTTGTAATCCATACATCAACATAATCTAAGGATATCAATTTTTATTTTATTTGCTTACTTTTAATTTGCTCAATATTTTCTTTTTTTTTTGTTTCAGTTTAGTTAGTAACCTTCAACAAGTGTCTGTCAAAAGTATCCTTTAAACAACCACAATTAATTGCTGAATCTTGAGTTGAATTTTAATTTTATTTTGTTACTTCTTTCATTTTTTCAAAAAAATTGATACCGATTGATAAGTAGAAGCGTTGTCTATGTTAAAAACAAACATGAATGAACAAAATAGACGTCGTTATTTGCATTATGACGAAATGAATAGGGCAGTTGGAATTTGAAGTAAGACAAGTTAACGTAGCGGAGCGGCTAGGTACAACACAGAGCGTAATCAGCCGACAATGGCGACGTTGCAGAGATACACATAACCTCAGAGAACAACATCTTGGAAGAAGACGCGCCACCATTGTTATTCAGGACTGGTACATCATTCTTGAAGCTCTTTAATGGAGCTCAGTAACTGCTATTGAGTTAAGATCGTGTCTACAGGCAACGCATCATGTGACAGTCCACAGCCAAACCATAAAATGTCGTTTAAGAGAAGCTATTCTTCACTCCAGACGCCCCCTTAGGGTTCAACCATTAAGCAGGGGAAATTGAGGAGGGCGTCAAGTAAACTGAGCTCAGGAACACTTAAACTGAACTCGAGAGCAATGGGCGACTATACTTTTTTCTGACGAGTCGCGATTCGGATTAAGACCATATACTTCCAAACTAAGAGTCTAGCGTTAGCCTGGTAACGCAGCAAGGCTACAGTATACCCACTACCGAGGTGGTACTGTATTGATATGGGCGGGAATTATGTTGGCTAGGAAAACTGATCTCCTTTTTTAAGATCAATTCTCAAATCAATATATCCAGAATATTCTTAAATCTGTTGTTTAGCCATTTGCGGAAACGTTGGACTGAAATTTAGCTCTTATGGACGTCAATACACGACCACATGTAGTAAGAGTTGTTCGATGAAGCAAGAATTGAAGTTTTGCCATGACCAGCTCAATATCCAGACCTCATTCCCAGAGCATGCATGGGATGTGCTTCAGAGAAGATGCTTGCCACATATGGACGCTATTCAAAATCGAAGACAGATGCAAGAACTGCTTTCACAACAGTGGAATCTTCTTCCGCAAGAAGACTTGGACAATCTTATTCTGTCAATACCGAGAAAATGCAGGGCGGTTTTAAACTCCAGAGGAGATCCAACTCTTTATTAATTCCTTAATCATCAAAATTATTAATTCAATAGAAGATTAATTTTGAAATTTTGTGTAGCTCCATTTTTAGAATTTTTGTAAATTATTATTAAAGTTGCTTAAAATATTATTTTAAGTTAATTGCGCTCATCTTATTTTACTTTCATGGCACAAAAATATGTTAGAATATGCAAAAAATTATTTTTCACCTAGCCAGCACCCTTGTTAAAGGCAGTAAAGTTTATCGGGGTTCTTATCGAAACGTTGTTGAGTGTCTGATTAAAATAAAAATAAAAAGGGCGTCACCGTGAATTACGGTTGTAATTAGAGTTCATGCATTACACGGAAGACGTAGAGGCTCTAACGTACCCACTAGGCGTAATGCCGATAAAAAAAATCTAAATACTAAATATAAATCAATTACGGCACAAATAAATAATACTATAACAATAATTATTAAATACGTTTAGCCCAAAATATTTCAACTAATATCAAATATATAAATAAATAGAAACGGACTTATATATGAAACGCGATATATTAAAACCTTAACATGCTTGAAGGGAAAATATAAATATAAACGGACCTGTATATATAAATGCGTTAGATTAAAACTTTAACATGCCTGAACGGAAAATAATTATTATCGGGATCTCCGTTAATTACATACAATTACATACTCCATAAATATTACATACAAAATTTACAAGAACAAATGTGAACGTACAGCAGACCGATTTTCATGTGGCCGGTGGGAGAATTTGTACGTGCGTCAAGTAAGGGTCAGTGTTAGATAGAGACAATATTCGGAAAAATGAAATGCAAACTCTTTGTGCGAGTCGTGCATTGGGACGTAGTAAGGGATAAATTCAGAAAATCACATTGTTGAACATGTTTATAATGGTTTGTATTTCACTAAATTAAGGCAAATAGAAGTAAAATAAAACGCATAGTTTCATGTAACATGTTTAACTAAAATGTCTTACCTTACCTACTAGCTAATAGCGTACTAACATCACATTAAGGGGATGACTGAATAAGATTGTTAGCTACACTTAAACTTAAGTAAAACTAATTTGGATAATTAACTGAATTATTGGCAAATAATGTTTATGCTAATCTCTTTCTCATTATAATCACATTGTAAACTTTCTATATGTACAAAAGAACAGTATATTCTTCAACGAGCGTAGGCGAGTGTTGTAATAACATTATTTAATAGTCGCAGAGAAAAGAATATTATTAATACTAATATTATTGGAAATAACAATTAAAATAATAATTACAATAAGAAATAATACATAAATACTCAAAAATAATTATAGGAGAAAACAATAATGAACAATAACTAAGTTTCAAAAAAATTACGGTAAATTATACATATAATTATATAAAAAGTTATGCAGAATCACTATCACTGACTTCCTCTTCGCTCTCCGATTCAGAGTCTTCACCCAAATTAATAATGAACTGGTCTGTAACTTCGTCTATGAGAGGTTCCGCTTCCAAAAACTTTTGCTCCCACTTTATCGCGTAGTCACAACATTTATTCCATTCAGCACCACGAAATTCATCAAAAAGTTATCACATAACTGTTGAACATATCTAATAGTGAATGATACATTTTTTTGTGCCACATATTGTTTAAGAGATGCCCATACTAACTCGATCGGATTTAAATCTGGGTGGTATGGCGGTAATCGCAAAACACTATGGCCATGTTGTGTTAACATTTCATCTATCTCGAACGTTTTAAATGTTGGCTTATGTACTTTAATAATATTATATAAATCGGGCTTGAGCATGTTATTGTCGAAGTAAATATTTTTAGACCTGAACCAGTCTATCATAACTGATTTCCTGCTATTAGAATTCGGTGGTTTATCTTTTTGTACATTATGATAAGGAGCATTGTCAATTACTAGGACAGACTTTGGAGGCAGGTTTGGAATTAATTTTTCTAACAACCATTTTTTGTAATTTTCATAATTCATCTCGTGATAATAATCTCCCGTTGTGGTATTAGACTTAAAAATCAATTTAGCATTCGGAATGAATCCCGTCTCGCAGCCAGCATGAACAATAATTAGTCTTAGACCTTTTGATATAGGCCTTGCTAATCCTTCATTGGAATTGTCACTCCAACAAGTAGCCACGGTATGAGAACTGTGGATGTAAGTTTCATCCATATATATAATCGGTCTTTTTTCATTTCTGTAGCTTTGAATGGTACAAATAAGACACTCTTAACTGACGAATATCGTACTTTTCCATTAACAACTTTCTGTTGGTTTTTGTTTTTCTCCAACGAAAGCCCATATCTTTTACTACTTTACGAAGAGAATCTATTTCTCCAGTGTATCCTGTTTCTTTAAATTGACTAACTTGACTACTGTGAGAAGACGCATTCTTGTGATGAAAGAAAAAGCATTTACCAGAAATATATTTCTACAATTTGTCTAGTAGGAAGGATAATACGGGCTCGTTATCTTTTAGCCCTTTACAAAGTAGTCTGTGGAAATTACCTGATTCGAATTCCAAAAAATCGTAGCTATTACCTTACTCACTGATGAAAATGCCTTGGCTTTCCTTCAAGTAAGACTACTATTATGTGTCCACTGCTGATATTGTCGTTTGCATTCAGGAACGTAGTGATGAAGCCGAATTTCAACAGTTATAAAATTTCGCAAAAAATTAGTCAAATTCCTCTCAAGCAGCTTCAAATGATTTCTTGACATTTGCCCTCTTTCGCATTTTTTGTCACACTTTAAGATCGACGGCACTCACTTTGCTGATAGCTTGGATATGCTCAATTCTATGTGAAAAATTAGACGGGTGTGTTCGGCCAATATACTCACAATGCTATAGCTACAGCTATCTCTGATGTCAATTTTTCTGTCGTTAAAAAGTATTATTAATTATATTTACCATTTCCGGAGTTTCAATTTTTGAAGGTCCTGGTCGCACATCATCTTCGATACTTATATCACTACATTTTGATTGCATTAATGAAATAAAAATAAAAAAGCAATATTACTTAATTTCCACTTTATTGAGGTAAAATCCCATTACAATTGTGTCGACACACAGTGTCTTCCTCGGATGGAATTGTATTGCTAACTAAACCTAAAGGATATTGACAGATTTAAACTTAAATAAATTATTATAATTAAAAAAATATAATTATACGCACAAGGATGGTTCAATAATAGGCACTTTATATTCAAGATGTAAACTTTATTACCCAAAGGGACCAAAGTTTACCGAGTACAAACATAAAAACGGGAAAACCAAAATAAATAAAAGAATCAGTTGTAAAATAGGCCTATTAAAGGAGAATTGCCGAAATCTATTTAATTGTTCAGTAAAACGTCTGTATTTTTATATTTCAAAATTTTCATCATTTCAAGTAATTTTTGCGATTTGTTTTCTATGTGTAAAATTTTAAAGTTATAATTCAAATTATGGGCTTTTTCTCTCAGATGTATGGTATTAGTCATTCTTGTTATTAATATAACTACGTTCATGTTCTTCGATTCTTTTAGAAATGGATCTACCTGTCTGGCCTATATAAAATTTAGGACATGAACTACATTAAAGTTCGTAAACTCCCGATTTATTCTTTTTATCTATTTTTCGTTTATTGTTTTTAATAATTGAACCTAAAGAGTTCGAAAGCTATGTTATAATTATTTCTCGTTAAGAATTTAGAAATTTTTTACGTAAGATTACCATTAGATACATTATTCACACTGCCGCAACTGCCAAATATTAAACGTCAGCTGCCGCCATAAAAAAGTCAGCAGAATTAGAATACATACTTACAAACGTTTCTGAAGGATGGTGCTTGTAATCGAGTCTCAGTTCCAGCCAAATCATCCTCGGAAAACTAATATTGACTATATTTTATTGTGATGCAGTGTATATAATTAGATTCATAATGTAATCTGTAGTAACACTAGAAACAATATAAAACAAGAAACTTTATGTAATTAAAACAAACAATTCCATAAATTAGTCGTTTGCATGTCAAAAATTTGTGAAACTTTATTGTTCAGATCTTTTCATGTTACTGGTTTAATGACATATTCAATTTAGTAACAGTTTTATTAACCTTTACAAAAATCATTCTTTATTCAATTTATTTATTTTTCAACACATCTGGCACAATTGTTTACATCTACTGAGCAAAATATTTATACGATTTTTTTAATAATCATTTACGCATTTTATGATTTTTCACAAAATCTAATGAACAGTTTATATGTATACACACTGTCCCTGTGCTTTTTAACAACCGACTTTCGTCACTCGTCATGTAAGATTTGCGGTAGTACTAAACTAAAAAATATAGTAGCTTTAATTATATTAAATTGTTATGTTTACGTAGTTATTTTGTCGTTTTGATATTATACGTCCGGTTCTAAGTAAAGGCATTATTAATTGCCAGTGTTCTTGTGTATTTTAATGCTGTGCATTATTTATACTATCAATGCCTTAAAAACTGTATTTACTAAAATAAAGAGAAATATTTATTATCTCTAACACAGAGACGAATCACTAGTACGTTTGAAATCATTCTTCCAGACTCACCTCAGGAAATACACCATGTGAAATATCTTTAAATAAAATCAAGTGTAAATACATGTAATACAGAAAACTTCTGCATTTGTATACATGGGCATATACAACGTATACACATAGGTCCAGCCCGCTACGGGCCATACGCAACAATATACGTATGGAACGTAATGCGATGTGGCAACGTGTGTACGATGCCACTCCGCGTGCACATACATAAGTCCGATGATCCAGAGCAATAGATTGCCCGTCATTCGTATCTAGCTGTGCAAACGTAAAGGTTGCAACAGTTGCAAGTTCAACTGTTTAGAATTTTCGAGACAATAACCTCTAGAAATCTCGAGGGAGTGAGGCGGGAGTTTTACAATAGGCTCGGCTATTGTTTGGGGAGAGAGGGCGGTATTTTCTAATCCTATATTTAGTGACTTTCTTAGAATTAAAATTTATTTTGCAGAATTATTGATTTTTCTACTTTTATCTTTTAGAAAACGTTATTGTTTTTTTATTACTTAAAATTACTTTTCCGTAGCAGCTAAGAATACAATAATAATAACTTGGAGATATAACGACCTTATTATATCTGAAACAAATGGGCAAATTACGTATACAGAACGAATATGCAAACGACTATATCCTTGCGCGGTTTAAGTCTTACTAAATTCATAACTTTGCAATGTATGGTAATGTAAGCTACTGCGCGTAGAGGGGATTCGCTGTTGCCACTTATTGCTGGGTATGGCCCGTTGAGAGCTGGTCCTATCGGTATAATTAAGCATTGGTTACTTCTACGTTTAGACACGTGCTTAAACCTTATCTTAGTCTCGTCAGTGTACTTGAAGAAGAACTATGACCAATAAATTAAATTGGCGGTAAATAACACAATCTTGTAGTCAGCGAAGAGATCTCAAACCATCTGACGGCCAAGAAAGCCACGCCAACAAACCTTTCCTTGATTAGCTAAGCTAATACTAAGGAAACTTTGTGTAGTCCACTACTCGTAGTCTAGATGGCTCCAATATACCATGTGAAAGATAGCATATCAATGTTAACCTGTATGAATTGTTTTTTCGACGGCAAGTAAATTAGTTCATCATACATTTTCTCCGCGTACACTGACGAGATCTAAGAAGTGATCTAAACACGTGTTTGTACGTATAAGAATAACCAATGCTTAATTGCATGCATTGCGTGTTAACATATATAGTATTATGTATGTTTTAGCTAACTCTTAACTCATTTTATTTTTACTGGTATATAACGGGTGTTCAGAAACATTCGAAGTCAAAGTAGTCCTTGAAAATATGAAGTCATGTCTGAGATAGATTGATTTTTGACAGACAACAGTTGGCATTTAATAATTATTACAAATCAGATACTTAAGTAAAGATATACGATTTTTTGTTCAGAGCCCACTTGACTTCGAATGTTTCTGAACACCCGTTACTATGATATCCTATATACTAAATAATATATTTCATATAATAAAAAGCTTTTCATTTTTACTACAAATGTCTTTATTTTACAAATTAATATTAAATACTATATCTTATGTATTTGAAAGATGGTAATAATAAGTGGACATGATCTCTTTTGTCGTGGGCACATGGACTCGTACTTTTTATCACACGTGTATATTTTTTTTAAGTTTTATTTTGAAACTGTTATTTTCTTTTTAAAATTGGTTCGTGGATTTTCAGGAAACGAGAACGAAGAATGCATTTAAAATTCTGGTGAACTCTTTTTAATGTGATATCTTAATTTTCAATAAGGTTTTTGTATTATATTCTTTATTTTTAATATTTATGATCTGATATTTACAAAAACAGGTGTTTTTAAATTGGCATTTATCTGACCTTAAGTTATTTGATGACAGATGGCTCTTTCTCTTCTGGAAATTTTCTTTTTATATAATATTCGTGTGTTTTATTTTCTTAGGCAGTACCTATCTTCATTGATTGATGTTTTCCTTTACTTCGCTTTTTCCACACTTGATTGACACTATTTTTTATTTATACCACGAAGTACGTGTATATTTGCGACTTGAATAATACGAAGTTCGTATTTCTTATTTAATTCGGGCAATACGAAGTACATTTGCCCTATTTAACTTTTACTACACGATGTACGTGTTTACTTATCGGTGTCAAAACAATCAATCCATTGTTTTCGGTCTCCGGCTTTTATAACATTACCAGTTCAGACAAGCGTTAAACGTATTTTAGGTACCTCTTCTGCTTATCTTTTAAATGCATGTTTGGAATTTGATGATATTAGTATTGAAAATTAGCCCTATTTTTCCTATAACTATTCAGGTAATTATTTTAATTAATATTTTTATATTAAACATTTGTTTATTAATCTGTGAAAATTTTTATATTTTTCCAAAATTTCAATTTATTTTTGAATTAATGCTGTATTTGATGTTATAATATTGTTATTAATGATTTATGCCCTTTCAGTAAATGTTATCTTATTATATTTTACATTATTTTACAAATTTCAAAAATCCTAGTCATATTTTTCAAAATTTCAAATAAATCCTTTTTATGTCGTTATTCTATTTTTTTTTTTGTAAATTGAGCCCCTCTTGAGTAATTTAAGCCTATTACTGTCTTGTTTTATGTGTTTTTTGGGTGAAAATCTTCCTTCAGTTGGTGTGTGGAATCCCGATGTCTGTGAATTCTGTTCGGATGTTAATTTTTTTGGCTGGTTAGTATGGTTCCTTCATTGACTTTTAACTGTTTGTTTTTCTTTCAGTGGTAGATATAGATATTATTATATTTAACGACGTTGGAATTATTATATTGCGTGCGTTATTTTAATTAAAATGTATTTTTCTTCTTTGGTGTATCCTTTTTTAGTATTAAGTTTTTAGTTCTGGTATTAAGCAAAGAGGATTTTGCTAATAAAAATCTTAAGGTAGCCTCCAATTTTTCTTTTATATCGAAGAATTTTCCCTAGGTTTCACCGTTTCTGGTTTTAAAAATTTTATAATAAGCTTCTTTACTATCCATAACATGTCAATATTGTATTACTGCAAGGAAATACAGATAACTTGAAAATTAAGAATTAAATGAAGGTGATGGGCTTATATGGTAATTTTTTGGCTGCTGAAATACCAGTTTAAATTCCAACCTATATCTCGTAAACAGGTGTACTTCAATAACAACTTGCTATGTTATAATCTTACCCAAAATATATGGATCGAACACTCTCATGTAAAAAACATCTACAGAACACGGAGCTAAAACAAACTCAAGAAATAACATACTCCAAAAACTATGCGGTACTGCTTGGGGCGCGAACGCATCCACCTTTAAAACTTAAAACGGTAGCTAAATACTGCGCCCCAATCTGGTTAAACAGCTGCCACGCAAGGATGATCGACATCAAACTCAATGAGACCATGAGATAATAATTAGCGGTTGTTTAAAAAGTGCAAGTCATACTGCCTGGTTAGACAATATAATAAAATAATATCGAATCATCACCTCCCAGTACACAGTGACCTGTTTGATGCCGGCCTGTCGAGACTGAAGTCTAGATCTCCTCCACTAGTTTTCCGCAAAATTTCAACCCAAATGGTTGATAGAGAGTGTACTGGAAAACCTTGAAACCCGTTCAAACGCCTCACATCACTAATCTTACCGTACCCCTACCAGGAATAGTAGGTCAATAGAATAGAAATGTCCCACGGTATCCATCATTACTCATTCTATAAATGGGGACACCAACTTGCGAATGCGTAGAACCTCGCCAGACTAGTCACCGTGTTCCAGCTGAGTGCCCAATTAAATCATATAAAGATGAGACGATGAGTAACTTTTTTTAAGCACCTGACTCCGTGTTGGACTGAATATCCTCTCTTATTATCTTGTACGTTAACCTCGTACTGCGGACTATAGTCTTTGTGCCGTCGAAGTCTATGGTGTGTCCTGTATGTAGTACATGCTTAGCTAGGGATGTTGTTGTTTCTTTTTTAGCAACCACATTTTCTGTGTTCTTCCCTCCGTACGCTAGTTTTTCGATTAGTATGCCCTATATATATTTGATCGCATTCATAGCACGGTATTTCGTAGCCACCTTGGTTTTCTAGGTCATTTTGCCCGTTGTACTAGCATAAGTATTTCTTATTTTCCTGTCTGTGATGTAAATTATATCTATGTCGTGTCAGCGTAGTATTCTGCCTATTTTCTCAGTCGTTCCTTTCACGTAAGGAAGAAATGCTGTTCGTGTAGATCTCTCTTTCCTTTTTGCTTGGTTGTTGTTAACTCGTGTCGCTCTGTTGATGGTATGTTGTGAATATCCGTTCGCTTGTTTTTACTACAAAGTTTAACTGTGCCGGGTGATGATATGAAGATGCGTTGAGATATCTGTTCGTGTGTGTAGGTTTTCTGTAAACGGTGTATCCTAGCGAGCCATCCGGTTTTTTCTAAGAACGGTAGCCGATTTCTTTCTTCCATTTCGATATTGAACTTTAAAGAAAAAACACGCTTAATTTCTCTCTTCCATGCGGCAAAATAACCAGGGTGTCGTCTGCGTAACGCAGTCAGAGTTTTGGTTTGTCTGTAGCGTTTTCCAGTGCTCTCTGTTAAAAATCTGCCATAAACAAATTCGCCAGTATAGGAAACAGCGGTGCTCCCATCGGAGCTCCATCAGGTTGTTTATAAAATTGTCCGTTGTATATAAAATACGTGTTTGCCAGGCAGTGTTTCGTTAGATCTGTGTCGTAGTCGGAGGGTTGGTGTTTCTGTATTAGTAGATCTATCACCTCATTAATCGGGATCTGTGTGAAGTCAGTTAGGTGAGTCGAGTTTTTGCGTTAAAAATTCTACTTACCTAACTCAACAAACTAACCGAAAAGCCAGCATACGGAGAGAAGATCACAAAAATGCGGTAGCTAAAAAAGAAACAACATCATCCCTAGCTAAGCATGTACTACATACAGGACACACCATCGACTTCAACGGTACAAAGACAGGATAATAAGAGAGGCAATAGAAATTGAGAAACGACAAAACTGTATGAACAAACGTGACGACGGACAGCGTTTGCCTGACACTTGGAAGCCTATAGACAGATTACACATAGGCGACGTAATGATAATAACTTATGACAGACCAGTTATACCAACACGAACCGAACGCATACCGATCGACTAATAGCCGAAAGCGACAGAACAACCGACGGACCAATCACAAGGAGCCAGACACGCGTCCCCACTACTACGGGACCATATAATACGAGCGGCACAGGAAATCTACGAACTCTTGAAGTTACTATCACAACGAGAAGATTCTCAAGAAAAAGGTGAAAGTGAAAGTTATAATTTTATGTGGGGGTGAGTTTTACATAGGGGTGAGTTAGGTGACCGAAAACTCATGATGGTTTCGGTCACCTAACTCACCCCTATGTAAAACTCACCCCCACATAAAATTATAATTTCTTACCTTCTCCCACCATAAGGGAATATATTGTAGGAGTTGGGTATGCACAATCGGAAACAGGGGTTGGCGCATACGCATTGACGTTTCACCCTCAAAAATGCAAAATGAACCTCCATAAGAAAATACATGGTATTTTGCGCCAGAACCCGCATAGCTTATCTACTAACATTAATTAAGGATATAAATTTTTTGGATTAATTGACATGTTCCAACTGTAGAGCCGTAGGACACCTGTACTGTTTATGTGGAATGGTACACAACATTATGTTTGCTTTAGGTTCTCCAAAGTATCAGCAATCGTCCAAGAAGAAGGATAATCTTTCATTATAATAATGTCCGGACTGGTACTCGAACGCTTGAATATTTGAATGGCCTAAATATTGAAATAATCACTCGCCGTACAGTTCAGACCTGTAATGATTTCTTTTTGTTTCATGTGTAAACGGTATTATTTTTCTCTTTTCATTGGTTCATTTCAAAATGAAATAAATAACCACATTGGAGAAAATATTTCGACGATTGGTTTTCCCTAACGCAAAAATGCATTGACTGTGGAAATAAATATTTTCAAAAATTATAAATAAATATGTTTGATTAAAATTTGTGTATTACTTTATTAAACTCAATAGAAAAAAAAACAGCCCTCGTTTAAACTCAGCTCCTTCGTATACTCAAAATAACCTAATTTCCTATTAGCAATGTAAAAGAATGTTATTTTGTTTTGAAACTAAATGTATAGGGATGATTGCGTTTCTTTTCTGATTATGAACTTTCATCACATACATATTTTATGTAAAAACATGCAATTTTAGGCGAATTAAATAAACATTTCCATTGGCTGTATCTTCATTTTGCCATATATGAATATAAATAAAACACGTCAAGCTCCTACGATACTCATAATAGTTTATTTTCAGTATTCGTCTTTTAGAATTAATACTGTCGTAATCGTGAAAGGTCAAATTAATGTGGAAATGTTTTATTTAGTTTCCCCGTAATTGTTCCTCTTAATTTGATTAGTATCTTTTCTCGCCGTATGCCTTAATACCTTTATTGTTATTCAATACAATGAGGAACACCTTCTACAAATAACAATGACATAAAAGATGTCCATCTATCTCGTAATTATTTTTTTGGCCTGTCTAGAGACGTAATTTAACAAAGTGTGTGTATTTATGTATTTTATATGTACTTAACCTACCTAATATATCAAATTACCAGTATATAATACCTGGTAATTGAATTAGCTCACTCCATAATAAATTAGGAAATAAAAATATATATAGTTTTATTTTCTTAATAAATATAAAATACATTTCTTTCCATATTTTTCTCAATTTCCTCTTGGGAGGATTTTTCTATGAATAAACATTATTTCAAGCGGCTTTAAATATTAATTTCAATCGATTTGTAAATTAGGATTCAGTAAGTCAAGCTGCTTAGACTTTGCGAGATTAAGACCAAATTAATTACTTATTACTAACACTACTTCTAACTACTACAAAATAAAGTTAAAATTCGAAATCTCTGACTCACTTTACATAAGAAAACATGAAAACAAAAAATTAAAAAATTTTGCCGTTCCATGAACTCTAGCTCAGCTTCTAATAAAGATTTATAAAAAAAGCGTCATCTGCAGTGCATAATGCAGATTACTTTCACAAATTTTCAGCCATTTATTTAAAAAATCCAGGATTCTTCATTCGGGTGAACTTTACTTTCCAAATTTGAATATATTCGCGTATATATTTTTACGCTAATGCTTTTTCAATACAAAAAAAATGTTTAACGCGATCGACCATGGAGATTATGATAATCATAACCCACTCAAGTGCTAACCCTGACGTAGCTATAAAGATGTTCTTCAAATACAAAGACAACGTATTAAAAATGGAAGGAAATAATTATATAGAATACAGAATCCAAAATATTTTCCCAAAATTCCCTCTCACAACCGAGAAAAAAAATGACAGATATTTAAAAAGCTTTTGTTACGCCATTGTATCTTAAATACTATCGGAGAGGATATTTTAAAGCTGACGGACAATAATAAAAAAAAACTTTCGCTTTTGTCGACCTCATTTTAAATTTTTAAACGCTGACTTTTCCCGAACACCTGGCACCCAAAGCAGTCGAAACAATGTTATCTTTTTAAGAGTTTTTATAAATATAAATTTTGCAACGTGTAAATTATATAGCCATATTTTTTATACATTATGAATCCATATTACTATTTTATATTTCTTTACTTCCGTAACAAAAAATAACCTTCACATAATGCAGCGCGTATTAGACATGAGTAGAGTGGACCAATCCGGAGCGAAAGCAGAGGCGTGACTAACGAATTGGTTCCCGCGTGCCCCATCGCACATACGATTACTTAGTATGTTGTTCACGGTCATCGTGTGTACACGTATAATAGCAGCAGGAAAGTGTATTCTGTGTATTTAATTTAATAATGTTGAAGAAGCGTACAGTAAAAAACCGCTATCATCAAAGTTAGTCAATAGGTTTATTGAGAACCATCCTAGTTTATCTTACAATGGGGTAAATGTAAAATGTTTAGTATGCAATATATATATAAACCATTTAACAAAATCAAATTTGCAACGCCACGTGCATAGCGCAAGACATAAAGATAGAGACACTGGTGCCGATACAAAATACGAAGTGTTCTTATTTGATTTGTGTACAATGATGGTTGTGTGTAATTTGCCGTTTACTTTGTTACGCAATGATTCGTTTATTTCATTTCTTGAAAAATATGGCAATGTAGAATTACCGAGCTGCACCCACTTACGACGTTATTTAAAATCTGTTCGTATACATTTAGAAAATAAAATTAAGCCTGATCTAAAAAATAAAAAAGTGTGGATGAATCAACTGATAGCAAAAAAAGATCTGTACTTAATGTTATGGTGCGTAAAATGGAACCAAATCAATCGCCATCCTCAATTTTATTAGCTAGCAGACAAATAGAAGAATGTACTGTGCGGGTAATTTCTAAAAATTTGAAATTTCCAGAGATCAAATCCTAATGTTTGTGACAGATGGTGCCGCAAACATGCTTTCTGTAGGTCGGTCTCTTAAGGAACAGTGTGGTAACATTTTACATATTACATGTAAATGTTACCCAAATGTAGATGCGTTAATATCGAGTACAAAGGCAGTATTCCTGAAATCTCCAAAACGTATTCGGAAATTTCACGAATTGTGTCCCCATACCCCTGAGCCACCACAGCCGATTCTGACACAATGGGGAACATGGCTACGAGCGGCATTTTACTATCATAAATATTTTGAGGATGTAAAAAAAGTGGTTTTATTATTAAATCCGAAAGATAGTGCCGCTATCGAAGAAAGTCGGAAAAAATTTCAAAATAGTCAGGTTAAAAGTGATTTACAAACTATTCACAACAAATACATCGCAATAGTGCAAGCATTAGAAAACCTACAAAATTCTTCGCTATCGTTACAGGAATCAGTGCTAGTTGTGAAAGATACACACGCACAGCTATGTTCGATAGAAGACGCAAGAAATGAGTGTATTGTAAGTTTGAAAGTGTTTTAGATAAAGATTTAGATTTTGCCAGACTTAGACAAATTTGTGAAGGTTCGTCTACAGATGTGTTAAGTTGTTTCAAAGATTATTTTAATTATGCAAACATCACATCACTAGATGTGGAGCGATCGTTTTCTTTATACAAGCACATATTTTCCTCACGGCGGACGCGTTTTCGAGAAATAACTTTGGAGACGCACCTTATGTTAACAATATTTCATCGCGCTTCTCCAGATTTTCAAGTCACGGAAAACGCATGACGGTAAGTTTTTTTTAATCATCTAATTACATACATTTTAGATTTGATTTTTTATACGTATCATCGAGAACGTTTCATAATCTAGAAAAACCGTCTTACATTTTTTTTGTATCTAACATAATAACAGCACCGTTCGTGATAGTATATCTCTAGATATTAATAATGTTTCGCATGCGGGAACCAATTCGTTAGTCACGCCTCTGCTTTCGCTCCGAATTGGTCCACTCTAGACATGAGGCACCCTTTCATCAGGTTCATGACATTTATTTACATGTGCCTGCACGCTGAGGGCAGACGCTTCTAACTTTTCATCTGAGCTTTCTACCTGTTTCACCTATTTACAAATTCGTTCTTTTCAGTAACAACCAACAGTTATTAAAATAAGCATAAAGAAAGAGTTTACAAGCTGATATATTCGTACGTAATGGTACTGAGTTTATTGATCCCTAAGTGAACAAAGCCGCTTCATTGTCGAGGTTTTATAATATCGACAGCCACTTAATGTTATCCTTTAGAATTTTTATAAACAAGAACATTTTACCGTTATGTTTGCATGTAAATTCCATCTTTTTATCATTTATACGCGGCTCATTATTTTATTTTCAGGTGCTTTTAATTTTAAGGTTTTGGTCGTAATTGACTCAAAATATTTTTGATTTATATTCTATATAATTACATCTTTTCATTTTTCATACTTTTTATTTTCTTTTTATTTCAAGAACAAACTGTATACAGAGAAGTGTAATTTGTTTTTATTAAAATTCAGAAATATATTAATGTGAAGTACCTGTTTAAAAACTCTCAATTAATATCTCTCGCTACGAGATCGTATATTGTTCAAATTCTTGGAATATGGTCAATTACCGTAACATATAATAACCAAAACTTCTTACATTATTATTATTATTTTATGATAAATAAACATATTTATAGACATACGTACACATTACATACCATTCTTAGTAGAACCCTTTGCCATAGTGTAAAACTATCAAAATAAATGTGAGACACACTTATTGCTAGTCCTATGGAATAAAAATTAATACTTAAGTCTTCTTTGATTTGCATGCCGATATTAGAATCACTATTTGTATTTTTCTAGACCCTCACCGAAGGATGTTTAATTAAAGTATTTACGCATCAGAAAGCTATTTTATTGTTATTTGAAAAGGACTATACAATTTGAAGAAGAATATAATTATTCCGAAAGCAATCTATTTACGCATACTGTTAAAGCTGGCGTTATGCAAGCCAGTATCGTAATGGCTGAAGGACGTTTAATATCGAATTGATTCGGCCTTTACTAGATCAAAATTCATCTAGGTACATACAGTCCTCAGTCCGCATACAGTGCGATTTTGAATTTTAGTTGTGTAATTAAGTATTTTCATATAACATTGAATGAATTAATTTTCTTGTCATTACATATGTCATTAATGTCAAATTTTATCAACGCATAGTGTTTATTTAAGTTGAAAATATTAATATGCCTCACGTTAATATAGTATGTAAAGCAAGAATTTGCACTAAAATGGAAGAAGGATGGTCGATGAGAAGTGTTGCAGATGAATTTGGAATAAGTAAGAGTACAGTAAGCAGAATATATAGGAAATGGAGAAAAGAAAGAAGTCTTTCGAGATCCGTCGGTACAGGAGCAAGAAAAATATCTGATGTATACCAAGATGAAGATGAAGCATAGTTGCACATATGCATAGAAACCCTTTCGACACCGTAAGAGAGGCAATAAGAAATACAGGTTCTCCTGGATCTGTTAGAACAGGATCCCGACGAATAAGGAATGCCGGTTTACATTCACGTGTAGCAGTGAACAAAACTCTTTTAACTCCTGCTTTCGAAAGAACAAAGAATCGGCTTCGCTCTGCAGCACATGGGATATGACGCTTGGGATAAAGTAATATTTTCGGACGAAAAAATATTTCAGTCGTCGTACAATGGACAAGTAAAAGTTTACCGGCCAACAGGTACACGTTTTGATGATAAATATATAAATAAAATTAAAAGGAATCCTCGATTTTCTGTCAACGTTTAGGGATGGTTATCATCGCGAGGCCTCGGAGTTGTGCACCATATTCGAAATCGACTTAACAGTGAAGAATATATAAATATTCTTAATAATGTGATGATCCCAACCGTCACACAATCTTATCCTGATAGGAATTTCATGTTTTTGCAAGACAACTGTCCTGTTCATACCTCCGCAGCAACGAAGCAGTGGTTTAATACAAACAACGTGACCTGTATGGATTTTTCTAGTTATAGTGGAGATTTAAATGTGATAGAAAACGTATGGGGTTTAATGGCAAGACGTATTAATAAACAATATCTTCAGGTGCATAACAATGAGCAATTACTTCAAATAGTACAAACAGCCTGGGAAGAAATACCTGAAAATTACGTCATTAATTTAATAAGATCAATGCCTGAAAGAATTAATGCTGTGATAGAGGCTGAAGGTGCTCTTTCAAAATATTAATTTTAATTTAATTTAATAATAATTAATTAATTTAATAATAGATTTAAGTTAATAGATTTAAGTTAATAGATTTAAGTTATTACAATGTTCACTAAAGGTCTTTTTTACTTTTCGTCGTTTAAATAAATATTACTTAAGAGTGTGAGCCCATTATTAATTGTTTGAAGTTTGAATACTGTCAAATTGACAAATACATAATATTTTTCATCTATTACTAATTTCAAATCATATCAATAGCTGTAATCTTGACTTAAAATAGTTAAAAAAAGTGTTCTGTTTTCTCTGGCGGGGACTGTATCTAGTAGTAATGAACACAGATGGAATTTTCAATAATTTTTTATTTTTAAATTTTTTCACCCCACAATAACTTACTTGGATTTTTGAATTAAATTAAAACTAACTTACATAGCAAAATTTTAAAGGAATGGTATTTCTACAATAAGTAATAGATAAACCTTGACAAGACAAAGGGAAAACGACATTATACATGTCACCTGTTGCACATGTAACAATCCGAACAAATTGAATGCTTCTATTGTGCCATGATACAGCAATATTCGGACACACAATTCGAATTTAATGATTCTCTTGCGTTCTAGATTACGTGTCATATAGCCACAGAATAGAGCAGCATTTTACAGAAATTCAACTTGTGAGAGAAAAGCATATCTATCCAAATTGTTATATGTACACAAGCCAGACACAATAATGTCGTGTAGGATAACATTTCATTTGTCCAGATTTAGTAATAAACCTTTGACCCAAACACAAACATCTTCAAGTTGAGACGAAATGGGTCCTGAAACTGTTAAATCTTTTTTACATTTAAATTACGTTACACAAATACTTTTGCGCGACACGCAACTTGCACGCATTTTAGATTCGCATATGTACTGCATAGGTGGCTGTTGTAATTGCCTTAGGTTCAGTACAACGTGTGCAGTGACAGCCGCACAATGTCAGTTTCGATCGAAACATACTTCATGTTTGAAGTGCGAGCGGTCATTCGTTTTTTGCATGCAAATAGTGAAACACCTACCGAAATTAATAAAAAAATACTGAAGACTTACATGAGTGGGAAACAAGTTAGCGTTTGGTATAAACAGTTCAAAAGTGGACGCACAGGTCTAAACGATCATTCTGAAGGTGTATCTATAGCTACAAGAGACGAAACGTGGCTATACCACCATACGCCCGAATAAAAAAAAAGACTCGATGACGTGGAAGTATCCGAGTTCATCAACACCGAAAAAATTCAAAATTCCGCAGTCAGCAAAAACGACAATGGCAACTGTGTTCTGGGATATGCAAGGCATATTACTCATATAGTTTTTAGCACCGAAAACGCCAATCAGCAGCGATATTTATTGTCAAACTCTCGAGAAACTTCACCAAGCCAACGAAAGGAATCAAGTTGTTCCATGACAATGCAATACCGCGCACCTCAAATCAGACGAAGGCCTGGCTTCAGAAACATAATTGGGAAGTTACTGTCCATTAGGCTGGGTCAACAAAAAATTTTTCTTCATTTCTTGAGAGGCTCAGTGATAAAAAGGTGCTAAATGGTATAGCTAATCTGCAAAAAAAAAATTTAATACATTATTTAAAGTTTTACTGCCTCCGGATAGCGATAGAAATTTCAGAAAAAGTGGATTTTTGACATCACTTTAATAATACTTTTTCAGTTACATATCTTTTATGCAAAATAATTCTAAGTATCGGTATATAGAGGTAATCCCGATATAAAACTGTACTTTTACAATGTGGATTCACACTGTTAAATTTCCCCAGAACACGCATTTACAAATCGCTACCTTAATATAGAAAGTCCATAACTCAATTTTTTTACAAATCCAATTTTTTTTTGATATTTCGATATATTAGAAGATCATCTATAGAAACATGCAAAAACCTCGATTTAAAAAAAATTAGTTAGGGCATTTCTATATTAAGGTAGCGATATACAGCACTGATTCAGTCTAAAGGTTCAATTAGACGTGCCACAGTCCTAACCATATAAAACCAATCGTATGTGCTACAATGTTTTCGATTTTGGTAACATGCCGTAACGCCATAGCCGTAACCGTAGATATTAATTGAATTTTGGTTACGGCTATGGTTACGGCTATGGTACGTCTAATTGAACCTTAATACGGACAAATAAGTCATTAAAAGGAACAATAATATAAAATTCTGCTTTTTTATATATTACAAAAACTAAAAAACGTGATGCTTTTGTATATGTTATCTAAACGGTTCAAGGCAAAAACAAAATAGGGAAATCCCCGTACAATCTTTATTTCTTACAACACGGAATTAGATGAGACAAATGTGCCGCGATCGTTAAAATAATTAGTGTTGCGTTGTAAAATGCTGTCATTTATTTGTTTATTTTATCATTTGAGAAATGGAGCGTACCAGAAATAGTTGGAGGTGTCCTTTGTTTGGTGTTTTATGTGATTTGAAAGATAATATATTACCAACTTATGAAGATGTGATGAAATTTTATGAGTGGACCCGTCATAGCTTAAAATATGAGAGGGAAACTAAAAAGGAGTCAACATATAAAGAAATAGAAGCCATTGTAGTTGCAAGAATAATGTAAATATGGGAGAAATCGTCTATACCTACAGTAGACGTTAAACGAATGAAGGTAATGCTACAAACATATCATTTAAAATGTAAAAATCTTTTGAAGTCTCACCCAAAAATACCTAAAAACAAGTTGGAAAAGTTTCTTTGTGAAAGTAACATTTTGTTTGATATTTCGGCATGTAAGTACAGAGATTTTCTTAAATGTGCTTGCATTAAAAACAAAAAAATACCTAAAAGAGAGCGAATAGATCAAAGAACGGTTAGACAAATGGCTATAAGTAGAGTAAATGTTGGAACAACAATACAGATTAGAAAGACATTAAAAAGAAAGTTGTTACGAGAAAAATCTACTCTAAAGCAACAAGAAATGGTCGAAATACCTACAGATAAATTGAGTAGTGCATCTGAAACCGAATGTGTTCAGTCGGATTGTGAAGAAACACGACATTTTCAATTGCGTCCTTCAAAAACTGAAACCAAAAAGGGGCAATTTATTTTAGCTTATTATCAAAAACATGCGATAGATTTGGAGTATCAGACAGGGCAGGAGCTGCTATCGCATTTGCAGCTCTGCACACTTCGAGCTAAGTAGTTATAGACAAAAATTAACTTCGCCGAGAAAGAGAAAAAAACAGAGAAAATATAACTTTACAACAAAGTGTTTCACAAATACCCGCTTTATATTTCGATGGAAGAAAAGACCGAACTTCAATTATATCTGAAAAAGATGGAAAGAAGTACAGGCAATGTATACTAGAGGAGCATATTTCATTAATTAAAGAACCTAACTCGAAGTTTTTAGGATATGTTTCACCTTTTTCAGGCACTGCAAAGTGCCAAAGTGAACAAGAAATATTCAACTTTTTCTTGAATGCGGATATATCGATGGATTTTTTGATTGCAATTGGTTGTGATGGCACAAATGTTAATGTTGGCAAATCTGGGGGTATTATTATACGTACACTAGAAAAAAGATTGGGTAGACCCTTACAGTGGATCATTTATATGTTGCATATGAATGAACTGCCATTCAGACACCTGTTTCAACATGTTGATGGTGGTACATCAGGACCACAGACATTTTTGGGTAAAATTGGCAAGGTACTTGAAAACTGTGAAAAAAGACCTATAGTGAAGTTTCAACCAATTCCCACGAACTTACCAGAGCTTTGTGTTGAAGATATAAGTACAGATCAGAAGTATTTGTACAAAATAGTTAAAACTGTTTCAACGGGTATAGCAGCAACCAATTTGGCAAATAAATCACCCGGCAAAATGTCTCATGCTCGATGGCTAACACATGCTAACAGAATTCTTCGTCTATATATTTCAGTTGAGAACCCTTCTGCAAACCATACCACTCTTGCAATTTATATATTATCAAGGTTTACGCTCCAGTGTAGTTTTCTATAAAAACTCTCCGCAGCTGTAAAGACGGACTACGACACCTTTTTAAACTAATTAAACTAAGCAGAAAAATCTACTTTTTCTGAAATTTCTATCGCTATCCGGAGGCAGTAAAACTTTAAATAATGTATTAAATTTTTTTTTGCAGATTAGCTATACCATTTAGCACCTTTTTATCACTGAGCCTCTCAAGAAAAGAAGAAAAATTCTTTTTTGACCCAGCCTACTGTCCATCCACCCTATAGTCCAGACCTGGCTCCTTCTGATTTTCATTTATTGGAGCCGTTGAAAGCTCATTTGTCAGGTAAAAGGTTTGAAGACGACGACGAACTTCAAAATGAAGTACGGCAGTATTTTAGAAATTTGGATCGTACCTTTTACGAAGAGGGTATACAGAAGCTTGCGCCTGGCTGGGATAAGTGCTTTAACATTGGCGGCGATTATGTTGAAAAGTAGCTAACAGTTCACGCTTTTACTTAGTGTATGTTTGATTCCTATAAATAAAGTAGTCTGTCTGTAATTCACAAATGTACCTTAGTAACCGGACATTCCTCGTACATAAACATATTTAGTAAAGGTGAACTGCTTATCTCTGTTAATTCATTTATTAAACTATTTGATTTTAAAGTCTATTTATTTCTAAGCTTTCTAATAAATTTAATTTTGGTTCTTTATATTTTCTATGTGCATTATTTTATATTGATAATTAAATACATGATTTGCTAATTAAATGATTGGCAAGAGAAGAATGCGTCTTTTTATTTTTTAATGAATTATTATATTCTGATATCCATTTATTGAAAGATCTTTCTGTTTATTCATTATAAACCACCGGGCATGTACCACATATTAACTTATAGACTCCTGACGTCGCCCTATTATGGATTTTGTCTTTGTTATTTTTTGTTATTTAGAAGTGGCTTTATTTGTTGTGAAAGCCACTTGAGCATTTAGCTTTTTGAAAAGTTTTAATAGTTTGACGCTAGGAGATAAAATGTAGGTAATTACATTAAATTTATTTAATGTATTTTTTTTTATTTTCGGGAAGACACTTAAAACAACCTTCTCGGATATTCCTCCTGGTTTGAAGGAACTTGTCTTTGAACTCTCAAGCTGTAGTTGTCGGAAAGTATATTAGTGGTCTATTTCACGGGTGTAAGACGGTATATATTGCTATTTAGCCTGAATACTTAAATGAAAGACTGAAGTGGTCATGAAGTATTTTATTTTAATACTTGATACTAAACTTAAACTAAATATCTAACGCTAATAAATAGTAATATGAATGATTGATTAGCACTCTTTGATAGTAATGGAAAGGTTTCTCTTCCACTAGAAGATAGGACGTTTCTGTTTGATGCCTTAGATGGTACTTACTTGTGTTCTAGTTGTATCTTTTAAGAAAAACTTTAAATACAACATTAACACAACCAGTTGTGATGTGAGTGGTGGGAATTACAAAAGGGCGTTTGAAAACTAGTGGCGAACATTTCGTTGAATCAAAACAAATGTTCATGAAAGATAATTTTTCCAAATTTATTTAATGAAGCAATAAGATTAGATAAGTAAGCAATTCAGTAAATACATCCCTTTCAATTACACCTTCGCGATAGGCTATTCGCTATTATTGTCAACTAAATTACAAAAATAATTTTCCTTGGGGAATGATAATAGATAAAATTAATTACATGGCTAAAAATAGGTTTTATAAAACAAATAATAACACCTCAAAGTTTTTGGTATCAGAGCACCGGAAAATAAAATACGCATATATAAACATTAATGTTTTTATTCAGGAAAGAGCAACATAGATAGGTGTTCAATGTAACGTATATGCTGTGTATAATACCTCGCTCATAACAGTTGATATTTGTCAGAGATTATTTGTGTGCTTTCGTATCGAAAGTCCGAATATCAATCATACTGCTCGCACCTGTTGTCTAATCACGACTGATGACAAACAGATCTCCGGTTCAGTCAAAGCTAACCAGAATTTAACAGCTGGTGAGGTTTCAAAAAGTTTCAAAATAAACTATTTAATAGTTGAAAGCTATTGAAAAGACTTGACAAAAAAAAGGTAGATATTCCATATAATTTGTTCAAAAGAAACCTTTCATATCGCATAATTATATCTACTTCTTTGTTGAAATTAAACTTACCGGAGCCGTTCCTGAAGTAATTAGTCATAAGTAGAGAACGGACGCAATTTCCATAAAACGCAATCGGCAATTGGAATTGTGTATAACGTCGCTCAGTACATCCCGGCGTAATTCAATGAAGTATTTGTTTGACTTACTCGGACACCTGGTCTCGCCGCGATAACAATGGACAAGCCAGCTATTGTATACGGAGAATATAGTGTTTTTTAAAGTGTTTTCATGAGCGTAGATAGAAGCGGGGTTTTTATAATGTATTTTATTTATTAGTTTATATTTCGTAAGATAAATAAAGTGCTGTGAGTATGTTTCTTGTTTTCATAGTTTTAACTGTTAATTATATCGTAATTTTTGTGATAGATTCTGTTTAATATCGTTTGATTGAATCTATTTCTACCAATTATTTCGACGTAAGAGTGTGCATTGAATTTCGTTCAGTTTCAATAACTTACGCACACGTTTTTAGTTTTCATTTATTTAGATCTAGAGCATTGTTTAAGTTACTTTTTCAGACATGATATGGAAGAATGTCGAGAACGGCATTGTAAAACAATGGCGAGTTGGATTGACGGTCATACTGATGTCCATTGTCAGTGATTCTGAAATTTATTACAAAATCCGTAAAATATCGTCAAAAATTCGTCACTTAGGATCGCAAACACATCTGAACTCTGTAAAACTTTTATGGCGGCTAATATTCCATTAAATAAACTTAGCAATCCCACTTTAAAAATATTTCTGAAAAAATATACTGGTCGAAATGTTCCTGATGAATCAACTTTACGCAAATATTATGTTTCTAGGTGCTATACGAGAACAGTAGAACGCATTAGAAGCCATCTTTTAAATCAATACATATGGATAAGCGCCGACGAAACGGTGGATATGTTAGGACGCTGTGTTGTAAATGTTGTAGCTGGTGTACTACATCCAACTATTCCCTATAACTCATATGTAATAGCAACAAGTGTTATAAATAGAGTTGATGCGGAAAAAGTTGCTGAAATCATTAAGGAGAATATGCAAAAATGCTTCATTCGGACGCCACGTACAAAGAAAAAATACTTTTATTTGTCGGTGATAGTGCTGCGTATATGTTAAAACAGGCAGACTATTGAAGAAAACATATCCTAATATGCTGCATATTACTTGTGTAGCACATGCTCTCCACAGAATCTGTGAATATATCAGAGACACTTTTCCGGAAGTTGATAGACTTGTATCAGCTATTGAAAAAGTTTTCAGAAAAGCACCATTGAGAGTAGCTCTTTTCAGGGAAAAATTTCTATCTCTGTCACTGCCTCCCACTCCAGTAATAACTAGATGGGGAACATGGCTGGAAGCTACTAGTTATTATGCTGAGAATTTCGATAGTCTAAAACATTTCGTAACACTGCTAAAGGAGGATGCTAGAAGTGAGTGCAAGGAGCTCACACAAATCCCAAATTTAAAAAATCAGTTGTACTTTCTTTACGAACACTTTGGAAAATTGCCAAATCTAATCACTTATTTTGAATGACGGATTAACCACATTAGATGTGGCTGTTAATAATTTAAAGAGTATTCCAAGTGACTTCGGATGTGGCCTTCGGCAAAAGTTTGAAGCAATTCTTAATAGAAATCCAGATTTAATTACATTGCAGCAATTATGTATGGAGACAATTCCACAAAATCTAACGGCTAAATATGAAGAAATAAAAGAATATTTCCAGTATGCACCTATAACCAGTTACGATGTAGAAAGGACGTTTTATATTTATAAGGATGTACTTAATTCAAAGAGAACAAAATTGTCAGAAGAAAACCTAGAGAAACTATTGCTAGTCAATATTAATACTCCTTTACTCAACTTGAACAACAAAATCAACAAATAAAAATGTTCCAATTATAGAAATAAAATTAAAAACTTTAAAAATACAACTTTTCAACAAATACATATGTATTTCGTAATTTTATAGATCACCACCCGTTTGTTTTCCAATTATATAAATAAAATTAATTAATAAATATGTATTTTGTAATTTTATAGATCACCACCCGTTCGTTTTCCAATTATATAAATAAAATTAAATATTTTAGAAATACAGCCTTTCGCCAGTACTGCACTGGATGGTAAGCGTGTCCGTTCTCTAGTCATAAGACACAAAAAGAAATGTAGTTTACGATTACAGTTTACAAAAATATTAAGTATTTGATAGATTGACAAAAATGTAGTGTTTTACGAATCGTCCCCGACAAATCAACAAATTTAATAAGAATAGTCTCTCTTCAAGACAACGGCAGACCGCATACTCCTTTTGTGAAAATTCAAAAATTGATAATATTTGGGTGAGAAATATCCAGAATCTATCACATTCGCTGAAATCGGGTACTGTTATATAATTATCTTTTCTGGTCTTGCCAAAATCATCAGAAAGAAAAAAGCGATGTATTCAATAAATATATAATATATAATTAATTAATTAATTAATTATTTAATTAATTGTGGAAAATCTTATTAAAATTAAGCAGCCATATCAAAGATATTCGAATGGATCCATACATTTGCCTAAACTTGTATAATAAGAGGGTATAGTAAATCTGAATGTTGATAAAAAATTATCGAGCAAAATGGCCAATACATACTTGATTAAATGAAAGACTGAATATTGTAAGCTAATTTTGCTCGAAAGAGAGGCAAAATTTTATTCCATAGGCAAATGTAAAAACTTACATTTTTCTATGATAATTAAAACTAAGACTCCGAAATAGATTTTATGTAATTATATTATACAATTTTTTGCTTTACTAATTGCTAGTATCATTATTAGAAACATAATTTTAAAAGATAAAATACGTATTTCCATTAAAATTTATCTTATAATGTTAAATAATATTCCCTTCTGAATGGAAAATGTACATATATCATTTAATTAAAATACAAGTAACAGGGTATATTTTATATATAATTGGATATAGTGGCAGGTTATTTTCATTAAAAGTGTTTGCTTACGTATCATAAAATATTATATTATAACTTTTTAATGAAATATTGTATTTGACATGTTCATACAAACCCTGATTAGTTGTGTTTCTGCGGACAGACAGATATACATATGCACATGTATAATTTGTGTGTATGTGTGTACTTGTATATTTCTATTTGATAATTACTCAAAACAAATCGCTTGAAACATTTTATTTATAAATGTATTCGAATGAATATTTTCTTATTTTACAAAATGTTGAATAAACTACGTATATAATTATAGAAAACTTACAAATATTAGAAGATTAGAGAGTTTTGACAACTAAATGTTTTGCTTAATTACTTTCATATAAAATTAAAACTAATGCACCTACTATTTTGAGGTATAACTTGGTTAAAATAAGATTGTTTTGTTTATTGCACTGAATTAAAATTAACCCAATTTTCCTAGTTTCGCTGTGCAGTTGTTTATTAAACCAGCTGTATAAGCAGTCCTACAGTGTAATAAATTTTATACTTTAAAATTTAATTCGAAATATGTCCAAAATAACAGTTAAAATGTTATAATAATAATAATAATAATAATAATAATAATAATAATAATAATAATAATAATAATAATAATAATAATAATAATGCGCAACGGCTGGTTCTCCGATCTCTCAAAATTAACGCGACCGGTCACTAAACACACGCACGAGCGCGCCAACATACAACACCCTATACTTGCACGCTCGCACAAACACAAAACCACACACCCAGAGAGAGACGCAAGCTGCCAGCAGCAACCAACACACAAGTTCATACCCAGAAAGAGACAGAAGCTGCTAGCAGCGGACAACACATATGTTCACACCTTGAAAGTACTGGTAAGTATCTACTATAATCAATATCCATATAAAATAAATGAATGAAAGTTAACTATGCCATCCATCTTGTTCGAATGAACCGATGGGGTAAGATAATGGCAACCAAGAACGAATGGTTCTTGTGAGTGGAAGAGTTAATAATAATAATAAGCCCGCACAGAGTAGCCTAGAGATATGTTACTGGGGACTAGCGACCCCACGGGTTCCTGAGCTAACCGTTGGGTTGGGTTAGCAGCCCCAATGAGGTACACTTGCTCCAAACACTGGAGGAAAAGGATACTGTGGTGGGTCGGAGGAGCAGGATCCAGGTAGGATTAACCAGCAAAGACCGAAACAGCAAATTTGGAAATGAAACACAAACATGGCATGCTTCAGTAGAAACAAAGAACGCAGGCGAGGATGTTGTTGAGATACCTTCATCTCAACCCACTTCGTCAACATAACAACTAAAGCGCCGGACCCTATGGGCCGTGAAAATGAACCCCCCCTATATGGTGGGAGGTGTTATTATCTGCTTACTAATAATGAAGCATGCCATATGGAGGAGTGCTGCATAGTTAGGTTACGGAAAAATACCTGGAAATAAGAAATAATAAACAATAATAATAATAATATTATGATAGTTATGCCAGCCATCTTGTTCTCACGAACCGATGAGTTAACACACTGGCAACCAAGGACAAATTGAATGTTCTTGTGAATGGAGGAAATAATAATAATAAGTAACCTTTATTGTCCAACAGGACTCCTTTAAAAGATAATAATTAACATAGTTACATACAGAGAGAGCTGTTTTCTAGAAAACACTATATATATATTGATAAAGAGCTGAAGGGCTTTTATAAGATATGAATGATATACAATAATAATAATATTATTTCGCGGTAGTGATGGCATATATAACAAATTGCTATTAGTTAAATATTCTAATCCCAGGATACAGTCGGTAAAGATAGATATAGCTGTAAAATGACAAAAATTATTAAAAATATTAACTTCAATGAGCATGAATAAACACCACTTTTATATTTTATATTCTCAATTATTTATTTAACTAAACAAATTTGTATACATACAGGAAACTATTTTAGTCCTATCTGTAGATTTATGAAATATGCTTAAATAATGTTTATACTAACGATTGTACGGTTACGAAAATCAATCAATTACAAGGAAATCTAATATATTGATTGGTGTAACCTATTCAGGTAAGTTCATTAATATGTGTTTTTAAATAAACATTATCTTTAGCTAAACTATCTTTAACTGATTTCTATATCTTAGTTATATTATTTCAATTATTTTGAATAATTTGTAAATATAATTACATATTTAAAATAAGGATAATAGATGTTTATACAATAAAAGTGATCTTAGGTGTTACTGCAGGACAGGATGGTGGTGGCGTCGACTTTGGACTTAATGTACAGCCAGGTATGTTACAGGTTAAGATATTTCCAACTTGATGAAATAGGATAAGGTTCTTCTAGGTTTGGAACTGTATTTATTATGTATGGCACTTTGGATATGTTTACAGGTACGTTTTAGATTTATTTCTTCGTAAACACTTTTTAATAGATTAATATATGAACAAAAGATAATTATAATGATTAAGCACTTTTTTAAATAACAATTATATCAATAATATTGTTTTTAACTGGAAATATAACGAGGACATCGAATTTCGATGTACGGTATCAAATTTCGAAAATATTTCGAAGCCAGTTGTCCTTTGTTTATTTCAAAGCCTTATTTTAAGCAAATTATCTTGATTTTTACCTTGAAATAAGTTATTATTTAAGTTGAATTTTGAATATAAAAAGCGTTAACTGAGTTTATAAAATTATTTTAGGAATTTACAAGTGTTGATGCATGTACCTTTGACAGTAGGTTATGTGTGCTGCGCGTATTACATATAGATAGATTCGCGCGCTTTTCTGTTTAAATAATGGGCGTGTCTAAACTAATGCCTATGCAATTTTGAATTTTAATAAATTAAATAACTTTTCTCTCTCGCGTTAATGGATTTAATGAATTATGAAAAATTAAAAGTAAATATTAAATTCAATATAATTATGTGTAAAGTACCAGAAATTGTCGGGATATTAATTTATTAACAGTTTGACATTAATTTTCAAATGTTGCGTCCATATAATGATTTCCACCTTTCTCATTCTTAGGTAACATCGGCATACACGTAATTAGATCTACAACAATATATAATAAATACGAAAAATATTTGCCGTTAGTGTATAGGTTAGAATCAAGTATATTAGAGAGTGCAGCTACAATATATTCAATTTAGGATATCTTTTTATTCCATGCCAATATTTCGTAATTCCTTCAGTGCTTCCTCAGGGATACTATGATAAAATATAATAGATATTAGATATAAGGTATACAAAACAAAATGTTAACCTACATAAAGTGACTCCTGTGTGGAAAAACTACACAACTAAACATATATAACCCATCACAATAATGTTGTCTAAGTTAAATGATTCCAAAAAACTTAAAAAAGGTATATAATCCCTTACCACAATTATTAATCGTATCCTAAATACGTATTTCGACAACTAAGTTGTCATCATCAGTAGGTAAAAACCACTAATTAAAAAGTCGCACATTGGGCACAGTAAAGCGAGAGAACCGCTTAACGCAATAACTACTTTACACCGCGTCCACGTATAGACTAATTTTAAACATGCGATTCTAAACTACGTCGGTAAACTACGGGAGGTCGAACAAACACTTATCCCTAAGGAAAAGGTCTACACATGTTAAGTCTCCGAGTTGAAGTATGCCGAACCGAGAAACGGCCAACATTCTTATCAAAGAGAAACGGCAAAAGATATGTCCCAATAACTACAATTTTAAAAACGACGATGACACAGTTAGCGTAATAAAAATGAAAAGAGACAGCTGAAAGAGATCGGTGACCTGTCGCTATTCATTGAATTATATTTATTTTTCGCGATATGTATACTTTCATAAGCATCAAGTTCGTGGGGTTTATTAATTCCTTTTACTAACTTCAACCCTGTAATCGATACATTGTGCAGTGTGCTCAAAGCGTGGTATGCGACATTCGATTTATCCGGTCTATTGTATTTAATATGTGATATATGTTCTTTAAAACGGGTTATTATTTTTTATTATTATTATTTCTTATTATTTATTATTATTATCTTTTGCCGTTTCCCTTTGATAAGAATGTTGGCCGTCTCTCGGTTCGACATACTTCAACTCGGAGACTTAACATGTGTAGACCTTTTCCTTAGGGATAAGTGTTTTTTCGACCTCCCGTAGTTTACCGACGTAGTTTAGAATCGCATATTTAAAATTAGTCTATACGTGGACGCGGCGTAAAGTAGTTATTGCGTTAAGCGGTTCTCTCGCTTTACTGTGCCCCATGTGCAACTTTTTAATTAGTGGTTTTTACCTACTGATGATGACAACTTAGTTGTCGAAATACGTATTTAGGATACGATTAATAATTGTGGTAAGGGGTTATATACCTTTTTTAAGTTTTTTACTTAACCACAGTCTCCAAAGAAAGAATTCCAAAAAACATTCAATGGACTAATAAACCTAGGGACAATTATCCAGTATTTACAGGTAACTGTTTTTTTTTAGAATATTAGTGTAAACCTTTGTTAACTTGTGTTGGACGGATTTTTGTGCTGATGTCCCTAGGTTTATTAGCTCACATATATATATATATATATATATATATATATATATATATATATATATATATATAATCATATATATATATATATATATATATATATATATATATATATATAATTAAGGATATAACAAAATAATTTTATATTTAATACAAAATACGAGTATATACAAAAAATTGGAGGTATGCGAAACAGTACTAAATGAAAACCGAATCCAAATGCAGGCTATTGCAATTCCGCATCATGTGTATCAGAAGTGTCTTCTTGAGCATGTTAGATCTGACCGTCGGTAACAGAAACGTCGTCTGCCACGTTTCTGTTACCGACGATCGCGTACAGAAATCCGTGATAGTAGACTTGTTGCACCCGTGAAGTTATTGCAAGTTTCAAAAGAAAGGCAGCACTCGCTTGTTCCCTCCTACTAATGAAACAGCGAAAACTATATCGAGAAGTCATTCATGATCCACCCCACGTACAGAAAAAAATCTATCGAAGCTGAGATATTTAAAAAAACGCTTGTGAATCTTTCTAAAGCGATCTGTTGGTAAACGTAAAATGGATACCACACAACTGCATCATACTCCAGTCTACTCCTCACATAAATATAGGGTATAAGGGTTTAAAGTTTATGTTCTATACTTATGTTGCTATGTGCGTAGTATCAATTTTACGTCTACCAACAGATCGCTTATGAATAGTGAACATTCCATTCCTCTACCGACAAGCGATATATCGCTTTTGTAAAAGTTTCTGCGATTCACTTATTGACCCTTAAAAATTAAACTAGAAATATAATGTTAACTAAATTCGTTATATTCTATGTGAATTTTCTGTGTGGATATACGTGTTAACCGTCGGTTGATTGTTTTTATGTAAATCTAAATTTAGTCAACAGGACTCGGATTGAGAAGTGTGTCCCTGTTTTTCCCTAATTTTATCGTGAAAATTAAAATATTTTAATGATATATGAGCTTTACAAAAAAGAAATTATAAGTCTTTTCAGTTAAATTAACAAATTTATATAAAATGGAGATAATATTCACATAAATACTGTTACCCTTGGAACACTTTACACCGCATACATAAATTCTAAACTGCGTATCTATTTCGACACAGATGTTGTCATCTTCAGAAGCAACCTTATATTATATTGAAATTGAAATAAAATAAATTAAACTATTAAATTAGGAGGCACATATGCGATGTGATAAAAACAACTGTCACCATTCTAATAACACCGCCTCTTCCAAAATATACTGATTATATAAAATAATTTATTAAAATTTGTTTCAAAAGGCTTTCAACTCACTTTAGATATAACAGGTCTGATAAATCAACTATTCGGAATACAGGTCATAGTTTAGTTTAAAATTTAAAGAATTTAAAATTATTAAAAAACGTTTCGTCAATCCACGAAAGCGATTCTCACGAGAGTAGAGATATTGATAAAAATTAAATATAACTTTTAAATTTAGATGATGGACTCACATTCAAGTAATTCCCTAATTGTTAATGTAAGTGGTAATGTTTGAGTGACGGTATGTATTAAAACAAAAGGCACCGAAACCTAGAAACCAACGAAATATAAACATATCAAATGATGTATGTATCAATCGCTGTCACGAAAACATAAGAATATATTTATTTTAATGTAAAATTATAATTACATTATTTTCGTTCAAGAAACTGAGCCACCAAATCGAACTTGTATTAGTCGTTATTAATCAATTTAGAGAAAGTTTTCGAAAGCCGGCCTCCAATAAAAGGGATTTGTCAAGAAGTAAAATTTGTTATCGTGACAACTACTAGTCTCGTCCTGTATCAGTAGGCCCGCTCTCCAAAATTCCAAAATTCCAAAATTAAAAAAAGACAGTAAAATTTATTGAATTATGCATACGTAGTAATCTCAATATTGATTTATTATAATCTTGACAAAGATATGTTCTCTTGTTTTTTTTTACTTTTATAATATAAAACTAAAATACATTTTATGAATTTTGCGTATTTTATGGGTTTACAAATTATTTACATTTTGTTCAGAAATTAGGTAAATATCAAGGTGGCTATGCAAAATTATATGAAATCAATTGCGATTGGTTGTCATTAGGTTATCAAAAGCATTAAAAGTGAGTTTAAGGGTAAATACGAGTAGAGGCAAGCTAATTCGATGGAAAAAGATCTATTATAGTTATGTTATCTAAAAGCGGCAAATAAAATGCATAAATAGGTGAATTATTATCTTTATCACGATATAGTGTAAGAAACATAGTGCGTTTGTGTAAAACAAGTAATTCAGTTGCACCAAAGGCTCGATATATAAGGATATCTAAATTCATAGACATTAACAGAAGAGCATTACAAAGAATAATTCGGGAAAATAGACGTGCTAACTAAAGACAACTCAGCATATTATGGAGTGAAGCAATTCGAAAACATATTTCTCAAAACGTTGGATTTGGTTCATACAAAGTCTGGGTATTTTGTTATTCTAAAAATGACAAATTTACAAAAAAAGTATTTATTTCTTTAGGCTAAAGGAAAACCATTACTGACAGAAAAACAAAAAAGTAGATTGAAATGGGCTAAAAAACATAAAAATTGGCATCCTGAGCAGTGGAATCGAATTCATTGGAGTGATGAATCTCGATTTGAAGTTTCTGTGAGTGATAGTCGAAGCAGAGTCATTCAACAGAAACACGAAGCGTACCATTCATGATGCTTAAAAAGAAAGGTAAAATTTCCAGCATCTGTTATGGTATGGAGTTAAATATTTTAACAGATTACGTTATTACCAACTATGGAAGATGCTTTGAATGCTGGAGAGGAATTTATTTTCCAACAAGACGGCGCAGTTTGTCCTACGTCAAAAAGAGCTTTGAAATGGTTGTCAGACAATAATTTTCCACTCTTAGGGTGAGTGTCCAGTAGTCCTGATTTTGTCACCAATAGAAACATTATGGCATAATATGAAAAAACGGATACGTGCCAGTCCTACAAAAACAATCTCAGAATTTAAAAAAATTGCAAGATATTTGAGATGAATTTACATCTCAATATTGTCAGGACTTAGTTGACACGATCCCAAGAAGAATTGAGGCTGTAATTAAAAATAAAGGTGATGTTACGCAGTGGTAACTTTTACAATTTAATTAAGATAAAAAATATTTTTGTTGTCATACGTCAAAAAGAGCTTTGAAATGATTGTCAGACAATAATTTTTCACTCGTAGGGTGAGTGTCCAGTAGTCCTGATTTTGTCACCAATAAAAACATTATGGCATAATATTAAAAAACGGATACGTGCCAATCCTACAAAAACAATCTCAGAATTAAAAAGAATTGCAAGATATTTGAGATGAATTTACATCTCAATATTGTCAGGACTTAGTTGACACGATCCCAAGAAGAATTGAGGCTGTACTTAAAAATAAAGGTGATGTTACGCAGTGGTAACTTTTACAATTTAATTAAGTTAAAAAATATTTTTGTTGTTTCTTTTCAATATCGTTTTCAAAATTATTTAATTTTAAGTTGTGTCAAAATATTCAATTAATTGCAGTATGTATAAAAAAAAGATTTCATTGAATTTTAATGACTAATATCTGTTTAAATGAAATTTTAGCAAGTGATCCGGGACGGGGCTCGTAAAACGAATTAAGGAAGGCTCTCCGAAGAGGTTTTAAGACGAAGCCTCAAATGAACGTCTTTGAAAATGAGTTTTACTCAAACGTCTATCAGAAGAATGTTCAAGAAAATAATGGGTTTCTCCGTTAAAATTGTATTTTATAGGATCCGATCCGTGATTCCTTTTGTTCTACCTATAATCGGACAACGTTTGAATAATACGGACAAGTTTGGGAGAGTTGATGGCATACTGAAAACGAAAACAAAAATACTATGTCTGTAATAAATCAGTTGCAAAGGTTCTCAGTAGATTCCTGAGATATTACAGGTACACTTCCGCTCGATACGCAACGGTTTTAACAGGATATATGTCATGCGACGAGAGAATCCATTAATGTTCTTCATTAGAATTTTTAAAGCCCCGTAATTTTCTGATATCAACCCTTCTGATACTTACGTCTGGGTTATGCTACAAGTGTCCAATATATACCTGACTGGTTTAAGTAGCGCGCCATTTTTGATTTAAGCATTTCTGTAGGTGGCGCTGTACAAGTTGTTTAAAGCACATGTGTCAAATTCATCATGAAACGCTAAACGATCCAACGCGTCAGTATTGTTAAAACGTTTTTTTTTTTAAATAATGAGTCAATGGTTACAACTATACGGAATCTACGACGAATCTACGTCGTAGATTCCGGTCGAAATAATGTGCCCAGTATCATCGCCATTCGTCGATTAGTGCGGAAATTTGAATAAAGCGGTGAAGTTTAAGACTTTCCGAAGTCGGGTCGTTTTCAAACTGTTCGTACCCCGAAAAATGTTGAGAGTTCGTGAAAGTATAGTGGATCGCCTTGAGACTTCTACCAGACGTCGTTCTGAAGAACTGAGCATTCGTCGCCCGTCATTAGGCACTATTTAAAAAAACCTTGCATTTGTGGCCCTACGAAATTGAGTTGACCCAAGAGCTACAGTCTAGAGACCACGAAAGTCACCTACAATACGGTAACGCTATATTGCAGCTTAACAACCAAACGGACGATTTTTGCCGAAAAATTATAATGAGTGATGAAGCCCACTTCGATTTGAAAGGATTTGTTAACAAGCAGAACTGTCGTATCTGTGGGCATTAGAAAACCCTCATTAACAACCACTTCATCCCCGTCGACTCACAGTTTGGTGCGGTGTTTGGAGGTGTCATCGGATCTTACTTTTTTGAAGACGCTGCAGGTAATTCTCTTACTGTCACTGGCGAGCGCTACCGCGGTATACTGCAAAACTTTCTGACTCCTCGAATTCAACAACTTAATCTGGAAAACATGTGATTCCATCAGGGCGGAGCAACTTGTACACCTACGGAAACAATGAATCTTTTGCTAACAATGTTTCCGGGGCGATTACTTTTTCGATTTGGCAATGTCATCTGCCCCCCAAGGTCACCCTTATTTAATGGCGTTTAATGGCTCCAGAGTTCTTTCTATGGGGATTTCTAAAAAATAATGTTTATGCAAACAAAGCAATCACTGTGGGACAGCTGAAGAGCCATAGTCGGGAAGCGATTCAAAATACTCCTCCCGAAACTTAGCAAAAAGTAATGGAAAATGTAATTAAGAGGGCTCAAATTTGTGCGGCTTCTAGAGGCGGACATTTGTCTGATATTATTTTTCATACATAATTTCTAGCTTTCAATAAATGATTAAGATAAAAAAATTTACGTATTTTATTTCATTTTAAGAGACACACTTGTGTAAGCATTTATTTTCAAGAGAGTCCACCGACGCTCATTGACAATCTTAATACAAAGATTATGACACGCGTCAGAAGAATCCAGGAATCTCTCTTTATAAACACATTTAATAAATTTTTTATATATTACGAGTGTACATTGGTACCTTGAGGATATTTTATTATGAAAATTGGCTTACTTCTGGTTTACGTTGCTCGAATTATTTAAATTCGTTGAAATAAAAATAAAAAAGCAATATTACTTAATTTCCACTTTATTGAGATAAAATCCCATAATAGTATATTAAAGTACAAGTTGTATAAGACATGATTTTAATGCACGCGTTCAAGTTTAGAAAACGAGCCGCTAGGCGAGTTTTCTAAAGAACAAGTGCACTAAAATGTCTTATGAAACGTGTATTTTATACTATTTTTTCTATTTCGGACATTAAAAGTTCAAAAAGACTTAAAATTGCCTCTTATTTTAAGTCTTTTGTGTGTTTTGTACGAAAATTGTAGAAATTTTCTTTTTTTGAAGTTGGTAGCATTGATGTTTAACTAGAGCATTTTAAATATTTGAAAATCGGCGGTGTTATATGTCATTTTAAGTTTAAAATTTAGATTGATTTATGCAATAAATTATTAACGAAATGGACGAAGCAAATAATTGCACGCCCCCAGAGATTCGCAAAATAGCAGAAGATAATTTACAAAATCTTTTGTCAACAAAGTCTCGACATATTTATCAAAAGCAATACGAGCACTTTTTAACTTGGTGTAAAGAAAATAATATCGCGAATATTACTGAAAATGTAATTATTGCTTATTTTGATAAGGAAAGCAAGATAAAAAAAGGCATCGACCTTGTGGTCCACATATTCGATGTTACGATGTTGTTTAAATATTTATAAAAATATAGATATCTCAAAATTTTCTAGGCTTCTTGCATATTAAAAAAGATTATCTGAAGGCTACGAGCCTAAGAAATCCAAGATTTTAGAAATAGATCATATTAACTGTTTTATAATAGAAGCCGATGATAAAACATATTTAGCAATGAACGTAAGTAATACAAACATCCTTGTAATAGTATTTTATTAATGTTCTACATTATTTTGTTATAATAGTCATATTAATATTGACAGGTTATCCTTATAATGGGTTATAATAGAGCTTGTCGTCGTGAAGAAATCATGAACATGATTTTAGATGACATACAGTTTAAAAATGATGTCATAATGGTTAGAGTGCCAAAAACTAAAACTTATATTCCAAGACAATTTATTATAACAGAAAAATTATGGATTGATTTGGTTAAAAAATATTATTCACTTCGTCCCACTCATGTTACACATAAACGCTTCTTCCGGCAATATAGAAATGGTTCTTGCGTAAATAATCCAATTGGCATTAATACTATAGGAAAAGTACCAAAAGTTATTGCTACTTACTTAAATTTGCCTAATCCTGAGCTCTTCACTGGACATTGCTTTAGGCGTTCAAGTGTGACACACTTGGCTAATAGTGGAGGTGACTTAATAACAATTAAGCGCCATGGAGGATGGAGATCTTCAGCAGTGGCTGAAGGTTACATTGATAATTCCACCATGAAAAAAGTTGATGTTGCTCGAATACTGTCTAGCGCACCTAATACATCCACTAAAATTATTCAGAATCCATCGACTTCTGATGCAATAGGCAGTGATGTGTCAATCAATGTGAATCAACAGGAATTCAAACAAAACATAGTGTGTACCCAAAATCTGCCTGGAATCTCCATTAATGCACATGAATCTTCTAGTGTTACAGTAAACGTTTATAACAGTTGCACTATTCAAAATGGGAAGTAAATGTCAATAGTAGCATTAGATCTTCCAACTCTGTTTAACAATTTATATTGTTAATTAGTATAAATAAAATGTTAGCAAGTGTTTTTTATTCTTTGTACCTCTACAACTTTTACTACACATGCTTGTTATACACATTTATATTTGACATTTACATATGATTTAGTTCCATTTCTTTTTTTGTGACCAACCTCTAAAAACAAAATTTTGCGTGCGAAAAAGTAATACTTTATGTAACCCAAACGGGTGTCGAAAAGTGCACTTTATAGCACCGAAATAGAAAAAAATTGTTTCGATATACAATGTCTTGCTCAGATAGAATTGTAATGCAAACTAAACTTAAATGAATATTATAATGAAAAAATTAAAAAATAATTATACTAAGAAGGATGTTTCAATAATAGGCACTTTGTATTCAAGATGTAACCTTTATTACCCTAAGGGACCAAAGTTTACCGAGTACAAACATAAAACGGGAAGACCAAAGTAAATAAAATGTCAGTTATAAAATAGGCCTAATAAAGGAGAGTTGCCGAAGTCTACTTGATTGTTAAGTAAAAGGTTTATGTTTTTATGTTTCAAAATTTCCATTATTTCCAGTAAATTTAATTTTAACGATTTATTTTCTGTATGTATGTTTCTAAAGTTATGATTAAAATTATAAGCTTTTTCTCTCAGATGTATTGCATAATGTGAGTCATTCTTATTATTGATGTAGCTACGTTCATGTTCTTCTTTTCATTCATTCTGTTCATTTTATTCTTTTAGAAAAGGATCTACCCGTCTGGCCTATATAAAATTTAGGGCATGAACTACATTCAAGTTTGTAAATTTTAAGTTTAAAAACTAAACAAAAAATAGATAGGATCAATAAATCGGGAATTCACAAGTTGAATGTAGTTCATGCCCGAAATTTTATATAGGCCAGACAGGTAGATACTTTTCTAAAAGAATTTATTTTACTGAAAATAATGGAAATTTTGAAACATAAAAAGACAAACCCTTTACTTAATAATCAGGTAGACTTCGGCAACTCTCCTTTATTAGGCTTATTTTATAACTGACTTTTTAATTTATTTCGGTCTTCCCATTTTATGTTTGTACTCGATAAATTTTGATCCCTCTGTGTAATAAACTTTACATCTTGAATAGAAAGTGACTATTATTGAACCATCCTTCTGAGTCTAATTATTTAGATCTTTTAGATTTAGTTTGCAATACATCTGAGAAAGATATTGTATGTCGAAACAATTGTTTGTCATAGGATTTTATCTCAATAAAGTGAAAATTAAGTACTAGTGCTGTTTTATTTTTATTTCATTAATTATGAATTTCCATCAAGTAAAGGCTACTTCGATTCAAAATGAAATTCGTATATTAAATAAAGTCTTAGTTTTCAGTGTCTTTTGTTTTGGGGCATATAGTAATAGTCTAGTAAAGGTTAGTTATGACATGACACAAGAAGGGTATATTTATTAGTGCGTATGTGCTCATGTCCTCAGTATCAATTTAGTTAGCTTTGCTGCTAAAGTATACGTACAAAGCTTAATATTTACTTTAGTGTAAAGTTATCAAAGCGTTTACATTTACAGTAATTATGTTAATAACCAATTTGAAAACATTAAAGTACAAATTAGTTTTAAATGAAAAAATTAATGTTAAGTAAATAGAATAAAATAAAATAAAATTTTAGTATAGGATTATGACTAAATAAAAGTAACAAAATAGCACATAAAATGAAATCTCAGATTCGTGTTTTCTTACAGGAGAGAATGCTTGAGGAACATGGATCGCTATAAAGAAGGCGGTATTGATATCCAGTAGTACGATTAGGAAGGCATTATTCGTAACTAGCTATACCTACATATAACGTATCGATTAGTGGCACATCTATTTTCAATATTATTGAACTCATGTATAAATTAATGATGCGGTTTAGAACATCTGCTTGTTAAAATTATATTATGTGGTTTCAGTGGTCTGTATTACATCAGTAATAACGCGAGTAATTCAGTTGCTCCAGGAATATATTAGACTTCTCTAAAGACTATGCTCTCTTTCTCTCATTCTCTTTACGTGTATATATACTGTTGGATAAAAAGTTATAGATATCGTGCAGATGATTGCCGTGGCTGATATAGCATGATATAATAATTTTGGATGACATCACGGTACATGAAAATTAAAAATTACAATCAGCTATTTAATTGATTGAACTTTCTTTGGCTGCTCTGCGGTAAATAGGTACACTGCCAGTAAAAATTATAACATAACGTTTATCTATATTAAAAAAAAAATAAAATTTATTGAAACCAACTAAGTCATTATTACATTAATGTTACGCTGTAAATGCTATACATAATTGAAGTCAAGAATATTCGCGCAAAGATTTTGACAGGTCAAGAGTCTCGGATGGAGACCATAGGGACACCACTCACTAGAAACAAATCAGAAGACTGTAGCCCGTTCTAGAAAACATAGTTAGTCTGATCAAAATTCAATTTGCCAAGAAAGTTAAGTACCTGGGTGTTCTGTCAAAGGCTTACGTGGAATCCACACGTCGTACAAATCATCAATAACGCAACCATTGCCTTGGTCGAATTTGTGGGAACAGCTGAGGATTTAGTCCTAAAGTGACTCTGTGGCTATACACAAGAGTAATTATACCCATGATAAGCTACGGAGCAGTCATATGGTGGATAAAAACTAAGCAAAAAGAGTTAATTGACAGCTAAGTGGTATACACAGACTAGCATGCCTAAGTATCACAGGTACCATGAGAACAACTCCTACTGCGTCGGAGGTGATATTAAATCTACCATCTCTAGATATCCATATATAAGGAGAAAAGCAAGGTCTAGAGACTAATGTAAAGCTAAACACCTATAAGTTCAATGGCACTGATCATCATAAGTTAATAGAAGAACTCCAGACATATCCCATTACAAGAAAAGCGAGTGATGCCATGGTTTAAAAATTCAACTTTAAAAAGAAATATAAAATAGTCATCCAGATAGAGAGGAGTAAGAAAAGGAGCTACCTGTGCAGGTAGAATCTATATGGTACACTGACGACTCAAAAACAGAAAAAAGGGGATGGAGCACGAATATATGGGCCTCAAAGAAAGGACAATGATTCAAGTTAGCCTAAGTAGAGATACTAAGGTATATTAAACGGAAGTGGCCGTATTGCATTTGAGAAATTAGTTCACAGCGTGGAACAAATCGCACCAAGGCTAACTTCTCCTACAACCAAGCAACGCTAAAGGTGGTGGATTCAGTATGAGTTAAATCCAAGCTTGCTATGTGTGCCCTAAATGAACTGACTGATCACAAGGAAGTGACACTAGCCTGAGTTCCGGAGCACAAAGGCCACAGATCTAATGAGAAGGCGGACGAATTGACTCGACAGGTCTCGTATACAGCCTTCATAGGACCGTAGCCTTCCCTCGAAAAACAATTATTAAAACAGCCATGAAAATATGGGGTGACAACAGATTTATGGTCCATTCCAAATAAGAATGAACCAGATTCATTCTTAAATTTATTTCACAATAGTTTCAAATAAGTAGAACATATGGTTGCTGTCATATGTTGAGGTTATATACTTACATATCTATATAAAAGATTATTTCTTGACTTTCACGTTTATTTATTACCAATGAATCCACGTGCCTTCCAACTGTACCTTTTATACTTCATTTTCTTAAAGGAGAAGGTAAAACTCCAAACATTTCCATTCCTTTGATAATGTTAGACACAGTATTTTTAGAAAATCAGTATTTCACTTTATGAGCTCTATAATGAACTATTTTTAATGAATATTAATAATTAATAGCACAATAAGTAACTAATAGAATACGCAAATCCAAAAGAAAATTTCACAGAATAAAAAAATTCTTGATGTTGCCTGCGTAAATTCGCCCTCTCGTTTAACCAATCACAAGCTTTTATTTTAACCCCTATCGTTCCCATTCTTATTTGAAATGGGATATAGGTAAAGCTGGAAGAACTCTCCAGATTGTCTGTAAAGATGATAGTATGTCTATTAACACGGCATTATAAGTTCAGCAGACATATGAATATTATGGTCTTGACAGAAGAATACAGATTCTGACTAAAGGAACAGGAAACCGTGATATACTAGGCCAATGCAAAGGTTTAACAAGAACGCGGTTTCTATAAATGGGAGATCAATATCCTAAAGTGAAACTATATTTAAAAGAGCAGCCCTCATAGCTGCTGAGCTTAATTAAAAGAGCGGGGCTGGAGGAAGTAATCTAACTAGGCATGAAGACCACAATAGATCTGCAAAGTTCTTAGTGCAAAAGGGTTTACAGCCACCTCAAGTAATCTAATCTAGCCCGATCAAAGAGATAAGACCTAATCAAGCTGTATAGGGAATGATCATTTTTTTATTTATTTAACATATGGTTAACGTAGATTGAAAATATACAAAGTTAAATTTTAATAACAAGGCAATTGATCCAGCGCAACGCGGAATCGGTGGCTTCAAAGAAGTCACTCATCTCACCTCCCTATGCTGTAAGGGGGCTTTAAGCTGTATGGTGAATAGTCTGGCGAAGTTCTCCTCAATCGTAAGTTGGTGTCTCAGTCGGTCCCCCTTTGTAGAATGAATCACGACAAATTCTGTGGGATGTTTTTATTCTATTAAATGTCTTCCATTTATGGCGAGGCAGCTCCATTCCTGGTAAGTATATGGTAGGATCGATGATATGTGTGGCTTGAGCAGGTTTCAAGGCTTCCCAATTCTCTCTACATCTACCTATCATTTGGGTTGAAATATTATGCTATAAGTTGTTCTGTTAGCAGTAGTGGCGGGGATTTAGACTTCAGTCTCGACAGGCTGGCATCAGATAAGTCACTGGATATCGGAAGGTGGCGATTCGATATTATTTTATTATATACTCTTACCAGGCTTTCCTGTCCCTGAATGTTGGGAGGTGCAATATGGCTTAAAACCTGGAGCCAGGGTAAAGGTGTACATTTTAAACAACCGCTAATTATTCTCATGGTCACATTGAATTTGATAAAGATCTTCTTTGCGTGGCAGCTGTTTAGCCAGACCGGGGCGCAGTATTCAGCTACCGAGTTAACAGGGCTCAGATCTGGCATTTTAAGGCTGGATGCGTTGGCATCCCAAGCAGTACCGCAGAGCTTATAGACTATGTTATTTCTAGTGTTTATTTTAGCTGCGGTGTTTTCTAGATGTTTTTTTATATGAGAGTGTACAATCCATTGTTACTCCCAGATATTTTGGGTAAAAATTATAACGTAGCAAGTTATTATTGAAGTACGCTTCCGGCTTTAGACGTGTTTGTTTATTATTGAGGTGAAAATACGACGCTTCTGTTTTATTCATATTCAGTCTCCAGTCGGCGAAGTATTTTCCCAGCACGGATAGGTCCTCTGATAGTATATTATTAGTTCCCCCTATGGTTTTAGACCTGCATGCAAGAGCCAGGTCATCAGTATATCCAAACTTTTTTTACTTTGTGTGTGGCATATCAGAAATATACAGATTAAACAGGACAAGTGCAAGTATCGATCCTTGAGGCAGTTCATTATTAAGATGTCTCATTTTACTCTTGCTCTCTCCTATTATTATTTGGAATGGCCTACCGCAAAACATGTTTAATAAAGATGCTATTCGGTTGCATGGTACTACGTTGAGAAATTTGCAGAGAAGGCCTTCTCTCCAGAGTGTATCATATGCCGCAGTCAGGTCAACATACACCAGACTTATCTTCAGCCGTTTTTCAAACCCTGCCTCAATCAGCGTTGTTGAGCTGAGCAACTGGTCAGCACAACTAAGTTGGGTCTGAAACCATCCTGTTCAATGGGAACATGTTCCAATATCAATGGGCTGCGTCGATTTAATAGTAATCTTTCCAGAAGCTTATAACGTGAACTTAATAAAGCTTTCAGGAAGGTGCTTGGGTTTGTCCTGTCAATAAGATGTCTGAGTGGAATTTACACATCCAGATCCTTGCGTGTTTCCCATAATTCTTGAGGAATTCGGGATGGATTCCGCCGAATCCAGGTGCTTTTCCACATTTAGCGTCATTCAGTGCTTTATCTATCTCCTTTACTGTGAATGGCCTGGAGTATTCAGGATGGGCTATTGTTGTTTGGCGGCGGAGTGTCAGTCGTTTTTTAATGTCTGCGTTTTGTTGTGTCGTATTTGAGACCTTAGACAATGTTACAATTCGCCCAGAATGAGAAAACCCATCATGGTTAAGTTTATGTAAAGAGAGACCATCAGAATTTCTATCAAAAGCACAAAAAAGTAAACAGAAAAGCAGTGTTGACTTAATCTCTCTTATCTAAAGCCTCAGAAACAAATTACGTGCAGGTAATTGAATTGTGTCTTTCGCGCAACCCAAAATCAATCTTCACTATAATTTCTATTCATTCCATTTCTGTTTATAGAATTCTTTTTGCGATAGTGAAGTTAAAAGTAAATATGTCTTTTGAAACGCATGCGTTGAAGAACGTTACATTATTTTCTAAAGAAATAATTACTGTTCAGATGTAATGCTACTGTACTGTATCTAAGGAGATCTGGAAGGAAAATTTCGGTAGCAGCACACTTTAACGTGGTCATTTAATATGACATAACTAATATTAAGTATTTGATTTAACTCTCTACCGCATACCTTTCCCGAAACGGAACTCAACTTTTGAAATCTTAGAAAGTGCCGTATGGGTGCTAAGTGCTTAAAGTGCATAACCTATAGATGATGCCACCAGTTTGATATATCAGTTTGTTGTAATGCATGGTGTTGTAAGGTTATGTTTGAATTGTAGAGCGGTAGTAGTGATCATCAATGCTGAAATAAACGTAAGTTTTCAAATATATATATATATATATATATATATATATATATATATATATATATATATATATATGGTAAACCTAATCAGTAGGCGATTAAAGGTCTGTATATTACTTCAAAATATATGTATTTAAAAAAACTCTACATGTTTCGGCTGTATACGCCTTTATCAAGAGAATACAAAATATGAATGACAGGATATAAATGTCAAGTAATTAAGTTAACTTAATTACTTGACATTTATATCCTGTCATTCATATTTTGTATATCAAGAGAATACAAAATATGAATGACAGGATATAAATGTCAAGTAATTAAGTTAACTTAATTACTTGACATTTATATCCTGTCATTCATATTTTTTATTCTCTTGATAAAGGCGTATACAGCCGAAACATGTAGAGTTTTTTTAAATACATATATTTTGAAGTAATATACAGACCTTTAATCGCCTACTGATTAGGTTTACCATATCATACCAAGGTCACGAAGTTATTATATTTATATATATATATATACATATATAACAATTGATAAATTATTGGAGTTTTTCGCCTTTTATATGAAATATTTACAAATATCAAATTAGAATGTATGTAATTGCAGAGTAAGTGGGGATGTAAACATTGCTGTCTACAAATTACAAAGCAAATCATACTAAATTTTTTAATTGAAAAATATTGTCTATGTTGGGACTCGAACCCAAGTCTACAGTTTGCCGGACTGTCGCTTTTACCACTTAGCCACAATACACCTAGGTTCAAGCTATTTAGAAATGCATTATAAAGTAACAGTGTTAATGAATCAGATGTGAGTTATTGAATGTAGATGTCAAGTTGAAAGCAGAAGTCAGTTTTGAAAGCTGATGTCAGTTTTGATAGCAGTCAGTTAGTATAAATAAAATATAAATAGATTTATTTATATTTTATATTCCTTGATAAAGGCACATTTGCCGAAACATGTAGGGTCATAACATACATAGGTCACGAAATAATTATCTTTATATATATAGAACAAATTGAATTTACTATATATATATATATATATATATATATATATATATATATATATAGATAATTATGTTTATTGAACATTATATTCGTGATGCTTATTTTGAAATGGTCTTGATTTTCTGAATTTTTTTCAGCAATTGGATGATATTCCTCTCTCTAATTATGTAAGAGTATCAGAGAGATGCCAAAAAAAGGCAATCAAATGGGAAAAAACTGTGACCACTAGAAATAATGTAGATACTCAATTCCTCGGCAGTGAGTTGCTGCCCAACGATACTTTACAACTGAATAGTCAATATAAGTTATTCAGCTGCTTTTTTACACAGAACTTCATCACAGAAGTTGTACAGCAGACATGCACCTATAGTGCATAAGTAAATACAAATCGACCAATGTCTATAAGTATTCAGGAAGTAAGGCATTTCATAGGAATATTATTGTGGATATCGCTAATAAGGCAACGCACAATACTGGTAATCATAAACTCGAATTCCTCAAGTTGCGGATGTAATGTCAGTCAATCGCTTTGAGGAAATCTAACGTTTCCTACATTTTAGCGATAACCTGGAATGTATCGAAGTATCGATAAAACTTTGCCAGTTATAAATCGAGTTACGAGATATGTTTGAGTGTTCCATTGGAACAGTATTTGTCCTGTGATGAAGAAATTATCTGGTTCAATGGGCGATCAAAGTTGAAGACTCATAATCCTAAAAAAACCCACAAATAGGGTTATAAAATATGGGTGTTCTCTGGAATCTCAGGCTTCTCTTATAATTTTGAGTTGTTTGCTGGAAAAGATGGTTACACTGCTGTAGACAATGAGTCAAATTTGGGAGCAGTAGGCAATGTATTTATTTGAATGGGTAGGCCAATACCATCTGACATACATTACAAACTTTATTATGACAACTATGTCTCTAGCCTTTCCTTGGTAGCTTGCTTATCCAAGATAAAAATACATTCTGTAGCAACTGTGTCTTATGTCGGATTATTGTAGTACCGCTCCTGTTCAGAAAGTAAAGAGATTTTTCAAGTCATGTAATGAACTGAAAGAAATTTATTGCCTAGACATAGTGAAGGAATATAATCGCCACCTGGGGGGGTGTCGACCTGCAAAATTCTTTGCTAGGGCTGTATCCCATAAAGGTGAAAAGCAAAAAATGGCACCATCGCATTTTTTATCACATGTTAGATGTGCCCACCGTTAACGCATGGCTACTTGATAGGAGAATCAAAGTTCAGCTAGGACAGAGGGACAAAATTGCTCTTTTGCTCGTTTTCAAAACTAACTTGGCAGAACAATTATGTAATCGCGGAATTGCCTATTCCGCTAAAATGGGAAGTCCCAGCAGTGGAACTTCAGAGCCAGGAAAAAAAAGATGTCAAGAAGCTCGACCAAACGAGGATGTCGCAACATACTAATGTTCCCATTGGCCTGAATGGACAGAAGCCAGAGAGCGCCGCAAGAAACTGGAATGCAAAGAAAAATCTAGGGTCAAGTGCCAGAAGTGCTAAATCCATTTGTGTTTTTATTCCAAAAGCAACTGTTGCGTTACATGTCATCAAAAACCCAATTAGAGTTTATCTTGTTACAAAATTATTTGTATGTACATTGTTCCCATTTGGGCACAAATACAACCATTACTAAAAATACTCATTTTGTTATTTTTTTCAAAATTCCACTTTACACCAACATACTTATGAGTAAAACTATATTATCAAAATTTTTCAACAAAATTTCAAGAAAAAAATAATTCATGCAATAGAGGGCTAATTAAATTTATATTAAGTATAAATAATTGCATGAGCGTTAAAATTTCCCGTTATTGAAAGTTGGAAATTTAATCGGCTTTAGTCATTATCTCTGCTAATAAATGAGTTATATCCATTATTCTATATTAACGATCTACCTGTAGATTAATGCTGCGGCTTAATATAAACGCTTAGGAAATTATACAGGTTACACTATCAAATATCGACAAATACATGGAAATAGTCGACAATACAGTACAGAAAAAAAAACATTTACTTTGACAACAAAATATCATAGAACATTTTAATTTCCTGTTTAACACTATCTTATTTAAACGAATGAAAAATTCTTCATTGTCGAAGTCATAAAATTCCATTAACTTTTGCCATTAATATTTTTTAGTGCCCAATATTTTAGAGAGATATTTATTCAATTTTTAATGCTTTAAAAGATCAGCTAAAAAGAATTTCACATATTTACGTAATAAAAAACTTTTAATAATTTTTAATCAAAGCATGGCAAAAGTTTATCTACCCGGCTTCTCAAACTACGTTTATCCCATTTCTGCTGATACGTAAATGAAATTTTACAAGTTTCAATTTATTATTTAACAGGAAATTCCAATTGAATATTTGTGTTTATGCGCATAAATTAAACTATATAAACATTGTTCCGTATGGTTAGAATTTACATAATGCATAGATCATTGAGTGCAATAGATCATAGATATATTACATGAATGCGTCGTTTATGAACGCATTTAGTAAAATAAGCGAAGCAAGCAGTGACTCACAGGTCAGGTAAAGTTGCCCATTATGCCGGACTTTATCAATAATCGATTCAAGAATTGACAATTTTTGTTTTCCTGTAGTGCTAGGACCAGCGCAGCGGTTAGGTAACCGGGATAAATTACCCCAAATGTGGCATAAATGAAATTATTGGGGGTAATAATGAAATTTTTCCAATTTTCTGGTTTATAAACGTGTCAGTATTTCTACAAACCATTCTTTAAACTGGCATTGAGTTCTTATGGAAGCCGAACTTACACGAAGTAGGCGGTCGTTAAACAATTCAGCATACGCTACTGTTGATGCGACAAACTTAATAGCTATTACAGGAATTCTACATCGTAAAACTCGATTTTTGTTATGTTTATAGTTACTGACTAGGCATTGACGAGATATTTTTTGCAAAACGTGAATACGATAAGAGTTCATCACCAATTTCGACGATCAAGGTAAGCCGTAATTTGAAAATTCAATTTAATCTAAGTGTTCTTCAACCACTGGTTTTTTTACCATTCAGATGGCAGCAGATGGAAATAGGAAAAGAACATACAAGGAAGAATTCCTCAATTATGGTTTTACACAAATAGAAGAAAAAGGTACAATAAAACCCCAGTATGTTGTATGTTTGAAAGTACTCAGTTTAGAATCCTCCAAAAAACGTCAATTGATGAAACATTTGGATAATTTATCTTACAAACCGCAAGAATTCCTTGTAAATTTGAAAATGTCTATCAAAAGACAAAAACTGGAGAGCAACTTGTTAGGTACCTTCGATCAACATTCAGCATCAAAGGCTAGCTTCGAAGTAGCCTGGTTTATTGCTCGAAATAAGAAAGCATATACTATTGGTGAGGATTTGGTTAAACCAGCAGCTGTGAAAATTGCGGAGATCGTGCGGTCAAAGAGAGGCGAAGAAACTGAATTCAGTGCCTTTGTCTGCAAGAATTATAAAGAAATAATTTCTATCTTGGCAGAAAATGTGAAGGAACAGGTTATTTTCCCACTAAAAGAGGCTAAATATTTTACTATTCACATTGATGAGACTACATGTCAGTAGCAACTCACAGCTGATAGTGTATGTTCGTTACAAAGGTACACATGCACTTGAAGAGGAATTATTGTTTTGTTCTCCTCTCCAGTTAAGATCTCGTGGGATTGATGTGTTTAATAAGGTTAATGAAAAATTTAAAGTGGGAAAACTGCATTGCTGTGTCTGTTCATGGAACCCCAGCTATGTCGAGAGTATTAATAGTTTCTCGACTAAAATAATCAAAAAATTGAAGTCACTGTATGATCCATCGACAGGCACTTCTTGTGAAATATTTGAAACGTACACTAGAAGCCGTCATATATGGTATCATCAAGATTGTTAATGCTGTCAAAGGACATGCACTAAACACGCGGCTATTTCGTGAATTATGTCAGGACGCTGAAGCTGAATACGAGACCTACTTTATTATATAGGAGTGAGGTGGCTTTCTCGCGGAAATGTTCTGAAACGAGTATGGGCTCTCAAAAATGAACTTGAAAATTTGATCGTTGATCAAAATCATATTCTCGCAGATAAGTTTAAAAACTCCTCGTAACTTGTACATCTCGCATATTAGGCTGACATTTTTGAGCACATAAATGTATTGAACAAAGAATTGCAAGGGTAAATATTAATATCATTTCAGCTAGAGAAAAGATGTCAGATTAATATTGGATAATATTGGAGATAGAAAGTAGAACAGAACAAGATAGCTTCTTTTTCAAAGTTAGCATTGTTTTTGGAAGATAATGAAAATTTTACTTTTTATGACATCAAGAATACAGTTATGAGTAGAGTCCGGAATATATGCAAAATATGCTTTTTTAAATTGCTTTATTTCATTCAAAAAACCTTAAATAAACCCAAATAACCAATGATTTTGTTGTTAAAAGGTATATCTACTAAATTATGGGTTTTCTGGATTTATTTAATGTTTTTGAATGAAATAAGGCAAGTTGAAAAACATTTTTTGCATGTAATCCCAACTCTAGTTATGAGGCATCGTACCAAACTCAGAGAGCGGTTTCTTGTTTACTTTCCAAATCTTGATTTTCAAACTGTCAGTTGGGTTATAGATCTTTTTAAATGTGAAGTTGTTAACATACCAGAAGAGCCTCAAGCTTTGGCAGAGGTTCTTCTTGAACTTCGATCGAATAATGAAGCACGTATTCATATTTGAGAACAAAGCAGATCTTTTTGGATGTCAGAAGCTGCAAAGGTTTTCAAAATTGCGCATGAGTAGGCGGTAAAAAAGTTTCTGCCATTTGCAACAATCTACCTTTGTGAACAAGGATTTTTCAGTCTAATGAATATAAAAACGAAGAACAGAAATCTATTGAACGCCGAAGACTGTATTCAAATTACTCTTACATTAAAAAGTCCCAATTTTGAAGTTATTATTTCAAACATGAAACAACACCATTTCTCCAAAACCTGAAGGGGAAAAGTTTGCAGTGAAATTATTTGTGCCAAAACGAGAATTTTATTTGGTTTGTCTGTTATTTTCATATTTTTCGTGTGGAATAATCCAATAAATAATGTTTAATTTAAATTTATATTGATTTCCCCCTTTTCTAAATGGGGGGGTAATATCGACTTACACAAATATATTTTGGCGTAATGGCTAAGAAAGTTCCCCAACCGCTGTGCTAAACTGTATTATAATATATCTAATTGCTGCTTGATTTTATTTTTGGTTGGTTTTAAAAGCTTTCTTTAGTTATTCGTATTTATAAAACATCGCAGTTCAAAATGTTATAGTCGTTTTATTAACTGACTTAAATTAAATATTGAGAATAAAAAACTTTGCTGTATTTCACTAATTTTATTAGAATAACTCTAACATATGTTTCGGTTGTTCTGTCATTATCAAAGAGATATCTTTAAATCTCCAAGTGTTTTATTCTCAATATTTAATCTAAGACAGTTACTAAAATGTTTCACCAAGAAGTGTCTGCAACATCAATTAATAATATCATTTTATTATATTTGTAAGAAACTAACAAATGTGTAGATCATTTAACATAACATATAATACAAATATTAATGTATTTAATTTTGACACTTGTACCATTTATTATTTCATTGACGAAATACGCTGATTGTTTGACTTTACCTATTTTCTTTGCAGACATTCTACCTTCCGAGCATTATTAGATATCGAAGCCTGCCACTTTACTGTATGTAAGTGGCAGGCTTGATTCTATTTAATCAATAAAATTATTTTTGGCGTTATTTTAGAAAAGCCTGCGATATTTATCACTTATTTTCCTCGATATCTTTATAACACAAAAACATCCTAGGTAACTGAAATAATGAGATGTGAGTAAACAGATACATGTCAATATTGTTACTATACATTGTGTTTCCAAACAAAACTTTGTGATTAATTAACAATGCGATATTTAACGGAAACTCATCAAATTGAAATTTTGATTATGATCAGTAATCGGAATATGTGTAGAAATCTAATGGAAGTTGTTAACATTTTTAATCAGAAACATCTGGAGTTGCCGAATATATCACAAGGAACTGTGCCCAAATTTCACGCACAATTTAGAGAAGTTGGACATATTAAACCATTAAAAAAAAACTTAGTTAATGTATAATGATGAATATGTTATTAAATGTACAAGAGAATCGAAAGCCTAGTTCACGTCAAATTGCCCGAAAAAATAATGTCTGTCATAGAACTGTTTTGTGTCTTCATGACGAAAACTTATATCCCTATAATATGAGGGATATAAGTTTTCGCCATGAAGACACAAAACAGTTCTATGACAGACATTATTTTTTCGGGCAATTTGACGTGAACTAGGCTTTCGGGGATCGCAACACTCCATATACTTTAATTGTAAGAAACTATATAAACGAATCCGGATGGGACGAAGAGGTTGCATTGAATGTTCAGCTAGATTTACCAGACTTTACAATTTTAGATTTCTTTTTGGGGGGTTATCTCTAGAATAAAGTTTATCTTACAAAGCCATATAATATTTATGTTCTCATAGGCAGAACACGCATAAAAACGCAAAATTTTTCACCTCAAGTTTTAGAGAATGTTAGGCAGGCGTTTTCCTTCACACTATGTTTTTGCCAAGAAGTCAAAGGAGAACATTTTTCAGTATTAATTACTTTAAAATAAACAACAAGGAATTCTGTAGAAACTTACTTTTTGTTTTAATACTGTTCATTTTCCCCACCTTTGCGTTTTCAATAAATCTCTTAGAAAAACATTATCTTTAACATTTAAAGCATAAAAGTATTGTATAGGTTGGTAAGCACATGTGATCGCGTAGCACTCAAATATATAAAAAATATACAGGGCGATCCATTCAACAAAATTCACCAATTAATTTTAATTTAAAAGTCTTAAAATTAAGTTTAAAAATTAAACTGTCTCTAAAGTATTCTCTAAAACAACGCCGAAAATAATTTTATTTCATAAGTAGTACCCACACTGTATATATGTATATATACTGTAGTGATCGGTAAGTAGGTACATACATTTGCTATTCAATCCTAGGGTCAGCTGTACCATCTATAGTACTCTTAGTTCAGTTGATCTACTGGTCAAAGATGACGCTAGTTCAGCGTTGTATGCGTTGTACAAAAGCTGATAAACAAGTCGTCAGTTGATTGTTAGTTAAAAAGTCAGTTGGTAGTAATGGAAAATGATAAATTCGGTGCATGATAGAATTTATGTAGAGAGCAGGTATAAAATAGAAAAATGGGCGCGAACGGTAAAATGTCCTTTTTGAAACATGTGTTTTTCACATATTTTATTATTGGTAATAATCAAAATGCAAATATTTTTTTTGCCTTTTTCTTCTATTTATTCACTTGCGAGCAGCAGAAGCAACAAATACATGTTTGCTACTGCATTACATAAATTTATTTCAGTAAATAATAAATCGTTTAAGTTTTTATTTATTTATATGTAAGTACAGAGTATATTTTTTATTATTAGTATTATATAAAAAAAGGCAACAAATTTCTCAACCAAAGAAGAAGCTACGTTAGTATCCCTTGTTAGAAAGTACAGAAATGTATTGGAAAATAAGGGAACCGATTCAGCCTCCAATAAAAAGAAAATAAAAACATGAATAATCTGGCTGGTGAGTTTAGCAATATATGTGGAGATGCCTTCCCCATATGAAAATTTAAAGAAACTAACAAAAAAGAGTTTGGAATCTGTAGTGTAGAGGCAGATATCAAAGAATTAATAGGGGTGCAATTAACAGGGCTTGAATCAGAATTTGATGATGATTGTAGTAAGGACAACATAGAAATATGCATACATATATGTAATAGATATTGTTTGTTGTAGTAAATTCTATGCTAATCAAATAGATCATAATTATGCACAAGCTGCAGATGTTACCCTCGTAAGTGCAGAAGTTGAGTTGGAAGAAAGCTTCAAGAAAGAATTGGCAGAGTTACAAAAGGCATGTTTTCTAGAAGTACATAATTTAAAATTAATAAAGTTATTGCAAGATGCACATAATTTAGAGATGGCAGAGAAAAAGGAAGAAAGTATGCTGAGGTCAAAAATTGTGCAGGAAGAACATTATTTAAAATTAGGAATTAAAAAAACTTGTATTTATTTGATTTAATACAAATTTATTATTCACACACATGTTGTTTATTTAGAGATATGAAATATATAAGCTACTAACGCTAAAAATTTAATTATATTTATATACATATATATCTTTAAAAAATCATTAATTATATTAATCATTAACATTTAACAATTGATAGCTCCCTTAACATATCCATTGTTGTAGATATTCAAAAAAAATAAATAAAATTTTTGTGAACAAACATATGTACAGTTAAGCTCACATTAATCTAGTATAACCTAATTTGTCATAATTTTCTAATATTGCTTAATGTTTATTAATCTTTTTTTGAAAGACAAACCAAATGTCAAGTTTTTTTTAATATAATTTAGAAAACACAAATAAACTAATACTTAATTGATCTGCCATCCACATCAATTACTGCCCTTAACCTTCTAAGTACAGAATCAATGAGATTTCTTAAAAATAAGGGTTTTTAACAATGTTTTCCCAGGTATTTTCAATAGATTCCCATGGTTTTTCCCTATTAGTAAATTTTAAACGAGATCTATGAATTTTGCTTAGTCATTTCTTTATTTTCTCTCAAATATTCAAACAAATTGTGATCACATCAGTTAATATTCTTTTAAGACCAGTTCCTCGTTTGCGACATATACTGCCTTCATTTTCACATCTTTTTTTAACTTGTAGTACTGTAGATTTGTTCAAGTGAAATTCTTCAGCGATTTGTTTAATGGTGCGACTTTTCAAATTCAATAAAATTTCTACTTTGTCGGCCGGAGTCACTTTTTTTACCATTTTGGATATTAAAAAGTGACAAATCATTTTGACGTTACAAGAATGAATTACAACAAAACAAAAATGATGTATACTAGATTTATGTAAGCTTAACTGTACGACGTAATATTACTTGAACTGCTACTGAACGCCAGAGAGCCGCCATTCACTTGACTGCGTCTTTGACGAGCAGTTCAAGCTTGAACTAAGTTTTTTCTGTTGAACTGAAGTTCACGTTGAACAACCAGTGAACTTTGATTACTTACTTCCTGATGAGTTCTCGTCCTATCACCAAAACCGATCATCATTAATATTTGTATTATTTCTCTTTCATTTAAATCAACCATTACTGACAAACAACAATTACTTAATGACACTTTTAAATAGCACAAACTACTAGACTTTGTGATCAAATTTAAATATTGTAATATTCACGTTAACTATTTGTTCGATAAAAAAGAAAACAATTCTTTAATCGCCACAACAACAAAGAAATTAAATACATATGTGCTTACATTTTGTATTGTAAAAGTTTTTATTTAAATGATCATACCTAAGTATTAAGCAATAGTTATGATTTTGAAAATACCGAGAGTTGAATATTCTAAAAATTATGATTTTAAATCTTAAGCTAAATACTTTAGGCGCCCAGTGTTATAGTTTGTTGAAATATTGTTATCAAGAAGAATCCTAAAATTAAAAAATAATATAGGCAGGTTCAATTTAAAAAAGTATAACTTTAGTACATTACATTTTTTTGAACACTTTTTATATTTAAAAATACTTCAAATAATGGTTCTTCACCACTAATTTCCGTGTCTCAAATTTTATTACAATATTTTTACATGGTTCCACACATTTGCCCATCACTGTATATACTCGTAGTATCGTATAAGTTTGTTATATAACATTTAATTTCATTGCTAGAAATAATAGAAATAACGAAGTCTAATTAGAATACCTGATGAACAGATTTATTTAATACGTACATGATTTGTTGAGACACGTCATAAATAAATGTATCATTAGAAACAGTGCATTATGAGGTACAAAATGCCATTATTCATATTGAAGAACACCATCAATGAACAAGTAAAAACTTCTGCAATATCTATGCAAATCAAAATATAAGACAAGCATTGATGAATAATTATATATGCGCGTATACCAAATTAATGATATAATATAAAATTAAAAGTTGTTTACATCATTTTATGTGAAAAATATCAAGTCATAGAATCAAATATACACATTTATATCACATAGAATTCTACTTTATTTAATGTCGAAATATAATTTCATTAAAAATATATATCACAGTAAAGCTCTTGATTCTCAAAGACCCGTTAATGTCGTCTAGTCAAACTTTACAAGTGTTTTCGGTACAAAAGATCATGGCATCTCACTGAAAAAACTTAATTATTTTGGCGTGTCTCCTAGCTTCCTGCAATTAACGGAATGGATTTGTCGGATAGATCAAATCAAGTTTTTTTTTACAATGGGTATTATTTTTACGTATTTTTAATATCGGTTGCACCTCACGATTCGAATTTAAACCTATTAATATTTATAATATAAAATAGAAATAAAACTAATGGTTAAAATCTTCACTTTTTTAATACGTAATCGTAAAACGACAATTGTTTCGCCAGCATAGTGGCTTCACCGGATACTTACAGCTAAAAAGCACGTTATAAATTAAATTAGCACTAGGACTACCAGGAAAACGGCCTATGGCTAGTTACCGCGCGAGTCCATTAGACCCGTATTACTATATACTGGGTTTGAGCTAATATTCGGCGATTATTTTGAATTCAATATAGCGTAAGCATTATTATGGTTGACTTTTACTTTATTCAACATAAGAAAAGACCATTAGAATAAACCGAAGCAATAATAATAATAAGACATAGATATTGTAAAATAAAATATATAAATGACTTACATAAAAGAAATAGTGGGTTAAACACATTTCTTATATAAAACTACTGAGTGTTCACCGCATACATTGGTTTTACAACGTGCACAAGTTGTTCTTGTTTTTCTGTCTTTTGAAGATGGACCAACATCGCATCTCTTCTTCTTTCTTGGAATCTCAGAACTAGTAGATGCTTCAGCTTCTTCTTCTGCTTCTGGTTTTTCGTGGTCCTTGTACTCTGCTAGCTCCTTTCCTAGCTCAATTATAAAGTTTCTTCTCTTTTTCAAATCAAAAGCTGAATTAGGTTTCAAGAGCTTCCATAGTATGTATGCGTTCGTGGCGCTGATGTCTGTTATGTTATAAAAAAACTACCAGAGGCCATCTCTTCATCATCCTTTTCACGGTTTATGATCGTGTCATTTTGTCCATGTTGTGTACGCCACCTTTTGTTTTATTGTAGTCCAGAATTACCTGAGGTTTATTTTTTTGGCCATTATCAATATTTTTCGCACTGTGTTATGTTATACGAAATAATCATCGCATCGTCCTGTGTGGAAAACACTTGACTTTTTTTGGATCAACAAATGAAGATGGCAATTCAAATTCCAACTAAAGTTAGGTTTTCTGATAACAAATACTGCAAAATTGTACGAAGTAAAGAAATTGTCGCAGGTGACATTCCTTCCAGAGTTTTCAATTTCTTCTACTAAACGTTTTACAACCCTTTCGCCTTGACTCTTGTCTCTTTCCTCTTCCTGCTTTCTAGGATAAATTTCCAGTTTCCATGCATAGGTTGTTACACTATCACAAATGGCCCAAGATTTCATTCCATATCGTCCAGGTTTTGATGGAATATATTGTCTAAAGGGACATCTGCCTCTGAAAGTTACAAGCTGTTCATCAATCGTCATACACCAATTTGGAAAATACGCATCTCGCAAATAAGTATTCCATAACTCAAAACATTCCCGTATTGGTGCTATTTTGTCGCCACTCCTTTTTCTTCGTATTTCCGCTGCATCATCGAATCTAAGTACACGAACTATATTTTAAAAGTTATTTCGAGCGATAATAGTACCAAAGATTTTTTGACCATTGTTTTTGCTCCACGGTTGTGTTACGTCCTCGTTATAAGATTTGTGTACACCTTTTAGTATCAAAACTCCAATAAATTTCTTCAATTCTTGGACATCCATTTTTATCCAATTTTTGCCGAAAACAATCTCTCTTTCTTCATTCGTCCACTTTAGGATAATTTATAGAAGAGGTTTATGAAAATAAATCAAAAAAGAAGAAGCAGGTGTATCGATCTCGCGATTTCCAAAACGTGTTGGGTCTGAACGTTCTCGTAAAATATTGTGGCGTGGTTGTCTTCCGTGATGAGATAAAATAGGACTTGATACCAAACAATTTGTTAGTTCTTTGATATAAAAGAATTAGCTCCAGCCGAATTTCTGTTGTGGTCATCATCGCTGCTCTCAGCAGATTCTTCGCTAACTGATTCTTCTGCTGTGCTTGGATCACCTCCATCGACGAGGCCTTCGACTGCATCTACATCTCCATCGTCGTCTGAAGCTTCATATGCGCTATTGTATTCAATGTCACTCATTTCGGATACTATCGCCTCTAGCTGTTGTTGTGTAAGGTATTCCTTATTTCTACGATCCAATTTCCGTAATGAGTAAAACGCAAAGTTGAAAATAGCCGCAATCAAATATTACTACCTGACAATTAATAAAAAATAACACTAAAATCGCAAATCGCACATCACAACTGAACAAAATATAAATTTTATCTTATTCACATTAACAAAGTAACACTACACAGATTCGGCAAGCATTATAAATATGCTGAAACACGTAAAGTCCATAAAATCCGCATGATAAAGAGATTTCCCCTTTCTGTATACATCGGGGAATGCTAAGAAAGGTTTATCAGCAGCGGGGAAGTCCGGAATTTATAAGCGAACCACTATCATTGTAAACAGTTTTAAATGAATAAATTTAACAAAGGTAAGTTATTTAAATCTATTGATCGTTAAGTAAAATTTATGATTGTTTTAATTTATTGATTTCTAAACTTTCCGGTAAATTTAATTTATTACCTTTATTTTCTAAATGTAGAATTTTAAAATCCTTATAGAAAGTGTGGTTTTCTTCTAATAGATGATTAGCAAAATTGAAATCTTGTGTTTTATTTTTAAACAAAGAACACTGTTCAGCAATGCGTTTTTCAAACGATCTCCCTGTTTGACCAATATATATCTTACCGCTTCATGAAAGTGAAGATTTTAACCAGTTTTATTTATATTTCAAATTATGGATCTTCATCAAGTAAAAGCCGAATCAATTCAATTATTTATAATATAAATAGATGATCTTCTTGGTATTCTCGAGTGTCCTGAATTGGCTTCTGTTGACGATATCAAGATATATTATTCTATTTCGTGCGGCAGTAATGCTCGTATCTTGTGGGGAAATGTCGACGCTTTATCTCAGTGGTATTAAAATGATAACTTGAAATTAAACATCATAAACATCAGTTACCTATACTTGAAAAAATGCACGCAGTTCCTCATATAGTATTGATTAACAAGTTTTGTCTAAGTTTGACGTGTTTAAAAATTTTGGTATGGTTTTAGATCGATGCCTGAGGTTTAGAAATCATATTGATATGTTTCTACACTATCAGGATTTATAATACGCAGCTCCAGACAATCTAGTAAGTCCTTATATTTCGCGTTTATTATGAATTGCTTGGAATATTATTCTGCTGTCTGGTCACCATATACGTATACCATACGTTTGCCATCAATTAAAATTGAAACGATTTAACGGCAATTTTTGAAATATATCTCGTTTAAAGACGGTCAGTATCCTATTAGGAGTATCGACTGTAATTCATTAGTACAACGACAACGCCATGGTTTCCAACCTCTTCTTGAACGGAGACAATAAATATTTTTGTAGAAATGAATTATTACACTGTTTAAACTGGACTTTCATGTTCCTAGCCGTTCATCTAGATATATTTAAGCATTTGTACTACCGACGCCGAGAACCAATTTGTTGATAAACCTACCTTTGTACAATATATGTAGAATAGCTGATGATTATTACATAGATATTTTTCATAAATCAAAGAAGACTAAGTTATGAAGGTACATGCAATTAATAACTATTCCTAATTTTCAAAAATGATAGTGGACACCTAGATAAACATTTTTTATTAATAAACTAGTCTCCGGAAATTTTTCTGTATCGAGATAAAATAATAAATCGGCTGCCACCCCAGGACTTTCCCGGCGATATACAAAGTAAAACTTGAATCAAAAGAAGTTATGCAACAATTTGAAAATAACCCGAAAACAAGCACTCGTGCCATTCCCTATGCGATGCATACAAGTTATGCATCTGTATGGAGGGTATTCAAGAAATACCAAAAGCATCTGTTCATTCAAAAGGTACAAACGTTAATTCCAGCAGATTATTCCAACAGAGTTCAATTTGCCGAATGGTGGAATAAAATTAACAACGAACCATGATTTCCTAAGAATGCACAGACTATTTTAATACACACAATAGTCATATTTTGAGCGAAGAAAATCCTCACGCTGTTCACAGGCTACATCATCAATGGAAGTTTTCTGTTAATATTTGGGCTGGGATTGTTGACAGTAATGTAGTGGGACCATATTTGCTGCCTGCACTGTTAGATGGTCATATGTATATCTGGAACATACTTTACCAGAATTGCTTGAAAATGTCCTATTTAATATTAGAAGAAATATTGTTTTCCAGCATGATGGTGCACCAGCACACTTTGGATTAAATTGCCGAAATGATCTAATTGTACAATTTCCAAATCGATAGATCGGAAGAGGAGGGTCGATTTCTTGGCCTGCTCGTTTACCAGATAAACTCCTGTTGATTTTTGTATTTCAAGTTATATTAAATCACTGGTTTATGAGACGTCTGTTAATACGACTGTTAATAAGAAGAAGAGTTGGTGGTTCGAATTATTCTAGCGTTTGATAATACGAGGGGCATGCTATATAGTTTGAAATGCCACGAAACTAGAGAAATTAGAGCTGGCAACACTGCATTTACTAATAACACCATCCTTAAGTAGTAAACTCCGACTGTAAGTTGAGTCGCTGCTGTCATAGAGCAAACGTGGTAGATACGATTTGTCATCGAAGCATGGACTTGTCAAGAGAACATGTACGCGTAATGATCTACTACGATTTTAAGGTCGGTTTAAGTGAACAACGAAGTCTTGAATGATTGCAACTCGCATTTGGTGATGAAAGTCCTTCATGTGCAACTGTGTTTCGCTGGTATAGCGAATTTAAAGGAGGACGGATATCGCAATTTTACATGATTTTACATCTTCGGATGAAAGAAATTGTTACTCGTTGGGTGCCACACACACTTAACGATTTCCAAAAAGCAGAGCGAGTTAGAATCGCTCGGGAAACGTTAGAGATGTTAAATAATTGTGGACATCGCATTCTATCGAAAATAGTAACAGATGACGAAACTTATATGCCATTTTACGATATTCCTGCCCGCCAAGAGAGCCGTCTGTGTATCTACGAAGATGCTCCAATACCAACAATGGCCAAAAGGCAAAGGGCTGTCATGAAAGTTATGTACGCAGTTTTCTTCCGTAGTACCTGATTAGTGAAAGCAATCAAGCTGGAAAATAAACGTACAGTCACAGCAAACTGGTGCACTACAAAATGTTTACCTGCAGCTCTTGATTCGCGGGTTAATGTTGCATCACGGCAATGTATCGTCACACAGTGCACAACAGACAGTTGAACTTTTACGCGAAAATAAGGTAAAAGTCGTTGAACAACCACCCTGTTCGCCTGATTTGGCCATGTGTGACTTCTGGTTGTTCTTTAACCTAAAGAAATATTTGATGAGAAAGATGAAGCAATTCATCTATTTTTTGAGAGCATTTCAAAAGATGACTAGCTTAAAAATTTTACGTTGTGAAAACTTCGGTTACACAAGTGCATTGATGCAGGAGGTGATTATTTTGAACATAAATAAAATAATTTTCTTAAAAAGACTTGTAGTTTTCTTGTATCTCGAAATATATAGTGTGACCGTCGAAACATCCGCAGCTATTTCGAAGAATTCGGCAATCGATTGCACATCGTTACAACATATGTATCGAAAATGTGGTCGTAATTTCGAACAATTTTTATAAAGCTTGATGCAGTATTGTTTCTAATAAAATGTTCCTCAACTTAACTCTCTCCTGTTGCAATTGAGATTGTTTTTAAAAATTTCTAGTTTATCTTGATACCGAGAATTTCCAGACACTAGCTTTTTAATAAAAAATGTTTATTTAAGTGCCCTCTATCATTTCTGAAAATTTGGAATAGTTATTTTGTCACACCCTGTATAATTCTTTTTATGTGTTACTTATGTTGAAATTTATACTTAGCTATATATTCATTATAAATTGTTTATTATTGTCCTGTAAAAAAATTGATATTAAATATTACTATTATTATTATTAAAAATACTTAAAAGATTGAAAATTAAGAAAGTCAATGTAAAATGAAAAGTTAGAATTTGTGTAAGAATTATCATTACATATATAAGTATTATATGTAAAAATTTAAATTCACATGAAAAACCTTAGCGTGGACAAAGCGAATAAACATAATATTCAAGTAAAGTCGTAGGAGAGATTGGTTAAGTTATAAATTCTTAGAAATGACGAAACCAAAAAAAAACCCCTGGACTTGCCCATTAAATGAGTCAGATGTGTACGCTCCGCAATTAAAATATTGTCACGACAAAAATTTTATTTATAAAATAATTATCGTTACGGTTAATAATATACAATAATTAATAAACATATAATTATCGAATATTACTAATTAATATTAGATTTAAATTATAGAATTTAATTAATTTTTTATAATAAGTTCGACATACGAGAAAGTTCTATATCGGAAATAATCTAAAATAATTAACGAGTAATTAAGGTGGGTGCAAAATATTGAAGCTAGAATAATTTTAAATTTATTTTAGTTGAAATTTAAATAGTAAATTCCTGTTATTGGGAATAATACTTGGGAATATTGATAACACATTTTTAATTTTTCTTGGTCAATAGTTGTTAGCAAATTCTAGCAAGAGTCAATATACAGTGCTTCTCAAAAGTCCCCCCCCCCTGTTATCTTTGGAACGATTATACATTCACAAGTGAAATTTTGAAACTGAATATTATAGGTTATAAACTTCCCTACTAGTGATGATAGATGACGAAATCGTCATAGATGACGTCACAAGGCCATTGTGACCAATAATTTTAAATGGAACGCAAGCGACACCTCTTCTAAAAGGTATCCAAAAAACCTATTCAATAATACTAATTTTGTTTGTGTTTGAGGCAGTTTTAATGGCTCATTAGTAAACATGAAAATTTAAATTCCATTCAGTATGATATTAAATACAGATTTAAGAAATAGTATGTACTTAAAGAATTGCTCGAAGTGACCTCCATTTACTTCCTGACAGTAAAATATCCTATTTTTAAACTCTTCTCGTACTTCTTCAAATGTGTCTGCGGAAACAGCCTCACATTCTGCAACAATACGTTGTTTTAAAACGTCAATATTGTCAAGTTAATACTAAAATTCCAAATTCAAGCTCCGCCTCTGGATAGTTGTCAAATAATCTGACGTTTTTGTTAGTCTCCGAAATTCGACGTTTTTGTAATTGTCCAAGCTTTTGTACATTTAATAATTTGTGTATTGTTGATCGAACGTCTCACTGTTATAACAGCTTTTGGTACTTTTAATATTTTTGTACATTTTAATAATTTGTTAAACTGTTGTGAGCCGAAAGTTTAAGTGCTTCAAGAAGCGAAATGATACGTGCTTTAGGTGATAAAAGTTTTGACACAACATTCAAGTTTTACCGTTTGAAACCATTATCCTAGAACGAGTTATGATTTCCTTAAATATTTGTTTGTAATAATTGAACAGAGTTTTGTTAAATATTTCAAATATAAGTTTAGTAAATAATAAACAGTAAACACTAAAGTAAGGTTTTATATAATTAGTTTTTAAGTTTGCAAATAAGTTGTAATCGCTTTAAGCGTAAACTATTTTTTAGAAACACGTTGAACGTTTACAATATTTAAAATTTAAAATTTAAATTATAAATGTTGAAAGTTATGTCATCAATTTAAGTTATATATATTTTTTTATGATATTATCTATGTATAATATAAAATAAGTCAAATAAATTTTTAAGATATTAAAATTTCTTGTACATTTCTTGCATATTTATCAACAGTATTTACTAATTGAATGCTAGACCTAATAAGCAGAACCTAGTTAACCCTTGAGATAAATATGTAAACAGAGAAAAGGGTCAAGATTGGTAGGTATGTGCTTGTGTAAGAGAGCAAATTAATTTAAAAATTATTCTACAAATGTACCCAACCTAACTACACAGCATTACATGTATTATTGCTTACAAGTCGAGTTCGTTTACTCATGTCATAACATTTATTATTTGCACTTTATTAACTCTTCGTCAAACTAAGAGACTAACGTGTAATATATTGCAAGTGTAGTGAAAATTTATCGTCTATGTACCTATGAGCATATTTATATAGGATACGACTTATTTACAGAAAGTCTTTACGCACGGCGTAAAGTATATGTATGTGGTGCCGAAATTGTTTCAAATAGATGCATATTTTATGTGGCGAGTGTATACTTACAAGGGTAGAGTAAAATGTTTTCGACTTGACCGAGGAAAGATAATTTTAATTCAAAGTAAGTATTTGTTTTTTTATTATGCCTTCCAAGTCTATACATTTAGTTAAACGGTGATCAAATTTCAATATACCCTCCTTATACTCGTATTGTTCAATATTCTCGCAACAGACATCACTTTCAGATATTATCTTATTATTTCAGCTAAATCGCTGCCCCATTCATTCAAATTTGAGAACGAAAAATGTCATTAAGGGCTAAGTTCCATAAGTAAGGTGCGTGTAGCAGCAATTTCTAACGTAGATCATATATTTCTGCTTGTGAAATTAATGATGTGTGAGTTATTACATTGACTTTTTTTGCCAATTGAGATCATTTATTTTTGACTTGAGTGTCCAATTTGTCCAGTAATGCTACATAATACTCTCCTATGATGGTTTTACATTTCTTTCTCTATACCTTCCCAGTCCAACTTCTACTTATTGACTAGACTATTGTTTTGGCTGTCTGGTGTATACTGATGGATTTAGATCGCACCAACCAGTTATGGAATGGCGGAAGGATCCAGATTGCGTTGAAAAAGCTCCATACACTGTTTGAAATGTTCAGCTTTTTACGTTTATAGTCGATTATTAGAAATCGTGGCCCCTATCTGTCTGATATGTAAATACTCAAGTAAAATGTATCTTACTTATTCATCTGAGATTTTTACAATATTGACTCTAACAAGATGATCCAATTAGCACTGCGTTGATAACTTTTTCAGTTAATACCATAGCTTTTAGTCGATTTTGGCTTTTTAGGTAGCTTATAACCTGAAATCTATAACTAAGTATAAATTCAGCTGCCCAATTCTTTATTTTTAAGAACAAAGTTACGATGGAGCATTATTGCTAAGAGTTATCTTTATCCTACAACACGAAGTATAATTACTGCAACGTTCCGTGATATAATTTTTAACGTTGAATGGTTGCGTGCCTTTCGAAATTTACAGGCGTTCCAAAGATGTTTATGGCAACGATTGTATGGATGCGAAAAATGTTCGCCAACGGGATCGACGTGCAAAATTCTGTCATAGAGGCGAAATGAAGGTTCTTCACGAAAATCGATCAGATCGACTAGTATCAGTGACGCATAAGAAGAATCAAAAACAAGTGGATGTACTGATGTATCTACAAGGGAAATCGCTGGATTACGCAAAAACAAATCACTCGTATTTCACTTAACCAAGAGGACATTTATCCTCCGAACGTTAAGCTAGGATTCAAGGTATCTGTTTGACTCTTTTAAATATGGATATCTTGATTACGAGGGTAACACCGATTATTTTTGCAAATTAATAAAACAAAATGTTTTAGTCAAAAATTATTTTTATTATTGTTTTTCAAAATATTCGTCCTTAAACTCAATGCATTTAGACATTCGATAAAACCAGTTATCATAGCAACAACTCCACTCTTCTTGATTAACTTCAGATATAAGGTTTTTGAAGCTCTCCACTGTATCTTCTGGGCTTGCAAATCGTGCACCACCATATTATCCTTTAGTCTTGGAAATAGAAAGAAATCTGAATGTGCCAGGTCCGGACTATATGACGAATGATCTAGTAATTTTAATCCGGAAGCTTTCAAAAATTTCTTTTGTTTGTCGCGCAATGTGACTTGAAACACTGTCGTGATGAAGAACAATTTTCGATCGAGGGTGTTGTAAACGAGCCTTTTGAACAACATCTGGCAGATATACTGTCGTATACAATTCTGCGGTAACCGTACGTTTATTTTCAAGCACTACTGTTGTGCTAGGTCCTGATTTTGGGAAGAAACTAACTACCATTTTCTTTCCAACACTTCGAGATTTTTTCACTTTGATCGGATTAAATTATGTTGGAATCACCCATTGAGCCGACTGCCGTTTTTATTCTGGTTCAAATGCACATATCCAGCTTTTATCGCCAACAATGATGTTGTAAACTGCTTTAGACCATCATATTTCTTAAGCGTATTTTTACACCATTCCACTTGGTATTGTTTTTGTTCCTATGTTAAATTATGAGGTATCCAACCACAACCGACTTTCCTCACACTAAAATTATTACGTAAAATCTTGTTTATTGCAGTAAGGCCAATACCCAAGGTGCTTCTAATAATCTTATACGTGACTTGATTGTCTTCTTGAATCATTCTTCGAACGGCGTCTACATTTGTTGCAGTAACGGCTGAGATTGGCCTTACTTCGCGAAAATCGTCACTAAGTGAAACCATTTGAATTTTAAATTCGTTATACCAGTTGTAAACACTTCTCTGATAAGGAGCTTGATCACCAAATGCCGCACGAAGTCTTGAAACATGGCTTTAAAATTTTCTCTCGTTAAATGCATTTTTACTGCAGACCACTTGGTTTGAAATTAGCTTCCAAAATAACTGTTGCAGTTATCAAAACTAAATTCTAACTGTCAATATAGAAAACAATAAACATTGTTTCATAGCATGTTTGAATCCTTTGATTCAATAGGAATATTAGTTTACAAAAATAATCGGTGCTTCCCTCGTATACTGATATTTTGTTTCTAATTAAGTGTGTTATTCGACAGCTGTTTAAGTGGAAGTCGAGTTCCTACAGAACAACAGGTCCATTTCCACATAGTATATAACTTTTATTATATGCGTATCAATTTTATTGCAAAATTCAATTACACAGATATCATAAGATCATATTGCATATCTACATCTTACATAAATTTTCACACACAGTGGTGTACTTACTGTTAATTTGTTCAAATTAACAATCCTTATATGTTTCCCAATATTTGATTTTGGTTTATAGACTTCAAATGCTATTGTGCGGCATTTTACTAATGTCAGTCTTTCTCCTGTTCTTCGCAATACTTTTACTTAAATAGACTTTCAATACCATTATAAATTAAATTAATCGTATAATGAAAATATTTAATACCAGATTAACAATTATAAATCATAAACTGCTTCAACTTGTAAACGTAGATATATAATACAAATGTAAGTTTATTCAAACCGTTAAAACCTAAATGAATGCCGAAGATTGAATGAACATTGAGTGAAAAATATCGAGTGAATCCCTTCTTCTGACGGCGTTTCTCATTTTATACTGGCAGCTTTTCCACTTCTTGGAAGACGTTAATTTTTCTCTCCCACTTCCTGTATTTTTTTTGCAAATATTCTTTATTTTTGTATATTATTTTTATTTCAACCCTCGGATCAATCCATTTATTATGCAAATTTGTTCTTTCTTTTGTTGTTTGAAGTTATTTTGTCTATATTATTTCTTATTTGTGGTAATTTATGGTTTTTAAATTTTTACTTCGAAATGAAATATATTTTTCCGTTTGTTTTTCTACGAATTTTATACCTTGACGTAGTTTTGCATGTCTCAACTTGTAGAAATCCACTGGCTTTTGCTAGATGTCCTTCGCATTTTGCTTTCTTTGTCTTTCCCATGCTTTCATGTTTCAAAATGTATGCATTTTGCGTAATAGGAATACACATTCTGATGCATTTTAACTTTTATCGAAATGATAGTTGTTTTGTTTATTCGAATGTAAGAAATTACAATTGCTACTGCCAAATATTTTTAAATATAGTTCGCATTTGTTATAGACAATTATTGTTTTTCAAGTTACACTGTTTTTGCTGTTAACACCAGATGTTTTCATATGAATTTTATTTTTATTCAAAAATGAATTTGGCATTGCAATCTTATATTGTAAACAAATGGACATTTTCAAAATATCAACAAACCTATGATAACTATTGGAGCTATTTGGTACGTGCATGCATTTTATATACATGTAGTTAGATTCTAAATATTATTGAAATTCACTGTAACCTCTAATCTATTTGCATCATGTGATTAATGCAATATTATCATGTTATATACCAGGTGCATTTAAAAACACGATCTTCATTGATTTCGTTTTTACTTGTTTATGATGCGTTTAATTAATACTTCATTTTCTTTATTTTAATTTCTAACAAAGGGAGATTTCATAGCAATATGTACATATAATAGATGCGCGTGCAACCGAATCCCCTTGTACTGCGACACTGCGTTTGCTTCCAAATGTGTATCCTTAATCATCAATATGGGTTACAAATGACATTATATTACAACGTCTTAATTTATACTACCGATAGTATAATCAAATGTAACAAGATACTTCTTTCCAGTAAAGGTAGTTACTTTGCATTTGGAAACTTTTAAATTCAGCTTATTTATCAAACATCAATTACATATTTATTGTAGGTTCCTTTGAGATTTATACAATTACGCTGAAGCAATTTTTACATCGTTAGCAAACATTAATATTTCACAATCGATGGTTTTCAGAAGGTCGTTGATAAATAACACAAACAGCTACGGTCCTGAATTGGAATCTTGCAAAGCTACAGATATGACGAATTTCTTTTCAGAATGAAAACAATTGTATCATACGAATAAATTCACGATTTGTTAAATAAGTGATAGATACCTGAATAACTGCTTACTGAGACCAAAGGCCCACAGTTTATTCAAAGGATTCCGATAAAAAGCCTTGGATATGTCAGTTAAGATGACATCAACCCGATCTTGACTATTTAAACTTTCAGTAACATATTGGATGAAATTGTAAATTAGTAATAAATAGATCTGGAATTTCGGGCTAAAACCGCGCTCTTAGCACTGATTCCTTGAGACTGAGAGTCTGTTAGTTCGGAACGAAGTTATATAAGAGTTGTTTTGGTCGACTGGAGCATCACAGTCATAGTTAAATTTTGGAGATTGTCAGGTATTTAGTAGAAGATATCTCTCATCACTGTTGATATTGGCATGCTTCAGCATTTCTATGAATTCGCGTATTTTATGGTTAAAGTAGGGGGGGGGGGGGTAGTAATGTACTTGTTAAACATAGCTTGGAAATTGGACACCAACTTAAATTTAAATCTGTCAACATTCTTTCCCATAACTCCTATTACTTTAATCCTAAATACCTGAATCCATAGAAATCATAAAGCATCTCATTAATATCAACCGTGATGACGGATACCATCTACACAAACCCCTCTATCTCAAAACTCTAACCATAACATTGACGCTCCAGTGACTTAAAAGAGCTTCTATATAAGTCAGTCCCAAACTAAAAGACTCTCAGTTTCTGTGCAGCAGCAATAGTGGCAGCTCTAAAGATGTCCACTGCAACAGCAGATGAAACGCCAAAAAATAAGCAGTGTCGTTCCAGCTCGGAGACCCACAAGCAATCATAAAGAACGACCGCGGAAGCCTACAAGACAAGGTAAACATGTGTATAAATGGTCGTCTTAAATATTTTAGCTATTTAAAGACATCAGATGTAGAATCATTTTAATAACAGGGTATATATTACTTAGGTAGCATAAATTGTTTACCCGTTTTAGTATTAAAACGAATTACCAAAGAATATTTAATTTATATGGAGTTTTATTTTGTGAAGAATATTTAGTGATCTTGTGGAAGTTATGTCAATATTCTTTCTTGTTTTTTTCTGTTTAATGTGTGTATTAGTATAAATATTTGTACATTCAATGTTTGAATATGTACGAACGTAATAAAAGTAAGGTTTTGCGGTGTTATAGGAACGTGGGCGAAGTATGGCCTCATTACTTCATGCCATAAATAAAAGAGCAGACGAAACAATGGACTTTTATTGGCAAACGACAACCAAAGAGGACCAAAGTGGCTACATCTGCCATAGGTACGGTGCTATAGGTACGGTGTTATGCATGCGATTACTAGAAATATTATAAATAACCGTTAATCACTTTCAACATACTCCTCTGCTACAAACGCCGCTGCACACGTGTTTTTCATTGTCCGAAGCAGTGCTGCAGGTATTCAAGTATCTCCCTCTTCAAGGCTGCTATTTTTGCCTTGACCTTTTCTACAGATTGGAAATGTGTGCCCTTTAATGCACTCTTCGCTCTTCTGAGAAGTAGCAGTTAGAAGTCGCATGGAGAAAAATCTGGTGAATACGAATATTCGAGGACACATTCTTTTCTCCGCAGATCTGGTCATTTCTTCACCCTTTCTCTCCGCTTGGTCAAGATCTCCATGCAGTACTTCTGGTTTATTGTTTGGCCCGAAGGTACCAGTTAACCACGATGACATTCCTAATATAAAAAAAGAAGATGTACATGATTTTCAATTTCGGGTTCCTCATTCGAGCATTTTCGCTCCTAGGCTAAGTGGGAGTCTTCGAGCGTGTGGATTGACGCTTTGTTTTAGGGTAGTATTGGAAAAGCCACATTTTGTCATATACGATTACTTTTTCTATCAGTTCAGACTTTGCTGTGAATTGCTTCATGACGTCGAAGCAGATATTTTTCCTGTTCTCCGCTTGCTCAAGTGTCAATTTTTTTAGTTCATTTTTGCGGTATGTATATAGCCTTTTGCATAAAGATTTGTGAATGACTTTCGTCGTTTGCAAAACCTCATGCAAAATTTTTCTTATTTTCTATTTGTCAATGTTCCTCGAGTCTCATCATTTAAATACTCAAATGTCGGTCCCCCCAGCCTCCTCCTGACCTTTAAAAAACTATTGTGCCGTTCAAAAATTGAAGTGCGTGATATGTAATTATCGCCAAACACTTCCTTCAACAATTGCAAACATTCAGTGCCCTGCTCAAGCAAGGAGTAACAAACAACTAAACAAGATAGAAAGGCACAATATGGGCTCTACCTGCGTCGAAAGCATCAAGGTCAACTGCATTCCATCTTCATCCTCCCTCATTAAGCCTAACGAATGGCCCATCCGAAGTCCCGTTGTTTAGTTGTCACGCCGCGTATATCGACTATTTGGAAAAGGCAAAAACGTTCACAGGATTGTGTTATGTTTTTTATTTATTTATTGGACCATTTCGCTTCTGAATTAAAGAAAAAACGACCACCACGTTTGGCGAAGAAGAAGATGTTATTTCACCATGATAATCCGCCAGCTTATTCGTCTGCAATTGTAACCGCTAAATTAGTGGAATTACATTTCTAACTGCTTTTTCATCCCTCATATTCGCCTGTTCTGTCCCCTTATGATTTTTTTAGTCCATAACTTGAAGAAATGACTTAGCGAGCGGAGATTCGTACCGAAAGAAGAGGTCAAACATTTAAATAGAAAGCCTTCTAACCGCAGACACATCCGTTTTGATCTAAATGATCTCATCAATGCGGGTTCATGAAGTGACGGCTTATGGTTTGCTCCCGCAATCTTATCTCTTAGAAACCTTATAAAATAGCCATTTTATAAGGTTTCTAAGAGATAAAATAGCCATTTTATAAGGTTTCTAAGAGGTAAAATAGCCATTTTATAAGGTTTCTAAGAGATAAGATTGCGGGAGCAAACCATAAGTCGTCACTTCGTGAACCCGCATTGATGAGATCATTTAGATCAAAACGGATGTGTCTGCGGTTTAAGTCATCTTTTGTTAAGTACGTGGTGTATGTCCATGTGTACAGATATATAGACTGTCCTTGAAATAAAAAGACAGCATATGAAAAATGGAAAGACGATACAGAATATGAATTCAAAATATTTTGAGTCAATAACGATGCGAATCCCAAAATTAAAACCCCCCGTATTCTAATTCTAATATCTAGCGTCAATGAATTTAAAATATTCAGAATGTAAATATGGATCTACCTCTATTGAAGTTACACACACACCGTATGTCTACAGCTGTCGATGTTATAAAAGGTATAAAATCATGTATGCTAAAGTCAATATCTCGTACAAAATCAGATTTTTAATACATTCAACTAAATAAGTAATTGAAAGTTTAGAGGCGTGTTAGATTTATTTACAAATTCATTTTAAAAATCTTACTAAAATTTCATGTGAATTACGAGAATGTTTTTTTTTCTTGTTAGAGAAATTTAAATAGGAACATCGGAATCAGAATACCCCATTGTATTCAAAGTCAGCAATGTTTATAAACACAAATGATAAGTTTTCTTATGGAAGGGGTTCAATAACCTGAGTCAGCTGCTTATTTATATACATTTATACTTGTAAATTCTTAAAGTTGATATATCGAAAGAACATGTAAGATATATGCTTTACGTGCATTTCAGTTACAACCTATTACCTTCAATCGAAAAATTGTAATAATCAACAACAGAAGGAACTTGAAGCGAGATATACAATAACAATACTATTAATTTTGTTATTGTGGGTCACCTTTAAGTTTCATATAAGATAGTATTTATGAACACAATTTTTTGAAATATCTTTTGTCATTTTTTTCTTCCTTATAAGAGGAAATTTTGGGAAAATATTTTGAGTATATATTCTATATAATTTAATCTTTCAATTTTTCATACCTTGTCTTTTTATTTCAAGAACACCCGGTAGATATGTTTTAACATCTTTATATTAATTTGTACACGCTTGATGTGTTTGCACATCGATATGCAATTTTTTTATTATTATTAAAGTCTAGATATCCAATTTATTTAATAACATATTTTTCTCTTCTTAAATTTAGATATTGTAACAATAATAATGACAGATAATTGTTTCTAAATTTTACGCTTCTATAATTAAAATTGATACAATCTAGATATAAAATTCTTACTTTAAAATGCATCTGAGGATTTGTCAATTCATGCCAAAATGTACACTAATTCATAATTTATTTTTTAAAAGATATATCGTTGTTCATTCTCATAAAATCGTATAATTCTCATTCTTTCCCAGAAATGCCTAAATTTATCTCGTTACAGTTTCAACAAAATAATACAATTTTATTGGTTTATGCGAGACCCTGCAGAATTCATTTGATGATGCAATTATATGATTTTATCGGTTTACTTTAGCTTATGTATTCCGAGAATTCTTTTATTGAAGGCGTTTTTTTTTTCTTTTGTTTTCCGTATCTATATAAAGCATTCGTAGTGTTGCATGTTTAAGAATGTATGAACGCGTATTGTAACATTTTTATAACAATAAATTAACCCCAATATTTTACTTGAGTCTCGATATAATAATATATATTTTTTCTTTTAATCGCATGTTCATTAATTTTAAATTTTAAAATATTTCAAATTCCAATCGCATTCGTTTACTGCGGAAGTTTTATAACAACTTTCTTATTTTAAAAGAAACATGTGACATACTGTAGATCTCGGTTTCCGGGTTGGAACCGCGTCGAGTTAGGCGTAATTGCCAACGTTTCGTCCACTGTTTCAAGGGACATCTTCAGGGCTGTACGTAGATGTTCGTCGTTTCGCAGTAGCTTGAAGAATGATTCTTCAAGCTACTGCGAAACGATGTGGAAGAAGATGAACTAAATGGATGACCTGCAGTACCTGTTTATGATGAAAACTACAGAATTAAGCGGGATATTTAGGAAGAGTTAGGCATTGGATCATTGGTAGTAGATGTCACTTTACACAAATATCTACCTGTTTGTTATATAATGCAACTACGTGACCAGACATAAAGACAATACATTTTTGCACTACTCCGTAGTCCAACTGGTCACTCGCCCATCATACAAATCAGATTTTGCTCCTAGCGATTTCCATATGCAACCATTGAATAAAGGTTTAATGCGTGGTATGTAATTTCCTAAAGTTAATACGACGGTTGCAAAATTTAAGTGACATGGGCTCCAAACTGTTTCCAGAGAATGGGCAAGTATATTTTAGCAAAAGATAATTATTTCGTTAAACAATAAAGTTTTTTTTTTAATTACGTAGTCTTTTTAATTAAAAATGTTTAGAATAGGCTTTGTACATATACAACTGGTATTGAAACCCCCACAATATATGAAATATGTATTAAGAAGTTTTACTGAACGTATACTTAAAGTTTCCAGAAATAGATTTTGTCACAAAAGCTGTATGTGCATCGAATTATGTAATATACATTTATTAAATATCTTTTAAGCACTTTTTATACACGAGTACTATCTAAATCCTTGGAGCAAAGATTTTTTTAATTTCCTTCATCATTTATCATTTTGTAAAATGTTATTAAAGAATTTTCTTTTTACGTTCTTCTTTTTCTTTAGAATAGATGTTATATATGGACTAAATATAAAAGAAATTACGTAAAATATATCGGCAAATTTTTTCAACTAGTGAAATATACATTTTTAATACGATAAATAATAATAATAATAATAATAATAATAATAATCACTTTATTTCGAAGACATGCTTCGTACAGCAAAATACAAGAAAGTATAGATACAGCGCGATAACATGTTTGAAAACTTCAAACAATATGTAATAGTTACAATTATATTATGTGTGAATATTATGGAAATGCTGCCAAATAATCATTTATCGTGTAACAACGAACATGCAGTAAACATTCCTTGACACTTCTCTTAAATAAATAAGAACTGTTAATATTAATTGCTTTTATTTCTTTTGGTAATTTATTGTAGAAGATACTTCCTCTAAACTCTAATCCCTTCTGGTAAAAGAAAGTATTATGTTTTGGTAGTAACAAATAGTTATCCTGTCTCGTGTTAAATGTATGATCTACCTTCTCTTTATTAAAATTAGCGTAACACCTATGCACAAAGTATAGTACATTAAGTATGTATTGGAAGGTGAGAAGCTTATGTTCCTCAAACAAAGCCTTGCACGACTGCTATCTTTAGGCCGAAAATTATACGCATCGCTCTTTTTTGCATTAAGAATACTCGACGACGAACATCCCTAATGTACGAGGGAAAGTCAGTAATTAAGTCACAAAAAGGTATTATAAAAATAATTAGAGAAATAGTTAGCCAAAAACAAGTTTTATTTTTCAACAAAGTCTCCATCTACGAGTACATTAATACACTTATCCCATCGCTTTATCAATGCCCCAATGCCTGCTGCATAAAAGTGTTTGGGCTGGCGTCTGAACCACGTGCGTACCTCTTGTTGAACATCTTTGTCACCCTCGAAATGTTTGCCGCCAAGATGCTTTTTGAGTGGACCGAACAGATGATAGTCGCTTGGGGCCAGGTCGGGACTGTAAGCCGGATGTTCAAGAAGTTCCCACTCTAATTGCGCAATTCTTGCCTGGGTCAAGTGGGCCGAATGGGGCCTGGCATTATCGTGATGCAGCAATATTCCTCTCGTCAGTAGGCCTGGACGTTTTCGTCGAATTGCATCCCGAAGCAACAACAAAACTCTACAGTATGATTCAGCAGTCACATTCTCTTTTTTGTTCTGGAAATGGGCTAGGAGCACTCCCTGAGAATCCCAGAACACGGTAAGCATAACCTTACCAGCTGAAGGCACAACCTTAAATTTCTTTGTTGACGGCGAAGAAGGATATTTCCATTGCATTGAAGCACGCTTTGTTTCGGTTGGTAGTGGTGCACCCATGACTCATCACCAGTAACAATCCTGTTAAGCATGTTCTCCCCTTCCACTGTGTATCGAGAGAGGTGTTGCAAGGACAAGCCCATTCGAATTCTTCTGTGTTCCTCGGTCAGTTGTCTAGGTCCCACAGTGCGCAAACTTTTCGGAAATTCAAACGATCGTGTATCAGTTCGTAGGCTAAACCATGAGAACACCCTATTGCAGTTGCTATACTGTCTATTGTTACCCGCCTGTCAGTTCGAATGATCTCTTCCACCCGTCGAAGTGTTGCATCTGTCGAAATCTGAACGGGGCGGCCACTTCGCTGATCGTCAACAACTTTTGAGCGTCCTTGAGAGAATTTCTCGACCCAGTTATATACGGCTTTACGCAACAAACACTTTTCACCGTAAACAGGAGACATTTCCTTATGAATATCTTTTGCAGAAAGTCCTTTTGCCCAGAAAAAAACGCACAATATCACGTTGCGTTTCCACAGTACAATCTTCGAGCACGGTCGCCATTTTAACACTGCCTGTCTTCGCGCACACCAATTGTCACTTGAGAATTATAAAGCTGGATTGTGGTGACACCTATTGCCAAATAGGGAAACAACTCAATCCTATTTTCAGCTTTCCTACAGCAGTTTGTGACTTATTTAATGACTTTCCCTTGTATTATGCCATATCACAGAACTGATAAAAAGTTTGAGTGATAAAAAGTTTTTAATATATCCGGGCTGCATGTTCTTTTCAAGGACCTCAATACAAAACATATTTTACCCAATCGTTGACATAAATTTTGAATATGATTTTCCCATTTCAAATTACTGTCTATCATTAAACCCAACACCCTAGTTTGATCATTGATGGAAAACCGATGACAGTTTAATCCAATTTCTATATCTGTTACTAAATTCGATTTTATATATCGGAGTATAACACAAGCTGTGTTTTCTTTATTAACCGAAAGTGTGTTAGCTTCAAACCATAGACATAATTGTCCTATGCAAGGTCAGTTAATTGACATAGCTCATTTATCTACTGCAATATGCGAGAATGACCGCTTCGCATCGCCATCAAAGAAGGATGGAACTTAACCTTTCCTAAGTAGAATAATAATAGTACTAAGTCCGCTATATTGCTCAATAATTTCTTCTGTTACCGTTATTTCTTATACTAGTTACTATGTCTTTTTATATCATTTAATGTTTTTGTTTTAAATTTGGCTTTAATTAAATATTTAAAATACTACTCCTACTATTTAACGTTACTACATTTTATTGTCTTCTTTAGAAAATAAAACATTATTATTTTCATTGTAGGTTGATAAGCCATTTCTGTAACTGTACAAATTTTTAAATAATACGTATGTCTATGTGCAGTTAAAGAATATACACAATATAAAAAAAATATTTTTTTTGAAAATAAAGAAAAGGGATGTAAGGATGAAAAATTTAATTTAATATTAATAAAGATTTCATATTAAAATTTAGAAGGTGTAAGAGAATTACTTATTCAAGATCTGGCTGATGAACTTCTCTGTATTCAAGCCGCTCACAAAAAAGGGCTGGGCGGTGAAAATATAACTCCGCTGAGCTTCGCACGCGTTGGATATGATACGGATAAGTTTGAGACACATTTACTTCCCGTGCTAGGGTTGGCCAGGATCCGCTTCCACGATATCTAAAATATCCTTTACTACTAGTTGTACCCTCCGTGATTTTTGAGCGTCACGACCTTTGAAACGTGTAATTACTTAGCCTGTATATTTGAGTTGATACGTGGCTCTCACAATTTTCTTAGTCGAAGAAAGAGTCGATTTGGGGAAACGTTCTGCGTACAATTTTTTTGTCTCAAGATTATTTTGTCCTGTTTCGCCATAAATCAAAATCATATTAGTAAATTCGATATTCGTATAAGATGCTATTGCGAACGCATCTAGCCACAGCAAAGACTATGTCATACTAAATGTAAATCCCCGTTTTTTGTAGCGGTGTAACGCAGTAACAGAAAAAATAATTTTCTCGTTACTACGAGAGCATTGGCCCGCGATTTTTTGTATGAAAGTATTACTCACTCCCTTTTCTATTTACCGCTATACAAAACTAACTATATATATATATATATATATATATATATATATATAATGACTAATTATTTATTCGGGTAAGCGGTCTGCTAACTAAAAAACTCATTTATTTTAACCTCTATATTTCGCAGCCATTTGCTACTTCTTCAGGAGAAAAAGCAGAGTTAAAAATTAGCAGTGCACGTCACTCAACATGCTAAAATAGATTTACATTATGAATGTAAATCTATTGACCTTGGTCATTTGCTTAATATCCTATCTTTACAGTTTTCTTATTAAATAAATTAATAATCTAATTGTACTTGTTATTAGTTTCATCACTATATCTCTCGATGATAAATTTTGACAGTGACAGGTAGATAACCTTCATACCATTTAATCTATGTCCGTATTTTAAGAATGCAGAACATCATAATTTATAGGGGAAATTCATGGACAACTAGATGTATTTTTTTTAAACACGTTGTACATTTGCAACGTTAAAATGTAAGAATTGTTTTCAAAAACATATAAATAGAAAAATACAATAAAAATAATATGAACGTGATAACATATTAAAATTATTTATTGTATTGTATCGTATAAATGTGTACGTTATTCTTGAATAATGTACACATAATCGCCATAATTGTCGATATTGACAATGAATAACCCTCATTGGATGGTAGAAACGCATATGTAACATCCGCAGAAACTAAAGGTTTTGGCTGGTATTTTCAGGAACCGTATTATTGATCCTTTTTTGATTCATGATAGACTGGACAGAGATATTTAGATATTTTACGTCATCAAGTTGTTCCTAATATTGAGGCAGATTGGGAATTACCTGCAAATGTTTGCTTCTAACAAGATGGAGCACCTCCTCATTTTGCCCATAATGTTAGAAGTTTTTTTTTAGTTATAGAAGATCCATTGAATAGCCTGCATGGTCTCCAGATTTAAATCCCCTAACTTTTTTTCCTCTGGGGTCATTTAGTGTGGTTTATACTAGACGACCGCATAATCTAGATGAGACGGCAGAGAATAATTAGGAAAGTGTAATTAATTCGTGAAGGGGCTTTGGCAAATGTCATTCCAGAATTTGTTCACAGAGTTGCAATATATCAAGAAGTGAACGGTCATCATTTTGAGAGCTTTCTTAACTGATACTAATTTTTGTTTATATTTTTTGTGTTCATTTTTCTTGTTTTCAATAAAATTTTCATTATTAGATTTAATTAAATATCTCTGCCGCTGTTGAACAAAAGGGTGACAAAGCTTATTATTGCTAAACTCCCACAGCAATTGAATTTCGTAAATATATACAAGTCTGATTTGAAAATAAATAAGTTCTTCATTCTCTATTTACATGATCAATTTTATTAAAATCTATGTAGCCACATCAAAAATATTCGAATGGATCCATATATTTGCCTAACCCTGTATATTATTTACCTAAGAAGTCAAAAATATAATATTACATCTATACACACATAATTGGTAATTTTGTTCAGATTTTCAGATAGTAACGTTATTTTTTTAACATTGCCACTTTTGTTTATTCATTCAGAGGAATTGTAGATACGAAATATTTGTTATAAGAAAATAAAGATTTAGTAAGATGAACTAACTGTTTGTGGAATTTTCAAGTACGTATCTATTTTTTTATTGTAAAAAGAAGTTCATTCTTTAATTAATGAACCAACACCATCTTTAATGCAACATGCTTCTAATTGGAAGTATGTACTATCGACTTCAATAACACCAGGATATTAGCAAAAAAGAAAAACAAATGTCTACGTAAATTATAAGATAAACGACAGATAAAGAAAGTAAACTAAAAAGCCTGAATGAACAAGATTACGACCAACGACTAACACACAATTGGAAACCGCTCCTGACTGATCAACAGATAACTGCACCACCTAAACAAGATAGATTAAAACCTCTGAATTGAGTTGTAGACCGAACATGCTTTCGCATAGAAAATAATGGGTGGGTTGGGTCAACTTATTTCGGTAAAGTATTATACGAGAATTACGCTGTGTAAATGATGTACTAAAATATTCTAGCGATAACGCTAAGAAATAAGTAATTAAACTTTTAGTTTCAAAAATTCTTTTATTGTAAATACACTACAATATTGTTTCGCCATTCAATGGCTTCATCAGGTGGATGAAATACTCTATATTCTAGCGATTATGAATTATATTCAAATGGAAAGAAAAAATTAGCAACTTAGGAACTTATACCTCCACACGACCTAAGTAATTTTTTACAGCATTAACTTATTGGCAAATAAATAAATTATGCTATTGGTACTTCATCACCACGCACATCATATGCCTACCATTCAGAACAACTTTTCTCTTTCTTGAATCATAGAAATAATAATAAAAACCATTAAGACTATTCAAGTTAATTTAAGCTTTCTGTAGTGATAAGTATGCAAGTGTAGACACGTGTTTGAAACAGTTAATCTATTCATAGTGTTGACGTGAACATTCGTTCTCGCTCGAGACCAGGCACCTGGTTTATCTACCTCGATAACGCCCCAGCCCATCGCTCCAACGTCTGTACCGAATATTTAATAATAACCGATCTGAAAGTACTGAAACATTCACCCTACAGCCCAAATCTTATTCCACGTGACTTACTGTCTTCACTTGCGAAAAACAGGCTAAGCGGAAAGAAGTTTTCCAACGATGAGATTTTTTTTATATACTGGGCGAATGTATAGAATGTGGCGGAAATTATTTTGAAAGTTTGTGAGAATTATTGCGTAACTTTTGTAGTTTCCATGGTATCTATAGCCTGAGGAAAGTTTTGGAAATACATATATGTTAAAGAAAGTAGGAAATCTGGCTTGTACTGCGGTCGTTGTTCATGATTCTTCAGAAATTCCGGGCTGGAACCACATTTTTGCTACTGCTTACCTCTTGGCCTTGAGATGTTATTTGCAATAGTGGAATAACGTCAGCCAGGAAGGAAGTAGACATTAGAAGAAAAGGTATTTTTGTAAGAGTTACGACATTCCAAAGTATTACATTGAATCATAAATAGTTTCCATATCAACAAAACAACTTTATTTAAACAAGTAATAATTATATCCTAACCTAAGATATATTCACCAATATTTGCTACTAACTGTTGTTATTCAACAGGTTGTTGCTTCAGCTGGGTTTGATATTTTTGTTTTCTCTGATAGTCTTGCTGTATGCAGTCTTGCTTGTCATGAAAGGAAACTACATTTTGCCTATTGAAAATTTCCAGGAGCTTTTCAATAACACATTCATGAATACCTAGCAGCTAGTGGACGCACAAATATACGTTAAGTGTTTAATTACAGCTTAAAAACTGGAAATAAATAATACCACGAGAAAGCTTTTAATGAAGGGTCGGTTGTGGAGATTTATCCTCAACAATCTGCTGCCTTTTGCATTGAATACTGTTGTATGTAACTCAGTTTTCATCACCTGTTAAGAAACGCCTCATTTTTCTGTCGTGAAAAAAACGATAGATTTTGTTTTTTCTTTTGTACGAACATGTGGACGGCATATATTAATTAGATTATATGTCTAACTTCTTTGATAATTTCCAAATACTTTACTATGGATTGCAGGTCTCTGCAACGTGTTTTCCTTGATTAAAGTCTAAAAATACGTGTCAAATATACACTCTGTATCCTTCCATTCCAGAGCTGATCAAGTTTCTTATTCCATTCCACTATACACTGTAATAAGATGAAGGTAGACCTATTAATTGTTAAGCCAATATAATAACAAAGGCACCGTTACACAGAAACAAAAAACTCCAATGAATGAAACTCAACGAATATTATATCTAAAATTGGGATGATAAAATGTTAAAATGAATGCAACAAATTTATTTAAGTTGCTTTGAAGTAAAAACTGTTGTTACAAAATTGGCGCATAGAAAAGGAACCCATTTCAAATTTCCAATAGTTATAATTCCCATACTTTGGCTAAAGATGTGAAAGAAATACATGGGATTCTTAATTTTATTTTAAGAACAAATCTAGTTAGTCTTTGGCATTCATTATTAATTAGTAGAGACCGGATTATATGCAAAATATGATTGTTTTAATTGCCTTATTTTATTCAGAAAATATTAAATAAACCTAGAAAACTCATAACTTTGTTGTTAAAATTAACAAAATTATGAGCTTCCTGAATTTATCTAATGTTTTTTTTTGAATAAAATAACGCAATTAAAAAATTATATTTTGCATATAATCCGGTCTCTATTAATTAGTTTCCATCCTTGACATAATATCTAAGAAAACAAATAGTGTTTTCTTTTCTTTAGTTCTAATATACATATGCCAAAGTATTAATAATGTAATAATAACCAGACTACCAGATATTAAAATTATTTTCTGGTCTGACCAGGTCTCGTTTCTAGAACTAATTACAGCATATAAATTTATTGTACTTAAACTGACACATCTTATAATATCCACTCCGGTGTACTAATACCTTGTTCAAGATTGCAAAAATCTCTGTCAAGGCGTGTTCTAGATAATTTTTATTCTACTCTTCTTACCTAAATAATACATGTACACAGCGATCGAGTATCTCACAGTCACACAGTATGTATATGTTTCGCATTTTCTGATTCAGGGTTGAAGTGTCTACACCTAAGATCACCTTCATGCAGTCCAATTTTATGTAAGCGTTACTGGTCATGAAACCTACAATAATTCGTAGCTGCTTCCTTCTCTGACGTAGCAGTTCTTTAGTTCTTTCCCAGCATAGACCGCTTATAAGTTTCTTATCGTGTTTTAGTCGGAATACATTTACCCAGTACACTTCTTGTATATTTTTTCTCAAGTCCAATCTTCGAGGCAAAATTTTAGGTATTCCCGGAGCCGGCGCTGGTCGAAAAATTTTATTTCAGTTCGTCGTCTACCGAGTTTGTTGGCTTTTTCACTACTTTCACACTACGATTTACCTGACGCATGATTTATTTCAACCTTATTATGGTCTGGTAGTTTCTATAGTTTTCCAAGGCATTTTCAAACCATTATAGACGTTACCTCTCGAATTGATAAAGCTTTGAGCGCCGTCTGACTGGCAAAAGCATTTTTCTGACATAAAAGTCATCATTATTTACTGGAAACTTAATAAAATGTATTTTTCTAATTTAAGGAAGGCTTGGTCTCACTAAAGACATCGTGACTAATTCTGCAGGTCTCTAATATCAGTTGTCAATTGAATTTATTATTGGATATTATCCTTAAAATGAATGGAAGAGACCGTATTTTGCAAGAGACCGTATATTTTATGTTTTATTACTGAATTGTGCTGATTCATGTTACATATTTTATAAAATAAATTATTTATAAAGGCGCTACAACGCATATTACGCTAATGAACTGTCAAAAAAAATATATTTCACTTTGAATCAATAGTATTATAAGGCTTTTTTTCATATTACGTTTTCTACTTGATTTATAGCAGAAAAGAATATATAAAACATATTTCATGTAAGCGATGTAGTAATATCAACAAAAATGTTCTGCAACAATTAATTAAACATATACTGGATAAAACAGGGTGTAGTCAGTTATCATTTATCGTATAATTAACATTAGTCGGCGAGTAGTAATTAAGTGTTCAGCAGTATTTCACGATAATTAAGAGCCACACGCCTTCGTTAATAAAAGTAAAAAAATCACAAAACAGTTGCATATGTATGTGAACAAGCGCACTTATCGAAATAACTTATTATACGGGAATATTAGCATACGTTTATGCACTTACTTGCATAAATGTTTCTGGCAAATTAAATTTATGAAAATCATATTTATTGCAACTCATAAAAATATAGTATAATTATTAATAACAAGTAAAATATTAGGATTTTAATACATTTTATTATATATAACTAATTTATTTTTGTATTGATGTACTAAGAAAAATTATTCTAAACGCGATTATTGCCACAATAGCAAAAAATATTTCGGTTCATCTAAACGGAACTGTTTTATCCTCCTATAGAAAAGTGATAATTAGGGACCGGACCCGAGAGGCCGATGACTCATCGCCCACGGGCGTACTATTTCCTATTTTTAAAGATTTTTCAATTTTATTTATTTAATTGTAAAACAAACGGGTGGGATCTATAAAATACGAAATACATTTTTATTTGTTCATTCTGTTGTTCACGTTGAGTAAAGGAGTATTAATATTAACTAACAATACTTTTTCAAGGTTCTCTTCTGTAAAATTTGTTCTCTCTGAATGACATACATCCTTGTAGATAGAAAATCTCCCTTCTATATCGCAACTGGTTATAAGTGCATATTGGAAATTTTATTTTATTTCAGCGTATTTAGCAGTTAGATGGTGAGGCATTGTCCCCGTACACAATTGCAGAAATGTCATTAAATGTGGATTTCTATTAAAAATTGCGTCTAACTCTTGCCGAATGCCACCTCCGAAGTGACTTGGAATATTTTCCAAATTATTAATAGCCGCATCTAATGTGGTTAATCCATCATTTAATTTGAGATTTTGATGTTTAAAATAAGTGATTGGTTTTGCCAAATTTCCAAAGTGTTCCTGAAGAAAATAGAACTAATTTTTTTAATTTGGAATTTGTGTTAGTTCCTTGCACTCAAAAATACTTCCAGCATCGTCATTTAAACATATAACGAAATTTTGTAAACTATCGAAATTCTCTGCATAAAAACTAGTAGCTTCCAAGCATGTTTCCCATCTAGTTTTTACTGAAGAGGGAGGTAGCGACAAAGATGGAAGTTTTTCATGTAAAGGACCACTCCACTGGTACTTTTCTTAAAACTTTTTAAAAAGCGGATACAAGTCTATCACCTTCCGGATAGGTGTCTCTGACATATTCACAGATTCTGTGGAGAACATGTGCTACACAAGTAATATACAGCATATTAGGATGTGTTTCCTCAGAGACACCTATCCGGAAGCTGATGAACTTGTATCCGCTTTTACAAAAGTTTTCGGAAAAACACCATTGAGAGAGTAGCCTTTTACAGGGAAAAATTTCCATCTTTGTAACCACCTCCCTCTTCAGTAATAACTAGATGGGGAACATGGTTGGAAGCTACTGGTTTTTATGCAGAGAATTTCGATAGTTTACAAAATTTCGTTGCATGTTTAAATAACAACGCCCGAAGTATTTCTCTATGCAAGGAACTAATACAAATTCCAAATTTAAAAAATAACAGTTGTACTTTCTTCAGAAACACTTTGTAAATTTGCCAAAACTAATCACTAATTTTGAAAATCAAACTCTCAAATTAAATGATGGATTAACCACATTAGATGTGGCTATTAATATTTGAAAAATATTCCGTTACTTCGGAGGTGGCCTTCGGCAAAAGTTAGACGCAGTTTCTAATAGAAATCCAGATTTAATAACATTGTGCCAATTGGGTAAGGGAACAATTCCTCAAAATCTAAATGCTAAATACGCTGCAATAAAAGTCTATTTCCAGTGTGCACCTTTAACTGGTTCTGATGTAAAAAGGACGTTTTCTATATACAAGGATGTATTTCATTCAAAGAGAACAAATTTTACAAAAGAGAACATTAAGAAAATATAGCTACTTAATATTAATACTCTTTTACTCAACTTGAACTACAAAATGAACAAATAAAAATGTATTTCGTATTTCATAGATCACCACCCGTTTGTTTTCCAATTAACAGTTAAATCAATGAAAAAAAGAAATTAACTCAACATACTTTATTTATATTATGAAATATAAACTAATAAATAAAATAAATTATACGTTATATCTACGCCCATGAAGAAAGGAATTTAAGTGTAATATAGAAGTAATTGCGTCATATTTCAACGACAAAAACAGATGTGCGGTTAACTGAATGAATAGTGCTATTCAATAACTGCGTTTTGTACTTAGCCATGTTATAGACTATTTATAAAGTCCATCGTAATTTCGGCCTGATGTGTCCGGTCTCCAGTGATAATATTGCGGCTACTAAAAATAGCGTAAAGTTACTTGTATCGTCCTTTGAGATATAGATAACAACTTATCAAACACGTACAATAATATATTAAGAATATATAGTTCCACAAGGTTCTGTCTTTAGTCCGTGCTTATTTTTAATACAGTGTTTCCTGAAAGTAGCGGATAAATTCTATAAAATGGTTGAAAATAAAATTTTAGAAAAATGCTCGAACACGTCAATTTTTATTTTAAAATCTTCATTTAAAGATGTAATTTTCTGCCCCACCACCCCTCAATCCCCAGGCACTAGCAATTCCAGCTTTAAAAATTTAAATAGCAAAGTACTCCATGTGAAACCTTACTTGATAGAATTTTTTATGCTAAGAACGATAACAAAACTTTTTAACATCGGTTTATAAATAAGTATTACATTCAACAAAAATATATTTAAATGAAATAAAACAAATTAAAAAAAAAAATTTGGAAAATTAAAAAAATAATGTCCAGGAATCTAAAGACAAAGACTTGTTGAATGCTATTCTTGTAGAATTTTCTCCTTTAGCACGTCAATGTTTTTAGGTCTATTAAAATAAATTTTAGATTTTAATTAACACCAGAGGAAATAATCCAAAGGGGTTAAATCCAGAGATCTTGCCGGCCATTCAATATGTCCGCGTCTACCAATCCAATTAATTCAAATTGGATGAAGTCGTGATACTGTTCACCAATCAGCGTTCCGTCAAAAAATTACGGTCCAAGAATTCGATTACCCACTATCTCAGCCCACACATTAACCTTTCGCGGATGTTGCGTATTCGCCTCCATCATCCATTTTGGATTTTTAACCGCCCAATAATGCCAATTTTGCTTATTGACGGTGTACCATTTAAACAAAATGTTGCCTCATTCAAAAAGAAATTGTTTCTAATGAATGAAACATTTGTATTGGAGAGTTCCATCATTGTCTCGCAAAATTGGGCTCATCGATCAGGATCATCATCTAACAACTCTTGCACCAAGTGCACTTTTTAAGGATAAAAATGTTCCCTATGAAGCAATCTGAACACTGTATTTTTTGACGTATTAAGATGTGAAACGACTCCCACGCACCCCTCGTGGGAGTGTTGCCGGCACGAAGGAGAAAAAAATACGTATATAGGTGTAAGAGAAAATCACTACCTTCGGCATAGTCTCTTTTGTCCGCCAGATGTCACTAGATATTATCTGGTGCCACCTGATAGGACAAAATTTGCTATACCTATGAGGCAATTCATCAAACTTTACTTCACTAGCCAAATTTACTAAGTCTTACAGTTGTGACAGAAACACGGATCTTTGGTACAAGTAAATGTTGGAAAATACGAGGTGTATGTCCATGTGTACAGATACAGACGTGTATAATGCATGTTTGTTTCATTTGTAACAAATGCGTAATACGTGAGTAACGTATTGATATACTCAAATTTCTTTCGCTCATTAATTGGTAAAAGAAAGGGTACGGCATAAATTGCCATTAACAGTCAATTATGGTGCAGACGAAAATAGGTGACGAGGATCCATTATATAGTCAATTACCCTTTATCATAAATTTTCAGGGCGATAATGAATGGGTAAAACAACACCTTAATCTCGGAATGAAATTACTTCGTTAAAATCTTTACGAGGCGAACTCGTTCCAGAGAAAAATAACCCAATTCTTAAAGAAACTCCGAAGAAAACGTCATCTTTTCAGGTAGATGAATTGGATATTAATTTAAATATTCCCGTAAAAATGATCTAGGAAAATTATATTACTCAGTTTATGACGCAATAGCGACATTATCTTAAATACTTCTCGTATAGTACATTTTTAACTATAAAATGGTTATTCTTCTATCCTATATTAACGACTGCAATTTGCCTCATTGATGATTAAACGTAAATGTCACAGTGGGTTGAAAGTAGTGTCCATTGTATGTAGCTGTAAGGGCGCAATTATTCGAACGTCGCCCTGTTCCGTCCGTGACATGAACTCGCGTTTTACTTGGAAGTTTTCCGCTATTAAGCCGTTAAATTGCTCGTATGTATGTTACATCAAGAACTAGATTATTACAACAGAAACTGTTTAGAATGCCAATCCAAAGACGATTACCTGTGATAAAGTTAAATTGAGTTTAGAATTTATACGATGAAAGAGCTGTAATATCTTATTGATCTCTTTTGTGTTTTATCCTCTATTGATTGATGTTACGATCGGCTGAGTCTTTAAAAATACCTTTTAAAATGCAAATTATCAATTCTAACTCATGCGTTATTGTATTATTATGATATTAATCAAATCGACATCATGAAGTCGAATTGATTTCGAAAAGGATGCCCTTTTAAAAGTAAATAAATAATAATGAAATGAAAATTTTCAGAAATTATATTTCGGCAGTAGGCAGAATTTATATTTACAGTGAAATTTACAGAACCTAATACTGTGTCACTTAAAACAATTGCTTATTAATAGAGTTGGCTACTTTTGTCTGCACGCCAGGACAGTACTAAGTTTTATATATGTATAGATATTATATTATTCATTAGGGTTTAACGCAAGTCTATATCGGGCAAGAGTAATGTTAGTTTATTTATTTAATTATATATATATATATATATATATATATATATATATATATATATATATATACATATATATATATATATAAGGTAAACTTAATAAGTCGGCGATTAAAGGTCTGGTTTACGTCAGAGTATATATATTTAAAACAACCCTACATGTTTCGGCAATACGCCTTTGTCAAGAGAATACAAAATATAAAATTTTTATATTTTGTATATAAGGTAAACTTAATTTGTCGGCGATTAAAGGTCTGGTTATTACTTCAAAGTGTATATATTTAAAATAATCCTACATGTTTCGGCAATGATGCCTTTGTCAAGGATATAAAGGATTTTTATATCCTTGACAAAGGCATCATTGCCGAAACATGTAGGATTATTTTAAATATATACACTTTGAAGTAATAACCAGACCTTTAATCGCCGACAAATTAAGTTTACCTTATCATACCAGGGTCACGAATATACTATATATATATATATATATATATATATATATATATATATATATATATATATATATATATTTATATATATATATATATTTGTCAAGGATATAAAGGATTTTTATATCCCTGACAAAGGCATCATTGCCGAAACATGTAGGATTATTTTAAATATATACACTTTGAAGTAATAACCAGACCTTTAATCGCCGACAAATTAAGTTTACCTTATCATACCAGGGTCAAGAATATACTATATATATATAGTATATTCTTCTAACCAGACCTTTAATCGCCGACAAATTAAGTTTACCTTATCATACCAGGGTCAAGAATATACTATATATATATAGTATATTCTTGACCCTGGTATGATAAGGTAAACTTAATTTGTCGGCGATTAAAGGTCTGGTTATTACTTCAAAGTGTATATATTTAAAATAATCCTACATGTTTCGGCAATGATGCCTTTGTCAAGGATATAAAAATCCTTTATATCCTTGACAAAGGCATCATTGCCGAAACATGTAGGATTATTTTAAATATATACACTTTGAAGTAATAACCAGACCTTTAATCGCCGACAAATTAAGTTTACCTTATATATATATATATATATATATATATATATATATATAATATCTTCGTGACCTTGGTATGATAAGGTAAACTTAATAAGTCGGCGATTAAAGGTCTGGTTTACTTCAGAGTATATATATTTAAAACAACCCTACATGTTTCGGCAATACGCCTTTGTCAAGAGAATACAAAATATAAAATTTTTATATTTTGTATTCTCTATTTGTGTTTCATCCTCTATTGATTGATGTTACGATCGGCTGAGTCTTTAAAAATACCTTTTAAAATGCAAATTATCAATTCTAACTCATGCGTTATTGTATTATTATGATATTAATCAAATCGACATCATGAAGTCGAATTGATTTCGAAAAGGATGCCCTTTTAAAAGTAAATAAATAATAATGAAATGAAAATTTTCAGAAATGATATTTCGGCAGTAGGCAGAATTTATATTTACAGTGAAATTTACAGAACCTAATACTGTGTCACTTAAAACAATTGCTTATTAATAGAGTTGGCTACTTTTGTCTGCACGCCAGGAGAGTACTAAGTTTTATGTATGTATAGATATTATATTATTCATTAGGGTTTAACGCAAGTCTATATCGGGCAAGAGTAATGTTAGTTTATTTATTTAATTATATATATATATATATATATATATATATATATATATAAGGTAAACTTAATAAGTCGGCGATTAAAGGTCTGGTTTACGTCAGAGTATATATATTTAAAACAACCCTACATGTTTCGGCAATACGCCTTTGTCAAGAGAATACAAAATATAAAATTTTTATATTTTGTATTCTCTTGACAAAGGCGTATTGCCGAAACATGTAGGGTTGTTTTAAATATATATACTCTGAAGTAAACCAGACCTTTAATCGCCGACTTATTAAGTTTACCTTATCATACCAAGGTCACGAAGATATATATATATATATATATATATATATATAAGGTAAACTTAATTTGTCGGCGATTAAAGGTCTGGTTATTACTTCAAAGTGTATATATTTAAAATAATCCTACATATTTCGGCTATGATGCCTTTGTCAAGGATATAAAGGATTTTTATATCCTTGACAAAGGCATCATTGCCGAAACATGTAGGATTATTTTAAATATATACACTTTGAAGTAATAACCAGACCTTTAATCGCCGACAAATTAAGTTTACCTTATCATACCAGGGTCACGAATATACTATATATATATATATATATATATATATATATATATATATATATATATTTATGGGTCACGCCCACACGTTGGCTTCCAAGTTAATATGGAAGTGGATGACTCCACATACTCGTATATAAGCCAAGTATATGTAGAGCTGATAGCCCACGATAAGTCGCCAAGTTAATGCGAGTTACGCTCTACACGTTGTAACGTTACAATAATATGATATAAATATAATATTGATAATAAATATTTATTAGAGTTCGAAATCGTAATTTTAAAATACTCGCGCCAATAAAAGATGTTGCAAGTATACAAATAACATCAAAACTACTATATCGATCGATATATTACAGACATAGAATTAAAGATGGATAATTGCAAGAACGTATGTATTTATAGTACTAATGTAATAATTTTTTTTTGTATTTATGCCCTGATACTAACTCAATCGGATAGTCAATTATGCTGTCTTTATCTCGCGGGTGTGCTTCAATAAGAAAGGATAGATATATAAATCAGTAAGTAGATCTTTCTTTTATATTAAGTTTATAATTACTTTTGATATTAAATTAGGTATAAATTGAAAGATGATATTAAACTATAATCTTTTATTGTACATCATGATATAATAATGAAATGATGTGTATATATATATAGACAATTGTAATGATTTCTTTGATAAATATATTTTAATTGTTACAGATATTATTATTAAGCAAAGATGAAGCTTATGCTGATGCTGAATTCTGAAAGAGTGCTTTTAATATATAACCAAAATGGATAATAGGTTCAATATATGACAGGTGACTTTTTAATATATGAAATTTTATAATCGAATCTTGGTTAAGGTAACGTTAGTAAGCTATTTATAACGTTTCTTGTACTCTACAATGAGTTTTCAAATGAGACAGAATATTTATATATTGATTGGGTAAATTAAAAATACTTGATATTTATATATATTTTTAATACTAACTTCCTTTTTATGCTAAATTGTATCCTCTTTAGATTTTCCTTGACATCTGGATGCAATCTGTCAAATATTCAAACTATCAAAATCTTAGAACATCTCCGGATTATATAGATATGTGGTCACAGGTTGAAGAAACTTATATAAATTAAGATCAACCAAAGTAGAAATAATTCGTTTTTACAGCTTTTTATGGATAATCTTGATTAGATAAATATAATTCGTTCAAATTCACTACAGGTTACGTTGCCAAATTAGATGTCTACCTTCCGAAACCATATACTATTTCTCGAAACAGCTTTCTTTTCTCGAAACAGCTTTCTTGTGGTAAATATGAGGGCGATTAAGAAGTATCTACCATTTCGGAACTTCTATTACTATTGTATCCTGGTAATGTAGTATCTTTAATATTTTTATGGTTAATATCTTGACAAATTTAATATCCCAATTCACTTTGAATATAATACTTTAATATACTACATATATATATATATATATATATATATCAATATAATATTTATATTTGCTTGTAGAATCGATTTTAGGAACACATTAATAATGTGTGTCGATTCTTTTTCGTTGAAAAAGAATGAATCTCCCAGTTATTTCAATAGAGATGTATTATTTATCCTATATCAAGGAAGTTAGATTTTCTTAATAATTCAAATACATATAAAGTAGCTTTTGAAATTCCTGTCTAAATTACAATTTGAAAAACAACTATCAATGGGAAAAGTAAATATAGTACTCCCTTTTCAGTGCATTAGCTTCATTTACAAATTATAATGAACAGTATACTTATAAAAATATAACTAAAGTTATCCACCAAGATTCTAATTTATAGTTTTCTGTCAGCATTATCAAATAATCCTTTAAAATCGCATATCTGTTACAAGAAAAGTTAAAATATCTTCATATAATTTAAAGTCATGAACTAAATTAAGTGTATCTGAAGTTAATGTAATGGAAGAGGATCCCATTACTATATATATAATGAAGTAGAACGCTGAATGGGGAAATAAATATAATAATTTATATGTTTAAATAAACTGGTAGGTTAAATTTTTAAAAATGTGAATTATAAATCTCTATATTAAATATGCTATTACATGTTACATATAGATGGGGTTGTATTACCTTAAATCTGTTATTCACGTATGATGCAAAGATACATACTCGATAATAACGAAGTATACTTAACCTAAACAGCGGTTCATGAATATAACTTCTTGTAAGTATATTTGGGTGGGCGAAAGTTTGTGTTATGTGTCCGGCTAGACAGAACAATTTAGACTCTTGTGTGGGCATAGAAAAATACCCTTTTAAATGGTCGGTTCGGTTACTGCAATAGAACACTTACAAAATCAGCTGATGTCAATGCAATAAATAATGGTATTTCTATATTCAAAACTACGAAATAAAACGAATGAGATAAGGACTAATATTAAAGACTTTAATGAGGTGATTGCAAAGAAAGAAGAGGTAAGTGGATAAATAAATTAAATTCTGAATATATAAAATGCATCATGTCACGTGATAAAATAAATATGACATAAAATCTAGGTTAAACAACACAACAAAATGTGACATGAGTAAAGCTAAACGTAAAAACGAATTCTATGATTAAAATTTAATAAATTAACAGGAAACTGTATTCTTCGTAACTTAGCTTAGAATATATTAATCTTAAAATGCAACATGGGTTATATTTGTTTAAAAAAAATAATTTGATGGTGGTTTTATTTGTTGAAGTAAAATTAATTTATCATTTTCAAAATTCGTAGGATGTTTAAAGAATACTTATGTGGACCTGGACAGGAATTAGTGATTCTGGACCTGTCTGGTAGATTCGTGAATGCAGGATACAGGTATCAACGGCGATCGGCTGGCGTCCGCCGCTTGTTCGATCTAACGGCTGGCTTCCCGGTAAAATGTAATTTACGTTTTCTTGGACACCGGTTACCGTCTGGACTCGCAAAATGCGTTATACAGGAGCTGGATATACTGGTAAGGTTTGACTAGATTTGACGTATGGGTTTTTTAGATTTATTAATGCTTTTTCTTTTAATTTTCAGAGAGGCACTTCAAATACGTCGAGGTGCTTTTAATGGAGAATTTTCTAGTGACGCTAACTTTCATTTGTTCTCAATCCTAATTTCTGATTCGTCCAACTGTATGTATCTTTATAGTCTCGACATTTTATTATAATGAAAATGACAATTTAATCATTTTAAATATACATATGCTTAATATAAATTATCTAGTTTATATTAGTGAGTACATGTTTGACGTGTGAATGTTGATAATTGTAAATAATGCTAATTTTATAGTGGGGATAATTCCCGCTGTAATTATTTTAAATTAGTACAGTGCCGCCTAAATAAATGGCGTCATTTATTATTAATCAATTAAGTTGAAATATCTTTGGAAATACAAGATATCGGAGTAAAATGACTTATGCAAATGAAAAGATAAAAATTAATAAATGTGAGAATAAATTTAAAACAATTAAATACGCGAAATCAACTTTATTGATATTACATATGCAGAATTCAGTTTCAATACTTTTTAATTATTCTAAAGCTTACATATTTATATTACAATTCTGTCTTTTGCCAACTGAGGCATTCTTAGGTGTAGGCTTGACTTACATCAATATATATATATATATATATATATATATATATATATCTCAATTGATAAATTCTTTGAGTTTTTCGGCTTTTAACGAAGACAAAATTTTTCAATTAAAAATTTCGATTGATTTGCGTTCTAATTTGTAGACAGCAAAGTTACATTCACATTTACTTCGCAATTACATACTAATTTGATATTTGTAAATATTTCATATAAAAGCCAAAAAACTCCAGGAATTTATCAATTGATATATTAAATGAACGGCTAAGAAATTATCCTAACATATATATATATATATATATATATATATATAACAATTAATAAATTATTGGAGTTTTTCGGCTTTTATATGAAATATTTAGAAATATCAAATTATATATATATATATATATATATATGTATATATATATATACATATACAACTATCAATGTATATATTATATATCATGTATAACCCACTTGTCTTATTTACGTAGCACAATTTGGATAAGGTTGCTGAAATAACGGTTTAACGCAAACTTTACACCATCATAATATAAATCCGGAAATTTACTAATATATTTTTTACATTATCAAGCAATGGTCGCTTACACGGTGATACGTACTGAATTCAGTCCTGATATGCAGATAAAGTGACCAACTCTATTTATTAAATCTTATCTAACAGATAAACGTTTTCCGGTCAAAGATTTTCATCCAACAAAAGTTCCAGTATAACGTCTTGCGTAGTATAATAGACATAATTAGACAGGTGCATTTGAGTAGCAGCCCACCGGCGGCTAGTCCTAGCACGTAGATATATTTCGTCAATCGCCGTCCGAACACCGTCAAGTGCACTTCGGTGGTTTAAAATGATAAATAATAATTTTATAATGTGGCCAAAAGCCAGAGAGAGACCGTTTTACGACGTAGCACATAAATTGATAAAAGTATTTCAGGATTTAAAATACGATGGTAGTATAATAAAGTGTAAAGTGTGTAAGATACCCCTAATGTGTTCAAGGAAATTTCACTACGAAAGACACGTAAGTAGTGTAATGCATAATCGCAAAAAAGTGGCGAAACATTTTTGTTTCATTTTTGTGTAATTTTTATATTGTGTAATGTACCGTTTAAGTTAGTAGACAATGAATCATTTCGTTCATTATTGAAGCACTGCGGCAATTAGTTACCTAGCCCGAAAAGATTATCAAATTTTCTACCATCCCTCCGCGAACGTATTGAATATATGATTAAATTCGAATTGAAAAATTAGAAACTGTGGTTATCTATGAACGAAACAACAGATTGTAAAAAAAATCGGTTGTTAATGTAATGGTACATATAATGCAACCACAGTACAATAATGTACTGCGAAAATAATTTCAGAGTTACTCTTAAATACATTGGAACTTTCAACAAACGAAGTGTTAATGTTTGTGAGTGATGGTGCCGCAAACATCTGGTGGCGAAACTATTCGTAGGTATTATCCAGTCCTAGATGTATTAATTGCAAGTATAGAGGCTGTGTTTTTCAAATCCCCAAAACGTGTCCGCCAATTTCACAGTGTCGCGATATTCCTGAACCACCACAGCCCATTCTTACATGGCAACAGGCAGCATTTTGCTACCATGTCATCAGTTGGATTATCATTTACATAGATAATGTACAACATAGGACCCAATATGCTGCCCTGAGGCACCACACATAATAAATTGCCGTCAACTTTATAACTGAAATGAAGTGTTCTAGAGAAGGTTTACATTTGTCAGGATTTTGAGGCAAATTTATTAATTTTACGCCAATGCAGATATACAAATATTAATTAAATTCACTTCAAGCTTTTTACAATCATTCAATGTATTTACAGGGCTATAAACCTTTAAATCATCAACAGATAATTTATTAGATATAATTTGGTTGTAGGGGTCGTTTATAAATATAATAAATCGGAAAGGTTCCAAGCTAGATCCTTAAGGTACTGTAACCGGGTTCCTATCTTACTTTACACATCCCTACTCGGACACATCAAATTATAACCGGTTTTTCTACTGTTCCTGCTTAGGAAAGTCAAATTGTAACGTGTCGGTCGGATTTCTTACTTAACTACTTACAATTAAATGATGGCAGATGGCAGCAAATATACAAAAAAAAAGTATATCAACAAACTTTTTTTGTATAATTGCTGCCATCTGGCATCGTGTTAATGGACTTACACCTATATACGTATTTTTCTCTTCTGAACCGGCATAGCCCCTCAAAGGGAAGGTTGCCAGTTTCGGCATAGTCTTCTTTGTCCGTCAGATGTCACTAGATTATATGGTGCCCCCTGATAGGACAAAATTTGCTATGCTTTATGAGGCGATTTGTTTAAGTTTTATTTACTTCACTAGCCTAACTGATGACGCCTGATAGTAGATGGCAGAAACACGAAACTTAGGCAGAAGTAAATGCTGGAAAATACGAGGTGTATGTCCACAGACGTGTATATTGTAATATTTTGTGCTTTTAATTCTGATTGAATTATAGAAGTGCGAACATTCCTAATATTCTCAAGTTTGCGGGCGAAGTTCGTTACAGTACATCAGATGAAAGAACATAAGAGAAGGACGAGAAGCTATTAAGGAACACGTGTTGCGGTCTGCTACTCAGATATGATCTAAATAAATCAATCAAGGTCATTAAATCCAAACGCCTGAAGCTCGAACGTAATAATTCCTTAATCTGTACGATCGGCCTTAAAGAAATCAATATAAAGTGCATCTACCTGACCCTGTTTCGACCTTGACTCATCCAAAAATTTAGCTGTACAATGAGTGAAAATAGTTAGATATGTAACCGTCGTTGTGTACTACATGAAACCATAATGAAGTTGAAGTTAAATTTAACAATATTTTTACTTGAACCTAATTATGTAAGCTCAAACTGGCAGACAGTGCTGCAAAAGATATCTAAATTTTGTTTGTCTTATTTTAGTAGGATTCAAACCCTTATTTCTTGGGGAAATTTTTATTTTCTTTTCGCTTTTGAGCAATTTAATATTAGATGAATCTTTATATTTGTATTTAGGGCTAAAAAACAATATATTCATTTAAACCTAATTCTGCATACTTAGACTCCCATTGAAGATATTATAGTAGAACTTGTCCCCATATCACAATCGTGCACTGAAGCATTAAACCTTGGTATAGCCATAACAAATGTCGCAGAGTATGTAATCGTGGCGTATTAACATATAATTTTGTCAATAAAGAGTCAATTACGAAAGAGATTATTTTCTATAAAAATTTAGCCTTGAAAATGATTTTCATCCTACTTAGTGATAGCAAAGTTGTACGAAATCTTTCTCTAGTACTTTTAAACGAAATGAACTTCAACAATTGCTTATGCTTTAAATACAAAGTTTACCAAATGCACTCAACACCAAAAGTGCTGGGCCCCAAAAGATTAAGATAATATTAAAGGAACAATAATAGTTATTTATGCACCAAGGGCGTTATGGGTATTATATTGCTCCGAGGTCGCTGTTAATTCAGCCAGAGGGCCTCTGGCCCTAGGGATGAAGTCGACCGCGGGCAATATAATTGCCATAACTCCAGTGGTTCATACAAGATTTTATTTTTCAAGAAGAATTAATTTCGAATTAATGTCATGTCGTTGACAGTCGCTAACACGGTTGTTAACACTTTGAAGTTTTCAAGTTGTCAATGTTTAGATACTCTTAGTTTTAATAAAGAATGCTAAAGTTATGCTTCTTTCTTTAGACTTTCTTAAAAATGCAATTTACACAGGCCTGCATTTTTCAACACTTTGAAAGTTGATAAAAATTTTAACTGTTTTCTAGTAATTGGGTAGCGCCGATTTCAAATCGGCTTTTATTTTTTTTGTATCACGTAAGGTTATTTTTCAAACCAGTTAAATCAAAAAATATAGAAAAAACACGATTTATTTCAATTATAAGCTAGTTTTATATTATATTAAAAAAATACAAAAATATACATATAGAAACTATTAGAAATAGTTACTTATTCTCTATGCTTCTTAAAAAAACGTTTTCGTTTTTCAGAAAAGCTTCGTTTGGTTGTTTTTATGTCATATTCAGCTAAAGGAAGATCTCTTCTCAATGTCCAACAGTAATCGGCCATCATTTTTGTGTCCCAGCGCCTTGGTATCTTTTTTCCATCTCTTTAATATCCTGGTGAAATCCTTCTCCTTGCTCTTCACTCACGTCCCCAAGGTTTTCTGGGAAATAGTCCAAATGGGAATGTAAAATGTGAATTTTTATGCTCATATTCCAACCAAGAATCCTGAATTTTTCCAGCATATTTTCAACGATCTCAACATAGTTTGTGTCTTTATAATTCCTTAGAAATATAGGTACAACTTCGTTAAAAGCATGTTTTTCCTTATCTTCCATCACATTTTCAAATTCTTGATCTTTCACAAAGCTCCTAATCAGCGGGCCTACAAAGATTCCCTCCTTTAATTTTGCCTCTGACAGAGTAGGAAATGTTTTACACAAATATTTAAAACAACTTCCTTCTTTGTTTAATGCGTTAACAAATTGTTTCATAAGTCCAAGTTCTATGTGAAGCGGTGGAAGTAACATTTTTCGAGGGTCAATAAGACTTTCGCGAATTACATTTTTGGTTCCAGGTGTTAAAGTCACCCTTTGTGGCCAGTCTCTTTTTATCCAATGCTGTTCTCGATTTCTGCTATGCCACTCGCACAGGAAACATGGAAATTTAGTATATCCAGACTGCTGACCCAAGAGAAGGCTTAAAATTTTTAAATCTCCACACACTTCCCAGTTGTGATTTTCATATTGTATTCTTAAAAGTAATTCCTGTAAATTTTCATAGTTTTCCTTTAAATGAACAGAATGGCTAATCGGAACAGAAGCAAAAACATTGCCATTATGTAAAAGAACAGCTTTAAGGCTCCTTTTTGAAGAGTCGATGAAAAGTCTCCATTCAGAAGGTGTGTACTCAGGAGCTCCGAGGAAAGTAAGTAGATCAGCAATTACTTGGCAGTACACTTGGCAGTGGTCCGTTTTGTGCAAAATATTTTACAAATCCAACCTCACGATTTCTATACCAAGAGAAGGTAGTTTCTGGGGCAAGCAAATTGTTTTGTTTCAACCTAGACCCCAGTACTTCAGAAAGATCTTTTTAAAGTCCCAAATCTCTTACTAAATCATTCAGTTCGGCTTGTGAAAATAGCTGAGGTTGGTTTTGACCTGAGGTTGATGGTTCAAAATCACTATCCATCTGTACGGAGCCGGAAGTTGAAGAGGTTTCAATATCTTCTTATAGTAATTTGGTGGGTATAGGTATAGGTACATGATCACTGTGAGGAACTGGTCTGATAGCTGATTTAATATTGTTAGGGTACAAAATATGTTTTAAAGTTTTTCTATTATGCCCCTTAATATCACAAAGACAAAAGTAGCAATCTTCATGATGATTTTGCGGTTCTCTCCAAACCATCGGTATTCCAAAAGGAAGGCTTTTTCTATTCCCTTTGGTCCAATGTCTTAAACCTTCTTCACATACCTTACAAGCAACATGCGGTGCCCAATCTTTATCTTGATCTCCTAATTTGATTTTGAAATAAGCATAATTTTCATTTTTCACAAATTCACCAATTGGTCTCTTAAACTTTTTCAAGACGAAATATCCACAAATATAACAGAAATCATCTGGTTGGTTTTTGCAACACCGGCTAGACATATTTTTAAGCAATGTTTATTTATCAAATACCACGCACAACACTAAAAACAAATTAATTTTACTTGTTTACTGATCGACACTCAGAGCTATAATGAAGTAAATGACATTAAAATATACATTTTGTTTGGAGTGATAAACTTGAAATTCTTCTTCGCAGTACTAATAAAGTGAAAGCATAATAAATAGGATTTAGCAGGTAAAAATTCCCGGAAATCTTGTCCAAAATTAATACATGTAATAAAAGATTTACATCAGGTAATGAGAGCCTATTTAACAAATTTCTTTAAAACCACAACAGAAAATCATTTTTGGGTTAATACCTAGAATTTGAAGTAGTACATTCATTTTAAAATGTATTAAAACGCCTATTATAAGATTTTTTTTATATTTTTTTCTTTTTCTTTTGTGCAAAAAAAATCTGTGGGTGGTAGAGACCAACTGTATTTTAATTAGTTATTGCTATACAAAAACTGAGCTTAACAAACAAAAATCACGTCATCACAAATTTTATGCAGGCCTGTGTTATTAGTTCTGTAAAATGTATATCCTTTCTTCTCGGGCCTTATTTATACTCACACAACATTAAAAACTGTGAATAAATTACCAGGCGTTATGAGCCATATCGCTCAGTGATAACGCCCACGGGCGATATGACCGTGTTTATGGTAACTATATCCAAGGTAAAATGAACAAATAATACTTAAGTGACAAATAAAAATATTATATTGAAAACATGTTTTTTTAAGATGAAAATTTGATAATGATAATTGTTGAGGAACGTAAGCACTAACAGAGGAAGCAAAAAGAAAAAAAATTAATAAATAAGAAAATATATAGTAACAAACGAATGAGTCAAACGAATAATATTCAACACTCAGTATGCTCTCCTCTGCTTCTTACTAATGCATTGACATGCTTATCCATTGAAATGATCAATGAATTTATGATTTCTTGCGGAATATTGTCCCATTCCTATGCTCCGCGGTGTGGAGTGTGTTAATCCGATTGCGAATAGCTCTAACAACAAAATTCCACATATGCACAATTGGGTTAATATCGAGGAATTGTGCTGGCTAATTCACTCTGATGATGTGTCCTTCTTCAAGTGCCTTCCGAACCCTTATTGCACGATATGGCCTAGCACTATCATCCATAATGTTGAAATTTTCACCCAGTTCATTGCGTAATGGATAGATAACGTTTTCAATGTAAACTGCATTTGTCACGTTCTGTTGTATGGGAATTAGCGCGGTACGGCGATTTAACATTATACCACTCCAAAACATGACTGTACCGGCTTCATAAGGAGCAACTTCACTGGGCAAATCTAATCGCTCTTGACGACCTGGTGGCCTCCAGATCCGTTGCCTACGATCATAATCCAATTCTAGTCTCATCGGTAAATAAGACCCATTGCCACTGCCGTAAAAACCAACCCCTGTGCTCCCGCGCCCAACGGGCAGCTCAGTGTCGTGTAAGTAGAGTGGATACTCCTAAAGGTCTTCTAACACGTAAATTCGCACTATGAAGTCTGAGATTGATAAAGGTTGAAACAACACGACGAAACGTAACTTGAAAGTGAGCTCTTAGGCTTGAAGTTGAAGCATTTCGATGCCTCCGGGTATATTGAATCAAGTAACGATCCTACCTTTCATTCGACACTCTGGGACGCCAAGAACGTAGTCTTCTTTATACAAAACCACTTTTTACATATCTATGCACTATGCGTACAACAGGTGCTCTAGGGATATTTAAGATCGCCGATATCTGATGATTTTAAGGTCCAGCATCATGCAAGGCAGTAGTTATTGTTATATTGAAAACGGAAATTTCACAGGCCTGCATTATAACACGATATAATCACGAAAATTGTTTGATTACAAATGCATCAAAACTGACCATTTTTTTCAATAATTGACAATAAATTACATGCGTGTTATCATTAGTCGTTGCTGCTTTTTTTCTCATAAAATATGCTTACTTTGATGAGTGCCCAGAAATAACAATACACCAATTCATTTCTTTTATATAGAGGGGATCCAAGTCTTGTGATGTTGTGTGTAATGAATAGAGTGGACCAATCCGGAGCGAAAGCAGAGACGTGACTAACGAATTGGGTCCCGCGTGCCCCATCGCACATACGATTACTTAGTATGTTGTTCACGGTCATCGTGTGTACACGTATAATAGCAGCAGGAAAGTGTATTACGTGTATTTAATAATGTTGAAGGAACGTACAGTAAAAAAACCGCTATCATCAAAGTTAGTCAATAGGTTTATTGAGAGTCACGCCTCTGCTTTCGCTCCGAATTGGTCCACTCTAGTAATGAGCCCGTACTCTAACATGCTCATATAGCTGCTTTAACTAAAACATGCAGTGAATCTGAATAAAAATAATCTAACAGTAAATAACAGCTACTCGAACTAAAATAAAGATCTCTACGCGTTCTTAAATTAAACTGACGAAATCCAATATTTACTTAGACATCTTGTTGCTTTCCAAATAAGTTGAGGGTCCCTTGTCCGTTCATTCGGTTACAAATTTAATTTCACAAAATCAACAGCCTGGCGCAGGCACAAAGAGGCAAATCAAATAAACTTATTCTCAATAAATGTACATAAAAATCCATCTAAACCTCTCAGAGCGAATTTAAGAAATATTCGTTTGTCGTGAAAATCCCTTACGAAAACCGAAACGAAGTGAAGTAGTCATTCTTCGTATTTTTATTGCCTGTCCAGCTTCTGTTCGTGGTAGCTGCAAATCTAGACTCCGAATTTGTCGCCAAGTTTTGTGTTACTAGAATGTTGACCCGGAGATAATATCATGTCGCATAAGGTGAATGCACCCCCAGTACCAAAAACAACGCGCTATCAGTTGTTCGCAGTAGAACGCAAAAGTTTTCCGTCGCGTCCCATTCACGAAAACAATCATAAAATTTATTGAATTATTGGATAAAGCTATAGGATTTTATCGTTTAGAAGAATGCTCGAACGAAATTACCTTGAAGTGTGAACTTTTACTGAAATTGACAAAAGAATGGTAAAATGAAATACAAAAAATTATTTGTATAAAAAATTAAATTTTTTTATTAGATTAATATTAATTTAAATTCCAAATAAAACTGATGGTTAAAATCTTCACTTTTTAATACGTAATCGTAAAGCGACAATTGTTTCGCCAGCACAGTGGTATTTACATCAGGTATTTATAACTAAAGAGCACGTTACAAACTAAATTAAAAATAGAAAATGGACAAGGTTAGTATTATTTTACATCGTTTTTTAGAAATTCTAAGAATTTACACAAATATTGTAGGTAACGAGAAAATGTGGCTCATCTGTTCGGCCCTAACAGTTATACAGAGTAGCCAAGATAAAAGAGGCCGGGTATGAAAGCAGTAGTACCAATACTTACAGAAAAGTGAATTACTAATACTCGTATTTCATTAATTGACGTAGCAGACACTTCTTGGTGAAACATTTTGTAATTAACAAATTATTATAAAAACACACTTGGCTATTTCACAATTTTTTATTAGATCTATTTCTAACATATTGCAGTGGAATTTACTTTGAAATTGCTTATTAATTTTTTTATTCACACTACAGCTTATATTGCCGGCTATTCAGTCTAGTAGAATCCACGATCTCCCATCTCATGAATCGTTCCTCGCGGATCAGGTTCAAGTTTTTTTCCGAGAATAAAACGATAAACACAAATAAAAATCTAATCAGTTCCTTTGTTAGTTTATTTAAAAAAAAAAATTAAAAAAAATCCCTCTACAAAGTGTATAGGGTGCTAAAGCATCATCAAACAGTAGCAATGGGGAAACACTCTTTGTGAATAATGACTCGCACACAGAGAAAAACCCCTTGTGACTCTCGATCAAACATAAAACTAATAAATACTAGTGAAATTTGTCAAGTTTAACCTCTACTTTGACCCCTTCAAACAAATGTCAAAAACAACTAAGTTTTCGAAACTCACGAAAATTGAATTTTGTCATGCGCAAAAATAACACAACAAGGTCAATCCCCACTAAAGAAAACTCCAACCTTGAATTCAAAAATGTTCTCGAAAATTATTTTAAGAAAAAACTTCCCTTACAAAAAACATGACAACTTTCTCTAATACCCATATACTACTTTCAAATATAAATTATTACAAGAAATACATGAAATTATAATAATGAAAATAATCGTGATATCAAATATATAAACAAAATATTTTATCAACTTACATAGATCTATGCACAATTTATAAAATGCACGAGAGATATCTTTTTCATAAAAAAAAACATTTCAATAAACATCAAAACACTCGCATAAATCGAATTAAGATTTACATGCACCTCACAATAAATGCATAAACAATATTCAACCCGATTTTATAAAACAAAGAATAAAATTGAGAATTTTATTCTTTAATAAACCGATCACTTTAACCGTCAAGATATCTCTAACTCAAAAATGAAATTTCAACATCCGCCTGACCATCCCTACCATCTATAAATTCAAAATATATACAGACAACACATTTTAATAAACACAATATCCGGAAGAGCGGCAAGTTCAATCCTCTGGTCAACCTAAATATACGAGGGCTAATCATAATTTCATACATTATAAAAATTTTTACTTATAAAATAAAATATATATATAACGATCCCCGTCTGAAATAAATAAACATACAATTGAAATAGCTAATTTTTTATAAATGTACTTCATTATAGAGTTCAAAATTGTTCAAAACATTTTTCCTTTCTTGTCCAAGGAAAAATCTATAGCAATATGTTTCGGCTGTTATGCCATTGTCAAAGAGTATCTTAAAACTAACTTACAATACGTGTCCTTTTAACTTTTATACCTATTTTTTAGTGCTAGGGTGCTGGTTGGGACATATTTACAATCGTGTCTATTATGGGGGTGTTAACAAATTCTACCTGTGTATTCGTAATTATTATATTTTGTTTTTGTGCTTTTTTAATTTCTAGTATTTCTAATAAGTCTAGTCTTCTAGAATCTTACTAGAAATTAAAAAAGCACAAAAACAAAATATAATAATTACGAATACACAGATAGAATTTGTTAACACCTCCATAATAGACACGATTGTAAATATGTCCCAACCAGCACCCTAGCACTAAAAAATAGGTATAAAAGTTAAAAGGACACGTATTGTAAGTTAGTTTTAAGATACTCTTTGACAATGGCATAACAGCCGAAACATATTGCTATAGATTTTTCCTAGGACAAGAAAGGAAAAATGTTTGAACAATTTTGAACTCTCATCCGAAACATATGTTAGAAATAGATCTTATAAAAAATTGTGAAATAGCCAAGTGTGTTTTTATAATAATTTGTTAATCGTATATTATAAATTTGTATTTAAAAGTAGTAAATACAGAATATTATAAATAACAACATAATGAACAATCAATAGTTCACAGTAGGTGTTAAAAGTGTTCACCATGAACTTCGATCCACAAATTAGCACGTCTCACTATGTTTTGAAAAACTTTTGCCAGTTCATTTGGTGTGATGTCAGCAACTGTATTGCGAATGTTCGCTTTCAACTCTTCAATTGTATACGGGTTGTTACTGTACACTTTACCCTTTAAGGAACCCCACAAATAAAAATCGCAGATAGACAAATCGGGCGATCTGCGAGGCCATAAACCTGCGGAAACTGTACGTTCTTCTCCGAAAATTTCATAGACGTTGACATTGAAAACCGTGAAGTATGTGCCGTGGAACCCTCTTGCTGTAAAAATGCATACTCTCGTTCTTGCTCCGTCAGCTGCACTACGAATGGTTGCAACACGGTGTTATTAAAGAAAATGGGGCCTACAATCCGTCGGGCTGAAACTGCACACTAAACCCCTATTTTCGCATCATACACAGGCACCTCAAAGCGTTCCTTTGGATTGTTCGTTGACCAATAACGAGTGTTTTGAGAGTTCACGTACCCGCTAAGATGGAACCATGCTTCATCTGTGATAAAGTATAGATTCGGATCCAGATAACCATCAGCGATATGAGTGAGTAACCATTCGCAATATTGTTGTCGTTTTGCATAGTCCGTAGGTTTTAATGTTTGCATCACCCTTATTTTGTATGCTCGCATATGCAACTGCTTCAACATATTCTGAAATGATGTTCGCCTGATGTTTAGTTGGGAGGATAGACGTCTAGTTGATTTCCGTGGACTTCTTATCATAGTATCTTGAACACGTTGGATTTTCCGGTGAACAAACCGTCTTTACACGGTTACGTTTGGCGTTAGCGACTGAACCTGTAGCTCTAAATTTAGTAGTCATTTTCTGCACAACACTTTTAGAAGGAGCAGACGTTTGTGGATATCTTATCGTGAACCTTTCATTTAGTGTTACAAACGATTACATTACAAAAAATTTTCAACAATAAACACTCTTTCTTCGATTGAAAACGGCATTATGCAGAACCCTATTCACGCCCACCATTAACAACTGATAACGCAACACTGGCAAACACAATATGACAGTTAACACGAAATGGCCGCTGGACATCACTTGACGCCTCTCAAGCGCTCTATTCAAATATCACGAATAGTATGACTCCGGGCCTCTTTTATCTTGGCCACTCTGTACTATATTGTACTAAACATGTTTACGTATAAAATTTGTTTTAATAAACTAAATGTACATTTCTATTATCGTCTAAACAGTTTTAAATTAATAAATTTAACAAAAGTGAGTTATTTAAATCTAATTGATCGTTAAGTAAATTTTGTGTTCATTTTAATTTATTTCTAAACATTCCAGTAAATTTAATTTATTGCAATTATTTTCTAAATGTAAAATTTGAAAATCCTTATGGAACGTGTGGTTTTCTTCTAACAGATGATTACCAAAAGTAGAATCTTGTTTTTTTATTTTTAAACGAAGAACCAATATTCAGCAATGCAATTTTCAAACGATCTTCCTGTTTCACCAACATATATCTTACCGCATCCACATACTAACTTATAGACTCCAAATTTCCTATTTTTATGTGATCTATCTTTATTGTTTTTAATATTTTTTGATAAATTATTATTAGTTTTGAAAGTCGTGTTTATATTAGGTTTTCTAAATACATTGAAATATGTTCATTAGGTTTCTCAGTGTATGTTTGTTATCTAAATTTTGGATTTTGCTTATTCTTTATTATAGGATATACCATAAAGATAGCTTTTGTGAATAAAGGATAAGCAAAATTCAGAATTTAGATTACAAATGTATACTGGGAAACCTAAAAAACATATTTCAATGCCCCTGATTGACGAAGGAGGTATTTGCTGAGACTTCATTATAAGGATAAGAAATAACTACTAAACTTCTAGTTTCAAAAATTTTATTGTAAATCCATTACAATATTGTTTCGCCATACAATGGCGTCAACATTAACAACTTAGAAATTAATAGATATAACTCCCCTCTACTAAATTTAAGATTGTAAAAAAAAATTTCCGCCACCATTTTTTCTCAATAATTTGTACATAAATATTCAAACTTGTATTTTAAATATTCAATTTTTCATCCACCTGATGAAGCCATTGTATGACGAAGCAATATTGTAGTGGCTTTACAATAAATTTTTGAAACAACAAGTTTAGTACTACTTATTTCTTATCGACATTTTAATGTATTTAAAAAACTTAATATAACCACGGTTTTCAAAATTAATAATAATTTATCAAAACAAATTAAAAACAATAAAGATAGAACAGATAAACATAAGAAATCTGGTGTCTATGGATGCGGTAAGATATATGTTGGTCAAACAGGAAGATCGTTTGAAAAACGCATTGCTGAACATTGTTCTTTGTTTAGAAATAAAAAATAAGATTCCACTTTTGCTAATCATCTGTTGGAAGAAAACTACATTTTCGATAAGGATTTTCAAATTTTACATTTAGAAAATAAAGGCAATAAATTTCAATTTACTGGAAAGTTTAGAAATCAATAAATTAAAACAATCACAAAATTTACTTAATAATCAATTAGATTTAAATAACTCACCTTTATTAAATTTATTCATTTAAAACTGTTCAGACGATAATAGAAATGTGCATTTAGTTTATTAAAACAAATTTTATACGTAAACATGTTTAATACCTGTTAGGGCCGAACATATGAGCTACATTTTCTCGCTACCTACAATATTTGTGTAAATTTTTAGATTTTTAAAAAAACGTTGTGAAATAATACTAACCTTGTCCATTTTATATTTTTAATTTAGTTTGCGACGTGCTCTTTAACTGTAAATACCTGATGAAGCTGTCGTTTTACGATTACGTATTAAAAAGTGATGATTTATTAGTTTCATTAGTTTTATTTCTATTCTAAATTATAGATCTTCATCAAGTAAAATTCGAGTTAATTCAATTAATATGTATTTAATCTAAAAGTAACATACAGAGTAATTAATTAGTCTGAAAAGAAAATGAACTCATTATGACACCCAAACCAGTATCGAAATGAGCTTCATTTCGATAGTTTTTTTAAATTTTCCAATGTTGGCTGAAATGATTACATTGAATGAATATATAATAAGTATAAGTATTATATAAGTATATAAAATCGAAATATTGAAAGAAATAATAAAAAAAAAGTATTTTTCCGCGGTCGGGAGTAGAAATCAGTTTCTATGACATCAAAATTAAAACAGAAGTAGTCGATTATTCCCAAGGGAGTATAATGCTCCCAAGGGAGTTTACATTATGGAGAACGTTTGTGATTCATGCAAAAAAAAGATAACATTGAAATTATTTATTGACATTTAAATTAAATGTTACATTTGTACAATTTTCAAAATTAATATTAGAAGGAATATTACTTTCGCTTACATTTACAGTTTGTGCACTAAACAAACTTTAAACAAAACCAAACTAGCACCTTAATTTGACAATTCTTTTTGTTTGTTTATTTTGTAGTTATGACAATAACTCAACGACTACTAAATAAATGCTCAAATCCGAATACAATAATTCTAGTGCTACTTACTTCATAATGACAAAATATGTGTTTTTAAGTTAACGAGACCGTGGAAAAAATAGTATATACCATTCGGGAGAGATGCTATTTTGTCTTCGGTGCATTGTAGCCCTCGGGCTTCGCCCTCGGGCTTCAAATTGCACCTCTGCCAAAATAACGCATTTCTCTCCCTTATAGTATAATATACTATTTCGCATTGGAATAGCCATTCTATTCTTGCAGGAAGCAGATTGTTTTATAATACTTGTATTTTTCTATGTACAGTTAAGCTCATATAAAGTATAAACCATTTTTGAATTTTTTTTTTGCTGTAATTCATTCTTATAACGTCAAAATGACATTTGTCACTTTTTGATATCCAAAATGGCAAGAAAACTGACTCCGGCAGACAAAGTACAAATTTTGTTAAATTTGGAAAGTTGCACCATTAAACAAGTCGCACAAGAATTTCATTTGAACAAATCTAGTGTACTACAAGTTAAAAAAAGATGGGAAAATGAAGGCAGTATATGTCACAAACCAGGAACTGGCATTAAAAGAATATATAGCTATATAGATCACAATTTGTTTGAATATTTGAGAGAAAATTAAAAAAAAGACAAAGCAAATTCAAGCAGATCTCGTATAAGATTTATTAATAGGAAACTATTATGGGAATCTATTGAAAATACCTGGGAAAACATTGTTGAAAAACCTAATTTTTAAAGAAGTCTCATTGATTCTGTACCTAGAAGGTTAAGGTCAGTAATTGATGCAAATGGCGGATCAATTACGTATTAGTTTATTTGTGCTTTCTAAATTGTATTAAAAAATTACTTGACATTTGACTTGTCTTTTAAAAAAAGTTTAATACACACTAAGCAATATTAGAAAATTTTGACAATTTTGATAAGTTTGGTTATACTAGATTTATGTGAGCTTAACTGTTACATCAACGTTTTCATGAAACATATTACATGTTAGTCGTATACATGTAATATGTTTTATGAAACTCAAAACAGTATCGAAATGAACTTTATTTCGATACGCTTTTTTTCATTTTCCAGTGTTGGCGTTGTTCGAACACAGAAATAAATATCATTGCTGACATTTGATTTTAAGAATGTAACTTACATTATCTAAGTACATTTGACAGATATGATATATGTACGTATAGCAAACGCCAATTAAGTTGGCGCGAGGAGGGGGTGCGCGGAAGCCGTTTTTAAAAACGTCCACCCCCACTACTCAAGTAATTGTCAGAATACATTTGTCATTGACGTTTGACAGAACATATTTTGTAATATCTTTACTAGGAGATCATACACGCTCCGAGGTTAGAATTATCTGACATTTGATGTAAAACCAAATACAAAGCTCCCCACTACTTCTAATCCTGCGCGAACTTACCCCTTCTCGCGCCAACTTAATTGGCGTTTGCTATACTCTACACAAACAACGTATATTGTATACAGTGACAACAAGATATATTAGTTTCCATGTCACTCATGTTTATATTTTTATATAAAATTTCAAGTAATGTTACCGGAAATTAATAAATAATAAGTAATATAATGTACTTCACGGAGAGCAAGATTTAAATTTGAAAATGTCAAGTATCAATGTAACTAACTGCATGCTTCATATAAAAATAAAACTCTGAACTTTTAAATTAAATAATTCCAATTTTTAATGAAAAAAATGTAAAATAGAAAAAATAGTATAAAAAACTCGTTTCATAAGGCCTTTTGCCACACTCGCTCTTTAGAAAACTCGCCTGATACTGATAGTTGAAGGATGGACATTTAGAGTTCTGGCAACATTCTTAACAACAACTTGAGCCGCTTTTTGACTGCTCAAATGTCGAGTTTGTCTTTATTGTCGCTTCATTGTAACCAAAATTAAAAATATGCAAGAAAATTTCACAAAACATTACAAACAGAATAATACAATCTGTTAGAATTTTATTTTAAGTTGTTGTAAAAAAAAGAATAATGCAATCATGGTAATATAGTGGTAGCTGTTTTTTAGTTTAAATGGAAATATACAATCAGACAATATACATCATACTGAATACAACAATCAAACAGTAAAGAATTAAGTTTAAGTTTACATTAAGTGTGAGAATTATCTTATGAAATTTGGTGTAAGTGTTTTTTGTAAAATAAATAAAATATTCAGAAAACACACCAACTTTCAATATAACTGCCACCAACTAAAATAAATAACCAGCTTATACGGAAGTTACGCCCCGTGAACGGTGGGTTAAACACAAAAATTGTACATGGCCCTTCGAGAGTCGAATACAACGCAGCATTCAGTACTTTCAGCCAGATATAAGATTTACAATTATACCGTTGGAAAAGATATGGCTTAAAATAAGAGCTCGAGATTGGTTAACAGAGATGGCGAATTTATGTAGGCAAAATCGAGTTTATTTTGTTTTGTCAAATTTTCTTTTACTGTCAGTACTGATTACTCTTCTGCCAGTGCTATTGAATTGCGTGTTCTATTAGTTGTATAATGTGGTATTTATTATTAATATTCGTTAAACATAATTCTTTATAGAGATCGTAAAGTGAAATACTTTTTTTTATCTAGATATTTTATCACTTTTATTATTTTTTTAATTTATAGGTATAATCGCAAACTATATAGAGAGCATGAATAAACGAGCTCTACCAGGTCAATCAAAAATTCAAATATTTAAACATTGGCGGGGCAGATGGCCTATAATGTGTATTTTAAGTTCAAAGCAAACATCATGGGAAATAGTGATTAGCAGGAATACTGTATTTGACATTATCAAGGAAATTTAAATGTCTAGAGTTTTACATTCTCCCTTAAGAAAACAAAATTACCAATGCTTACATTGCTAAATTGAACAAAGCATAGCAAAGTACGATTAGAAGGCACGTGCATTCATTTTTCTTTAAAAATACGTAACCAACTTGCACAAAAATATGTGAGGGTATTAGAAGGGATGCCAGTTTACCTCCTATAAAATGAACATCATGTTGGGGAATCCTAAAGAAACTAGGATTCAAGTGGCAAAACACACGGTAAACAATATATTAATTGAACGAAATGATATTATCTTTTGGAGACTTGTTATTTGGCGAATATAAGAAAGTTTCGTGCAGAAGACAGAAAAATCTATTATTTAGATGAAACATGGGTTAATGCAGTTTACACATAAGAAAAAATGTGGAAAGATACAACTGTACTTAGTCCAAGGCAAGCATTTGTTGAAGGTCTTTTCTACTGGTTAAAAGATCTATCTGGCTAAGGAAAGCGATTAATTGTGTTTCACTTTGGCAGCGAAATTGATCTTGTGAATAGGGGTTTGTTATTATTTGAATTCAAGAAACTGGAGATTATTACAAAGATATGAATAATGAGGTGTTCATTGCATGGATGCAAAATATATTACCTTTATGCCCAATTATGTTATAGTAATGGAAAATACGCCTATCGTTCTACTAAAACACAAAAGTCATCTACTTCATCATGGAAAAAGGAGGCACTTATTGAATAGCTTTTAACAAGAGGAATTTTAGCTGATAAGACTATGCTAGAGGTTGAATTACTTGAACTTATAAGAAACTACGTATGGGCTCAAGGTAAAGCATCATGTTGCGACCAATAATAAGATATTTACTCCGTTCGTCTATTATTTGAGTTAAAAATTTCTACTATAAGTTGTTCTACTAGCAGTAGTGGAGGAAATTTAAAATTTCAGTCTTGACATGCTAGCATCAGGCAGATCATTGTGCACTCGGATTTGATGTTATTATATTCTATAAGCTTTCCTGTCTTCGGTGCAATATGACTTAGAGCGGGGAGTCAGGGTAGAGATATGTTTTATAAGGAGCCGCTAATTATTCTTATGGTGTCATAGAGTTTGATGTCAATAATCTTTGTGTAACAGCAATTTAGCTAGACTGGAGTGCAGTATTCAACTACGTTCTCGCCCTAAGCACTAGCGCCGAGTTTGTGGATTATGTTATTTCTGCTGTTTATTTTAGATACGGTGTTCTTTAGAATTCCTTTATATGAAAATGTTCGATCCATTATTACTCCTAGATATTTTAGGTAAGGATTATAATGTAGGAAGTTGTTATTGAAAAACACTTGCGGCTCTAAACGTGCTTATTTCAGACCGTATAAACCAGGGGTGACCAAACGGTCGATTACGAGAGCTTTTGGTGTCGATCACAAAAAAATAAAAAATAATCACTCCGCAAAATCGAGTTTTCTCGAACGTCAAGTCTAGGGCCTAAAGTTGACGTTCCAGAGAAGTCGAATTTGTGGAGTGATTATTTTTTCGTGATGGACGCCAAAAGCCCTCGCGATCGATCGTTTGGATACCCCTGATATAAATAATAGTGCTATGTTATGTTTGATCACCGCATCACAATTTGGTACATGACGGAATCTTAGAATATGCAGCTTGAATGATTGCTTAGATTTACTTGGAGCGATAATTCTATACTTTTAATAAATAAAATTTTCTTAAAAATCGAATATAATTAGGTATTAATCTCTTGAATGAGCGAAATTTTAAGGGAAAAGCACTTTTCTTAGAAGTAAATAAGTCCAGAAGAAAATCGTCCTATTGATAAACTCAAAAAAAACAATTTTCGCACAAATATGTACTTGCACGAGTATTGTGTTCCCTGCACCCGATTTCTAATAATATTTTCGATATTAGTAAATATAATTAAAAATTGCTGAAAAACCACATCCATCAACGGAACGTACAGACGCGTTTCGCTCTTATTGGAGCTTAGCAATGTACGGTATCTCGAAGACGGATATGGCTTTTCACTTCTATACTTTGTGTATATATAGTTAACATTCTGAACTTACTGCAAATGAGAATTACTAAATATTAAATCTCATTTTTACATGTAAATGTCGCCTTATGAGATGCGTTCCGTTGATGGACGTGGCTTTTCAGCAATTTTTAATTATCCTAATTACCAGGAAGGTCGGAGTCGCGACGAGGTGTGTTCTACATACTGGTACAAATTTAGTTTGTCGGATTGTAGTTATTAACGCATCACATAAGGCGACACTTACATGTAAAAATGAGATTTAATATTCATTAATTCTCATTTGCAGTAAGTTCAGAATTAGTAAATATGCTTTTGTTTAAAAAAAATTATTTATTATTAGAATACAATCCATCCAATACGAATAGAAATTGTTATATGTAATTATAAAATCATTATCTGCATACTTTGTTTTATCAAAAGATAAATAAGCCATGAATTTTAATTAAAAATTCGAATCGAGCGTTTATGATCCTGCCTTCCTAAATAAATATACATATTATTTCCTTACAAAAACCTCTTTATTTTTATTTAATTTTAATTATTAGAAATTAGTAATTTGAATGTTTTAAATGCGGATTTTGCACCTTAAAACACCCTACAACGAACGTAATGGAACAGACCATTTCAATTTTACTTTAACTGGATGTAGTTCAATCCGTGTCGCGAGTCGCTCCTTGATTTTATTTACTCTCGATAATTTGGTTACGCCACAGTACACGTTTTCTTAGCCCTCGTTTTTTTCTAACACCTTACCATTTCCTTGAACATTTCCTTTAACGTCATGAAATTTCGTTATTAAGGTTGCTGCATTAAATTGAGTTTTATAAGCTTGGTGATAAATTTCAAGAGAACTATAATTGTGTTTTATTGAAAATCGTGTACGTATATGTACTTGTCACATGTTATCTGAAATAAATTGTTGTGCTACTGTCAATAAACTTGTATTAGATGAAAATAGAAAAGAAACTATGTAAATGTCTAAACTCCAAGAAATTAAGTTTAGTTTTTTTGTTGAGTTTATTTCATCCAACAATCAAACAAGTTTATTTAATTTTTCACAACAATAATAATGTTAATATTGCTAATCGTTAAATCGATATTAAGTAAAATAAGATTATTGTACTATATACCATTATAAGAAAATAATAACAAACTATTTTGCCAAAAGATTTGATTAGGTAATTATAATGAAAAATAAGAGTACTTTCTGGGCAGAGCATACTAGATATTTAGTGATGTGGTGATGTCGAAAAAGTAACTATTCGGTACATTAGTATTCGTTACACGAGCGTACCCGAAGTAACGATTATCTATTTGAAAATGAAATCGTTACATTCACATTTGATGATTACATTTGGTACAATATCATTACATTCGTATTTGATTACTTTTGGTACATATCGTTACGTTCGTATTTGATTACTTTTAGTACATATCGTAACATTGGTATTTGATTTCTTTTTGTACATCGTTACATTCGTGCAAACGTTACATTCGTATTTGACTAATCTTGTATACAGTGTGTTACAAAATTCGCGGACACGGACTATTGGATGACGCTAATTATCAAAAACTGAAACGAATGTTCCTTTATCATTTTTTAATCTGACATTTTCTGAAATTTTAAAAATGAAAAATCAAATATGTAAACTTTTTTTAATATTATACTATTAAAAACGCATAACGCGAAATACTTTAAAAAACATTCGTTCGAATTGTTTTCCAGCAACGAATAAACATGAGCAAAGTAGGCTTTGCAATTAATATATAAAACAAATACATAAAATAGTTGATATTTCTACAATTGTCATTAAAAAGACGCTGTTTGAATTTTGAATTTTAGCGCATGTAATCATGGCTCAAAACTACTCAAATCGTAAATAGTACGATATGTTAATGGCTCTTGGTGCTTCAAATAATAATAATTTCCTGGGCGTCGTTTGCCCAAGGCAAACGACGCCCAGAAAATTAGTAAGTCTTTAGAAGCTAGCAGATATAATTCTTTCCATCGGGTCTATTACAATAAAACCACGCAGAAATGCGGGCCGTCCTCGTTTACGCAATGATGCAATCATTGATTTGAAAACAAACGATCCTTCAATAAGAACTGGGTGCGTTGCGACGAAACTGTAAACAAATCAAGCGCTAAGACGCGACCAAAGAATCCACAATAGTTGTGGGCTATTATTGCCCAAATGATAATAACGGCATACTTTTACTCGACGTTTACTCGACTGAGGCTCGTATCGTTTCGTGTTCCTCACAGAGATCTATTATTGCCCCATTATCTTTTGTTTTATATACTGCAGATTTTGCAAGCACGTTGAGATACTGCACACCTCACTTATGTGCGGATGACACTCAGTTATACTGTACCTTTGATATTGGTCAGTTATTGGAGTACGTCACTTCAATAAATTCAGACTTGGACACTCTATTGCGGATTTCCGGTGATCATTGCTTAAGGATGAATAATTCGAAGTCACAAGCCCTAATATTCTCTAAACACAAGATAACAATTACAGCGACTGTGAACAATTTGAGCCTGATCATTGACAACAAATTAAGATTCAAAGCTCATGTTCACAAACTTACCCAGAAGTCCATTGTCGTATGTACAGCATTCCATTGTCCATTGTCTGTACAGCAACAGAAAAATTATGAATACTTCCCTTAGAGCTATGCTCTGTAATTCATTGATTTTATCATGCTTCGACTACTGTGATGTGTACGGAACTTGCTTAGACAACGACTATGTAAACAAGATTTAAGGAATGCAAAATGCATGCATTCGATTCATTTTTGGCTTAGGAAGATATGATCACGTGTCTTATTTATTGGATGAATTGAGGTGGCTTACTATGAATACACCAAGATATTTGCATTTTTGTTCTCTTTTCGATAAAACGTTATTATCTAATGCGCCAAGTTTTATTGCGACCCTTCTAACCAAGAGGGGTGTAATACATTCCAGGCAGCTTCGATTCCATGATAATTTTACGGTGCCACAACACTGTTGACGTCGAGGTCGAGGTCGACGTTGACATTGACATTGACATTGACATTGACATTGACATTGACATTGACATTGACATTGACATTGACATTGACATTGACATTGACTTTGACGTTGACGTTGACGTTGACGTTGACGTTGACGTTGACGTTGACGTTGACGTTGACGTTGACGTTGACGTTGACGTTGACGTTGACGTTGACGTTGACGTTGACGTTGACGTTGACGTTGACGTTGACGTTGACGTTGACGTTGACGTTGACGTTGACGTTGACGTTGACGTTGACGTTGACGTTGACGTTGACGTTGACGTTGACGTTGACGTTGACGTTGACGTTGACGTTGAATTGAGGTGGCTTACTATGAATACACCAAGATATTTGCATTTTTGTTCTCTTTTCGATAAAACGTTATTATCTAATGCGCCAAGTTTTATTGCGACCCTTCTAACCAAGAGGGGTGTAATACATTCCAGGCAGCTTCGATTCCATGATAATTTTACGGTGCCACAACACTGTTGACGTCGAGGTCGAGGTCGACGTTGACGTTGACGTTGACGTTGACGTTGACGTTGACGTTGACGTTGACGTTGACGTTGACGTTGACGTTGACGTTGACGTTGACGTTGACGTTGACGTTGACGTTGACGTTGACGTTGACGTTGACGTTGACGTTGACGTTGACGTTGACGTTGACGTTGACGTTGACGTTGACGTTGACGATGACGTTGACGATGACGTTGACGTTGACGTTGACGTTGACGTTGACGTTGACGTTGACGTTGACGTTGACGTTGACGTTGACGTTGACGTTGACGTTGACGTTGACGTTGACGTTGACGTTGACGTTGACGTTGACGTTGACGTTGACGTTGACGTTGACGTTGACGTTGACGTTGACGTTGACGTTGACGCTGACGCTGACGCTGACGCTGACGTTGACGTTGACGTTGACGTTGACGTTGACGTTGACGTTGACGTTGACGTTGACGTTGACGTTGACGTTGACGTTGACGTTGACGTTGACGTTGACGTTGACGTTGACGTTGACGTTGACGTTGACGTTGACGTTGACGTTGACGTTGACGTTGACGTTGACGTTGACGTTGACGTTGACGTTGACGTTGACGTTGACGTTGACGTTGACGTTGACGTTGACGTTGACGTTGACGTTGACGTTGACGTTGACGTTGACGTTGACGTTGACGTTGACGTTGACGTTGACGTTGACGTTGACGTTGACGTTGACGTTGACGTTGACGTTGACGTTGACGTTGACGTTGACGTTGACGTTGACGTTGACGTTGACGTTGACGTTGACGTTGACGTTGACGTTGACGTTGACGTTGACGTTGACGTTGACGCTGACGCTGACGCTGACGCTGACGCTGACGCTGACGCTGACGCTGACGCTGACGCTGACGCTGACGCTGACGCTGACGCTGACGCTGACGCTGACGCTGACGCTGACGCTGACGCTGACGCTGACGCTGACGCTGACGCTGACGCTGACGCTGACGCTGACGCTGACGCTGACGCTGACGCTGACGCTGACGCTGACGCTGACGCTGACGCTGACGCTGACGCTGACGCTGACGCTGACGCTGACGCTGACGCTGACGCTGACGCTGACGCTGACGCTGACGCTGACGCTGACGCTGACGCTGACGCTGACGCTGACGCTGACGCTGACGCTGACGCTGACGCTGACGCTGACGCTGACGCTGACGCTGACGCTGACGCTGACGCTGACGCTGACGCTGACGCTGACGCTGACGCTGACGCTGACGCTGACGCTGACGCTGACGCTGACGCTGACGCTGACGCTGACGCTGACGCTGACGCTGACGCTGACGCTGACGCTGACGCTGACGCTGACGCTGACGCTGACGCTGACGCTGACGCTGACGCTGACGCTGACGCTGACGCTGACGCTGACGCTGACGCTGACGCTGACGCTGACGCTGACGCTGACGCTGACGCTGACGCTGACGCTGACGCTGACGCTGACGGTGACGTTGACGTTGACGTTGACGTTGACGTTGACGTTGACGTTGACGTTGACGTTGACGTTGACGTTGACGTTGACGTTGACGTTGACGTTGACGTTGACGTTGACGTTGACGTTGACGTTGACGTTGACGTTGACGTTGACGTTGACGTTGACGTTGACGTTGACGTTGACGTTGACGTTGACGTTGACGTTGACGTTGACGTTGACGTTGACGTTGACGTTGACGTTGACGTTGACGTTGACGTTGACGTTGACGTTGACGTTGACGTTGACGTTGACGTTGACGTTGACGTTGACGTTGACGTTGACGTTGACGTTGACGTTGACGTTGACGTTGACGTTGACGTTGACGTTGACGTTGACGTTGACGTTGACGTTGACGTTGACGTTGACGTTGACGTTGACGTTGACGTTGACGTTGACGTTGACGTTGACGTTGACGTTGACGTTGACGTTGACGTTGACGTTGACGACGTTGACGTTGACGACGTTGACGTTGACGACGTTGACGTTGACGACGTTGACGTTGACGACGTTGACGTTGACGACGTTGACGTTGACGACGTTGACGTTGACGACGTTGACGTTGACGACGTTGACGTTGACGACGTTGACGTTGACGACGTTGACGTTGACGACGTTGACGTTGACGACGTTGACGTTGACGACGTTGACGTTGACGACGTTGACGTTGACGACGTTGACGTTGACGACGTTGACGTTGACGACGTTGACGTTGACGACGTTGACGTTGACGACGTTGACGTTGACGACGTTGACGTTGACGATGTTGACGTTGACGACGTTGACGTTGACGTTGACGTTGACGTTGACGTTGACGTTGACGTTGACGTTGACGTTGACGTTGACGTTGACGTTGACGTTGACGTTGACGTTGACGTTGACGTTGACGTTGACGTTGACGTTGACGTTGACGTTGACGTTGACGTTGACGTTGACGTTGACGTTGACGTTGACGTTGACGTTGACGTTGACGTTGACGTTGACGACGTTGACGTTGACGACGTTGACGTTGACGACGTTGACGTTGACGACGTTGACGTTGACGACGTTGACGTTGACGACGTTGACGTTGACGACGTTGACGTTGACGACGTTGACGTTGACGACGTTGACGTTGACGACGTTGACGTTGACGACGTTGACGTTGACGACGTTGACGTTGACGACGTTGACGTTGACGACGTTGACGTTGACGACGTTGACGTTGACGACGTTGACGTTGACGACGTTGACGTTGACGACGTTGACGTTGACGACGTTGACGTTGACGACGTTGACGTTGACGACGTTGACGTTGACGACGTTGACGTTGACGACGTTGACGTTGACGACGTTGACGTTGACGACGTTGACGTTGACGACGTTGACGTTGACGACGTTGACGTTGACGACGTTGACGTTGACGACGTTGACGTTGACGACGTTGACGTTGACGACGTTGACGTTGACGACGTTGACGACGTTGACGTTGACGACGTTGACGTTGACGACGTTGACGTTGACGACGTTGACGTTGACGACGTTGACGTTGACGACGTTGACGTTGACGACGTTGACGTTGACGACGTTGACGTTGACGACGTTGACGTTGACGACGTTGACGTTGACGACGTTGACGTTGACGACGTTGACGTTGACGACGTTGACGTTGACGACGTTGACGTTGACGACGTTGACGTTGACGTTGACGTTGACGTTGACGTTGACGTTGACGTTGACGTTGACGTTGACGTTGACGTTGACGTTGACGTTGACGTTGACGTTGACGTTGACGTTGACGTTGACGTTGACGTTGACGTTGACGTTGACGTTGACGTTGACGTTGACGTTGACGTTGACGTTGACGTTGACGTTGACGTTGACGTTGACGTTGACGTTGACGTTGACGTTGACGTTGACGTTGACGTTGACGTTGACGTTGACGTTGACGTTGACGTTGACGTTGACGTTGACGTTGACGTTGACGTTGACGTTGACGTTGACGTTGACGTTGACGTTGACGTTGACGTTGACGTTGACGTTGACGTTGACGTTGACGTTGACGTTGACGTTGACGTTGACGACGTTGACGTTGACGACGTTGACGTTGACGACGTTGACGTTGACGACGTTGACGTTGACGACGTTGACGTTGACGACGTTGACGTTGACGACGTTGACGTTGACGACGTTGACGTTGACGACGTTGACGTTGACGACGTTGACGTTGACGACGTTGACGACGTTGACGTTGACGACGTTGACGTTGACGACGTTGACGTTGACGACGTTGACGTTGACGACGTTGACGTTGACGACGTTGACGTTGACGACGTTGACGTTGACGACGTTGACGTTGACGACGTTGACGTTGACGACGTTGACGTTGACGACGTTGACGTTGACGACGTTGACGTTGACGACGTTGACGTTGACGACGTTGACGTTGACGACGTTGACGTTGACGACGTTGACGTTGACGACGTTGACGTTGACGACGTTGACGTTGACGACGTTGACGTTGACGACGTTGACGTTGACGACGTTGACGTTGACGACGTTGACGTTGACGACGTTGACGTTGACGACGTTGACGTTGACGACGTTGACGTTGACGACGTTGACGTTGACGACGTTGACGTTGACGACGTTGACGTTGACGACGTTGACGTTGACGACGTTGACGTTGACGACGTTGACGTTGACGTTGACGTTGACGTTGACGTTGACGTTGACGTTGACGTTGACGTTGACGTTGACGTTGACGTTGACGTTGACGTTGACGTTGACGTTGACGTTGACGTTGACGTTGACGTTGACGTTGACGTTGACGTTGACGTTGACGTTGACGTTGACGTTGACGTTGACGTTGACGTTGACGTTGACGTTGACGTTGACGTTGACGTTGACGTTGACGTTGACGTTGACGTTGACGTTGACGTTGACGTTGACGTTGACGTTGACGTTGACGTTGACGTTGACGTTGACGTTGACGTTGACGTTGACGTTGACGTTGACGTTGACGTTGACGTTGACGTTGACGTTGACGTTGACGTTGACGTTGACGTTGACGTTGACGTTGACGTTGACGTTGACGTTGACGTTGACGTTGACGTTGACGTTGACGTTGACGTTGACGTTGACGTTGACGTTGACGTTGACGTTGACGTTGACGTTGACGTTGACGTTGACGTTGACGTTGACGTTGACGTTGACGTTGACGTTGACGTTGACGTTGACGTTGACGTTGACGTTGACGTTGACGTTGACGTTGACGTTGACGTTGACGTTGACGTTGACGTTGACGTTGACGTTGACGTTGACGTTGACGTTGACGTTGACGTTGACGTTGACGTTGACGTTGACGTTGACGTTGACGTTGACGTTGACGTTGACGTTGACGTTGACGTTGACGTTGACGTTGACGTTGACGTTGACGTTGACGTTGACGTTGACGTTGACGTTGACGTTGACGTTGACGTTGACGTTGACGTTGACGTTGACGTTGACGTTGACGTTGACGTTGACGTTGACGTTGACGTTGACGTTGACGTTGACGTTGACGTTGACGTTGACGTTGACGTTGACGTTGACGTTGACGTTGACGTTGACGTTGACGTTGACGTTGACGTTGACGTTGACGTTGACGTTGACGTTGACGTTGACGTTGAAAGTTGAAAGTTGAAAGTTGACGTTGACGTTGACGTTGACGCTGACGCTGACGCTGACGCTGACGCTGACGCTGACGCTGACGCTGACGCTGACGCTGACGCTGACGCTGACGCTGACGCTGACGCTGACGCTGACGCTGACGCTGACGCTGACGCTGACGCTGACGGTGACGGTGACGTTGACGTTGACGTTGACGTTGACGTTGACGTTGACGTTGACGTTGACGTTGACGTTGACGTTGACGTTGACGTTGACGTTGACGTTGACGTTGACGTTGACGTTGACGTTGACGTTGACGTTGACGTTGACGTTGACGTTGACGTTGACGTTGACGTTGACGTTGACGTTGACGTTGACGTTGACGTTGACGTTGACGTTGACGTTGACGTTGACGTTGACGTTGACGTTGACGTTGACGTTGACGTTGACGTTGACGTTGACGTTGACGTTGACGTTGACGTTGACGTTGACGTTGACGTTGACGTTGACGTTGACGTTGACGTTGACGTTGACGTTGACGTTGACGTTGACGTTGACGTTGAAAGTTGACGTTGACGTTGACGTTGACGTTGACGTTGACGTTGACGCTGACGCTGACGCTGACGCTGACGCTGACGCTGACGCTGACGCTGACGCTGACGCTGACGTTGACGTTGACGTTGACGTTGACGTTGACGTTGACGTTGACGTTGACGTTGACGTTGACGTTGACGTTGACGTTGACGTTGACGTTGACGTTGACGTTGACGTTGACGTTGACGTTGACGTTGACGTTGACGTTGACGTTGACGTTGACGTTGACGTTGACGTTGACGTTGACGTTGACGTTGACGTTGACGTTGACGTTGACGTTGACGTTGACGTTGACGTTGACGTTGACGTTGACGTTGACGTTGACGTTGACGTTGACGTTGACGTTGACGTTGACGTTGACGTTGACGTTGACGTTGACGTTGACGTTGACGTTGACGTTGACGTTGACGTTGACGTTGACGTTGACGTTGACGTTGACGTTGACATTGACGTTGACGTTGACGTTGACGTTGACGTTGACGTTGACGTTGACGTTGACGTTGACGTTGACGTTGACGTTGACATTGACATTGACATTGACATTGACATTGACATTGACATTGACATTGACATTGACATTGACATTAACATTGACATTCTCTTGATAAAGGCATACACAGCCGAAACATGTAGAGTTTTTTAAATACATATATTTTGAAGTAATATACAGACCTTTAATCGCCTACTGATTAGGTTTACCATATCATACCAAGGTCACGAAGTTATTATATATATATATATATATATATAAGGTAAACTTAATAAGTAATATATATATACCGTATGTGCTAATTCAGACCAATAATTGCAATAGTTTTATTTTATATTTTACAGTATTCATAATTTTTTATTTTTTAAACAGTAATTTCTCTTGATATTTTTTTTAGTAGTATGTATCCTGAGTGTGTACAATAATATGTAAGGTTCAACTCCAGATCTGAGATGAATTGCAATTTTCTTATCTAGATTAAGGAATGTTGATATTACGACCAATTGCTTAATTACTCCATTATTGGTGCTTCTTGTAGTATAATTAAAACCAATCTGATTTTTGGAATTTTTACTTAATTCAGTTTAAACTCAAGTAAACTTATTTTCTTTTCTTTTATATTTCACTCATTTAATGATTCAATATACATGGTGTTTCATAACCCAGTATCATGTTCCTCCATTCTAATTTCTACTTAATTTATTAACTTAGGCATTCTTTTAAGCAAATTTATCATTTGTAGATTTATTTTGATAATTAATTGCGGCTTGTGAGCCATTGTTTAAATACTGGTTTGTTTATTATTTCTTGTGTGTTTTTCAATATACCTATGCATTTATTTCTTGTTAATGTACGACATAATTGATTCTTCATATATATTTGACATGCTATTGATATAATAAACCATATATTGTTTTTGTTATCAAATCTGGGGTTTTATTTTATTTAATTACTGTCTGCTTGAGCCCCTTTGGACTTATTTGGCTTACCTTTGTTAGCTTCTGTGTTAGCTGTACAAGTTGAGATCATAAACCCGGTGGCGCCTATTGTAAAAAGAACCTTCCTATAGCTCGTCGCTTGTCTGACAAACATCTCAATCTAAGATCTCTGAGGCATTCATGTTGGGCAAGTAGGTAAGTAGAAAGGGTTGTAAGCTAATTAGGAAAGGCGCGCGTAACACTATAGATATGCTGAGAAGCGTTTTTAATAATACGAGGAATATTTTTAAATAGGATCCCTTCTTTAATAAGAAAAAAAATATTGTAAATATCATTAAAATATATTTATTTCCACATTTTCTACACACTTTCATCTACTTTTCTACAAAACTTCCATTTTTGTTTAAATATTTGTCATACCATTCAACAAGTTTTTGAATTCCGATGTCAAAGAAATCTGCTGTCTGTGAAGAAGCCCAGTCCATGACTACAGTTTTCACTTCTTCCTCATCGTCGAATAGTTGACCACTAAGGAACTTCTTTAAGTACCGAAAGAAGTGCAAATCACAGGGTGCAAGGTCTGGACTGTAAGGTGGATGTTCCAGTTGTTCTCATTCAAAAGACCTGATTACCTTGTGTTTGTGCAGAAGCGATCACGATAACAGATCACGCTGCTTGTTTTGTACGTATGTGTGGCGTGTTGTACGGTACGTCGAAGTACGTCTCATAATACAAATTAAAATCGATTGTTGTGCCTCTAGGTATAAAATCCACTAACAAAATTCCCTTCCTGGCTTAAAACACAGTTGCTATAATCTTTCGTGCTGAAAGTGCCTGTTTGACTTTCATTTTGGTTGGCAACTGTGTGTATCATCATTCCATTGAGTGTTGCTTGAAGTCGGAAGTCATGTGAAATACCAAAGTCTCATCTCGTGCAGCGATGTCGTCTAAAAATTCATATCCTTCCTGATCGTATCTAGTCAAAAACGATAAAGCGCAGCCCAATCGCTTTGTTCTGTAATCGTTAGGAAGCAGTCTTAGAACCCACTGACATCACGATTTTCGATATTTCAGTTTCTCCTTAACAATGGTATACAAAACTGACCTTTAAACTTATGGAAAATCAATTGATAACTTTGAAATTGTGAATCGTCGGTCTTCTCGAATTTTATTGTCCACTTCACGGACCAAATATTCAGAAATCAAAGCAGGCCGGCCAGGGCCTGGCTCATCATGGACATTAACCCGTCCATACCTGAACATTCTCACCCACTTTCCACATTCAAAAGTTACCGCCACTGATAGAATTATCATCGTAAACTTCATAAATCTGACGGTGAGAATGAAGAATCGAATTACAGATCATATCTCACAGTCGGCGAGCGGATCAATTTTCTTAAAACATTATAATTTCTACAGCTCAGCACACAGGCACACAGACATTGCTGCAAATGGCATCCAAGCGCTCGTACAGCATATTGGGTGCAGATACGCACAAGCACTGCGGCGATCGCGCGCCATTTTCACTCTCATTCACAAACGACCTTATTTAAAAAATATCCCTCATATGAGAAAACGTACAAATTTCTCTCTTGATGCGCAATGCGTTGGTTTCTAAAATATTTATCTCATAAGATCAGTATTTTAAATGAATAGTAATCAAAATATGTAATATAAGATGTTTCGTGTCGTTTAATTATCAATTGAAGAACTACCTACATATGAGGGTATGGTGAAAAATTCTCGGCCTGACACAGAGATGGCGTTCCAATCAGCGAAAATTTATGATTCCTGCCTGGGTACACCTGTAATTAGTTCGTATGACAAGTTTCAACTTGTTCTGTCAAGTAGTTTTTTTACACGAATTTTCGCAGTAGACGTCTTGCGTGTTTTTCGCTGAAATGGATAAACTTGAATATCGTGCGGTAATAAAATTCTTCGTTATGGATGGATTAACCACTAACGAAATTCAATGACTCTGCTCCTTCAATGTCAACCGTTAAAGAGTGAGCAACTGATTTTAAACGTGGTCGCACGTCCCTCGACGATGACCCACGTGAAGGACGGCCAAAAACAGCAACCACTCCGGAAACCATCGAAAAGTAGCACGATATCGTGTTGGACGATAAGTGTGTGAAGATGAGTGAGATAGCTGAGGCCGTAAGGATATCGGAAGAAAGGGTGCGAAACATCTTGCACGAAGAATTAGGAATGCGAAAGCTCTGCACAAGGTGTGAGTGCCGCATTTGCTGAATGCCGATAAAAAGCAAGTGTGCAAACCGACCGAAATTTGTGCGGTAATTTTATTACCATGGATGAGACATGGGTTCACCTCTATACGCCAGAACGGCAGTCAAAGCAGTGGCTGGAAGCCGGTGGTTCAGCGAAGTCGATCGCATCTGCCGGAAAGGTCATGGCTAGTGTGTTTTGGGATGCGAAAGAAATCCTGTTAATTGATTACTTTGAAAAAGGCAGAACAATTGCAGGCGAATATTACTCCAACCTTCTTGGCCAACTGGATGTCAAAAGTCGCGAGAAGAGGCCTGGCTTGAAGAAGAAAAAATTGGTAATGGGAAAACTCCGGGATTTGGGGTATTATTTGCTCGGCCACCTCCCCCCCCCCCCCCCCCTATTCTCCTGATTTAGCACCCTCAGACTTCCGTCTGTTACCAAACCTGAAGAAATTTGTTTCTGGAATGCGCTTCGTGTCCAATGAAGAAGTTGAGGGGTCCGTAGGTGGTTATTTTCACAACCTTTCAGACTCACACTTCCGGGAAGGAATACTGAAACGCTGTGTGGGTTGGCGTCAAAGTAGATTATATAGAAAAATAAAATCATTTTTTAACTGAAAATCGCAGTCTTTTATTGTCATGCTGAGAATTTTTCACTTTACCCTCGTACGTACCCTTCTTGACATTCGTTAAAAATTACAAATGTTAAGAAGAGTAAACAATATAGCCATGCCAATCTAAATATTCTATTGCCAACTGCGAACGCTTGATATTGTTCACTAGGTAAATCTACCCCAAAGATTTTACTAATTTTTAGTTTGATATGAAACGTACTTTAATCATCGTGTATTCGGTGACCGTTTCTTCGTAAATTTTTATCCATCGATTTATTTATTTGCCAAACGATTCGTACTTTTCTTTTGAATGAATCACGAGGAGTTTTATTTAAGTCTCTAATACCAAACGCTTTATATATAACGAATAAAATAAGCAGAAACGACAATTTTCTCTGACGAGACTAGACATACGTAATAAGCAGTAATAACTATTATAATAGTCTAACAATATACCCAAAACATAATTATAACGTTTTCATCGTCTATTCGCATACGTAATACACCTTTATCCAGATCAAAACATCATTTGAAGTGCATTATTCTCCTTCTTCTTGTCAACAAGGTACTTAAGTATTTCTATGTTTACAATATAGCAGTAAGTATATGATATATGGTGTATACACATCTGCATTATTATAAGCTTTCCAAATAATACATACGTGCATATTCATAGCAACTTAACCAATGTGTTTATTTGTAATATTATACACATGACATGAGTAAAACTTCGAATCATCAAAGGATGTTATTATTATTGAACTAATTACAAAATTAACAATTAGATACTTGGCACAATATCAACAACTTATCCATTGAAAATTGGATTGAAGTTGATGTAATACAGTTATATTAAGCAGTTTGTTACAAGACATAAGTATTGTGTATACAATCTTAGTTTTGTATAGCGACAAAAAAAAAGAGGTGAACGATATACCGCCTGATTCTGAGCAAACGCAACGGCCTGAATGTACGAATATTTCTCCCGCTCCGAATAAAAATCCCCTGAACGCGTTAAGCCAATCACAAAACAGTCTGTTGCTAAACCCCCTCCTCGCGCCAACTTAATTGGCGCTTGCTATATGTATGACGTCGATGTTAAGCCAATCACAAAACAGTCTGTTGCTAAACCCCCTCCTCGCGCCAACTTAATTGGCGCTTGCTATATGTATGACATCGATGTTGACGCGCCTACAGCATTCTGGGGAATTGTATTCGAAGCGGGAGAAATATTCATACATTCGGATCGTTGCGTTTACTCAGAATTAGGCGGTATACGATTAATGCTGTCATACAAAACATTGCGGTCCAATGGTCACATAGAAACGAAAAAATTATTTTTATTTATTCGAATTCGGCAATATACGAGCGAAAATACGAGTTTCCACCATTAATTCATCAGTAATTCTCTTTAACAACGAATTATTTTGTTCTGTATTTGTCAGTATCACCACAAATTTAAAGAATATATATGTAAAGATAATTATTTCTTGATCTTTGTATGTTATAGTAGATTCAATTAGTCGGCGATTTAAGATCTGCTTTACTTTAATATGTATATATTTAAAATAACCTTACATGTTTCTTCACGTAATACCTTTGTCAAATATATTAAAATATTCAAAGATACATTCAATTTTAATAATAATAGTTCATGCCTCAGCACTCTCAACAGCTAGACGTCAATTACGGGGGATTGGCAAGACATGAGTTTTTATTATGTCTGCGCCCGTGGAGCGAGTTCATATGTTAACCTGTCGGCACTCGCCTTGAACGAGAAGGAAAACCACGAAAACCTACTCGGACAGCCTAGCATAGGACCTAAAAACACGGAACTACCAGCATGATAAGCCAGTGTACATATATTTAAATAACATTATAGAAATTTATATAATAACAACTTATATTCATGATGGTAAATTACAGATCGAAAGTAGTATATACTATAACCTAATAATAATAAATGTAACAATCTGCATTTACCATCATGAATATATGTTGTTATTATATAAATTTCTATCAAATGTTGTTTAAATATATGTACACTGGCTTATCATGCTGGCAGTTCCGTGTTTAGATCCCTGATTAGGCTGTCCGAGTATGTTTTGGTGGTTTTCCTTCTCGTTCAAGGTGAATGCCGACAGCTTAACATCTTAAGTCGATCCACGGGCGCGGACGTAATAATAACTCATGGGCTATTCCCGTAATTGACGTCTAGCTTTTGAGTGTGCTGAGGCATGAATTATTATTATTAAACTTGAATGTACCTTTCAATATTTTAATTTTATCCATGACAAAGGCATCATGTGCCGAAACATGTAAGATTATTTTAAATATATACATATTAAAGTAAAACAGACCTTAACACGCCGACTAATTGAACCTACTATATATATATATATGGTAAATTAAATCAGTTGGCGATTAAAGGTCTGTTTCTTCAAAGTACATATATTTAAAAAAAACCCTACATGTTTCGGCAATGATGCCTTTATCAAGGATATAAAAAATATAAATGACAGAATACAAATGTCAAATAATTGAGTTGCTATGGTTTAATTATTCAAAGATACATTCCAATCGAAGTAATAATAAATCATGCCTTAGTATTCCAAAAACAGATAGCAAGGTGTGAACATATGTGTTGTTCGTTGCTAGCAGATTGTGTCTCTTTCTGGGTATGAACTTGTGTGTTGGTTGCTGCTGGCAGCTCTAAATTTACGCGACCGGTCACTAAACACACGCACGAACACACAAACATACAAAACCCTACACTTACGCGCTCACGCAAAGCCAAAACCACACACCCCAGAGAGAGACGCAAGCAGCCAGCAGCAACCGACACACAAGTTCATACCAGAAAGAGACACAATCTGCTAGCAGCGAACAACACATATGTTCACACCTTGCTATCTGTTTTTGGAATACTAAGGCATGATTTATTATTACTTCAATTGGAATGTATCTTTGAATAATTTAAACCATAGCAACTCAATTATTTGACATTTGTATTCTGTCATTTATATTTTTTATATCCTTGATAAAGGCATCATCCGAAACATGTAGGGTTTTTTTAAATATATGTACTTTGAAGTAAAACAGACCTTTAATCGCCAACTGATTTAATTTACCATATATATATATATATATATATATATATATATATATATATATATATATATATAAAAATATAATAACTTCGTGACCTTGGTATGATATGGTGAACCTAATCAGTAGGCGATTAAAGGTCTGTATATTACTTCAAAATATATGTATTTAAAAAACTCTACATGTTTCGGCTGTGTACGCCTTTATCAAGAGAATACAAAATATGAATCTAGATTAAGCATAGAGTTTTTTAAATACATATATTTTGAAGTAATATACAGACCTTTAATCGCCTACTGATTAGGTTTACCATATATATATATATATATATATATATATATATATATATAAATGGTAAATATATATATATATATATATATATATATATATAAATGGTAAACTTAATAAGTCGGCGATTAAAGGTCTGGTTTATTACTTTAAAGTATATATATTTAAAACAACCCTACATGTTCGGCAATGATGCCTTTATCAAGGATATAAAAAATATTTTTTGATATTTTTTATATAATTGACAAAAGCATCATTGCCGAAACATGTAGGGTTGTTTTAAATATATATACTTTGAAGTAATGAACCAGACCTTTAATCGCCGACTTATTAAGTTTACCATATCATACCAAGGTCACGAAAATATTATATTTATATATATATATATATATATATATATATATATATATATAATAACTTCGTGACCTTGGTATGATATGGTAAACCTAATCAGTAGGCGATTAAAGGTCTGTATATTACTTCAAAATATATGTATTTAAAAAAACTCTACATGTTTCGGCAGTTCGCCTTTATCCTAAAGGCGATAAAGGCGAACTGCCGAAACATGTAGAGTTTTTTTAAATACATATATTTTGAAGTAATATACAGACCATTAATCGCCTACTGATTAGGTTTACCATATATATATATTGGTAAACATGTAGGGTTGTTTTAAATATATATACTTTGAAGTAATGAACCAGACCTTTAATCGCCGACTTATTAAGTTTACCTTATATATATGTATATACCTTTTCGGCGCACTTGTGTGTTCTTTCGACTAGTGGTCTATGCGACTTTTTTGCATTGTTTTTCTTTCTGCTTTTAGGATATTTCTAATTAAATAATATGAAAACTCGGGTGAACAATTTTAATAAATAAATAGATATTCATAATAATCATAATTGTTTTTCGTAAAGTTAAATAAAGTGACTTTTTTCTTAATTTTCTATGATTATAAAGGTATAGTTTTCTTATAAGATATACAGGAAATATCGCATTAATTGCATTGTTTTAAGGAAGGTAATAAAAGAATTTTTTTTTTTCGATTTGGCCAAATAATATAATTTTTCTGCAAAATAGTAATTAATCGAGCGACAGCTGATAAGGGTATCACTTCTGAACCGTCGAGGTGAGTGACCTTTTTCGCAGTTAGCGCGGCGGGCAGTAAAGTTTTTACGAGTGGCGGTCGAAGTGGAAAACAAAATGGACTCCGACGATTACAATACGGATGAAGGAAGTAAGAAGCGGGGTAGAGGTGAAGAGGAAAAAAATTTTAATAAAAGTAGAAAACTTGCAAGAACGCCAACGAAAAGTGAACAAGGACAGGAAGATAAAATATTGATGATGATGACCAACTTATCATTGCCGATGGAAGGAATGACTCAGCAAGTTAAACAAGTAATAGAGCAACAAAGGGCCCTAGCCGAAGAAGTGAAAAGAATTAAGGAAGAAAATATGCTTCTAATGGCAGGGAACCGACATATAAAGTGTGAAAGTTGCAAAATACGGGAGGAAATCAATAGGCTACATGAAAGAAGGAAAAGATGAAAAGGGAGAAAAGAGAGAATAACATAGTCATAAGTTGATTAAGGATGGATAAAAACGAGCCAATTTCTTTAAGAGAAGATGCACAAAAATTTATAAATGGTGCTCTTGGGATAAAAGTGAATTTTAAAACAGGGCCACAAACTCTCTTAGTGGAAATGGAATGCAAAGAAGATAAATCTAATGTAATGATGAATAAGAAGACGCTGAAAGACATGGAAGATGGGAAAACATATATAGATAATGACATGACGAGGGAAGAGAGAAGCGTGGGAAGGATTATAAGGAAGATGGCAAGGGAAGAAATGAGTAAAGGCAAAGTTGTTCAGATCAGATATAAAAAAATAACCGTGGACGGAAGAACGTATATATGGGATAGGAATAGAGAAGAGTTAAAGGAGATACAAAATAATGAGCAAATATCGGCGGCAAAAAACTAGGCAAGAAGTACAATGGTATACAAAGGGAAGATGACACGGTAAAGAAAACGGATACGAGTGTGGGCTTAGTTAGTAATAGTATGAAATAGGAAAAATATGAAAAAAAATAAAAAGAGCAAAAGATGGAAAGTTGAAGCAACAAGAATCGCGTCCTGAAATGTGAAATCGAAAGGGAAAACTACGTAATGTGGTATGCACGGGAGGCAAAGCAGGGTCATAGAGGAACGGCGTCTATGGTGAATAAAACCCTAAAAGATAAAGTTATTGAGTTTAGGACGAAGAAGGGAAGAATATCATATATAAGACTGAAAAGTAAGCCGAGGAACATATCGATCGTTAATGCATATGCAACTAGAGAGAATGATAATGATGAAGACAAACGAAAGTTCTATGAAAATCAGGAAGAAATAATTAACAAAATAACAAGTAATGATATAAGAACCGTATTGGGAGATTTTAATTCTAAAATTGGTAAGGAACAATGTTATAGACATGTTGCAGATTGGCAAACAATACATGATGTAACAAATAATAATGGTGGGAGGTTGTGTAATATGGCGGCGGCTACTGACATGTTTATTGTAAGCACAGGATTTGTACACAGGAGAATACACAAGACAACATGGATGATACCAGGCACTGTTGATGGAAACTAGATAGACCATTTCTTAGTCGCGAGAAAGGACTTAAAAGCAATCTATGAAGTAAGATCTTATCGTGGGGCAAATATAGATTCAGACCATTTTATGGTTGTGGCAAAATGCAAATTTAAGGCAAGCGAAAATAGAGGGAAGATAGAAGTGAAGAAGCAATGGTACAGAGAAAAGTGGGAACAGTAGGAATGGAAGGAGAAATATAGAGATAACATCGACAAAAAAATAAAATAATAAAATAAACGAAGAACACAGCATTGAAGAGGAATGGAGCGCTATAAAGGGTTGTATTGTACGGTCAGCAGAAGAAACGATATCCTATAAGAAATATAATAGAAAGAAGCAAAGGTTTGATATACAATGCGAAAATATGATAGTAGATAAAAACCAAAAAAGGAATACGTGGAAAAAATCTGGAAAACCTGAGGATTATAATATATATGAAGAAAGTAGAAAAATGACAACGAAGATGTGTGAAATGAAAAAAAATAAATAGATGAAAGATATAATGGATGAAATAGAGGAAGAGATAGGGAGGGGAAACATGAATGCAATTTACAAGCACATAACTAAACCGAAAGGAAAGACAGCAACAACTACAATTAAAACAGAAACATGGGAAAATTATTTCAAGGAAATCTATGATAAAGAAGACAGCGAGGAATGGGTAAAGTAGTTGGAAGAAGAAGAGGAAGAGACAGGGAGTGAAAGTGTAATAGAACCCGACTAGTTATCGTAGCGATTAAAAAGCTCAAAAACAAGAAGACTGCTGGAATGGATGAAATATGCACAGAACTAATTAAATATGGAGGAGATGAACTGCACGAAAATATCTATGCATTTATAGTGCGGATATGACAGGAAGAAAACAGAGGAAAAACCAGAGGAATGTAGAAGAGGTATTATCATAACAATACAAAAAAAGTGACCTGACACAATGTAGGAACTACAGAGGCATAACACTGCTGAACGCGGCATATAAGATATTAACAAACATACTGCGAGATAGGCTGGAGAAGCACACAAAAAAAGAATAGAAAGCTACCAGTATGGTTTCAGGAAAGGGCGGTCAACGGTGGATGCCATACACATTTTAAGGCAAATTATGGAAAAGACATATGAACATAACCTGGTAACACACATCGTTTTCATAGACTTCAAGCAGGCCTTTGATAAAATAAATAGAAAACAAATTATGGAAGACTTAAAATACATCGAAGTACAAAGAAAGATTAGAAAATTGATAGAAATGACAATGAAGGATTCTAAAGCCAATGTAAGGACAATTAAATTAAACTTGTAGAAATGAATGCGATCTAAGTTCTGAACACACCCCGAAAGCAAATTACTAGCGCAATATATGCGTGTTTATGTTTGATCAAACAGAGATCGCCTTCATTTCTACAAGTTTACACATAATGTGGTCTTTCAGTTACTTGGTTCGTTTAAAATTTCTCCGTATGCAAAAGGTTCTTTGGGTTCCTCGATTAGTTTAGAGGTATTCGTGAGGTTCTTGATTAAGTATGTCGCTAAAAAGGAAAATATAATCGCAGAAAGTGAAAAGTTGCGTTAAGTTCGCGAAGTTGGCCGAAAAATATGTGGTTGGAGAAACACAAATTCACGAATTATGAAAAGTAAAAGTGAATTAAAAAAGATGGTTGAGAAAGGTGTTAACTTGGAGCAAAAACGAAAATTTCAGAAGTCGGAAGGATTGCAAGGGGATCAAGTCGTTTACAGTTGGTTTTGCAAAGCCAGAAATAAAGCAGCAAGCAATTTAAAGATGGAAAATTTCACAGCATCAAATGAATGATTGGAAAGTTTCTGCCGGCGATACAAAGGCGATACAACTTTTAAATAAATTTGTGGTGAGTCAGCAGAGGTTAACTCGGACGATATAGAGGACTGTAAACCTAGTTACCGTTGATTTTAAGGAATTATTCTCCTCGAGATGTCATAACACTGATGAAGCAGGTGTTTATTACCACGCCATGCCAAATAAGACATTTGCATTAAAAAATGAGAATTGTGCAGGGAAGAGGCAGCAAAACAACGTTTGACTATTTTAGTGTGTACAAATAGGAAAGGCACGAAAGAAATTGTGAATTTGGATGAATTTGCTTCTATTGATAGTCATGTGTCTACAGAGAGCCCTACCTTCAGTATTGTAGAAATTGTTGAGGAATTGTGCAATAATGATGAAGAACATAACTCGATAATAGTGATGTGGACGAATTTGAAACCCCAAAAAATCGACTGTATTATGAGCGAAGTGAGGGAAAAATTAAGAGATATACAGAATTATTTATTGTGCAATAACAATGGTGAAATTTTTGTGGATATTTCTCGAATTTTACTTACATGTAAAGCAGTAGTTTTTAAATCGATACTAAAAAAATTAAAGCAAACAAATACTGAACCATACTTCAAAAAAGCTTAGCAAATTATATTTCTTTCCTATGAATATGTTGTAATAATACGTTTAAATAATGAACATATATATTATCTGTAATATGTATATGTACATATTATCTACAAGTATAATATGTACCTAGTCTATGTTTTGTGTATACTACTACATACATTAAAATAGTTTTAGTTTTTTGTATACTTATTGCTGTTATACTTTCTAAGCGAGATAAATTAAAAATCAAATAAAGCTGAAAATAAAAGTGGAAAATTTAAAACGGGTCAATTTTGAATGCACCCTGTATGAACATAGGACAAATTTAAGGTTCATTCTATGAAAAGTTTCTCGTCACTTTATGTAAAAAGTTTGAATATGCAACAATACAGATCGTTTTAAGAAAAACACATCTGTGTATATTTAGTGAATTTATATTGAATGTTAAATATCATGTAGACTATTATATCTCTTTAAGTTTTAGCTTATAAATATTAATAACATAATAACTTATAGTTTAAATTACCAATTTTTATAAAAGGATATTTAAAGTACTATAGTAAAAGTAAATTTCATAATCAATACTTGATTTGCAAATTTCTTAAATATATAAACGCTGTTTATTGTAACAGTTACGATACGTGTAATTTCAAAACAAGGACATCCACTAAGGTCTTTAAAATAAAAATATCAAATATATATTATCATTTGATATACACCACAAATTAGAAAAACCTAAAAAGACAATAACAACTTTGTAACAAAACTATATATAATAGAATGTGTATTTGAAAATTAACATTTTTAATACTTATCTATAAGAACAAGCATGTAATTCGTTTTAAAATGTGTGTTATTAATCAGATAGGGTATCAACACCAGTGAAAACAACTCAAAAGATTTTATAGTACACAGAATAGAGTCTACCGTAAACGTACCAGTTGCTGACAGTGGCCCGGTAGCTGACACTAATTTCAATTAATTGAAGGAAATAATGTCTGATATTGTGTGAGTTTAGATTTTTTAAAACTAGGAAAACCTTTAAACTTTGGTAGTGCTGTTGGCACCGCTGATTTCACTCCCAGACGAAAGTTGTAATGGCGGGATACCGTAAAATGTGAGTGTCTTCTTGTGATTTGTGCATTGTTCTGAATCCTTACCAGGTAAGCTAAGAAAGTGTTTGTTTTTATTAGTCACTACACGTAAAAATTTTAACTCTTTGGATATATTGTCGTTTTTATATATTTAAACTAGCTTAAATAATGACTATAAAACACTATTTAACCTCCAAAATTTTTCTCATTAGTAATAAAGTCGCATGTCAGGCTTGGGTCCATTAAAATCGGTATGTCTCCTGAAGCTGATAGCTACATGTCAGGCTCTAGGACTTGCTATTAAAAACATACTCACATTTAATATAGAACTCTGTGAGGTTGATTTGTGATTTTAATAAAATTAACATCATTTTTCCCATAAAATTCAAGGGACCAGAGCCTGACATGCGTTTTAAGCTTACACAGTTGTCTTTATGCATTTTTGATATTCGATTAGCTACTGAGACATCAGCTTTAGGTGCAAATAGTATAGATGTATTTAAATGGCACATTGTTCATAAGAAAATTTTATTGCTAGCCCTTGTTAACACTTAATTTTTTTGCTAGAATGGAAAACAAAAAGATTTTGAAATATTCGGAGGCGGATATGCAGCAAGCTTTGGCAGCAGTTAGCAGACGAATGGCGGTATCAACTGCTTCTAGAACATATAAAGTACCTAGGACAACGTTGCTATATAAACATACGGGGAAATACCCCGTAAAAAGAAAAATAGGCCCTGACACGGTACTGTCTGAAGAAGAAGAAACGGCGTTGGTGCGATGGATGCTTTATATAGCAAAGGCTGGATTTCCTGCCACAAAGAATCAGTTATTAGATAGTGTACAACTGCTGCTCAAAGAAACAAAAAAAGCGAATCCTTTTGTAAATAATAGGTCCGGGAGGCACTGGTTCGAAAACTTCCATAAAAGACATCCTGAGCTATCTATGAGACAACCAACTAATATTTGTGGTTCAAGGGGTGTCCTAACTGAGGGTCAAATAAGAAACTGGTTCAAAGAAGTTGAGGACTTTTTGAAATCTAACGGAAACCTTGATGTCATTAAAAATGGGAATCGAATTTTTAATATGGACGAGACGGCATTTTTTTGGTGCCCCAAGGGAGATAAAGTGATTGTGAAAAATGGACAAAAGTTCATTTACAGTTTTAATCAAAACGACGAAAAAGAATGCCTAACAGTTCTTCTTGGTGGGAATGCTGTAGGTTTGAAACACCACCAATGGTAATTTTTTCATACGAAAGAATTCCGGCAGCGGTTTCTTTGTTACTGCCAGCAAATTGGAGTGTAGGAAAAAGTGAGAATGGCTGGATGGTCAGTGCCAACTTTTATGAATATATGGTGAGCATTTTTTACCCATGGGTACTCAGCCAAAATATCGAATTTCCTATAATTGTCTTTATTGATGGGCATAAATCTCATCTTACCATGCCACTAAGTGACTTCTGTAATGAGCATGGGATCATTTTAATAGCTCTTTTTCCAAATGCAACTCATATTCTCCAACCAATGGATGTATCTATATTTAGACCTCTCAAATCTTCTTGGAAGAAATCTGTATTGGAATTTAGAGTTGAAAACAACGGCAGGAAATTGAAGAGAGAAAATTTTGCTTCTCTTCTTCAAAAAACCTTAGATAGAACTTTAACAAGTAACATGTTCGTTAATGGTTTCAGAAAATGTGGTATATATCCCTTTGATGCAGACTCTGTCGATTACTCAAGACTCTTAAGAAATGTTGAACCAAAAGAAGAGACTGGAAATACAGAGACAATAAAATTTATAAATTTCATAGAGAAGAAACTTGGGCATAAATTACAATAATTTCAAAACTGTCAAGGTGGAATGTGGAACGGCAACATTGAGGATAAAGCGTTATATGAGTTTTGGGCAAGCTTACATGATAATATCAAGTTTGGAAATTCTAGTGCTGAGGCTGAAGCAAATCAAACTGACCCTAATGACAACATTGAAAATCAAGACTGGATGGATTTGGAACTTTATTGAATGATAACAGTATTGTAGGGTGTCAGATAGATGGGGAAGGTCATTTGATTGTGGACATAAATAAAGGCTGTGATGAAAATGCAAATTACAAATTATCTCAACAACTACCTGGTACCAGTAGTAGCAATACCAAGGCAGATGTTCAAACTAAAGATAAAAGTCACACTGATCTAATATATCCGAAACGATGTTCTACAAATCACGATATAAATCTTCCTGGGCATGTTTCACAAAATAAAGATCATACTTCTAACAGTGAGAGAGAAAGTGTACCTGAAGAACCCCATGCACTTGAATGTAGAACTCCCGAAAAAGCTCCATAGGTCCCTGGTGAAGTAGCTACACATGCTGGTAACAAGAAACCGCAATTCAAAGTTGATCCCTCTGTACCATCACCATTTAAAAGATTCTTATTTTGGCCTTCCAGCGAAACGAAAAATGTAAAGAAACGAAGAAAAGAAAAAATACCGTCTGTTGCTACTTCCCAACAATGGAAGGATTATCATACGAAGAAGGAAAATGAGAAAAAGAAACTTGAAGATCAAAAACTTGAAAGAAAGCGAAAGAGAGAAGAAAAAAAAACAGTCCTTAGAAAGTGTAACGAAAAGGAAAGAATTACAACGCAAGAACGTTAGCAGTGACTCAGATTCAGATTACTCCTTTACCAATAATAATTTGCAGGATAAAAGTAAGTTAGAAGGCTTAAAGATTTATGACTATGTAATAGTAAAATATGATGACAAGTATTACCCCGGTATAATAGAAAAAACCGATAAAGGTGAAGTATTTGTAAGTGCAATGTGTTCAAGTAAGAAGCTCTGGAAATGGCCAAATCCACCGGATAAGTTATGGTATAAAATTGAGGACAATGTTATGGCAATCATAAATAATCCAAAGACTATGGGTACTTGAGGGCTATATATGGTACCTGAAATAAAAAAATACCTGTTATAAATAATATAATTTAATAAATTTATATAAAAAACATACTTACCTGTGTTTTTGTAGTTTGTAACTTATTTTGTGCATGTAAACTGTATTTTGATACTTTGGCTCATCTTTCTAACTAAATTTCAAACACTTCGTCAGCTACTGGGACAATAAATGTCCACTACTGGATCAAGACATGTCAGCTACAGGTACATTAGCACTTTTTTTATTTAAAATTCAGTAAGAAAATTACGGTAGCTTATAGCGGGCTGATAACAGATATACCATAATTTACGATATATGTAGTTTTAATTAAATAAAAATTAAGGTAAAAAACTTATGAACAAGGAAATTATAAGATAAAGTATCTCAGACTTGTGTTTAAGACCTCAGCTACTGGGACGTTTACGGTAATATGATATTTGTCCATCCATTAGAGATAAATATATTTGTAAACAATACAGCTGTCAATTAAGTCCAGAACCACAGATTAGATGTGTTTCAAGTTGCGATAGAGGAAAAACACGTCAATCCGAAAATAAGAAACGTCAATTAATCGATACGAGAAGAAAGATATGACGTATAAATTTAAAATATGGAAACGTGAATAATAAAGATGATATTATAGCACCGGACGTTGGAGAAGGACAGAATAAAAATAAAGAAAACAGATGCCATACGGTTTAGAAAAAGAGGAACACTTGAAAATTAAAATAAGAACGTAATTATTTAAAATATTAAACACGTTAGAAAGAAATATTAATAAAACGTAAATCAATATAAGAGCAAAAGTTCTTAAATATGGAATATTATTTAGAAGAGTATATTATAAATTACAAAAATTTATTTGAAAAAGGATTGACGTCCCACGTCATATATATAGAAAATTTCTCAAATAGAGAACACTTACCGAAAGATCGTCTTAAAGCGGTGGCCACAAATAAAAATGTGTATTGTGAGCTATATTGAATTTAATTCATTAGAATTTTTATATTTTTAATTTAAAGAGAATTTTATTACTTTGCTAACAAACAAATTTATAAGATAATTTGTTTATATGGATATTTGCTTGTTCGGGAATAATTTTAATTTCTATTTTAAAAACAAAAGATATAACACAGATATCTCTTAAATTGTAACTAGAATGAGGCCTCACGAATACTTAAGGGTATCCGGTTTTTGAACTCGCAATTAAGACTTTCATCATATATTTGAAATATTGAATAAAATAAATTGTGTGATATTGAGTATCTTGTGTGGTAGGGTAAAATCTCGTCACATGAATATGAAATAACACATTTCTCTTTTGAAACATTATCACTTTATAAAACTACTAAATCCATAAACTTTACAATGTATAAATTTTAAATAAAAACACTGTCATACTTTAGTATTTTGTAGAGTATAAGACTGGTCTAAAGTGATACACAACTGTATTTTGGAAGATTTATTGAAATCTAACAAAGTCTCTTCAAAGTCATATTTTTAGATATATAAATATGAGTATATTCTGACCAGATATGAAGATTTACATTCCATGTGTTATTGAGAAAGAAAACAATAATTATAATTGATGATATTTAACACATTTGAAAATTAATGTAATTAAATTTAACATTTTATCGTATTATTTCTCTCTCTATTACATTGGATGCTAGGCCTAGTTGCAAGCTATCCTTTTTGTAAAACAAAAACCCTGAGACAATTTTAAGTGTATAAACTATGAAAATATGATGATTCATGTTTAATAATTGGCGCCCATTTTGAAAATCAAACTACACAGCAATATGTGTATTTATATAATAAGTACTTTAATTAATAAAATAAAGAAAAATATCTTAAAACCAATAATGTATTTGATTTGTAAGACGAAAACCCCACTTTTATATAACGGCCAATATTGTTTCTTTTTTTGGTGGCCGTTATTGATAGGTTTACTGTATTTATTATTAGGGATTTCATTAAGCATATTTATAGGATAGTTTATTAGCATATCATAAATTCCTTGCATTCATATTTACTCTAAATCCTTCTGATAAAACCTATGATGTAATGGTATTTACGTTTTTCTTGTGTAAGAATAGATTCTAGTTATGTATTTTGAATATATTTCTATTTTATTCAAACCGTCATAGCTGCAAACACATTTATTATTCTTATACAGGGACAAATAACTGTACTCATAAAAGGCAATACCATTTTAACATGGATTACATTTTATTAAATATTATTTCAAATTTCATGTACTTTAATATTTAGTTCATAGTTTTCCCTTAATTATTTTAGAAAACATTATAATGACTAGAATACAATAGTTAGATGATTAACTAAACATATGCCAAGACAAGTAATAAGTTTTCACAAATTATGTTAGCAGTAAGGCCTTCGTTTTGGGCAATAATTAAAACTAAAACCAGTTCTATTAAACAATTCAATTTAAATAGTTCTAAAATTTTATCTGAATCAGTTCTATCTAAAGCATCATATCAAGATTGCAATTATATCCAGAGTATTATCCACTCTTTATTGCAAGTATATCAAAATAATTTATATACAGCATATCATTGCAAGCATGCCAACTAAATGTATATACAGTATAAATAAATAAGTTTAAATCATTGCATTTACCATTTATCAACAATCACCAAGGCATAAAAAAATGAATTGTATCCGTGCACAGTGAAGTCACAAGAAAGATCCATAGACGCCGGATAACAACCCCATCGTATGGTCCTTCGATATGGAATACCAACACATCGTCATTCGTAGCCGGACATCTAGGACATCTCTTTGTAGTCAGATACAAGAAAGAAGAATCGACATACTCGGCCCTTCGTGAATGGGATTCAGCCTCAACATAATGGTTCGACTACCGTACCCAACAGACCCCGCATCATATGAGGAACGCGTTTTAATAGCAATGAGTCCATAAAAAACCGAAGAAATTACTTATGAGCAATAAAGTAAAAACGCGATGTTTCCAGGATTGCTTTAAACATTACAAGTACATTACATGAGATAGTAAGAACTTTGAAATAGATTAATGAATAAATAAACTTCTATTTTGTTTTATTGGACATTATTGGGTTATTTCTGATCAGAGTATTATAAATCCAGCCACACACAAGAAAAAAAATACTACATATGATTGATAAATTTTAAGAACAGTAAAATATTTAAAAAATATATGTCTTATTCTGGAATTATATTATGATTCATGGTGGATTGTATATTGCTGTATTAAATTTCAAACCTATGCTATGGGTATATACATACACCCAAATACAATCAAAAACAATATAATATTTTCTATTTGACACGAAATAAACACCTGTAAATGCTGTGCACATATAAAAGTAATGATTCTATTCCATATAAATAACACAAAATTAGACTGACTTTGTCGAAATTCTATCTATTTATTCGATTATCGTACAAGAAAATTAATGTTATCATAAATTAGCGGTTTCCTGCACATAATTCACGAATTCACTTTAATTTAAATTGAAATATACAACATAAGCCAATAATTGCAGTATATTGCTATTACATAAAGCCTTTTCGTTTACAATGGAAAGTCCTCAAAACGGCAAAAATCTTACGCAAGCTATCTTAACATATAAAAATAAATGAATCAAAATAAAACGTTTCCGATTCTAAAAGGTGGAAAATTGGAGCTACATTAAATAATAAAAGCAGATTCACGAAACCTGTAATATATACAATGAAATTTTATAGTTCATTTAAAAAATTGGAACAATAGCTGTTCTGTTTTCTGCGAGATGCGTACCGCCGAATTTAAAATTCTAATAAAGTTTAATGATGTGTTTGGGAGGCTCGTAATATTACATACCTATCGTACAGGTATATTGCTGTTTCTTGTAATTCATGAATTTGAGAAATATCATATGGTAATTTTTGTTTTTAAATGAAAAACATTAATTGAATGAAAAAATAATACAATTATTGACAATTATTAAATTGCTTCTGTCTTTAGTTGAATGAAATGCATATTCATATCCATTAGTGTAGCACACAGATGCTAGAAACTTTCATTAATTTTTATTTTTTAACAGACTTCCAAAATGGAGGAGGATGTTATCAATTCGTCATGTGTCTATATATAATATAGAGCGTGAGCCCAGATTTTCTTTACAAATGGCAGTTTTTCTTATTACTGATTATTCTAAAAAAGTTTTGGATTAGTTTAAAGTATTATTTCAACTCTTAGACTGCCTGTGAGTTGTGTATAAATGTTTAAAAAAAGCAATTTTGTTTGATGTCAGATGCAGTATTTATCTTGAGAAGTTTTAAAATGAACCTAGCAAATAAACAAAAGGTGAAAACTAGTTAATTGTAGGTAACAATTGCCGAACTATTCGTTAAGAATGAATTCAATACCGTTGCTACTGTATTAAAAGATTTTAATTTTATTTATTATTTTAAATTCAACAGTATTTGATTAACTTCGAAATAATTTTGAAATGAATAACAATTTGACCATCGGGTCTTCTACCTTCTCTAACCTTATTCCTTTAACTACCAGTAACAGCTTCGAAGAAAACCCTCCTTGAGCTCTTTTGCATATAACTGGTGAAGTAGACATCGACTACGACTCTTTTAGCTTGTATGTAGTTCTGGTCCTGTTTCCACAAACCTTGCACTTTAGTTTCATAATTTTGGGTAGCTCAGCTGATCGGATCTTCCTCATTAAATCCACTCCCTCAACGCCGTCGGCCCTTATAACCTTATATACTTATTTCGGTAGATGACTCTGGTTAATTATTGCCTTCTTGGATTAATTTACTCATGGGAGCTTCCTGCCTTACAGCATTACTAGGTTTTGTTTTGTACCTTACTTTTACTGTTCTCACGTGTTTCAAGGGCAATAACAGTCCATTTAATGAGAGTGCCTCCTGATCGAATAAGGCTAAACACAAAGGCGTTTCGTTTGGCGCCCCCAGAGGAACATTAAAGATGGCACCTCTGTAGGCAGGTGCCATCTTTAATGCCTCCACGCAGTCTCCTTAGTTTGGATTTAGCTAGAATTTCTCGGGAGCATAAAGTTTTCGTACTCATATATGGACAATCTCAATTTTCGTAATTCATGAGATTTTATTACATCTACTAGAAATGTGAGTTAATATGACTTAAAATAGTAAATTATTGATATAGAAATTTATAATTTACATAATAGAACCTTTATGTTATTTAATCTGTACCACAAACAAACAAATATATATAACTATTTCCCATATTTTCTAGAATTATAAAGCTAAACAATAAATGCTAGGGAAGCAAATTATTAAGTACAAAATAACGTAAATGTGTTTGGAAATGTACAATTCTTTTTAATTTCAAGGCTCTCATAATAGTAATGAGATTAAAAAAGTTTGCATGTTTATAAAACTAAAAGCCACAGATAAAATGGGTTTTCTCTTTATGAATTCATATTAGCATATTTAATTTATGAGAATTAATTAACCTGATTAAATAAATGAAACGTACTAAAGTAGATATAAAATTACTTTGAAATGAATCAATAAACAATAGAATAGAATCCTTTCATATGGATTTAAAAAGTTCTTAGACACTTATCAATTAATGACAGCAAATGACAATACACAATGTGATCACAAGTACTATCTATCAGCCAAGGCCTGAAGCAGTTAATGAAAATTATTGGAGTATATAGTGTGCTGTGAGTACAAGTGTCTTCTCTCCATTAGTTACAATTTAACAAATTTATATCGTTTTCTCCGTAAACTAAATGCTAGCGACTCTCGATGCATTAACTCGAGGAAAGGAATATGTCGGAAATACTCGCGTCTTTTTCCATTTGACGTTTCATTTTCTTCTGTCTATAATTAATACAAACCTTTGCCCAAATTCAAAACTATTCAATTAAATAATAATACGACAACAAAAGTAACAAGTGTTCATTTGAAAAGTCAATCTAGGTTACTTTAAAATTTTGATAGAATAAGACGCAAATATATTAGTATGTGTTTGTTGTTCCGTAAACGTAAATCCAAATGACATTTGATAATGTCAATCACAAATATCAGTTAGTGCATAAAATAATCGTGCGTCGATTCTGGTTTAAATAAATTGCTTCTCAGTTTTAAAATGGCTTTCACTTTAGAACATAAATTTTTTTTAGTCCAGGCTTATGTTCGAAGTGGTAATAAAATTGATGGTTTATGGGTTTATTCAGTTCAAGATTGCATGGTAGAATTTCAAGTTGAGTTTCCACATTTGGTAATAGATTATATACAACTTAAGAATACTTTGGATAGAACTTTAAAACCTTTTGTGATTATTTCAGCCTTTACTTGATGAAATTCCATTATAACTATTAGCAGGATAAGATACATAAAATACATACAAAAAACATAAGTTAATTATATGTCTGATGAAGCTCAGGTTGGAGCGAAACGATCGTTACAGTGTAAATTAAAAAGTGAAATTCATTAAAATTTGTTAAAACTTTTTTCTGAAACTGGTAGTCTCTTAAGAATATCAGGCAGCGGAGCAGTTAAGAAACATACGTACACCTCAAGTTGTCAATCGTGTTGAAGAAATAATGGAAAATGAACCACAAACATCTGTTCGACATTTGAGTCAACAAATAAACCTTTCTGTTGGTACAACTCACAAGTTATTAAAAAAAGATATGAAACTTTATCCATACCGTGTCACAGCAGTAAAAGAATTGTTAGAAATTGATTACCCACGTAGACTACAGTTTTGTAATTGGTTTGTAAATATGAACAATAATGGAGAGCTTTCGCAAAGAGTCATCTTTACTGATGAAGAATGCTTTTATAAAACGGGATACCTAAATTCACAAAATACAAGAATTTGTAGTGGTGGAAATTCACATGTAATTAATGAAGAATCGCTACATCCTGAGAAAATTGGTGTTTGGGCAGCGATAAGCCAAAGGCGAATCATTAGACCAATATTTTTTCAGGGAACATTAACTCCTCAAAGGTACCGTACGGAAATTTTACAACCATTTCATTTCATTCAATTTAACACCTTGCGACTTCTTTTTGTGGCCTTTTCTAAAAAATAACATATTTCAAACACCTATATTGAATTTGAATGATATGCTACAGAGAATCGAACAGAAATGCATGTAAATTAATAACAACCCAGTAATGTTGCAGAATATCATCAGAAATTTTGAACGGAGGATTTTAAAGTGCATTGATCTTGAAGGACAACATTTTCAACATTTGTTATAGTTTTCAATAAATACCTATTATTTGTTATTTATTTGTATGTATGAAACTGTCAAAATATACGACTTCGTAGGTTAAGTAGTAGTAAATTTTAATTTACGACATACTTCAAAATGTTCTCAGTAAATCACATGCTACTAGATTGACTTTTCAAATGAACACTTGTTACTATCATGCCATAAAACAAAAACGCTACGAATTTGTGTTTTAACCAGATACATTCCAATGATACCACAGGTTCGCAACCAAAAAACTGCAAAGGAGTTTTATACTGTTTCTTATATATTCTTACTCACGAAAACCGGGAAAAATACTCGAAAAATTCCATCTCGTCAGGTTTTCTTGCAAAACTCGTGTTTATAATTCCATCTAGAGTAAAGCGACCATTTACTTTGCGAAAAGTGATGAATCTTACCGGCTGGGCATATTTATACATGTTTTCTAGGGTATTAGAAATGAGTATAAACAAGAGTATTGTCAGATTTGATCATGTTTCAACATGATAAAAAGTTCAGGATGTTGGTTGCTGTATAAGCGCCTCACTCAGTTTAAATTTTGCATTCAAATGTAACTGTACTCATGTATTTAATTATATCCGGTGTTCTTGAAATAAAAAGACACCGCATGAAAAATGGAAAGAGTAAATTATATAGAATATATATATACTATTATATACCCAAAATATTTTCCCAAAATTCCCTCTCATAAGTGAGGGAAAAAAATGACAAAAATATTTCAAAAAATTGTGTTACACTACTGAATATTTCATAAACACTATCGGAGACAAAATCTTAAAGACGAGCCACAATAACAAAATGAATAGTCTTGTTATTGTATATCTCGCTTTAAGTTCGTTCTATTGTCGATCTACAATTTTTTGCTTAAAGGTAATAGATTGTAACTTAAATGCACGTAAAGCACGTATCTTGCATGTTCTTTCAATAGCTTTAAGAATATACAAGTATAAATTTATATAAATAAACAGCTGACTTAGATTATTAAACGCTTTCCTTAAGAAAACGTGTTTAGAAACATTGCCTCCTTTGAATACAATGGGGTATTCTGATTCTGACATTCGTATTTAAATTTCTGTAACCCAAAAAAAACATTCTCGCAATACACATGAAATTTTGGTTTGATTATTAAAATGGGTTTGTCAATCTAACACACATCTTAATTTTTAATTACATATTTACTTGAATGTATTAAAAAGTTGATTTTGTACGAGATATTGACTTTAGCATACAGGATATTATACCTTTTATAACATCGACAGCTGTTAGTATGTAAACATACGGTGTGTGTGTAACTTCAATAGAGGTACATATTTACATTCTGAGTATCTCAAATTCATTAGAATTTTCAGGGTGTTTTTAATTTTGAGATTCACGTTAGCATAAGTGACACAATATTTTGGATTCATATTCTACATAAATACATCTTCTCATTTTTCATACGTTGTCTTTTTATTTCAACTACACCTGTATATTATAGCTCCAATAGGTTGTATTATTTGTCCTGACAACCTTTATTTTATTTGTGGTGAATACATTGTTAAAAATCAACAAATAAACATAAGTGATTTCGTAAAGAAAGTGTACTTGGCCGACTTCAAGTTTAAATTTTGGGATCAAGACAAACCCTGAACTCCTCACAAGGCTTGCAAAAGGTGTGAAGAAGATCTTCGTTTGTGGTTCAAGGGTAAGAAACTCTTACTTTGCTTTGGTATTCCTGTGATGTGGCGTGAACAGCAAAACTACACTACGGACTGCTATTTCCGTTCGGTAAATGTGATAGGTTCCAATACAAAAAATTTAAAAGAAATTATCTTACCTAAACCTCAATTCAACTATTCATCCAGTGCCTCATAGCTCAAAAGTACCAGTTCCACACCCATCCTCCAGTTTAGATGGTATTATGGGTAATTGTGAGGATGGAAACCCATTACCTCCCCAGGACGAATCTAATTCAGGTTGTTTTTGTTAATGAGAGACCCCAGCTTTTTTTTCAGAATGAGCTCAATGACCTGGTTAGAAGTTTAGGCCTTTCAAAAGATTCTGCCGAATTTCTGGAGTCAAGGCAAAAAAATGAAACACTGCTGGTCACCCGGAATACAGGTAGTGGTACAGGAAACGAGAGAAAGAATTCACTAAGCGGGAGTATGTTCGGAGAAATATCGAAGAGAAGAGGAAAAAGTTTTATAGGCAAAAAGAACGAACACGGAATGCGAAGTACATTTCATTGAAATTGCTTGTTTAATTATAAGAAATATTGTTTTGTTCATTGTACGAGTTAAACGGTGCTTTATTTACGCAAACACCTTATATTTTGCAAAAGACCTGTACGTGAAGGAGGGAAATGGAGATCATATTTGGATTCAGCAGACTAGAAAACATAATAATATAGCTAAATGTTTTATTCTCAATATTTAATCTGTCAGTTCCTAAAATGTTTCACCAAGAAGTGTCTGCATCATCAATTAATTATAAATATTGTTTAGTTCATTGTAATGAAATGGTGTTTTTTTCATTAGTGTTATGCAAACACCTTGTATTTTGCCAAAAAACTGTACGTGATGGAAATCGAAATAATTTTTGGGTTCAGAAGACAACATAATATTTACCAAACACATCCCATGCTGCTGAAAAAAATAATTTTTTTGCAAACCTATGTAATTATGTTTACAGTTAAATTAGACTTTTACTTTCCTTATTTGCATGCCAATGTGTCTATATGTAAAGTAGATATAGGTACTTCCGAAGCGTTCACGTATGAATATCAAAAAATATTGTATTCGTAAAAAATTTACAAAAAAAGTATGAAATTCAACAAAATGAATGCAATATGAGCGCTTTGATTTTAGATTTCAAGTTTTTCATAGGTAATAGAGATAATTACCAGTGATAGCCTATTCATTTCTTATTTTATAAATGCAATATTCAACAAACATTCCAACACGGTTTTGTTAAAAGAAAAATATCAATACGGCTCTTAAGAATTTTATTCAAACTATTGGATAAAAGACGCGCATGCATCGGTCTCCTCATCGACTTTCAAAAGGCATTTGACTGCATTGGTGATGCAGTGCTGCTAACACAATTAGAGACCTACGATATCAAAGCTGTAGCACAAAAACGTTTCAAATCTTATGTCAATAGGCATTCATGGTCTCTGATGAAGCTTGAATTGATGCTAGAGCCCAACAAGAATCAGTGCTGGGACCGACAATGTTTCTTCTTTACAACACAAACATTTTAAAAAAGGAGGATAGGTTAGAAATTATGACAAATGTAAACATCTTCTTCTATAAAATAAAACGTTGCTCTAAAGCTAATAAACTATACAGAGAATACCATAATGCACTGATGGTTTGTGGTATGTAGTATTTTTTTTATCTACGGTCAGATTTTCAATTTATTCGCGAATCCCACTCAAGATAGCATGGGAGTTTCTTTTACATTAAGTGTAATTAGTTGTCATGAACAATTACACGGTTCAGCAGCGTGTTTCTAGTGTTAAGCATTATTTGCGTCGTTGCGACCCAACGTTCGTTCTGTCGTCAATTCAATCGTCGTGATGCACCATCTTGCAATGCCATTTTGGCATTGTATCAGAAGTAGCTTACTGAATGTAATATTGCGAACAAAAAATCGACTGGGAGACACGTAAGTGCTATGACTTTACGAGGAGTCCACAACGCTCAACTGCACAACATGCATGTGCCTTAAATTTAAAGAAAATCACTGTTCATAGAATACTTAGGCGTATTAAATTCCACCCCTACAGATTGGTAGTTGTTCAACAACTAAGCCTATTAGATAGACAAAATCGACTTGAGTTTGCAGACAATTTTTAGATCTGTTTACTGGTGTGTGGTATGAACAACTTGGTGGTAATTTCTGATTTCAGCAGGATGGGGCAACGAGCCACACGGTGAGGATCAGTATTAATATACTGCGTGATATATTTCTCGACCGTTTAATTTCTCGCAACGGGGTCTTAATCTGGCCAGCTCGGTCGCCTGACTTAACAGCGCCAAAATTTCTTTCTGTGGAGATATCTAAAAAGTCGCGTGTAATAATAGACTTAAACAAAATATTTTAAACGAAATTGAAGCGATTCCACTGGAGATGTTAGGCAGAGTGATGGATGATTTCGCACGACGGCTAAAAACATGTGTAGTAAAAGTAGGAGACCACCTACGCCATTCAATTTTTAAGTAAAAGAACTCCTAGAGTTGTAGATTAAGATGTTGTCGTTGTAATTTTTTAATGCTTAACCAATAAAAATTTATTCCGTATTAGAAACCGTCAATGCATTTTGGAACCGCCTATATATTAATATCGCTAAACAAAGGTTTATTAGTTTCACAAAAAAATTGAACTTAAAACATCATTTTCTTCAGTTGTATCCATACATCGTAGTGAATCAATCAGTGACGATGTTGGATATGATTACAGACAAGGACTTGACATTAACCTTTTGTAAAAGGAAGCATCAAAAAGTACTTTTTTAACTTTGGAACCATTCACAGTACGATAATCTAGAAATATTGAAAATCCCCTATTTTGCTTGGTTTTGGTCTTTGTTAGTTTACCGTATTACCCACTGAGGACGCACTGTAAATATTTGACTGATTTTAATTTTATATGAGAATATTTTTTTATTTAAGACGCAGCTACTATAGTTTGTTATATCTCTTATACTATTTTTGTTTGTTAGGGTTCGGCCGTCAAAAATAAACGTACGAGGGTATATCAAAGTTAAACAGAACTTGCTTTTTATTAATTCCACACATGTCGCTGCCCAGGATGGGTTGATTTTCAGCTAAGGATAGTAACGACTCGAATTCTCTCAGGTCACCTTAGTACTATGGAAACCATGAGTAAGCAACAAGTACATGTTTCTATGGACCAATGGATAATTAAGGATAAGTTCTTGACCAAGAAGGGTGTGAAACCAACGGAAATTTTGCTGACATTACAAGCACAGTTCGGCAACAACACGTTGTCACGAACTCGCGTTTTTGCATGGCACAAGAAATTTTCTGAAGGACGTGAAAATGTTGAGAGCCAGAGTCACAATCGCCGCCCGAGGACAAGCGCGACTGAAGCCAATTTCGAGGCGGTTCGAAAACTCATGGAGGACGACAGGCACATAACTCTCTGAAATATTGCCGAGGAACATAGCATTAATTACAGGAGAGCTCAGCACATCGTGACATTGGACTTGGGATTCCATAAGGTGTCTACAAGATGGGTTTTGCAGGTTTGCCAACGTCTGTTGAATCGATTCCGGCAAGAGGGCGAGGCGTTTATGAATCGAATAGTAACGTGCAACAAAACTTTGGTACATCATTACACTCGCGAGTCAAAGCAGGCGAGTATGGGGTGCAGAAAGAGCGGTGAAAGGGCTCCGGTGAAAGCAAAGACTAGGTTGTCGCTGTAAAAGTTTTGGCAACTGTTTTAATGCACAATTAATGCGGAATATTATTGGGAGCTTCTGTATTCCGCAAAGCTATCATGGCGACGAAAAAAGAAGACGAAATCTGTCAAAAGTGCGATTCTTCTTCATGACAATGCTAGGCCTCATTCAGCAAACGTCACAAGGCAAAAATTAAACAGCCTGGGCTGGGTATACAAGAAGGTATATCAATACGTTATGCACGTATTACGCATTTGTTACAAATGAAACAGATATGCAATATACATATCTGTAATTGTACACATGGACAATACACCTCGTATTTTCAGCATTTACTTCTGCTTAAGGCACGTTGGGCTGGGAAGTATTGGAGCTCCTCTTTATGGTCCAGACTTGCCGCCTTATGATTTTCATAACCCGTGAAGGAACCACTTGGAGGTTGGCGTTTCAACAATAACCAAGCAATAGAGGAGTTTGTGCTCTAATGGCTACGTGCGCAAGCGAAAACTTTCTACGACAAAGAAATTAAAAAACTCCCAGTCGGCTGAGAAAAATGCGTTGCCATATGTTTTTGTTGATAATGTAATATATGATCAAAAAGTCTTTGGATCGCGATAGCCATGAAGTGTAAAAACTATCTATAGAATTACTTACTTCTGTACTTTGAAGTACACATAAGTCAAAAATACAATAGATTTTAGGTTATTATAATGGCATTTTATGTATATTTTATATCCAGCTGACTTGAAAGTTGTCAAGTAAATGTCAAAACTAATTGAAATAAATAATTTCATAGATATCTCCTAAATTCCATGGCAATAGCGATCCAAAGACTTTTTGATCATACGATATCTCTGACTTGAAAAGAATATAGTCCCGTTTAAATTTGATGTATCCTCGTATTATTATTAAAATATCATTTCATGAATAAATTTATTGTAATTATTAATATTATTACATATTACCTAAAATGTAAAATAAATAGAATTTAACGTACCATCAATGAAAACAAATCGAAATATTTCATATTCTCTAAAAATAAACCAACGTCAACAATGGGCTAAAAATTTGCAAATACTAAATACAAAAAGTAATAAACGATTATTAAGATGTAGAACAATCTTAACTGGGTCAGTCAAATAACAAATATAAGAAACAAGTATACAATTGCTATAACACTGACAAACGGAAAGATGCATATTAACAAAACACACGAGAATAGCTGTATATCAAAACACGTCTACAATTACTTAATAAATATATGGAGCCATATTACAAAAAGCAATATAAACAACGAAACAATTGTTTAAACAAATATCCTTATTTCATGGAAGAACATCAACAAAATAGTTCTATCAATTAACGCAAGTATACAATAATTAATTAAAGTAAACAACTTATTAATACACCAGATCAATAAAAACTTCACTAAAAAAATATAAAGCTAACGATCAGCGACGAAATTTACTCATAGAAGAAATGACATTCGTCTATACCCACAACTAGTATTTATAATAAATGAAACTATAACTATTTATAATAAAATAACTAAATAAATTAAAAATATATCCAATATAAAGTTCATTTATTTAGACCTAGAACATTGTTTAAGGGGTACTTTTTCAGATACGATATGAAACAACATCGAGAATGGCATCGTAAATCAATGGCGAGTTGGAATAAGGGTCAAACTGATTGTATGTCCATTGTCAGTGATTCCGAAATTTATTGCAAAGTCTGTAAAATATCGTTAAAAAATTCCAAGAAAATGTCACTTAGCATCACAAACTCATAAACGGAAATTACACCCGTTGGAATCTGACAATTTGAACGAGGAACTCTGTGAAACTTTAATGGCGGCAAATATTCCACTAAATAAATTTAACAATTCCACCTTCAAAACATACTGGTCGAAATGTCCCTGACGAATCCACTTTCCGCAAATATTATGTTTCCAAGTGCTACAAGAAAGCAGTAGAACCAATTAGAAGCCATCCTTCAAGTACCTACGGATACCTACGGACGCTGTCTGGTAAATGTTGTAGCTGGTGTACTACATCCAACTATTCCATATAACGCATATACAATTGCAACGAAATTTATAAATACAGTTGATCTGGGAACAGTAGCTAAAACCATTTACGAGAATATGCACCAAATGCTTCATTCGGACGACAAATACAAAGAAAAAATACTTTTATTTGCATACTGCATATATGTTAAAAACAGTCAGACCATTAAAAGAAACACATCCTATGTGCTGCATATTACTTGTGTAGCACATGCTGTCCACAGAATCTGTGAATATATCAGGAACACCTTTCCGGAAGTTGATATACTTGTATCCGCTTTTAAAAAGTTTTCAGAAAAGTACCATTGAGAGTAGCTCTTTACAGGGATAAACTTCCACTTTGTCACTGCCTCCCTCTCCAGTAATAACTAGATGGGGAACATGGTTGGAAGCTACTAGTTTTTATGCAGAGAATTTCGATAGCTTACAAAATTTCGTTTAAATGACGATGTTCGAAGTATTTCTGAGTACAAGGAACTCATACAAATTTAAAAAATCAATTGTACTTTCTTCAGGAACACTTTGGAAATTTTCCAAAACTAATCACCTTGAGAACGTATTGCTAGTTAAGATTAATGCTCCTTTACGCCACTTGAACTACACAATGAACAAATAAAAATGTATTTCGTATTTTATAGATCACCACCCGTTTGTTCTCCAATTATATAAATAAAATTAAAAACCGTTTAAAAATACAACTTTTCAATAGTACCCCCATGGACAATGAGTCATCTGTCTTTCGTCTCCTGTCCCTAGTTATTATTATGTCTGCGCCTGTGGAGCGACTCAAGATGTTCAGCTGTCGATATTCGCCTAGAACAAGAAGGAAAACCACGAAAACCTACTCGGACAGCTTAGTTCTGGATCTAAACTCGGGACTGCCAGCATTATAAGCCAATGTGCAGATATTTAAATATGATAGAAATTTATATAACATTTGTATACAACTTTAACAACACACAATGAAAAGAGAAATGAAAAAAATTATTAATATTAAACAAGAAAAAAATTCAATTAACAACAGAAGTGACAAAAATCCAAGCAGTATATACTACAACTTAATAATATAAAGTAACGATCAATTGTTAGATAAATTCGCTGGTCGAGTCACTTATACTTTACTTTTTAAGTATACCCACAAGAAATAATCCAGAGGAGATAAATCTGGCGATCTGGGTGGCCACTCTATTGTCCCTCCCCTACTTATCCAATTATTTGGAAAAACTTCATCCAAATAAGCGCGAACAGGTAAAGCGAAGTGTAGCGGCGCTCCATCTTTAGAAGATTTAGAAGCGCGAATACGCCAAGAAATTAGAAACATTACTGTAGATGTCATCGACAACGTTAAAAAAGAATTTCCTAATCGCTTTGTCTATTATCTGATTGTTAGCAGTGCTCAATTTGACATTTAATTTAGTTGATTATGTTTTCATTTTTAATGTGTACAACAATATTACTTTAAAATTTCCTTATGTAAACATCATTCAAAATTACCTTGTCGTATGTATGATAATCTGCCCATTCTAATTCTGTAATAAAAAAATGGGTGTTTACATTAAAAATAAAATTATGGCGTCATATCGGTTTTAGGGTAATACCTATACCGTGTGCACAACGTCGAGCGATCGATGGATATATAAGTAATGAGTCTAGAGCTGAGGATGTTTGCGGTATAACCATGGTTATATCATGTAACCATAGTAATTTACTATGGTTACATGATATAACCATGGTTATACCGCAAACATCCTCAGCTCTAGTAATGACTGGCCAACTGCAAGTGGGAGGGGCTACATACGTTAAACTCCTACAGGGCGTATTTAATTGTGGTGAACTAAGAAAACGTTATGGTTGTTTATTAATAAATGATGTATCAAAATAAATATTCCAAATTAATAACTAATTGTTTAACAAACTACAAAAATATTTGTAGTATATTATTTATGGTTAATGTACGAATTTGGATATTTTATCCGACTACAGCGTTGCTTTTCGCACTATTAGTCATATGCCGGCTGTCAACGTCCCTACAATAACGGATACTTTTGTTTATGTCTCTTCGGCCATAATACTTTAAATTTAACATTTAAATTTAAATAAAATGATATAATATAGTTGAAAGTATCATAAAATACAATCCGCCGTAAAGTGCAGAGTTTTTGTTTACTGCATAATAATAATTCTTACCGGCGAAGCATCAGATATTTTCATCATTCATTTTCATAATCAATGATAAGTTTCATCATAGCTTCGTGGCTTGAACTTAAAAAATTCTTATTCAAATGAAAACACATAAATAATATAAAATTATGAAACAAAACCGTAACTCTTATCGAAAAAAATTAAAATAAAAAGTATTCTGTAATAGCATAAAATTTCAAAACAATAACGATTCTTGCAAGAATATAAATAAAGTGTTTACCAGTATAAATAAATGGTTTCCTTAAATAAACTACCTATAAAATATTAAATTTAACTAAAATACCTTTATTGGTAATAAATATTAATTATTAAATAAAAGAACATTCTAAAAAGAAAAACTAATTATTTAGTAAATGCTCAAATAAACCACCCTCTTGAGCCGTAACCCAATCGGTTATAAAAATTACGACGGACATTTGTTAACATTTCTATACGTACTCTACATACGGATGACAAGGAGCAACTGCAACTGAATCACCAGTCGCAAGCTTGTTTTCCGATTCAATATATTCGCCTTGCTTGAACACCATGAGCGACTGATAGGAATATTCAATGTGTTAGAGAGAGATTATTTGATTCGTACTTAGATCGTATGTAGAATGTGTTGGATAAAGAAATGTCGCGTATGGAACGCCCGTACAGTTAGACAGTAGAACAGATTGAAAATACTCTCTGAACCCTAACCACATAAACTCGCTATTCGTCTTCGTCTTACTACATTGTGGTAGATCAATCACTCGCCGGCGTTCATACGGTATATTTCAGTTTCACACAAGAATACTCTAAACTAAAAATAAAAATTGACGGGTCCCAGGGTTTTTTTTGGAAAACTTCCCTTAATTTTTATTGAATTAATACGCTACTTTACGAATGCACTATATATAAACGCCTAATAACTCGATTTGTAGAAACGGTTGCAGGTGGTTGACAACTGTTTCCATTTGACCCATTTCATAACAAAATTCATTCCATACCTATAATATTAGCATATTACCGACTAAATGTAATAAACCGGTAGGGACTGCCAGAGATTATTCTACGAACAAAATTAATGTGTAGTGTTTCAATGTGTATATGTGGTAATGACCAGCGCACGTGTGGACGAAATTTTCGATGCAAGCCCGAAGCGATACTACAAACATATGTAAAATTAACAGGGAACAGAGTTTCAATATGTTCCCACTTGTAACAAATATATTTTGCGAAATCTGTAAAACAATATTTGTACTAATACCTATAATCCATTTCGCTAATTGAACAATCTACTATTTACTATCTTTTATTTCTGTTTGAATCATCTATGATAGTAACTCTCAATATGAGGAATGTACAGCTACTTTATTTAAATAAAAGGATTTATTGACACTATTTACCGACGTAAATAATAAAAAATATAAGCACAAAAACTTTAAAACAAAATTGGAAAATATAATTTGCTTTGTTCAATAAACTTATGTGTACGAAAAAATTAAAACGAAGATCTATTTATTGGATTGTAGAATCTGAGACGAAATCAAAAATAATACAATATTTATTTATACGAGGGATAAGCGGAATTTATTGAGAATAAGAAAATCTTGTAGACTGAAAAAAAAATCGTACAGTGTTTATTTAGAGCTACTCTTTATCTGTCATTTGACGTTCTATTTGTTGAAGTTACATTTGTTATAACTCAGCTACTTAATTTTCAAAATTAAAAGAAAACGGAATTAACCAGAGAGCACTTTCGAATCATAATTTATTACGATTTTAAAAGAGGTTTAAGTGCTTATGAGTACAAAAGGAATTTGGATTCAGTTTTAGTGAACAAGCATATTCCTTGGCTACAATTTACGGATGGCATAAGAAATTTGAACGCCAAAGGAATTCTATTCAGCAGCAAAAAGGAGATTGTGCCCTCCTACTTACCGACAAAAACAGTACTGCTGTTAAAAAAATAATTGAATAAGACAATAAAGCCACTTATTCTGTAATAGAGCACTCAAGATTGGATCCTCAGTTGCTAAAACAATCATATACGATCACCTGCATTTTAAAAAAGTAGTAAGTCGTTTTGTGCCGCTTCACCTTTCTGACTTCCAAAAAACAGAGCGTGTAAGAATTTACCATAAAACCTTAAATGTCTTAAATAATGGCGGGCACCAATTTTTTTCGAAAATAGTGGCTGGTGACGAAAAATATATTCCCTTTTTTGACCTTCCTACTCGCCGAGAGTCGTGTATGGATTCACGAAGATGAGAAAACTCCTACAATGACTAAGAAGCAGCGAGCTATGGAAAAGGTTATGTATGCGGTATTCTTTAGAAGTACAGGCTTAGTAAATGCAATTATGCTAGGTGGACAGCTAAGTGGTACAGTGAAAAATGTTTGCCTGAAATGTTCAGTAGAGTTCCAGACAAGGGAATTATGCTCTATCATGATAATGCATCGTCCCATACGGGAGTTTTAACTCTCCAGTGTTTGGCTGGAAAAAATATGAAAGTAATAGAACATCCGTCGTACTCACCTAATCTAACAATGTGTGAGTTTTAGCAATTTTTTGGCTTACGCGTAAATTGCGGGATAGAAAGTTTTCGCCTGCAGAAGAGATTGACGCTTATTTTGAAGGTATTCCGAAAGAAGATTGGTTGGGCTTTCAAACAGCTTTTAAACAGTGTAAAGAAAGAATGGTCAAGCGTGTTATTACTAGACTGCGGAACAGACGCTATCCTCTAATGAGTCATGCAGGCGCAGAGACAGAGTCGGTTTCACTTAATAATAAGGTTGATTCAATATTCGCTCATAGCCCTGATTTTAATGTCCTGAATGGCTTCTATAGTAATGTTTAAAATACGGGAATCGGTAGATATATTAAATTTAAATATTATTATTTCTATGCGCCACTCACTAGCTCTGATGTTGAGCGAAGTTTTTCTATATTTAAAGACATACTTGTCCAGTAAAAGGACGCACGTTACAGAACAAAGTCTAGAATATATTGTAATAATTAATGTGAATAAAAAATTAATACTGGTAGCCATAACTTTGTGGTAATTCATTTTGAAAATAATATAATAAAATAAAACAATAACTTTGTTATACCACTTTATTCACATGTAATAGTGACCGCGGTTTCGACATACAATGTCATTATCAAACTGCAAAAGTTACAGGCCTACATAGATCTTATAAATGACACAAAAATATATGGGGGTGGTTTATGATGTTATTTAAAATTACTACTATATACTTAACTATTATATACAAAATTGGAAAAGAGGTGTATATATAAGATCCAACTGGTCGTTAAGAACAATATCTATTGTGTTGTTTTCGCTTTTAAAAATTTCAAGTGACTCTAAAAGATTTAATTTACGACCTTTCTCGGCCAAATGCAATATTTTATGATGACCAAACGTACGCCTTTCTGTAATAAGATGGTTTGCGAATGTTGAATCTGTCTTCTTTAGTTTAAATGACCTCATGTGTTCTTTTACCCGTATAATAAAACTTCGACCAGTCTGACCTATATATACACTTTTACACTTACACTTACAATCATTACAATATAATTTGTACACTCCTGATTTATTATTGATATATGTTTTGGAAAATAAGGCATCAAGAGATTTAATAAATTAAATTTTAATAACAAAGGTCACAAAAACTATTCATAGTAAACTAAATAAACTTCAAACTTCAGAAATAAATAGAAACTAAATTAAATTCTAGTAATGTAAAGAAAAATTTACTCTTACAAATAATAAAATAAATTGTTCATAATGAGAAATTAATTATATAATAACGGAAATTTATCCGTTTAAACTCATCGCCGTAAAATAATTGATGATGTTTGGAATATTTATAATTAGCTTGGTGAAACTTGAAATTTGTTCAATACGTTCAACACCACACATTCACCACAGAATCTTTTGCCGATCTGTTGTTTTGTCCACACATAACCACAATTTTTTATCTTTCAATTCTGCTTTAATTCTTCTTTCAACATAGTTACGAGCAGATGGCATAACGTTTCTTATCGATGTCCGACTTGGTAATGTATAATCCGAATACTTGCTCCAGAAGGCGACAAATGCTCTTTGGTCTAGCAAATTGAACGGTAGATTACATATAAGAAAACAAACACCTACATCAAATGTTAATTGTTCGCTGTATCGTTTGCCACGGATTGCAGAACAGTCTTTTATACTTTTTAGGTGGTGTTCACGGATTGGCGTTCACACTTCCAACTGCTGATACACGTCAAATAGTCGTCGCACCTTACACATTTAATTCTATCGCCTTCGTATTCTCGGCATACTCGCTATTACGTTTTCTAGTTTCTTCGAAATACGCCGTTTCCTAAATGTACCTAAATACGACATTTTCTAAGTATGTGTGTACTGACATGCACTCACAACGACCAGTGGAATAATACTGAACAAGTGTGCTTTGATATGGACACTTGAGTTTCCGTGCCGCGCGCTTCTCCCCTCTACATTGCTCTTGGCACTGCACTGGAAATTGTTCCTCTTTGCCGAGTCTACTGATATATTACCTTTAAAACGGTATATTGAAATTAAACATAAAGGACTAAGGCATGAAATAAATTTAATAACTAAATAAACTAATATAAATACAAATGTGAAAGAAGGAAATTCACTACAACTTAATTAATTAATAATAAATAGGTACCTTAAATAATTAGTTTCTTTCTCGGGGCGATAAATTATAAATAAATACAAATTTTTAAAAACCGACGTTTTTCATGTACCTAGTAATTATGTCATCTAGTACATATAGCTATCTACATAGAATAGAATAGTGAAAAGCCTCCTTTTTATATCTTAATTAACAAATAAATATATCTACCTTTTAAATTATTAGGTTATCGATAAGTTCTTATATCTTTTACACCTAATGAAATAAATAACTAGTTTCTTTTAGTTAATGAAATTCTTAGCTTGCGTATTATTTAATACTACTTACTATTAATTTCTTTAAGATTACTTTTACTCCAGTAAATGATTCTAGTCAAAAATATTTTATTAAAGTTAATTTATCTTACTATTTATTCGGTGTGTATTTTGTAATATATAAATTAAATTGAAATGGTCAAGTATTTTTAGAATAGGCTATATAACGAGCCATCGAAAAAATTCATAATTAGAGAAGACTGTGAAATTGGGTTGGTGCTTTAACCACTTCCACATAATGACATTTATTATTTGACATTGAAACTATAAGTTTCTGTCAAATTTTTCAAAACTCTTATTAAGAAAATTGTTTGTGTTTAGATGTAAACGGACAACATTTTCAACAACTTCTGTAGCTATATGTAAATTTTGATTATGATTTCGATATTAAATAAATTATTTGTTTTCTTTTTTGTTGTAGTATCATTTCAATGCCATAACCTTTTTTTACAATGAAACTGTCAAGCATCAAGTATTGTGTCATTGTGTGGAAGTGATTAAAGTACCAACCAAATTTCGCAGTCTACTCCAATTATGAATTTTTTCGATGGCTCGTTATTACATTCAGTCAGGCACCTGTTTTTGTATACGTTTGATTAGTTTACATACCAATTAACTATCGTAGGTGTTCTTTAGTCGGAATGCCACTGGATGTGGGTTAGACTGGTCGATTTCTAGGAAAGGTATCACAAGCTTTTTAGGTCCTTGGAATATAGGTTCACTTATAAGTGTGGAAAATTCAGGACTGAGGATAAATCTTCGTAGGCAAATCTTTAAGTTCTGTTCAATTTTATTATTATGTAAAATTCCAACGGTTTCTTATGATATAAATTAATAAATTTGGTAGTCATTTTCAAATCGCCTTCTCTTCAAAATCGTACCCGCGCTATAATCTATTGCTTTTATTATTTGTTCTAACTCGGAATATATTGGGTGTTCCACAAAAGTTTCCAAAGTCTATAACATCTTTATTTATTATCTGATTTTAATGACCCATACATCAAATTGAATGGTTTCGGAGACTACAAACAGCAATGCGAATTATATTTTTGTCACACATAATTTACCAGAAACGTGAGTTAATTTTTCTATCTCAAAGTGAACTTTTTCTTTCTTGATTTTTCTAAAAAAAAATTTTACAGATTCTAGTAAAGTATTACAGATCATTATTTCGAATATTTTATAACGCACATTTTATTTATGTGCCCGAAGAACAGTGCCTTGTATTGTACATCGGGGCACAGGTGTGCGAATGATGTAATCGTACGATGGAACTTCGTTGATCGAGACGCGTCCCCCCTCTAACCCTGCATGCAGGTCGCGTCTGGCTTGACTTCACTTAAGTTTAGTATATCGATCTCTGCGATCGTATATGTGGAGCGCCACTTATAGTTATCGTAGGATTTGTGAGTTTTGAGGAAAATTAAACTGATTAAATGGATTTCATGTGGCCGCACTTGATTAATTATTCCCAAGAAAAACTTCGATCATTGCACGTCGTCTGGGTTGTGATTTGTTGCATCCTTGCACATCTAAGATAAGAGAAGCGGCGCCATTTTGCGGTTTTCTAATTCATCGTTCCGTTAATATGTAGATGTTTTGCTAATATATATATTATATAATATCGCAGGGTCCCCGTCACCGGTATCTAATTACTAGTTGTCGTTTCAAGCAACCTTTAGCTGCCGATCATAGCCTGAGGTAGGAAGTACTGAGAGAGGTGAGAGATAGAAAGATGCGCCGTCGTCTCCAGGATATCATTAACTTACACGCCAAGAGCCGAGTTCTATTTATATTATTTATACCATTTGAAGTAGCTAGATATTTATTTAATATTTTTTGTTTGTTATACAACATTTTTCAAAAAGAACTTCATCTCAGTAGGCACTGAGTAACTAGTACTTGCTAATTATTATAAGCCACTTTCCTTTTATTTATAATTAACTATTTATCTAATGTCATTTTAGCAATTGTCATTTTGTGTCTATAAATATAGTTTTTTCTAACAAATATTTTTTTTTGCTTAATAAACAATATTACTAAATAATGTTACACATTGCAAGAAAATATTTTTATTATTGAAGCATATTTCCAAAGTGCACAGTTTCTAAACGGAGAATGGCAATATTCATACGCGGAATGTAAGGAATGTAAGTTTCGTATAGTCGTTGAGAAGTTTTGGCTACAGGATATATGTTAAAAGGCAAATGTTCTAGTAGACCATGTACACAGCAAAATATTGTTGAACACGTAGAAAACCTTGTTGGAGAAAACCCACATATATATCAGTTCGTCGTTTATCAGTTCAAACGAACGTATCTTCTAGTACCGTTCATAGAATTTTGAAACGTCGTTTACATATTGCTATGGATTTTGCCTTAAATAATATTTAAAATTTAATTAAAAATAAATGTACAGATTTTTTGAACTTATGTGTATATCCGATATGTATTTCATGTGTGAGATAAAAAAAAAACTAGTTTTTATTCGAGGTCGATTTGTTCGAGAAACCTTGGTGAATTCGGGGAGACCAAGTTTTGCTTTAACACGAGAACGTTGTGTTGATTGAAATATATAAATTTAAATTAGTTCGGGTTGTTTTTTGAGTGTGACCATTGTTGATGGTATTTAATATTTAATCCCCGATAATTCTAGGAGATTGTTATTCTCGCAATTTTGATTTAGTATTTGATTAAACAACGTTTTGTCGTAAACGTGTCTCCAATAAAAAATTTTTATGTAAGTAGAATTATATTCTTAAGACGTCTTACTTAGAAGAGCTTTTAAAAGGGTATTTCAAGTGTGTTAAAATAATTAGTTAAGAGTCTTAATTAGTAGAAATAAATAATAGAGTATTTTTAAATTTCTATGTAAAAAAATATAACTGAAAAATTTTGCTCGTTTGGAAGTCAAGGGTATTTTTTGTTACATGTTATTGCGCATGTGTAAAAATTTTGAACGTGTTTCAATAAATATTATACAGTGTGGTTCTCTGGGGAGAAATTAATAATAAATTTTATTATGTAAATGGGATTTAAGTAAAACACTTATATTAATTTCCAGTATATATTACACTTTATTATATATTAATAAACAGATAACATGTTTCGCTACGATGTAGCTTCTTCGGATCTTATATTACTACTGAACACGCTCTTCACAAATGTATGGCTTTTTTCTAAACTATTTCAATGGGTTGCACTTGTCTACATTAGAATCGTCTCTTACCGATATATCGTCTAAAATTATTGCTATTTTAATATTTAATGAAACCAGTTTAAAAGTGGGGAATTATTAAGGTCTAATTGGTCATTTAACAATATATCTGCATATTTAAGTTTATTTATTTCTAAGGATTCCAATAAATTTAACTTTAATCCTTTTTGTTGTGACTGTAAAATTTCGAAATCTTTATTGAAACTATGATTATCTTCCAACAAATGAATTGAATAATTGGAATCTGTCTTTTTGTTAATAAAACTTTAAAAATGTTCCGTATTCTTTTCTCAAAGCTCCTACCAGTTTGGCCTATGTATGTTTTAGGGCACTCTTTACATGTTAGTTTGTAGCGAAACATGTTATCTATTTATTAATATATAATAAAGTGTAATATATACTGGAAATTAATATAAGTGTTTTACTTAAATCCCATTTACATATAATGGATTTCCAGCAAGTATCGGCCGATTCAATTAAATTTTATTATTTTTGAGATAAGATTGTTCGGATTAATTTAGAGGAAGTTTTAATCCACTTAGCTGTCAATATACAGTGGATATATTTTACCTCATTGTGTCATTGATAGATACAATATCTTTATACTTATAAAGATAGATTTTTTTTTCTTTTTTGATTTTTTTTTTGTATTAAATATTCATTTAAATTTTATCTTGTGCTCGTTTAATTTCATATACCTTTACTGCTCATTTATTAAAATATAAGTAACTCAGAAAATATATAATAAGTCAATATAAATGTTGTGATTTATTCACTGGCGCCAGACTTATATTTTGTAGTAACAGTCACGTCTTTCCGATTGGAACCCGAGAAATGAGAAGTCTCAATTTTTGGAAATCAACCGGTTGAGTATCCTAGTTGGGAAGATTATTTGTGGATGGTGGCAAATTTATTCTACAAACCACTATTCATAGCAATATGTATCCATACAAAGTATCAATTGTTACAACAGATCTTACATAGAGATCAGGCTAGTAGACTTAATTATTGCAACTTCTTTCAAGAAAATTTAAATAATGACGAAATTCTTAATGTAAGTTTTTTTTTACTGATGAAGCATGATTTCATTTAAGCGGGTTTGTAAATAAATTAATTACAGAACATGGTCTATAAACAATCCAGACAATCACATCGAAGTTCCTTTACATCGTGTTAAAGTTGGAGTATGGTTAGCTGTATCTGGTCGTAGAAAAATAGGACCAATACTTTTTCACAATAACATTAATAGCCAACGATACCGAGAACAGTTATTAATACCATTTTTAACTCAAGTGCAACGAGACGAATAATTAATTGTGTGTTACTTCCACCAAGATGGAGCTACTGCACATACAACTCATGAAAATTTAGCGCTATTTGAATAGTACTTCCCTCGTCGTGTTACAAGCAGAGGTGTTTGGCCAATAAGGTCACCAGATCTTACTCTTAGCTTTTTTATTTTCGGATTCTTAAAAAATTAAGTATACAAGATTGTTTAAATTAGCAAACTAGTAGTACTTTTAACGCTCTTTAAGATGGAAGAATTAAAAAAACAAATGAGCATCGCGTTTTCGAGTGTTCCCGAAAAATATGTTTTTTTTTCAAATGGAAACCCCTGTATATTATATCATTTTCTGTTAGAAATTCAATTTTTAAACAAAAAATCTTATAACAACTTTTTTACTGGGATTAAAAACACTTGAGTTATAATGTATAAACAAAAACAGCTAAATAATTTTTATAAACTTTATTTTATACATAAACATATCATTAAAAGAAAACAAAAATCACTGATTTTTTCATAGAAGATGTTCAAAAATACCACCTTGTTGTTCAATACATTTTTGAACACGTTTCTGAACTTGTCGAACTGCTTTGAGTATGGTCCTACCATCTACTTGGTTTATCATTTCACTAACTGCAATTTTTAGGGCGTTTACGTTTTCGTACCTTTGCTTATAAATCTCTGTCTTTAAATAACCCCATAAAAAAAAATCAAGCGGTGTTAAATCTGGCGATCGGGGAGGCCACTGAATAGGACCATTTGTTCCTATCCATGAAGTGTTAAAAATAGTATTTAAAATTTGATGAGTACCTCTGTAGTTGTGCGCAGGTGCGCCATCCTGCTGAAAATGCAGATTCTGTCTACTTATGAGATCAATATCGTCTAAGAAATTATTCAAAATTTCAGTCAAAAATTCTATGTACCTTTCACCAGTAAGAGTGCCCTCATAAAAGAAAGGACCAACAATCCTTGAACCAATTAAACCGCACCAAACATTAAAACTGTAACGGACTTGCGGGCGTCTTGGATGTACTAAAAGAAGATTTTCCTTTGACCAGTAATGATGATTTTTTGTATTGTACATTCCAGAATTTGAGAAATTTGATTCATCGGTCCATAAAATATAACGAAAGTTGTTTACATTTTGGCGACAAAAGTTAAGATACCAGTGGCAAAAAAACATTCTTCTCTCTGGATCCCCTGGCAAGAAAACTTGAACTGGTTTGTACTTATAAGGAATGAATTTGTGTTTCTTCAGAATCCTATGCACAGTACCGTGACTCAAATCAGATTCCTTGATAATATCTAGTATGGAATTCTCACGGTTGGCCTCAAAATATGCAAGAACTAGAATTTCCGTGGCCTCGCTTATTATTAAAGTCCTTCTTGTTCTTGTTTTGGCAAAAACACTATCATTGCCTCTAAATTTTCGGTACAGTCTCAGAGAAAATTGCTCATTTGGTTGTGTTCGGAGTGGATATAATTCAGCGTACTGTTCTTTTGCCCTCCTAGAGGATTTTCTGCACACTAAATAAGATTCTAACATATCACACTTTTCTGCATGGGTAAAAATCATTTTTTTGTCAAATTAATAACTAGCAAAATGAAATTTATGAGTGAAAGACCAATAAAACTGTACTAATATTTGACGTTTACTAGAAAGAATTAACGTCGTTATCATAGAAACATAGAAATGCACTTGACTTAGCTGTTTTTGTTTATTCACTATAACTCAAGTATTTTTAATCCCAGTAAAAAATTTCTTATAAGATTTTTTGTTTAAAAATTGAATTTCTAACAGAAAATGATATAATATACAGGGGTTTCCATTTGAAAAAAACATATTTTTCGGGAAAACTCAAAAACGCGCTGCTCTTTTTTTTTTAATTCTTCCATCTTAAAGAGCGTTAAAAGTACTACTAGTTTGCTAATTTAAATAATCTTGTATCTTTAATAATAACAAAGTTACCAATGGTGAACACTTAATTTGGATTGCCCTGTATAGACAAGAATGGATACCTTAAATGATTTTATGAATACAATTACAATTAAATATAATGAAATAAACCAAATGTATTGCAGAATATATTTGACAACATGAAACGCATGCATGCATTACGCATTCAGCAGAATGGTGACCGTTTTGAGCAGAAGTTATAAATTATAATAATTAAAATTTTTACAAATTAGTTATTTACATTAGTTGCTTGATTAATATTCCATCTTTAAAGTTTTCTTGTTAAATAAATTAATAATTTAATTGTACTTGTTATTAATTTCATCGCCATATCTCTCGATGATAAATTTTGACAGTGACAGATAGATAACCTTCATACCATTTAACCTATATCCACATTTCAAGAATGCAGAACATCATAATTTATAGGAGAAATTCATGGACAACTAGATGTAATTCTTTGTGAAACACGTTATACTACTCTTTTGTAAACGTTCTCATAAGATCTCAGCCAACGTAGATATATTATTTTCCTGTTTTGCTATATAGGATACTGTATGTTAATATATATACCGACACTTTCAAAAATTTTGAACCTGTTATTATTTAGAATTTTGACGTACAACTTAACATTCTGTGCATTTGTTTATAATAGACACAATTTAAATATATACAGGACTTCACCTCCTTCACTCAAATTTTGACACTTGATATATTTTCGACTTGTCTATATTTTTATTTTCGACGTAAACGATTATAATAAATATTGTTATTATATCTTATTTGGTTTTCTTTTATTGCATTTAGCTTCCTGGGATGCAACCGGGTTATACGTGGATACGCTATCGCATCTACGTCCTCCGCGTAACGTATATTTACTTATGCAAGTTGCCTACAAAATACTGTGGCGTCCTTTTTAAATATGTATCAGTTAGTCTAACCCCGTTTAGTCAAGAATCGCACGGCCGTCTTCACTGAGTTGTAGCCATGGTACTGGTCGGTTGACTTGTATTTTTAACTGCAACTCGCCTACTTAAGGTAAGTCAGAGGAGGGCTATTGGATTCAGGTAAAATTTAGAAAAACCAGTTTTCGCGAGTTTTGTTGCTTGCACGTTGTGTAGGAGGCAGACCTAACAGAAACACACTTGGATAAAGAAAAATGGAAGAAAATCAGAGTTTTTGCAAATTTTTGTCTCTCACAGTGGACCATGAGTAGGTGTAGGCAGTTGCACACTGACAAGTTTAAGAAAATTGAAGGCGAACATTATAGCTAAATGGTTACCGATTTAGAACAATAGACAAACGATGTATTATAATGGAAACTTCAAGGATACAAGAATTACGCCAAGACTATTTAATCGACATGAAAAAATTCCGAGCTTAAAAGCGGTTTATTTGTTACGGGCGAAACTTGGTATGACACTCACAATACCATAAAAAAGGTTGAATTAAGAATTCACAGGCATGTTTATTAGACGTACCGCCCTTCCAAAGTAAAAAGAATTATTATTTTACATGCTGGTGCTCAAAGCGGTTGGGTCGGGGAAGTGTTACTTTCGAAAAAAAAAAAAAAAATTGGAATCTTAACTATCACGAGCATATGATACTACCATTATTTGTAGAGTGGTTTCAGAAAAGTTTCTTACGAGTATTACCCAACAGGAATATCATTTTGTCATGGACAATGCTTCATACCATTCATGACAGGTGAAGAAGCTACCATATTCGAACAGTACGAAAGTTGAAACATCGGAGTTTTTACAAGAAAAATATAGTTATTATGAAAATACCTATACAAAAAGTCAATTATTTTGTCTTTAAAACAAAAACCTTCGAAAAGGAATACGTTGCAGGTAATATGGCTACAGTCACAGAACACACTGTTTTACGGTTGCCGCCATACAATCCGATCGAGTTAATTTGCAGTCAATTGGAAGAATATGTTCGCCGCACTAACAATCGTTCCAAATTTAGCAAAATAGCTTTAGTAAAATATATAATAATGAATATTCATCAAGAATTTACAATTAATTTCAGCACCGACTTTGGTAATGTCCAAAGCATGTGAAAATGTTTTCTTAAGTGTGATATTTTTCTTACACGTCTTTTCAAGTAGTGTCTGCCAGGCACTTCATTAATATTAGATTATTATTAACATTACCAATTGTTATGTATATATATATATATATATATATATATATATATATATATATTAATTATATATATAAATATATTGTAAAGCCATTTAAGATTGACCGGCGGAAAATATGCGAACTATATCCCCAAACACATGTACACTCTTGCCAACAATTTCTATATGTCAATAGTTATCGTTTCGTATAATCGTTGGTTGAGGTTAATATTCTTATTACTTTTCGTTTTTTGTTTTATGTTATCATTCTATTTAATACTACACCCATTAACGCACAATTATTATATGAGCTATATCATTTGTCTTTCTTTTAAGGGAGTAATATAGTACTTTTAACGTTCATAACATTAATAAATAAATAATATTGTTTTAATATATTACAGTTAATATGGCTAAAAGGAAATCAGAGAAAAGTAATGAGTGAGAAGTTCTCACTTTATTACAAATTATTATTAAATTCTGCGAGGAGGAAAAAGCCGCAAACGCATATTCTTTTACTGTTGATAAGTTTATAGATTGTGTAACAGCTATAACAGAGAAATCTGGGAAAACAATTCGACGAATTAAACTAAAGATACTCAGAGTTGGTGAATCATAACAATTGACACAACTAGAACCTCAATGTTTCGAGGTGTACAAACAAATGTTGGTGCACCTCAAAAACGTTCTCCTCGTATTATTGTAGATCACATGGATAAGTAAAGTTTTAAAATTTTATGTACTATCGTGAGCAAAAAAAAGTGGTACAGTAGTGAAATTATTTGTAAAGTCAATTTTTAAACATTTTAGTATTGTGACGTTGCTAAGGTACTTAAAATCGTAGTAACGTGCAAAAGTCATTTTTGACACTTACACCTATCTGTATATCAACGTAACGGGTGTTCAGAAACATTCGAAGTCAAGTGGGCTCTGAACAAAAAATCGTATATCTTTACTTATGTATCTGATTTGTAATAATTATTAAATGTCAACTGTTGTCTGTCAAAAATTGTCAGAATCTAATATCGAAGATACTAATTTATATTTTTTAATTTTGAAAATGGTATTTACTAACGTACACAAAGGTTGAAGCATATTTTCGAAATGGTCAAAAGATCGATGGCCAGTGGAAGTACATATTCAATTCAAGCTTGTTTGGAAGAATTTCGAGATGAATTTCCTAACCTTGCTTTTGATTATAATACTTTTCAGTGTACACTAATCAGAATTGTTCCACTTTTTCGACAAACTGGTAGTGTGGGACGCCAAGAGGGTGGTGGGCGACCAAAAGTCTGGACAGAAAAAGTGATTGGGAATGTTAGAGAAATAATGACTGATGCCCCTAAAACTTCAGTAAGAACTCTTGCTCAACAAACCGGGTTGTCAGTTGGTTCTTGCCATAAAGTTTTAAAAGAAGATTTACAGTTATTCCCATATCGTATAACTTGTTTGCAAGAAATCCACGATATTGATTATCTGCGACGAGTAGTATTTTGGGAATGGTTTACAAATAATTTTAATGATGATGTCCTAGACAAAACTTTCTTTTCAGACGAAGCATCGTTTCATGTTAGTGGATATATTAACTCGCAAAACATGAGAATGGTGAGTGATACAAAGCCCAATAATTTTTATGTTGAAGCTCCTTTACATCCTCAGAATGGTGTTTGGTGCGCTATAAGTAGAAGAAGGATTATTGGTCCAATTTTTTTTAATGGTACCTTGACTGCAGAAAGATATCGACAGGAAATACTATTGCCTTTCTTTAATCAACTTCGCGATGATGAACTAGCTTTGGGATACTTTCAACAAGATGGTGCTAGAGCTCACACAGCGGGGGAAACAATGAATATGTTACAAGAAGTGTTTGGAAATCGTTTAATTAGTTTGAACAGCGATCATGAATTTTCTCCAAGATCTTGTGATCTTACACCGTGTGATTACTATTTATGGCCTTTTTCACAAATTAAATTTATCAAGTACCAGTGCAAGATTATATAGATCTCCAAGACAGAATTATAAAGAAAATTAGTGAAATTAGAAATAGTCCCATACTGCAAAATGTATTTAGTAGCATTCGGAGGAGTGCGTAAAATGCTTGGAAGAAGGTGGTGCACATTTTCAACATCTTTTATAATTATGGTCATTATTGTTGGTAATTTATACAATTACAATTTATGATATTTATTATAAGGTTGTAATCTAAGAACTCTACAAACAATTTATTTGTTTCAAATTTATTTTAAGCCATTTCTTACAATAATTTATTGAATGTTAATATATTAAACTAATACGATAACTAGATACTATTGTCACTATAAGATGAATAAAACCTTTACTTGTAAAGTTATTTCCTCTTAATTCTGCATTGTATTTACATGCATGTTACTACAGATTAGATGAGCTTTATTACACAAGAATGAATAGCATATTAATTGGATTATGTAATTTTTTCCAGTTATCGCATGAAGAGGTGCTATTGTTCAGCAAGAATTCTCTAAAATATCAAAATACTACATTTGAAATTTGCAAATTAATTACTGTTACCTTCTAAAATCATTATTTGACTAGTTTATATTAATTAATATGGCATATTAAAGTAATATATTTCGACCTAAACTGACATTTGCGTGTATGATAACCTATAAAATTGTATTAAGTAAATGTATCAATCCTATATCAGACATGACTTCAATGACTACTTTGACTTCGAATGTTTCTGAACACCCGTTATATGTTATTTGATACTTATAGGTTATTTAAATATTTAAATTTGACGCCTACATCTAATATATATATCTACATTCACGCAGCCTAATTTAATCCGATTAAAATATGACTGTACCACTTTTTTGTTGCTCACGATAGTACCATCGGGAGCATATAAATTTGAAGGACAACAGTTTTCTATTGTATACTAGACTTGTATATAGTCGTGATTGATCTTGATACAGTTGACATATTAATATATTAATATCATGCAATGAAACTGACACGTTCTTGTCAAATTTACAAGTCCTAAAACTTCTAACTTTTGTAGATGTGTACTTCGAAATAAAATACATTCTCAATATACAGTCAATAAAACTGTACCCACACCAGAAACTTTGTATGAATTTATTGTACAAGGAACACGGTTTAATGGCGGCAAAGAAAGATTACGAAAGCTTCTGATGGATATGGGTTTTAAATATATGGAAACTAAATCTAACATAAAATTATTGATGGAGCGTTTTGATATTGTAGCATGGTGACCTCGTTATCTACGTTTTCTGAAGAATAATGATGATCTGAGAAAATTAAAGACCTGTAATTTATTTGGACGAAAGTTATGTACTATCGTGAGCAATTGAAAGTTAACACTTTATTATGTTGGCATGTCGAAATTTCAAAATTTATCTAATGTATACAGTACTTTTGAAGTGTCAGTGTCAGCATTTAATCATAACATAAATGACATTAGCTTGACAATTTGGTAAAATTTACGCAGCTATTATAGTGCGTTTACTTTCAATTGCTCACGATAGTACATTAAAATTTTACAGTTACAAAATGTTGGCAAAGCTCTGAGGAGCAAGAAATATTAAAGAAAGATGGTGCTGGACAAAGATAATAGCTCATTGTGTAGGTTCCATGGGATTCATCGAAAATGGCCTCTTATTGTTTAAATCAAAAACTAAAAGTGGAGACTATAATGACGAGACGAATTATGATTGAACCAATTTTTTAAGTGGTTTAAAACACAGGTAATACCGAATTTACCAAATAATAAACTAACAAAGCGGCTAATACTTTATCAAAAAAGCATGACATAATATACAAATAGTAAAAATACCTCCTCTACCACAATATGCCATTGATGAATATGCAAAATCCAAAGACTATACAGTGCCACCATATAACTGTGAGTTAAATCTCATTAGAATGGTATGTAGTAGGTAAAGAGAAAAATTTATTCGCACAATTTAGGGCAGGTCAATATGGAAAATTTGATTAGAGAAGCAATAAATGAAATAACACCATTCCCATATTAAAAATATTCAATAAATTAATATAAGAAAAGATAAGTTCCTCAACGATGATCTAGAAACTATAATAATAAGACTGGATAATTCAGAGGGCGATGATGACTGCTTTTTTTTATTAGTTGTTTAAATGTTCTTTGGCAAACATTAATTTTAAATGCAATTTTAAGAAAAACCTTTTCAAATTCTGTATGCTTTAAATAAACTTTATTACATATTTTCGTTATTTCTTTACGCACATTTAAAACGATATATAACCACAAGGTCTAAAAGAGAGAAAAAACATGTATTACAAATAGTAAAATCTTAATTATAATGCAATCATGTCGAATGTTAAAAGCTAAACCACATAAGCAAAAATATGGACTAAAACCTACAAATTAAAAAAATTATGGTTTAGTACAAATATAGATTCAATGATTTTCTTTGCATTATCAAAAACAACGTCAAATTGGTAAATTAATAAATGTTCTTTTATAAATATAAAACATCCTGTTTATTTACAAGTTACGTCAAAAATCATAAATATAATTCTTTTAAAATATAAACATTAACATAATTTCATCACGATGTTTATATTTGACACCTTAAATTTTTTACTCACACTGTACCATTCAAACTTTACCGGTGAATCTTAAATGATTTTACTAGTGCAAATCATAATCAGGATTGTATAATAAATATGCATTTGACAATTATATGTTGTAAAACATAAAGGAATTTTTTTTTTGTTTACAAAATAAATAATATATAACCATATATTTCTGCGTTTGTGCATTTTAACATATTAAGAACTCATATTTATATAAATTTGTGTTTAATTAATATGTATAGATTTACAAATGATCGCACGAATATTAGAAAATACACCCCTGCACATCTAACCTAAATCCCATTTATATTATTGTTAGCTGATCGCACTCTTACACCAGGGGTTGCTATAACGATAACATACCTTCTATTTAGTCAAATTAAAATAAGTGAAAACGAACTATACAAATAAAATAAGAATATTAAAAAATATATTTAAAAGTTAGCCACCACCTAAACAATCCTCCCCCTCCTTCCGCTCGTTCAACTGTCATTTAATACCATTATATTTTCTTGGGTTCCTTTTTAACATGGGAGTTAAGGATTTGTAATCTGACTTCTGCCTTATTTAATACGGAGAGAGCATATATGATTGTCCTGATCCTACACCACTTTCCACAGCGCGTATATCAATAATTTCATCGATTTTTCCATGTGAAGTTAGCGTCTTAGTTGTTCCTAGTGGATTTCACTAAGTAATATCATTTTCTGTTCACAGTCGTACGCCAGCTGTGTTTCTATCGATTAATAGTTATTATTTTTGCGCAAAATTTGAAAAAAAAAATGCCGTTTACGCTAGACCACAACCAATTTATTTTGAAGGCGTACTTTAGAAACTGTGTACATGGAGCTGACGGATAATGCGTGTTCAGTGACCCATTGTGCAAATGAATTTGTCAAACGATACCGCGGTTTAGGAATCGACTATGATTATTTAATGCGGCACATTCCCAGGATTGTGACCTACTTTCGATCAACTGGAAGCGTTTGTAAGGGCAAATCATCGGGTCGTTCATCTGTTATGACGGAAGATGTTATAGAAGATGTACCTACATGTACCTACATAGTCCTACGAAACTACTATGGCTCAACAAACAGGTAAACATATGCATTAAAATGTTTGTGTATAATGTATCAGTCATTTTTCCTTGTTACTTATAGGTTTGTCATATGGAACAACACGTAGCATTGTTAAACGGAAATTTCATTGCCATCCGTACAAGGCGTCTTTTGTGCAAGAGTTGTTCCCGCTCGATTTTGAGAAACGTGTTGAGTACTGTCAATGGTTTAATTTAAATTTAAGGTCCGGCGATATATTGGATATAACCTTTTTTTCAGATGAACCGTGGTTTCATTTAAGTGATTATATAAATTCACGGAATTTTAGGATATGGTCGGCTGAGAACCCGCATGTATTTCATGAAACACGATTACATCCTGTAAAAATAGGAGTATGGATTTTGCAATGTCTAGAAGACGAATCATTGCCATTGCGAATTGGCCCTATTTTCTTTGAAGAAACTGTTACTGCAGTTACTGCGTTATCTTTGAGGGCCAGGGCCTTCGGAACGTGGAATTACTGATCCCGTACTAGATACACGACTCTCACAATTGTTTTAGTCCCAGGAAGACGTCGATTCTGGAAATGTTCTGCGTAGTTGGTTGCTATTGCGAACGCATAGCGAAGACTATGTCCATACTAAATGTAAATCTCAGCGTGGTACCTATGTAACGGTGGATCCTCGTATTGCCGTCCGTATATCAACTACAACAGGGCCGGACTCGAATAAAGAAAAATCATTTTCTCGTTACTTCGTGAACATTGGACCGCGACTTTTTGTATGAAGGCATTACTCATATGATGTATTTTTCACATGGAGGTTAACGGAAGGTCAACTCCATACCAAAACACTACTAAGGGAGCTGGACGGAAAGTTTTCAGCCAACCTAGTTCGTAGTAACCAAAAAGAAATTAAAATAATTTCCGGGTTAATAACCGGACATTGTCCTTTAAGGAAGCATCTGTACAGCATGGGCTTGGTTAGCAAGCACTGGTGTAGGGGATGTGAAAAACAGGAGGAAGCTAGCCTTCATGTAATATGCACGTGTGAGGAACTAAAGGAACTCGGACAGAAATATCGGGAGAGATCTATTGGATCCTTCGAGTGTACTCAAACTTCTCCTGAGGAGGATAGTGACTTTTATCGAGGGCACAAGACTAACAGAGTTGAACTGAGATCTATTGAGGATAGTACAAAGAGCAGTGTGCTCAAGCGCCTGGACGTTCTGGCGTGCAACCCAAAACAGAAGAACAAGAAGAAGATGTATCTTTCACCTCTTTTTGTATTTGTCGCTATACAAAATTAAGGACATATATATATATATATATATATATATATATATATATATATAAATATAATATCTTCGTGACCTTGGTATGATAAGGTAAACTTAATAAGTCGGCGATTAAAGGTCTGGTTTACTTCAAAGTATATATATTTAAAACAACCCTACATGTTTCGGCAATATATTTATATTTTGTATTCCCTTGACAAAGGCGTATTGCCGAAACATGTAGGGTTGTTTTAAATATATATACTTTGAAGTAAACCAGACCTTTAATCGCCGACTTATTAAGTTTACCTTATATATATATATATATATATATATATATATATATATATATTTATATATGTATATTTATATATATATTATAATGAAATGTTGATTAACTTATTGAAAACACTAGCTTTAATTTGTTACATTTCGTAACACGTACGATATCGTAATATCCTCGAAGAATTTGTGAACGAGTTGCATGATGATGAATTGAGAGCAGGGTATTTTCAACATGAAAATTGTACTGCTCACACAGCTTACGGAACAAGGAAATACATTCAACAATTTTACGATGCTCGTGTGATTTGTTTTGGCACATGGCCTGCTAGATTACCGGATTTAACTCCACTGGATTACTTTTTCTTCAATCACTTAAAATACATTATATATCGAAATCCATTGCATACATTAAAGGGAGCAATAAAAGCTGCAGTGGATAATGTAACCATTGAATAATTTATAAATGTGTTCGAAAATATGAAAAGAAAAGTGTATGCATGTTTAAATAACAATGGAACTCATTTCGAACAAGAACTTTGAAGTGCGTGATGAGACTGATGACTACCAGTGCTTGGTTAAATGCTTCTCGCTTGAAAACTCAAAATGTTTGGTGTAAAATGTTCTCTATACGCCGTTCACGATTCTAAGACGTGCACGTCATCAATGGTGTCAAAACAATGTTGCGAAATCATTTGCAAAATCCATTAGCAAAACCGATTTGTTTACATTTTAGGTTAGGATAGTAAATGCTTATGTCAAACTTGCAATATTTAGGTTATAATTTATAAATAACCGAATTTATTAGTTCTCTTACAAAGTTATCAAACAATAAAAACAGGTGAAAACTTGATAAGTATTTAATAATAAATAAAATACTAAAGACATTTGTGCTACCTGTGTATAGTCCAAAAAAAATGAAAGCAGCAATATTTGGTAATTCCACTGGCGCTCTTCTTAGAACATCTTTTTTATAATAGAACCCAATGTTCCGCAACACTTTCCATGAAGATGTTTTACCGCCCATAAAAATATCCCTTTCAACAAGTGTAGTATTTAAAAATGTTAGAGCAATATGTTGCTCTATAATTATAGTCAGGCGCGGCCCATGATAACGTACTGTAGGGGCACGTACATTGCAGCAAGTGCCTCGTGTGTTTTCGGTGTTTACTAAGAAAAGGCTACAGTTAGTACACGGGAATACACAAAGCACTCGCATCATTGTACGTGCCCAAACAGTACGTCATCCGAGCCGCGCCTGAATTATACCACAATTATATTATAATACAGTCAATTTTCCAAATATCTTACTATTTCTGTAATCTCATAGACAACATTTCTTATAGCACATTCAGCGAAGTAATCAATCTCCACTATAAGTTTCTTTTTGTCATGTTTCCATTTGGAGCAGTAAATTGCATGTCCTTTTTGTATTTCCGAGGAAATTCTGCTGACAGATGTCATGTTTACTCCTAAAACTTTTGCTGCACGCTACAAAAGAAGTGCAATATGTAATATGAAATTATAGTAAAATACAAATACGATTTTACTTCTCTCACAGTTGATAAAGGCAAGCGATCATTATCGCGTTCTGCTTCACAGTTTGAAATAGCAGAAACGCTTTCAGCATTTCAAACCTAGAGTAAACAAACACGCCTAAAATATGACAGAACGATATGTGTCAACACTGAACATTCGCACCAACATAAATATGCATTCGCAATGATGTTGATATATAAATATTATACTTCATTTCTTGTTTTTGTGATGGTGATCCCGAAAATACTGTTGATGACGTGCACGTCTTCGAATCGTGAACGGCGTATAATAAGCTAATGATTATATAGTGAACAGTATATTGTATCTCTTTCTGTAATTAAATGTACGATACAGTAGGTACAGACTATTGCAATTATGTTTGCATCAATTTCATTAAAATTTGAATTTTTTTTATGTATATGCTGTATTTACATATTGTAACAAAATAAAATAGAATAAATCCTTAGTTCATTTATACATTTCATAAAAAGCAAATTTATCCCATCAGCATTCACATATCTGCACAATTTATAGTGAAATATCATTTGCTAATATGTTAAAGAAAAATATAAAATAGCGTAACCTATAATTCTAAATTCAGTTATGCTTGATCACATTCATCACGAAAGTGTCTTGTAGGTCGACTAACTGCCCATATTTATTACAAAATATCAAAACATTCTACGCCCATGCATAACCGCGCGTCAAAATGGAAGTAATTATTAGCGGAAAGTGGTGTAGGATCAGGACAACCGTTTTTGCTCTCTCTGTATAATGCACGCATTATTCAACGAATATGTGAATACAAAAAATATAGTAAATTTCATATCCCTTAACTTGTTGTGAAAAAAGAGAAGTTTTATAGTAATTTTATTATAATACTTCTCATATCAGGGTTTCAAATTACACGTATGTATGTATGTACTTAATAGAAGTTCAAAATTCTGGAAAATATCGAAGCGATAGATGTCTGTGAATTAAACAAATATTAAGGACAATCTGACACTCATGCCATGATCGAACAACTGTGAAAAGCATGTGTTAATTATATTAATAATAGTTTGTGACATTGACAGGCATCTAACATGTAGGAAGTATGTGAATAATGTAAAGAAAATATATTTAAACCAGATTTGTATATATTAAACAAGTTATAAAATATACAATTACACGAACAATATTTTTTGCATAAATATTTTTTGTTGTTAAATATTCCTCTTCCGTCTGGAGTTATAAATCTAGAATAAAATTTTCTAAAGACGCGACCTAAATACATTTCAAATTATTTTGGCCTGTTCAGGATGTTTCATAATTAAGTACTGTGCCCCATAGTTATGCTTCCTTTAGGAGAGTAAAATGTACCCGTTTCCGTTTCTCTTGTATAATTTTAGATTCAAAAGTACTAATGGGAATATAATTTCTTAGATTAAAATGTCTTAAAAAAGTATTTTTTACCCAAAAATAATGAATTTTAATTTAAATAATTTTTCAACGTGAAACGCACGTTTTATTTGCAGGCAAAGATTTTTCTTTAGTTTAAAAAAAAATTTCCATAAGATTTACGTAATTAACTAAACGATTTTTAATAATGCTTTGAGTCGGAACTCTTGTGTTCAACATTAACAAGTTTGTAATTTAAAACTGTCCTTGGCATATAAATGAAACAGCCATAATAGATTTACTTTGAAACTTTTAATAATTGCAGAGTATGAAAAATAATTGAGGTTACATCATCCAAAACAATTAGAGTACAGTAAAAAATATATAATATCTGAATGGTAAACTTCTGCAGATGATATCTATGATTTCTTTTCGGATTCCGAGACAAAATCCTCTTCACAATGCCTCCATCAGCTATTGTGTACATGACATCGTTCATCACAGTTGAGATTATTGGAAGGGTTCATGATTTCTATGAATCCATGAATTTTGCGGTTAAAATAATAAGAATGGGAGAATATGAGCAAAATGAACTTGAATTAGTCCATTTTCCAAACTAATAATCCGAGAAATTCTATCCTTCATTAATCAACCTGATAACACAGTCGGTCTAGTGGAAACTTATTTAACTTCCACCTATTTCCAATTCCGGAAATGTTACTATGAACAAGTGTCCAGTTTCCTCGATTTCTCTCGCCGCCGACAATATTTTTATAGGGTCGTTTAAATAAGAAATTCTTTCTTCCTATATCCAAAAATCAAAGTGCTAGTTTAGATACCTAGATAACACATTCGTTACCTGGCCACATGGGCGTGATTCCTTGAACAAATTACTCAATATCCCAACAAAATTCCATAAATTTCACTACGCAGGTTTAGACTGAGGGTTCCTTTTCATTCCTAAACCATTTAGTTAACTGTCATGTTGATGGTTCATTAAGATATTGCGTGTATCGCACACCTACACATTCTGAGAGACATCTAAATTCCCATTCTCATCATCAACCTGCACAAAAACGTGGGGTCATAAACTCCTTAGTCCATCGAGCCTTCTTTATGTCTGAACCTAATTCCTTATCCCAAGAAATTAACCATGTCGTCAATACCTTAAACAATAACAACTATTCCCAGCATGATATCTCAGACACCGCAAACAAACAATATTAGCACAAGACCGTCCAGCTTCATTTCTCAACACACTTCTGCTATTTATAAAACCCATTTCTCTAATATACAAGGTGGCACTAACCTTATCACCAAAATCCTTCTCAAACATAAAATCAAAACCACCTTTAAACGGGGTCTGATAATATGGAAGTTATCAGACCCTGTTCTTTTTTTATAAAAGGACTGCAACCTTGTAGAAACGCTTTGTGTTTACACGATTCCATGTATATCGGTGAAAGAAAGCGTTCGGCGAGCACTTGTGTCGTGTATGAACTGGGTCTGAACATGGCGAACAAAAGTTGGAAACTGTAAAATGAAACTTAAAAACCCATTACACACGCTTTTGTTTAAGTCATTGAGTTTGACCCCAATATGTAGTTTATGATATTGTTAAGGAACAAAAGGATCTTTCAATGCACAAAAAGTGCTCTTTCGCAAATTGAATTTCGTAATGGTAAAATTACACTTAGAATTAGAGTTCCAATCGGTTCCGCATCCAAAAATTGCTCGGCAGGAAGAAAGTCTCGTCCAATAATGATTTCATCGCTGTAATCAATGCATATTCTTTTTATTTTAAGAAAAACTACATTTCCCTCCCTATAGGTGAAGACTGTGGTTTAAAATCTGAAACAGACAGAAACAAGACAAATCCCGAACCAAAACGTAAATAAAAAAAACTTGAATACGTATTTCGGCAACTAAGTTGCCATCTTCAGTAGAACAATCTGAAAAATAGTGTTAAACGTAGCGTCTTTAGCTTAGGAGTTTGAAGCAATGTTTTACACCAAATCGCCTGAGAAATAACACTACAGAGTGATATTCCACTTGAAATATTTGGGACCAACGTTGGACCGGTCTCCGACATTCAGGCAGCACCTCCATAAAAAAATACTTCGGAAAAACATTTCTCTTAAATATTTTGTAGGTAAAGCTCTAGATTAATTACTCTTAGATGAGTATGAAACTATTAACTAGCCGTTAATAAATGCTTTGATAACTGTATTAGTAGTAGAAATCATTTTTTATGTCATTATTACCGAAATTTATAGCATGTATAATAATTAATACAGACATCTAATCAAGGCTACGTTTATAAAAGCATAACGGCGTCGAATGTATAAATTGGACCAGGCACTATGAAACGAAAACATTAAAAAATGAGTGTTCCTTTTTAATATCAAAAACATTTTCATTAAAAGTTAATAGAAGTGTACGAAATTTGACAAGCATTATTATAATAATTGTTTTCTTGATAAATACATCTAACTAACGATTCTATGGATACATTACGAATATATTTTCAAGCAAGTCACTACATAACAGTGAAAATTTTCATAATCTGATATCTTTGTCACAGCTTATATCCGCGTTATATCCATTATCAATATAGATTAACTTCAACATTAATTTCTTTAAACTAAACAACATGTTTCTTTACGAAAATAATTACGTATTTATATTTATACATTCTCACTAATGATTTTCACATTCTCCAAATAGTTTACTTTAGTTAAAGTCAAACTATTGTCTTATTTATATTCTAAACGTGAGTGCGATTTATTTTATTTTGACCTAAATTTTAAAATGCCAGACACGCAAAAGAAAAAGAAATAGAAGAAAAAAGTGGATTTATTCAAAACAGCAAACAACTTACTCAAGGCGTACATAAGAATTGTTTTTTTTAACGAATCATTGTAGATACATCGTATTAAAATACGAGGGTTGTCCTTTGTATTTTGCATATAGAGCTGGAATAAAACAGTAGATAGCTTTTAAAGACTTTATTGTTTTTCGAAGTATTCTCCACAAAGATTAATGCACTTTTGCCAACTCTGGGAGCAGTTATTCCACTCGTTTGTTGGGACAGTCAAAACTGGAGAAAGAAAAGAAATCCTTGGGTGTTTAGTCATAACTGTATAGAGGATGGTTTAACAATTCGACGTTTTGTTGCGTTAATAATTCAATTGTCTTGTGAGCTGTGTGCAGACTTACATTGCCTTGGTGGAAGATGATTCGTCGTTGTGGGTTGGTTTCTCGGAGCTCAGCGGTGACTTGCATCAAATAGTTGTATATCAATCGGCAGTGACAGCAAAAATTGACCTGTTTTGAGTATCAATTTTACGATGGTGGTTCGAAAATTAGCTTAGTTCGGATACTAAGGCAGAATGAAAGCGGTATCCACATATGTAGGTAAAAATCTTTCTGCATGGATAGAATCTCTATAGTTACAAGTCATTCTGACACTAGCTTTGTAGCTATTGTAAATATGTAATTACAATTACCTGTCGAGTGAAAATGGAAAATTGATTATATTCGAATTTGGAGGAAAAAACGAAGGAAATTCATGAGAAGATTTCGCCTAGATTAGGCGACTAATGCAATTCCTATGAGACTTTGAGATTTTGGGTTAGCGAATAGGCGAAGGAGGAGGAACAGTGAAGACGCGCCACGTTCTAGGTCTGTTATGTCATCCGAAAATATTATGGATTTCATCTACGATATCGTTTTAGTCAAAGAAAAGTGAAAGTGCAAGAGTAATCAGTTGCCACAGACATCTAAATTGACGAGTACATTTTATTTTACATAATGAGTTGCACATGAATAAACTAACTTTGTACAAGATGGGTGCTGCCTTTGCTCATTCCGGAGCAAAAACGTAGACACATTATATCTACCGAACGGTTGAGTGTACTAATTACTCAAGATTCAAGAAAAATCTAGCGAATTTTTTGTAATGATGGGCGAAACATGGATTCATCATAGTACGCCGCAAAGGAATTAAAACTTAAAACACGAAAAAAATACATTCCATTAGGGGAGAAATGGTTGAGACGAAGATGCACCACAACGCGCCAGCCCATTTAGGTCGTGCTCTCTCACTAAAAATTGACTGAATTTCGCTTTGAATTGCTTGCGCTTCCAGCCCCTTCACCCGATTTGGCTCCTTCAAACTTCCATCTCCTCCAGAAACCCATCTTGGCGTGACAAAAATCTTGAGTACAATAAAGAAGCCATCCAATTGGTTAACGACTATGTTTAAGGCGTTTAAGAAAGCAACTTCAAGGAATTAATGTCGGAGAAACGTTCGACCAAGTGCGTTGAACTACTAGGGCAGCGATTCTCAACCTCCTTACCTCCGCGACCCTCCAAATAGTAAATTTAAATAGGAAATTTAAATAAAATTAATATTTCGCGACCCCCCCCCCCCCCCCCCCCCCCCTCCCCCAGGGTATAATTTAATTTTGACTTTAATTATAAATGTAAAATATTATTTAATATTATATAATCACATTGCACAAATTTTACGCATTAAGAAAATACCGACAATATAAAAAATCTAATACGACTATTCCTATTATTTTATGTCGCTGCGTTTATAGCAACGGATACGAACCATGGGCAATTTACAAGTTCCAACTTGATCTGTACGTGCCCTTTGTAATTTGATCTTCTCTTATAATACTCACTGTGACAGCTTGTTTGAACATGCTTATGGATGCGTTTGAACAAGTTGTGCTGTCATCAGTATAAAAGAGATGTGGGACCGTGAAACTGAATTGATTATTTTTAAATTATTTATGCGAAATGGATAAATTCGTGAAAAAACGAAGTAAGCCATCTATCTACATCCTGTGAATTGGTTGGTAGAAAGACAAGGTTATACAATGACAGTTATTTAAATCAATCAACAAATTTCTATTTGCAAGTCAAGCTATACTCATAAAAGTATACTTTAAGCATCTTCTCTGGTAGCATCAAGAGTAGCTAAGGTGTCCAAACTCCATACAATCGCTGAAAGTCTCATATAGCCTGCTGCAATTGATATGATGAATGTTTTAATAGGCGTGGAATACGCAAAAAAATTGAAAAAAAATCCGCTTTCTAAAGGTGGAATATCAAGGCAAATCGATGACATGGCTGTCGATACTTGCGACTAAATAATTCAGCAAGTGATTTCAAGTGAATTTTTTAGTATTCAATTTGATGAATCAACAGATGTAGTAAACATGTCTCAGTTCTTATGTTTTGTGAGGTATGAATGTGATAGGGAAACATAAATCAAAAGAAAATACATTATTTTGCAAAACAATACCGGGCCATGCAACGGAGCAATGTCTTTTTGATATTTTTTATGGAGCCACTAAAAACTATACTAACATAGATGGGACAAAATCTATTGCAGTATTTAATGATGGTGCAAAGGCGACAACAGGATAAAAAGTGGAATAATGAAAAGGGCGGAATAGACGCAATGTTTCCTTCACATGCTCTTGTTGCCAAAAACATGTTGGCAAATCTCAATCAAATTCTTTGTGAAGCTATAAAAATGGTTAATTTTATTAAAAGCTGATCCTTACCGAAAAGGTTATTTGCTAAACTATGCGATGAAATAGACGAAAATTTAAAAAAATCTCTTCTTTTCCATACAGAAGTTGGATGGTTATCGCGAGGAAAATTTTTAACCCGGGTATTGGAATTGTGAGATTAATTAATCATATTTGTCCAGGATAAACAAACGCCATTCTCATTGTCTTTACAAAATAATGAATGTGTGTTGTTATCGGCTTACTTAGCTGATGTATTTTCGCATTTAAACGACTTGAGTATGAATTTATAAGGATGTTATAAAAACATTTTATTAATGACAGACAAAATTCATGCTTTCATTGGGAAGCTTGATACCTGGATTATTCGCCTTCGAAACGAAAATTTGGATATGTTCCCACTCATTTTGGATTATATTGAAAAAAAATTGAATGAACAAGACACTAGTATTCACCACAGTTTTGATTGAATGAAAACTCAGTTGAGGGAGTATTTCTCGAAAGATAAAAATGATTTCTCGAAGTGATGGGTACTGAATCCGTTTAGTGAAAACGTTGCTTCCGCTGCTAAGTTACCAGTTGGGATTCACGACGAGCTCATCAAAATGTCTGCCGACAAAGTGCTACAACTGCAATTTATATCTGAAGATTTAAATACGTTTTAGCTTGCTCGTCGAAATGAATATAGAAATTTAGTCATAGAAGCATTGAAAATATTAATCCCACGTCTTAACTCTGTGAAAATGGTTTTTCGTCTGTAGTTCCGCTATGAACTAAATACAGGAATCGTCTCTTATCACCAGAGATCGGACATTCGCAAAAGAAATAAGCATTAGTATAGGATTTTAGTTGATATGGAGCGTTTATAGAATACGCACGTTCACACTAAAGAAATTATTAATATTATTATACAAATGCAATTACTGCATTATAAAAATAGTTTCATTACTATTGAACGTAAAAAGGTGATGTAATCAACAGAGTAGCTGTATAGTAGAAAGTTGATCAAAGAAGCTTTGATTTGTATCACAAAATGTAGACGTAAATATCCTACTGGTCGATTACCAGCAGTAAAATTTGTTTGTATAAGAGTTCTAATCTATCTTTTCGGTAGCTTCATTGGCGTCCAGTGGGGTAAAATATTTTTACTTCATACATATTTAAGCATGTATTAATATACATCGATTTAAACAATAATATAGAATATAAATAAATGAATTAACTGATTAACGCACATTTAAAAACATATTTATCTAGTTAAAAATATTTTTAGATTTTCCTTATTCAATGAATTCATGCTGTCTATTCTATCTGTAATAAAATAATTATGAGACAAAAAATGATGGTTGTGCGTTTTAGAAATGTTTTGATGCCTGTATTCGTCACATTGAATTCATTGTCATAAAAGTAGACAGAGTCACTTGTTTTAAAAACAATAAGATGTATATACATGTACAATGTAGATGTACATTTAATAACTGGATAGAACAAATAAATGAAATATTTAATAGTAAATGGATTAACAAATTATAAATAAACAAGGCGAAAATAATTTATTAACTATATACACAATATAATAACGCAAGAAATGATAATTTTTAATTAAACAAGTCTCTGTTGTAATATAGTACCACATATTTTTCTATATTTTCCGTAGTAGGACGCATTCTCTTAACTGGACAAATATCTTAAATAAGGAAAATGACCGCTCGACATCACAACTCGTAACGGGTGCAAAACGAAAATCTTCAAATTCTGCTGATAGATTTAGACATTCAACATCGTAAATGGATTAACAAATTATAAATAAACAAGTCGAAAATAATTTATTAACTATATACACAATATAATAACATTAATAACACAAGAAATTATCATTTTTAATTAAACAATTCTCTGTTGTAATATACTACCAAATATTTTTCAATATTTTCCGTAGTAAAACGCATTCTCTTAACTGCACAAATATCTTAAATAAGGAAAATGACCGCTCGACATCAGAACTCGTAACGGGTACAAAACGAAAATCTTCAAATTCTGCTGATAGATTTAGACATTCAAAATCTGCTGGACTTTTCTGTAATGCATTAACTATCTCGTTCAATTTCTCATATCCAGGATTTCTTGCTTTAACCCTTTGAATATATTGATTTTATTCGGTAGTTTTTTCTAATAATGACACTATGTTATTAAATTTAGTTATTGCGCCTACGATAGGTAGGTTTTGTTTTTCTAAATATTCAATAGCTTGAGGTATCTTTCCAAAATTAATTTTAATAAAAGTTAAATCTCTTTTATATTTACAGAATCCACTAGTGTCTTGCATTTTTTAATACTTTGAGCTGTATTATCTAATTTATCAATGACGTTTTGGATCACATTGAAATTGTCAGCATAAAAAACAGTAGCGTTTATCCAGGTTCCCCATCTTGTTAATATAAGTTGTGGATCAAATTAGGGCAGTGTTCTTTGTAAAAGCGTTTGCGGGTTGGCAACTTCCGAAATATTTTTTTTTATTTCGCCGACAAGCATATCAACATCGGTAAAATATTGACGAATGCATTCGCATATTCTATGCAAAGCATGTGCCAAACATTTTACATGGATTATCTTCGGTAAATAATTTTTAATAACGGACCTGCTTTTACCATATATGCAGCGTCATCTGTTTTGGGCAGTAAAACATTTTCCTTTGGTCTAGTCTCGATGTACATAAGCTTAACGTTTCACATAATAATTTTGTTATTGTTTCGGAATTTACATTTTCCAAAATCTTAGATGCTATTAAGTAAGGTTTGGTGGGTTTTAGATATTGTAAAGTACCCACAATAACATTTTCTCTATGTCGACCTAATGTGTCTGTTGTTTCATCAACGCTAACCCGAACATTGCGCCTAACTCGTGCTTTATTTTGGATATGGTTTTCTGATATATAGAAGTTAAGTAATACTTCCTCAGAGTGGATTCATCGGGAACGTGACATCTACAGTACTTTACCAGCAATTGTTTTACAACAGAGCTATTTAACTTCCAAAACGGAATATTGGCTGCTACAAATGCTAAACATAACTCTGTATATAATTCTTTATCATCATTTTTTAACTGAATGGACGACTCTAAATTTCTCAGTTGTAATATTGATTGATCTGAATGATCAGTCTGATCACTCTGACCACTAGGAAATTGATGCAAACTATAATTTTTCTCACGCGCCTTAGATTTTAAATGTTGATCTATGTGATTGTTTTGGTAGCACTTATTAATTATTATTGCATATAGTGCACAATATGTCTCCATCACTAGGCAATAAAAAGTCAGAATACGGAATTACACAATCATACTTAATTCTTTTCGACATTTTAAAAATAATTTGAACCTTACTAGAAGTTTTCCACTTTACAAAAATGACGGACTCAAAACTTACTTTAATACGTAATATATGCTTATAAATAGAGATCGGATGCAACTTCAATAAAACGCAATCGGCAATTGGAATTGTGTATAACGTCGCTCAGTACATCCCGGCGTAATTCAATGAAGTATTTGTTTGACTTACTCGGCCACCTGGTCTCGCATCGATAACAATGGACAACCCAGCTATTGTATTTGGAGAATATAGTGTTTTCAGTGGTGTCGTGTACGTAGATAAAATAAATAAGTTTATCGTATTTCGTAAGAGAAATAGCACGTACATTCCTTTTCTTTTCATTTAAGCAACATCTTCCAATTATTTTCACGTAAGTGTGCATAAAATTTCGTTATTTAATTTCGTTTATTTGGATCTAGAATATTCTTACTTTTTCAGACAATGGAAGAGCGTCGAGAATGGCATCGCGAAACAATGGCGAGTTGGATTGAGGGCCATACTGATTGTATGTACATTGCCAGTGATTCCGAAATTTATTGTGAAGTGTGTGAAACGTTATTGAAAAATTGCAATAAATCAACCGTAAAACGTCACGTAGGATCGTTAAAGCACGAAAAAAAAATTGAACCCGTTGGAATCTGACAATTTTAACGAAGAACTCTGTGAAACTTTTATGGCAGCTAATATTCCATTATTTAAATTGAACAATCCAATTTTGAAGACATTCTGAAAAATATACTGGTCGAAATGTTCCTGATGAATCAACTTTACGCAAATATTATGTTTTTAGGTGCTATACGAGAACAGTAGAACGGATTAGAAGCCATCTTTTAAATCAATACATATGGATAAGCGCCGACGAAACGGTGGATATGTTAGGACACTGTGTGGTAAATGTTGTGGCTGGTGTACCACATCCAGCTATTCCCTATAACTCATATGTAATAGCAACAAGTGTTATAAATAGAGTTGATGCGGAAACAGTTGCTGAAACCATTAAGGAGAATATGCAAAAAAATGCTTCATTCGGACGCCACGTACAAAGAAAAAATATTTTTATTTGTCAGTGATAGTGCTGCGTATATGTTAAAAACAGACAGACTATTGAAGAAAACATATCCTAATATGCTGCATATTACTTGTGTAGCACATGCTCTCCACAGAATCAGTGAATATATCAGAGACAGTTTTCCGGAAGTTGATAGAATTGTATCAGCTTTTAAAAAAGTTTTCAGAAAAGCACCATTGAGAGTAGCTCTTTTCAGGGAAAAATTTCCAACTCTGTCACTGCCTGCCACTCCAATATTAACTAGATGGGTAACATGGCTGGAAGCTACTAGTTATTATGCTGAGAATTTCGATAGTCTAAAACATTTCGTAACACTGCTAAAGAAGGATGCTAGAAGTATTGGTGAGTGCAAGGAGCTCACACAAATCCCAAATTTCAAAAATGAGTTGTACTTTCTTCACGAACACTTTGGAAAATTGACAAAACTAATCACTTTTTTGAAAATCGAAATCTCGAATTAAATGACGGTTTAACCACATAAGATGTGGCTGTCAATAATTTGAAAAGTATTCCAAGTGACTTCGGATGTGGCCTTCGGCAAAAGTTTGAAGCAATTCTTAATAGAAATCCAGATTTAATTACATTGCAGCAATTATGTATGGAGACAATTCCACAAAATCTAACGGCTAAATATGAAGAAATAAAAGAATATTTCCAGTATGCACCTATAACCAGTTGCGATGTAGAAAGGACGTTTTCTATTTATGTATAAGGATCTACTTAATTCAAAGAGAACAAAATTGACAGAAGAAAACCATGAGAAACTATTGCTAGTCAATATTAATACTCCTTCAATCAACTTAAATGAACAAATAAAAATGCTCCAATTATAGAAATAAAATTAAAAACTTTAAAAATACAACTTTTCAACAAATACATATGTATTTCGTAATTTTATAGATCGCCACCCGTTTGTTTTCCAATTATATAAATAAAATTAATTAATAAATATGTATTTCGTAATTTTAGATAGATAGATCATCATGTATGTTTTCCAATTATATAAATAAAATAAAAACTTTATAAATACAACTTTTCAACAAATAAATATGTATTTCGTAATTTTATAGATCACCACCCGTTCGTTTTCCAATTATATAAATAAAATTAAATATTTTAGAAATACAGCCTTTCGCCAGTACTGCACTGGGCTTTGCGTCATGTGGTAAGCGTGTACGTTCTCTACAACCAACGAAATAAATATTGACAATTAAATGTCTGTATAATGAAGTCGGTAAATCCTGGGAAAGAATTTGCTATTGCGAACTCTGTGCACTTATTTTAGATATATATTTATTCTAGAATCACATACACACATATGCCTATTATTAGAGAACGGACACGCTTACCACATGACGCAAAGCCCAGTGCAGTACTGGCGAAATGCTGTATTTCTAAAATATTTAATTTTATTTATATAATTGGAAAACGAACGGGTGATCTATAAAATTACGAAATACATATTTATTTGTTGAAAAGTTGTATTTATAAAGTTTTTAATTTTATTTATATAATTGGAAAACAAACGGGTGGTGATCTATAAAATTACGAAATACATATGTATTTGTTGAAAAGTTGTATTTTTAAAGTTTTTAATTTTATTTCTATAATTGGAACATTTTTATTTGTTCATTTTGTCGTTCAAGTTGAGTAAAGGAGTATTAATATTGACTAGCAATAGTTTCTCAAGGTTTTCTTCTGCCAATTTTGTTCTCTTTGAATTAAGTACATCCTTATAAATAGAAAACGTCCTTTCTACATCGCAACTGGTTATAGGTGCATACTGGAAATATTCTTTTATTTCTTCATATTTAGCCGTTAGATTTTGTGGAATTGTCTCCATACATAATTGCTACAATGTAATTAAATCTGGATTTCTATTAAGAATTGCTTCAAACTTTTGCCGAAAGCCACATCCGAAGTCACTTGGAATACTTTTCAAATTATTAACAGCCACATCTAATGTGGTTAATCCGTCATTTAATTTGAGATTTCGATTTTCAAAATAAGTGATTAGTTTTGGCAATTTTCCAAAGTGTTCGTGAAGAAAGTACAACTGATTTTTTAAATTTGGGATTTGTGTGAGCTTCTTGCACTCACCAGTACTTCTAGCATCCTCCTTTAGCAGTGTTACGAAATGTTTTAGACTATCGAAATTCTCAGCATAATAACTAGTAGCTTCCAGCCATGTTCCCCATCTAGTTATTACTGGAGTGGGAGGCAGGGACAGAGATGGAAATTTTTCCCTGAAAAGAGCTACTCTCAATGGTGCTTTTCTGAAAACTTTTTTAAAAGCTGATACAAGTCTATCAACTTTCGGAAAAGTGTCTCTGATATATTCACAGATTCTGTGGAGAGCATGTGCTACACAAGTAATATGCAGCATATTAGGATATGTTTTCTTCAATAGTCTGCCTGTTTTTAACATATACGCAGCACTATCAGTGACAAATAAAAGTATTTTTTCCTTGTACGTGGCGTCCGAATGAAACATTTTTTGCATATTCTCCTTAATGGTTTCAGCAACTGTTTCCGCATCAACTCTATTTATAACACTTGTTGCTATTACATATGAGTTATAGGGAATAGTTGGATGTAGTACACCAGCTACAACATTTACCACACAGCGTCCTAACATATCCACCGTTTCGTCGGCGCTTATCCATATGTATTGATTTAAAAGATGGCTTCTAATGCGTTCTACTGTTCTCGTATAGCACCTAGAAACATAATATTTGCGTAAAGTTGATTCATCAGGAACATTTCGACAAGTATATTTTTGAAGAAATATTTTTAAAGTGGGATTGCTAAGTTTATTTAATGGAATATTAGCCGCCATAAAAGTTTTACAGAGTTCAGATGTGTTTGCGATCCTAAGTGACGAATTTTTGACGATATTTTACGGGTTTTGTAATAAATTTCGGAATCACTGACAATGGACATACAATCAGTATGACCGTCAATCCAACTCGCCATTGTTTTACAATGCCGTTCTCGACATTCTTCCATATCATGTCTGAAAAAGTAACTTAAACAATGCTCTAGATCTAAATAAATGAAAACTAAAAATGTGTGCGTAAGTTATTGAAACTGAACGAAATTCAATGCACACTTACGTCGAAATAATTGGTAGAAATAGATTCAATCAAACGATATTAAACAGGATCTATCACAAAAATTACGATGTAATTAACAGTTAAAACTATGAAAACAAGAAACTTACTCACAGCACTTTATTTATCTTACGAAATATAAACTAATAAATAAAATACATTATAAAAACCCCGCTTCTATCTACGCTCATGAAAACACTTTAAAAAACAAATATATTCTCCGAATACAATAGCTGAGTTGTCCATTGTTATCGTGCGAGACCAGGTGGCTGAGTAAGTCAAACAAATACTTCATTGAATTACGCCGGGATGTACTGTGCAACGTTATACACAATTCCAATTGCCTATTGCGTTTTATGGAAATTGCATCCGTTCTCGACCTATTATACATTCAAACAACTTCTCCATTCATTTCATAAAATTATTTTATTTTAAAATGTGACGATTTGTTAGAATCTTCTATTGCTGCTAAAAAAATAAATACTCATGCTTAGACACATTGTTTTTGTGGTGTGTACAAAAAGATATATAATAATTTTTATAATAATAAAATATGTTCCCAAAAATAAATCTATATGCGTGTACCTATGTCACTCGCTCAGTTTATTCGCTGTCGACCTAAATTCTGCCTAAAGTCCGATCTCTTCTTATCACTCGAAAACACTTTGCTTCTGTGTGTTCCTAACGTAGATCTACATATGGAGAAACTTTTAAATGAAAACAAATGCAACCATCACATTAATTTCTTTTCTTTACATGTGTTATTATTGTATGTAAAATGTTTATAATAAATGATTTTTTCTCATAAAATGATTTTTCAATATTCTTTAGTCTATTTCACGACCCCCTTTTAATATCACCGCGACCCCTGGTTGAAAAACAATGTTCTGGGGGATTATGTCGAAAAATTAAGTGAAATGCAAAACTTAGATTTTTGCCTTTCATGTATTCACATTTGTGTTGAGCAAAAACAGTTATATCTAAATACGTACATGTTGTTTGCAATATGTTTTACATTTTTTCCTTTTGCTGAATTTCGTTTTATAATAAGCATTTAATTAATATTATTATCGAAAAATAGTTGGAATAGATTGAAGCGAAGCTAAATACTGCCACTTCGAATTCACGTTTTAATATGTTAGTGTTACTGTACTAATAAGACTCGAAATAATAAAAATTCTGCAAATAGTAGCTAGTTTTAGAAGTAATGTAATAAAGGTTTCATACATATATTTGTAAATGTATGTCTATTTTCTTTAAATTTATCTTACACGTTTGCAAAGAAGCAAGACGTTAATAGTGATTTATTGCCAAGTTTAATAAAGAAGCACATCCATTATCCAATTTATTCATTTGCTAAACTTACCCTCTCGAAGAATTATCGGTCTCGGAACCGTTCTGACATTGATTTGCGAACGGTTGTTCATGTTGTTGTTGTCGGTTGACCTCCGTTTTGTTTTCATTATCTGCGACTTTGTTATTCGTATCCATGGAACCTTCATACATAGTATCTGTCACCTGAGATTTCATGCGTTCCCTTTTCTACTTTTTTATAACAACCACGTTTGCATATTGATCACTTCGCTCATCTCTGTGACGGTTTTTCCTCGTAACTAATCACTATTGCAACGAAAAGAGGACACCATCAGCTCGTCAACATCTCATATATGGGCTGAAAGAAAATAATCAAAATTATTAAATAGTAAACAGTCGAGACAACTGCAGAATTTTATGATGTAAGTAGTAATATATTTATTATTCTATTTGTCAATAATTTCGTTATTTGCATGTAAAATCACATTGCAACAAAGAAAATGTTTCCAAATAACAATAAATATACTGCAATATTTAAACTGAAGCTCTAAGTAATTTTGAATTTCTATAATTTCAAATCTGCCACTACAAAAGTGACATTTCAAAATTTGAAGTTTTTTTATTTGTATTTTGTGACCTTAGACTGACATTTTGATAAAATATAAATCGAACATTAACATAACAAGTTTCTAAAACGTGTTGTACTGTTAATCAAGTTGAAACGCATACGCTACCCACACGTTGTAATTATTTATAAAAACATTTGTACAGTGGCTCAACATGGAACTCGAATATGAAAATTTCACAAGTTTATTGGAAGTACTTTGGAATACATAGAGGTATTTCAAATAAAATGAACAGATTCTTTTTATTCAACAACAGTAATAAAATAATCATAATCGATTAACCTAACATTGCGTTGAAAGTGTAAGAAAAATTAATAAAACTAAACATAAAAATTGGTATCAAGTTGATGATACCCAGACATCCTGATAAAATAAACGAATAATAATCATTCATTATTTAATATTTGTATGGTGTCCCTCATTTTTCTTAATCAATAGTATCTTTATGGAATTTATCACACCAATTTTTCACAATATGTCTAATTTCTAATGCCAGTCTCTAATTCGCTTTTTGAAAGATATTTGATGCTTCCTAATATTAGTTTCCAGATAAGTCCATAGATTTTTGATGACGTTTGTAGGAGTATATGGTAATTGAGATGGTGTATCTAGAACATGAGGACAGTTGTCAGCTACCAGCGTCTAAATTCTTAAGCCTTATGTTTTGGATTGTTTTCTTGGTAGAAATAGAAGTTAAGTTTAATATCTAGCTATTCTATAGATTGACGCATATCTGTTTTTAGTATATTCGAATACTAAATTGGTGAGATTGTTTCGGCCTTTACTTGATGAAATTCCGTTATAACTATTATCGAGATAAAATAAAACAAATTTTAATGAATTTTATTATTTTCAACTTCACAAAGTAACGATCGGTTCACTCACACAGGAGCTTCGTCAGACATATAACTAACTCATATATAACAAGTGTTCATTTGAAAAGTCAATCTAGGTTACTTTGAAATTTTGATAGAATAAGACGCAAATATATTAGTATGTGTTTGTTGTTCCGTAAACGTAAATCCAAATGACATTTGATAATGTCAATCACAAATATCAGTTAGTGCATAAAATAATCGTGCGTCGAGTCTGGTTTAAATAAATTGCTTCTCAGTTTTAAAATGGCTATCACTTTAGAACATAAAATTTTTTTAGTCCAGGCTTATTTTCGAAGTGGTAATAAAATTGATGGTTTATGGGTTTATTCAGTTCAAGATTGCGTGGTAGAATTTCAAGTTGAGTTTCCACATTTTGTAATAGATTATATACAATTTAAGAATACTTTGGATAGAACTTTAAAACTTTTTTCTGATACTGGTAGTCTCTTAAGAAAATCTGGCAGCGGAGCAGTTAAGAAACGTACACCTTAATCGTGTTGAAGAAATAATGGAAAATGAACCACAAACATCTATTCGACATTTGAGTCAACAAATAAACCTTTCTGTTGGTACAACTCACAAGTTATTAAAAAAATATATGCAACTTTATCCATACTGTGTCACAGCAGTACAAGAATTGTTAGAAATTGATTACCCACGTAGACTGCAGTTTTGTAATTGGTGTGTAAATATGAACAATAATGGAGAATTTTCGCAAAGAGTCATCTTTACAGATGAAGCATGGTTTTATAAAACGGGATACCTAAATTCACAAAATACAAGAATTTGGAGTAGTGAAAATCCACATGTAATTAAAGAAGAATCGCTACATCCAGATAAAATTAGTGTTTGGGCAGCGATAAGCCAAAGGCGAACTATTGGACCAATATTTTTTCAGGGAACGTTAACTGCTCAAAGGTACCGTATGGAAATTTTACAACCATTTGTCAATCAGTTCCATGATGAACTTCAAAATGCATATTTCCAACAAGACGGAGCACCTTGTCACTGTACTGCAGAATCTTTGGATTACTTAAGAGAATTTTTTGATGAGCGTATAATTAGTCGAAATACTGAAATTGCCTGGCCTGCACGTTCATGCGATTTAATACCTTGCGACTTCTTTTTGTGGCCTTATCTAAAAAATAACATATTTCGAACACCTATATTGAACTTGAATGATATGCTACAGAGAATCGAACAGAAATGCATGGAAATTAATAACAATCCAAGTAACGTTGCAGAATATCATCAGAAATTTTGAACGGAGGATTTTAAAGTGCATTGATCTTGAAGGACAACATTTTCAACATTTGTTATAGTTTTCAATAAATACCTATTATTTGTTATTTATTTGTATGTATGAAACTGTCAAAATATACGACTTCGTAGGTTAAGTAGTAAATTTTAATTTACGACATACTTCAAAATGTTCTCAGTAAATCACATGCTACTAGATTGACTTTTCAAATGAACACTTGTTATATATATATATATATATATATATATATATATATATATATATATATATATAGATAATATATGTCCTGTTACCATGTAATGGTGTAGGGTGATGTATACTACAATCTATCACTGTCACTTGTCACTATAAACTATTAATATGTTTCTACGAATCTTCTCCATTCTTTTCTGTCTCTAGCCAATGTTCTTGCTTGCTGTCCATGATGTATCCACCTTCTCAAGTATTTCCGCCATTACTCCATCCCATGTCTTCCAAGGTCTGCCTTTTCTTCTATTTCTTTGGATTTTTGCTTCCCACACTCGTCTTATCGGTCTTTCCTCAGTCATCCGTTGAATGTGTCCCCACCAGCCCAATTGTCGTTTTTCGATCAAATGCAGTATTGAATCAATTCCTAGGTCCTGCCTAATATCTATGTGACACCTCTAACTCTCCGCAAATACTTCATTTCCAATGCCTGTATCCTATTTTTCTCTTTCACATAGCACCCATGATTCGCATCCAAAAGTCAATATCGGTCTATATATAGCCTTATGTATTTCATCTTAGTTCCTCTCGTTATTTCTTTCTTCTCCATGAATGTCTTATTCATTGCGGAAAATAGATTTATGGTTTTCTGGATGCTATTGTTAATTTCTATCTCTTGTGTTCCTTTTTCTTTTATAGTCACTCCTAGATAGTCGAAGGTTTGTATTTGTTCTATTTTCATCTAATCTATTTGTATTTGTATATTTATATCTTCTCGTTTTTCTCCTATTGTCTTATTGCTATTCATCTTCATTCCGTTCTTCTTGAGTGTCATGTTCCATATGTCCAGATTCTTCTGTAAATCTTTCTCACTTTTAGCAGTTATGACTACGCCATCAGCAAAGACGCCCTCCGATATATCTATTCGTTGTAAGTTCCAGCTTCCTACATCTAACTTTTTCACTCTATTCGAGCATTCCTTTATTATGTTGTTCATAAACAAAATAAACAATGTAGGGCTCAGACTTCCTCTCTGTCTCACCCCTCTTTGCGTATATGAATGTATTTGATTTCATATTATTCTTGATAACTAGGTTTATGATACTATAAATTGTCCTTATTATCCGTATAAGTCTACGATCTACTCCTCTTTCACTTAAGATTTTCCACGCTATTTGCCTCGGTACTGTATCAAAAGCCTTTTCCAAATCCACAATGGCCAAGTATATTTCCTTTTTTCTTGTAATGCTTTTTGTGTTAGTTGTTTGATCGTGAATATATGATCCTTAATGCTTGTTCCACTTCGAAATCCACTCTGCGATGCATGTAATGTCCTTTCCACATCTAGTCTGATTCTCTTATCTATTATTTGCACTAATATCATTGCCGTACTTAGTAGTGTCAATCCTCTATAATTACAACATTCCCTTTTATCTCTCTTTTTATATAGAGTTATTATTTGCGCAATTTTCCAGTCTTTTGGTATGTGTTCTTCTTTCCATATTTTATTGTATATTTCCGTTAACATTTCAGTTCCCTTCTGTCCCATGTATTTGATCATCTCGGACGTTATCTGGTGATATCCTGGTGCCTTTCCATTTGTAAATTTTCTTATTGCTGTTTGGACTTCTTCTATTGTTATTTCCTCATATATGTTGTGATTTATTTTATCTTCTTCATTTATTTCGTTCATTATTTCATTCTGTATATAATTTCCATCACTTAACATTTCTTCAAAGTATTCTTTCTATCACAGATTTATTTTCTGTTAGTACTTCGCCTTGTTTATTTTTAATAATAGTTGTTACTGATTTCCTCTCATTCCTAAATGATTTCAATGTTCGGTAAAACAATTTCTGATTTTCTTTGTTATTTTTTCCATTCTATCTCCGAAATCTTTCCATTTATCTCTCTTTCCTCTATAACTAATTTTTTGACTTTTTTTTCTTTCTTTTTTGTATCTTTCATATTTTTCAGCTGTTCTATCAGCTAAATAGTCTTCCATATTTTCTTCTTGTTATTCGACTTGGTTCTTTATTTCTCTGCTCCACCATGATGTATACTTTTTGGTTCCATTGTTTACAGTTATTCCACATGTTTGCTTAGCTACCTCTAGTATATTCGATATAAGATATCTCACAGTTCTTCCACGTTATCATTTTCTCTTATTTCCCTATTATTTTTTAGTTTTGTTGCTAGTGTTTCTTCGCATTTCTCTGCTATATTTTTGTTCTGTAATTTATATGATTTTATTGTTAGGGATTTGATCTTATTTACTTCTTTCTCTTTATTTTCTTTTCCTTTTTGTACCTTTTCTCTGAGTGTTGTTATTGCCACATAATGGTCACTTCCGATGTCTGACCCTCTATAAACTTTAGTATCTAACTATTTTTCTATTATTTCTTTCACTTATGAACATAACATTTTTTGACATAAATATACCTTAACAAACACATGTTTTGGATAGTTAGAAGGAATGGGTAGTCTTTATTACTTATGTCTATGAACAATATTTATGCGAAAGTTGTTGTGCATAGACATTAAGTAATAAAGACTACATATCCCTTCTAACAATCCAAAGCATGCGTTTGTTACGGTATCTTTATGTAAAGAAATGTTATTTTCATAAGTTATATGTCTGACGAAGCTAATGTGTGAGTGAAAGTATCACTTTGTGAAGTTAAAAATAGTGAAATTCATTAAAATTTGTTATTTTATACCTATAATAGTACTAAATTGGTATTTATTGGTATAAAATTGGTAGAAAATGCCCCCAATAATGTACAAGTTTCCGTGGTCTGTAGCTGATGTACAGCCCCAAACAGCAACCGATCTTCCATTATATTTTACTGTGGCTTTCAGGTTTGATGCAATTCTACGTTTGGTTCTTTCCATACATTTTTTCTCTGTTTGACACGAGTAAATTAATTGAAGGAAAATCTTTATCTTTATACTGGTCTTTTTTTTAAATTTTCGCTATTGATGTTCGGTTTCCTCCTATATTCCATGGTTGTAGTTATTTTTTCTCAAAATTGTTATTATCTCTTGTGGACGCAGCTTCTTATTCCGATGCTACCCTGTCTCATTGACTAACTTGGGTTGAATTTAAGTATTTGCTGAATTCCTATTTTTTTGTCCACTAACGTCTCTCTTTTAGAGTATTCTAATACATATTTGTTTTTCTAACGCTTCATTTGGTTTTCATCACAATCTAATTATTAAAAAATACATTACTCCAAAAGGAAAAGTCTGCTTTAATCTGGTCAGCAAATCAACGGTTTTTCTTTTAACTTTTACTGCTGAAGTAGGTTTTCCTTTTGATCTCACGACAATTAGCTAGCCGCAGATGCCATTAAGGAAACTCATGCCTGTACATGTTAAAAATGCCTCAGATAATTAAAAACCCCACCGAGCTTGAAACGCTCTAATTCGCGATATACCTACTTTCTCAGAGAATATCATTGCCGTCAAATGTATTGGTTAATAAACAACAATTTAAAGAAGATAACAAAATTCATAGGCTAAAGACATAATCAAATCAGAACTGATGAACAAATTTTCTGAATGGTATGTAATTAGTTTAGGCCAAAATTAGGTAATGTTCTTGATGCAGTGTGCTTATTGGACCACTTTGTACATGCCCATTGTACTTTAGTCTGTCTTATAGGCAAACTAAATTTAAAAAAGTATTTTGGTATGTCTTATAGATAGACTAAAATGAAAAAATCGTACCTTAAAAGAAAGTGAAAGTCGTGAAAGTGGCCGAAATTCATCGGCAGTCAAGTGCCTAAAGAAAACTCTATGAGCGATAGAATGACAAGAAAATGAGTCATGGCTATATAAATGTACACTGTGAGGACAAAGTGAGCGAACGTCCGCCATTAATGATGATTTTGGATTGGAAGTTCGAAAAAAGACGTTCCAAGATTTCATCATTATCTAAGATTTTTCAAGGTTCAAGAAGTGTTGTCTATGAAATTGTGGAAGAGCGCTCACATTGTCGAAAGCAGGGTTCCAAAAATGTTGACTGAGTTGCAAAAATTCAATCGTTTAAGCAATGCTTTGACCTTTCACGAGAGGTATAGTGTCAAAAGGGATGTGTTTTTAAGTCAAACTATCACAAAACAATAGTTCGCGTAAGGGAAACATTCAATATCTAAAAAAAAAATGAAATTCAACCAAACGATTTCATCCCAAAAAAATCAAGTACACTGTGTTTTGAGATATACATGGGAGGAGATGTTACTTGTTGATTTTTTGCTCACGATGACACATTAAATGTTGAAACATGAGAACTTAAATAAACTGAAACAGAAACAAGAAAAATTCCTAACTACAATATAAATCGATAAACTCTAAATAAATATTTTGGCCACTAGGTTGCCAGTTTCAGTATAACAATCTGAAAAATAAAATAGCGTTTAACGTAGCATTTAACGTGCGTCGTTTTGTTTCATACACATGTTCGTCTCCAAATGACTCATCGAATCAGAAATCTCATCGCCACAGATAGCTGAAAACTACTTGATCACCTTCCGAATACTTAAATTAGCGCCCATTGACTACCATTTGTCCCTCCACTTAAAGAAGCACCTTGGCTGTCAGCGCTACGATAACTATGACGAGGTCAAAACAGACATGCTGCAATTGTTAGCAAATCAGTAGACAGATTTATATGTGCGCGGGATGCAAAAGCTGGTCGCACGATAGGATAATTGCTTTACATGGTGAAAATTACCTTTAAAAGTAAATTCAGGTCCTGATTTTCATATAGAAATGAAACTGTTATCAAAGCTATAAGTATGGGGACAAAGTCTATATTTTCTTCGAGTTCCGGAAATTTATTTACTTTCAAGAAACGCTTGTTACATAATATTACGTTATATTATAACGTTAATTTCGACTATGTATTTAAAGTTATTAAAAATATGCCTAAATCAGTGGTGTAAATATAACTACGCCGCATCTGATTAAAGCAGAAATCAAATGAAAAACATATCACGTTTGTTATACTTTAATGGCCTTTAAACAAACACGTCTGTGACATAACAAATTATAAGGACTTGATCTATAAATACGTAGAATTGATATACACCTGGACTATTGAATTAGAATGGGCTACGGCCAGAGACACAGTAAATGTTTCTTTTTAATTCGCTGGAGATTAAATCAAAACATTTATGTGTTATTATAAATTGCGCATATTTCCTGGCTCGTTACAAACACAATCAAATATCAGGAATTAGTTCAATAGCCTGAATTTTTCAGTTTGAAATTAAAAAAATTAATGAATCAGGATAAATTTGCCATCGCTTCGTTATTTTTACAAAATCCAAGTACACTAATCCTAACGATAAAAGAAATCTAATCAAGCGACCATTGGATAAATAGGGTGGGGGGCGATTTCAGCGGAGAGTGACTTTTTAAAAATTATCAACACTTTCGTCATGATAAGTATACAGATGCACCATTAGTATGTCGGCGAAATTTGCCGTGAAAACTAACAAAGATAGGAAAGTGAGATTTTCTGTACCTATATAGTATATCACAGCGGATATTGTAAAATTATTTACGAATATACAGGCTGTTACAAATTCCCGCATCCACCCTCAGATTTTTCAGTTTGAATAGATTTAATTATATTATATTTTCTAGAAATTATTTCATAGCCACCTAAATTACCTTTGCAAGTGATATATAGTTATGTGCACTTCCGACAACCAGTTTAGGTTCTATTGGAATTTTTGTAAAAAAATTTACGGTTGCAGCGTCTGACGTTTTAAGACGTAGGCTGAAGATGGGTATCGTGCATCTAATTATTTTTTGGATATCAATTTGAGGTCTAACACTTCATATGCTTCAAGATAGTATAATGTAAAAATATATACAAGATGTTAAATACGTCGTGCCACATTTATCTAAATTCAAACGCTTCTCTCTCAATTTTTTTAAATAGAACCTATACTTTTCGATATTGTCAGCCAATTCCATGTAAAATTATGTTCAGAATAGTACCAATAACATAATTCTTATTTACATTATTTTCAATGTTATTCCACTTTTTTGGGAAATATCTGTAATATTATTCAATATTCAGTACATCTAACATAACGCGTAATACAAAATTATTATTATGTACACTTTTTGAATTCTTAACATTAATTCATAGGATGCTCGAATATGTTTCATTCTGTTCTATACACATTCTCAACCTTCTCTGTATGAACTGCCTTACATTTTCATGTCATGTTGTTCTTGTGCAAGTGGAGAAAAGCATTTCTTATACGTTGCTGCATGTTTTCTGCGGTTGTGGGGGTCGTCATGTAAACTATGTTTTTTATACTAAGCCACAGAAAAAAATCACAACGGATGAGTTCTGGTGATCGCGGTGGCCAGCTTATTGGACCTTCTCTCCCAATCCACCAGTTAATAAATACCCTATCTAGGTAAGCTCTTGCAGCAGCTCCGTAATATGCACCATCATGTTGGTACCACAATCTGTCCATGAAGTTACCATGAAGTTATTTTGTAGAAAGTTTCTATAAATTTTACTATTTAAAGTATTGTTAAAGAAGAATGGACCTGTACTGGTGTTTCCTATGATACCTCCCAAAGTATTAACACTCCATTTGTGTTGATACAAAATAGGTTATACAAAATGAGGATTACTTGTGTGATAGTGTGATGTTTTCCTATTCATTATTCCAGAATTAGTAAATGCTGCTTCATCTGTGAAAAGTACATAGTCTAGAAATTTTCGATCTTGACGAAATCGTAAATGCAGCCATTACAATACATAAGTCTCTTTGTAAAATCTGTTTGTAATAAGCCTTGGTGAATATTAATTATATAAGGGTGAAACTTGTGCTTTTTTTTAATCCTTCTCGTCGTGCTAAAGGTTGTAATTCCATGTTGTTTCGAAATTGCCCTTATATGTAGTCACTTCAATATCTTCTGTAACCATAGTTTTTGTCTTTTCATGTTTGGGGTAATTCACTGAGCCTGACAGAAAAAACCTTACCAACAATTGTCAGAACTATCCGGCGTTCCATGGTTAGGGTATTCCGCTGCATACATTCTTGATCCTAATAGTAAATTTTTGTCGCAAGCTCCTAGAACAACTACCATGTCCATGAGTTCCTCCTTCGAGAAATTTATTTTTAGTAAATGAAAGTAGGCAAAAAATAACGGAAACAAAACGGTATAAATGTTAACCAACAACTAAATAATTCAAAATGGAATAATCAACCAGTGATAAAATTGTAACAAATATTAAAACGCCATGATAACAAAAAGAAACTACAAAAAACAACTTGACGTGGAAATTTTTAGCAGAGATTTGACGTTTCGTTAGATTCTTAGTTGTAGTTTGAAAATCATGGCCATCTAACCATATTAGGTGTCCCGCATATTGAATAGTATGAAATATATTTCCCATAAAAGTGGAATATCGTTGAAAATACTGTAAATAAGTATTACGTTATTGGTACCATTTTGAAGGTAATTTGGCAGGGAATTTGCTGACAATATCGAAAAATAAACACATCCAATTACTGTTTTCGTCTTTATTTTATACACTGTACCCGGTTTTCTTCCAGAACATTTTTCTTCCACTTGCAATGTTAATTTATAAGTTTCATGTGCCTTTTGAATCGTTTATTTTTCAATTTCTACAGTTTTTGCTAACATTAATTGAAAAATATTCTTATTTTGATTATATATATATATATATATATATATATATATATATATATATATATATTAAAAATAATAGACTTTTTATTGGTTTAGCGACCTTTTATTGAATTATGATGTTTTATTCTACGACGTTTCGACTTTTATTATTTTTCAGTCTTTTTCAAGTATCGTTTCTTTTGGTTTTCAAAATCACGCATTCTGTGTAACATGTGTATCGGGGACCCGAGATCTTTTTTTGTAACGAACCGATCGCACTGGTTGGAATATTGTAAGTGAGATAATATTAAGACACGGCCAATAAAATAAATAAGAAAAATAAAATTCTTATAAACACTAAATATATATATATATATATATATATATATATATATATATATATATGCTTAATATATTTTTACACTCAAAATCACCAAAGATGATCCCTGCGTCACTTACGTATAATTCTATTAGCGACATTGGAAAAATAATGTCCACATCCAAATAACAAACAGTACCTACTTGTATGACAGGATAGCTTGAATGAAAGTATGTATTTTGAAACTTCGCCTAGCACAGACATACGGCTTAGGAAATTTACTTGAGTAAGACAAAGACGCGATTGCTACCTACTCCGTGATAAATTTACACTTTTCCGCTTAGTAATTGTCACTCGTTGACATTTGACAGTACATTTTCGCGAATTGTTATTTATTTTCTTTTTATAAATACATATTTTTTTAAATTAATTTTTTTAAAACTATAGTAGCAGTAACATTACATTCACAATCGCGACAACTTATTTTAAATTTGTTTCAATATTTTGAACGAGAGAAAAATTGTTTGTGCTTTCCTTTCCTCCTTTCGACGGTATAATTGATGGGTTAAAGAGTATTGTAAAACCGACCCTTAAATATTTAAAATTGTCTTGAAATGTATTTGATGTATTTAAATTGTTTATCCTTTTTAATAGTTTTTTTGAAACTCTCATAACAGTGAATATGTAATTATAGTTATACAAAGTAGATACTATGGTCTATTGTATGGTTTCAATTCCAATAATAATGCTTTTACAACTAACTTGAAGCTTAAAGAATTACATAATCTTATATGTTGACATAAATGTTGTAAATTCTTGATAGTTCATTTTATTTTTCATGTGGTGTTATAGTTTAATTCGATTTGTGCACACAGCTTTGTTCAATTTATAGAATAGTAATTTTAAAGTAATACAACTAAGATGTAATTCGATTATATATGTCACATAACCTACAAATTGGACTGGCTGTCAACAAACCTATTTGGTCCGGAAGCGAAGATAGTTTCCATATTCATTTTACAATTTACAGATTTTACAATATTGTAAAAGTTTGTCTTTTCGGGTTCTTAAATAAAACTAACAATAACTTTAGACACACACTATATTAATAATAAAACGTATAACAATATAAAACTAACTATTAACAATAAGCACATTTATGTATTTATATTTATGTATCTATGTCCCATCCCTTCTTCTTCTTCGACGCGGCTTTTATATTGTAATAACGTAATGCAGTTGTGTGTATGCAAACAATCTCAATCAGGTCACAGCCTCGTTCCCGTAACGCAAGTGTAACGTGTGTTACAAATACGTCCTCGCTAACGCGAGTTGTTTGCAAACACCAACTACATGTCAGGGTTTGTATTACATTCCCTAAGTAGTCCGAGGACCTTCTCTTATGTATATATACTGTAGTGTAAGCAAGATCATGGCAGATTCATATTCACGTTCACATTCGTTCACATTCACACATTCAGTCTACATACTAGTTAGTAAGAATGTATATAATTGTTAACCAGTTTTAAGTGTTGTTTATATTATATTATGTTACCCGTTCGTTGTGAGTATCATTTACGACCATAAGCCGCTCAACCTGCTTTCCAATGGGGCCGCCCAAGCGGCCCATATTACATGCCGATCCTCCAGGCGCGTAGGGCCCTATCACTTAAGGCCCTCTTATCACATGGCGTCCTGCCACGAGCTTGCACAAACGGCTCTTATCACATGGCGATCCTACCTATATACACGTCTAAGGCTGGAAAAGACCAAGTGGAAATCCGGAACGAATCATGGTAACGGAAAGTTGGCAAACCACTAAGAAAATGTACTACGCGATGGAAGAAGGCATCTCCGTCCCCTACAAGGAGCAAGAAAGAAGAAATGCAGGTATTCCTTGTAAAATAAATTTAAACAAAGACAAATATTACGGTGTATAAAAATAAAGTGCAAGACGTTCATATCTATAAATTACGTACATTTCGCGAGTGAAAATGTTTATTTGTATTATAAGAGACAATAACATTTATTTAATGCATGCATACCATGTTATTTATGTCTACTTACGCAAGAATGCAAAAGTTGCAAAGCGCGTACCATACGTTTCTTTATGTAAAGGTCAAGTTTATTTAAAAATTAATATATACTATGTGACTTAGAGATGTTACATTTCGGCCGTACACTTCGCAATTTTGTTATTAAGGCAAAAGTTTAAGTATATTTTTTTGTTTAGAAGGCGCATATATATATATACATATATCGCAAAAATATGTTATATTTTTTCATAAGTTTAATTACGTGCATAAAAAATGCATGCGTTGTACTTTTTAATAAGCGCCATATATTGCATATATTACAAACAAAATTATAAACAATAACTTGTATATTTAAACTAATCGCGAGTAAATAAACATCGAATTCAAAATAGAATATGTATAGTTTAATAATACTCGAGTCAAGTTCGCTTATAAGAATGCAAACACATTATTTATTTCTAAACGACGATACTTGGCATTGAAAAGAATAGTGCCGACGCATTCAAAAGTTCGCAATAAAAGAGAACAACTTTAAATTAATAGAAGAAACCAATATACGAGGAGTGTTATATTAATTTTATATTACAAGAATTCCGAGAATTTGTAACAAATGCCTTAGAAGTTGATTCCAATGCCATAATGGTTAGTAACGGCACGATTCGATAGCATCCTAATCACGTCTGGAGGCCCTATAAGACGACAGAGACCTATCGATTGTACCTTTACGACACCAACAACAGTGCAACCTACAGGACAGATCATCCTAGAGTTGTGGACTTGGCGAAAACGTTAACCAACCGAATCAGACGAACTTCAAAGTAGGAGAAAGGCAAAAAAGACTCCAATTCGCCCCTAGGTCGTGACGAAGCAAGCATGCGCTTCCAGGAAGTAGTCCTACACGATAAAAAACGCTCTCAAAATTTTTTTTTTAGAGATTGCAGTTATAACAAAAGTGTGTTTTGTTAACTGGTCTCAAGTTTTTCTAGATTGAAGAAAAGGCTTACAGCATAAGGGAAGTTCCGCTGTACAAGCACCCTTACTGTAGTCAGAATAAGCTTCAAAAGATAGTTCTGCGCAGGAACATGACAGACACGAAATATGTGCTGTCCAGGGAAATACACGAAAAAGTGATTTCCAGAATAATTTTTTCCATGGAGGAAAATAGATAGAAAAACGGAGAGTCGATTTATTTTAAAGTATGGTTGGAAGGGGAGCATAAGAATTGGGAGCGCACAAAATTGAAGACAAACAATCAAGTATAAGGAATCGAAAACGAACAATCAAAGCAAAGAGTTAAGACAAACAAGCGAACATGAAGAATTCAAGACAAAGAATCGAATGCGAAAAATTAGAAATTAGAAGCAAGAATTGCAAATACGAAGTAAGTCAACTATTAGATATATACGAACACATGATATAGGAATAAAATACAAAAAGCGAACAGACTAACAAAATTGAGAGAGTGTACAAAGGCCCGATTATTGATTATTATTAATTATCATTTTTGCAACAATGTAAAAACGTACTATGTAGCAGTACCTTGAAAATTTATTTAAAGTTTTACAATCTATGTTATATATTTATCATTACAGTTTATTCGTTTATATATTTATTCGTTAAATATCTATTATTGTATTGTATTGTATTATTGTATTGTATTGTATTATTGTATTGTATTGTATTATTGTATTGTATTGTATTATTGTATTGTATTGTATTATTGTATTGTATTGTATTATTGTATTGTATTGTATTATTGTATTGTATCATAATATTGTAGAATAGGAATAGGGAAGGTAACCGGAGAGAAAGGTTCAACGTAAGAAAAACAAACACCTCAGCGTTATTTTTCTTAACCCCGGGAAGGGTGGTGTAATAACGTAATGCAGTTGTGTGTATGCAAACAATCTCAATCAGGTCACAGCCTCGTTCCCGTAACGCAAGTGTAACGTGTGTTACAAATACGTCCTCGCTAACGCGAGTTGTTTGCAAACACCAACTACATGTCAGGGTTTGTATTACATTCCCTAAGTAGTCCGAGGACCTTCTCTTATGTATATATACTGTAGTGTAAGCAAGATCATGGCAGATTCATATTCACGTTCACATTCGTTCACATTCACACATTCAGTCTACATACTAGTTAGTAAGAATGTATATAATTGTTAACCAGTTTTAAGTGTTGTTTATATTATATTATGTTACCCGTTCGTTGTGAGTATCATTTACGACCTTAAGCCGCTCAACCTGCTTTCCAATGGGGCCGCCCAAGCGGCCCATATTACATGCCGATCCTCCAGGCGCGTAGGGCCCTATCACTTAAGGCCCTCTTATCACATGGCGTCCTGCCACGAGCTTGCACAAACGGCTCTTATCACAATATCGTGGTGAATACTCATCTAGAGCGTTCTCGTAGGCCTCGAGAAAACACCAGAGGTATGACGCGTCACGCGTTATTGGATGAGTCATCACATTGCCCCCTTCTTAAAAATTAAGTTTCGTCCCGAAACATGTCATACTTTGGTTCCCTCAAACGATGACGAAATCGACAGGTAGGGCCTTTGCTACATTGTGACGTCATATCGAAATAACAGTCCACCGTCTTATCTTGCCTGGATGTACAGGAATATTCAAGCCGGTAACTGCATACCAGAATTTCCATACCAGTATGTTGGAATATTACTTCTAACATGCTCCTTACAATTCTCCAGTCCAGGTGGTCTAACCCACAACCCAATTTTGGAACTGCTAATTTCGAAATGTCTTGTTGTAACATTTGTTCTCATAAGTAGACCAGGGCCCAGGGTAAGTACAGGGGGGCCCAGGGTAAGTAGACCAGGGCCCAGACAAGGCACGATAGGTTGGCTTCAGGTTTGACAGTTCTTTCGTGACCAAATAAAATATGAGCTGTTCTTCATTTAGTATTTGGAGACTCTTCCCAATTGCTGCTCCCTGCTGCCTTAATTTTTCGATTCTGCCACATCTCTCTTTAAATTCCCTGGAAATTCCTTTGGCCATTCGTAGATCTCGGGCTACGCAATGAGCAAGCGCGTAGTCTGGCGGCACCGTAAACAAATCTTGCTGTTTCTCGATGGTTACTCCAAATCGAGCTTTTCTCGAACCAGAATACTTTTGCATAAAGTCCTCGAAGGTTAGTTCATGGTATTGGCTATCCAATCGGCGCAAGTCAGCGGTTTCGTCATTATTGTCTCCAGAGTATGGGGCTTATCGATTAAAATGTACGACTCTTGGCTTAGTGTGAGGTGTTCGCCTTATGCGGTAGGTATATTACATCGTTGATCCGCTTCAACACCTCGTATGGCCCCTCCCAATTCTTTTGAAGTTTTGGAGATAGGCCCTGTCGGCGTTGTGGATTATATAACCAAACCCGATCGCCTTCATGGTAACCACTCTTCTCGGCGTTGATGTCATAGCTCTCCTTCATTCTGTCACTAGCATCTTGGATATTATGTCTGACTTGTTCATGGATATTATCTAGTCGTCGTCTGAGCGTGCTGACATAATCTTCTCCGGCAAGATCTTCACCAGGCTTGCTCCCAAATTTTAAATCACAGGGCAATCGGAGTTCTCTCCCGAATAGCACGTTTGCTGGTGATTGGCCAGTTGTCTCTTGAACGGAGGCCCGATACGCCATTAGAAATAATGGTAAATGTTCGTCCCAATCTGTCTGGTGTTCGGAGACCACTTTGGATAAGTGTCTGATCATGGCCTTGTTCATTCGCTTTACCATCCGATCAGATTGAGGATGCAAGGGAGTTGTTCTCGTCTTCCGTATGCCCAAAAGTCCACACATCTTTTCGAATGGACTGGACTCAAAATTTCGCCCTTGATCGGAATGAAGTTCCAAGGGTACACCAAAACGGCTGACGAACTCCTTCACAATCACGTCTGCTACAGTTCTGGCTTCTTGATTTGGTAGTGCATATGCTTCAACCCATTTGGTAAAGTAATTCATGACCACTATTATGTATTTATTTCCTTTGTCGCTTTCTGGAAAAGGGCCGGCGGCATCTATGGCGATCCTTTCAAATGGGCTTCCTACATTGCATTGGCGCATGGGTGCACGTCGAGGCCTCTGGGGACCATTGCTTCCGGCGCAATTATCACACTTTCGGCACCATTCTTTCACATCTCGTGAACAATTCACCCAGTAAAATCTCTAGCGCACCTTCTCCAGTGTTTTATGGACTTTTCTTGGGAACTTTTCTTGGGAGGTTTTCGGTCGTGCCAACCTTAATGCTTGCTGCGTATCAATATCCCGTAGATCATCTATGAACGTCTGGACAGCTAGGTGTTCCATGAAATTATCTGGCGCCATCGGATATGCAAGTCGAACTAGACGAGCAATATCTGCCTCAAATTCATGAAGATTCTCGCCTTTCTTTGGCATCAAACATTGCGAAGCCGTTGCTGGAGAATTGACTTTTTGCCAGTTATATCCTCATCCCGCTCTTCTAATTCTCGTTTTAAATCGGATACTTTTAATTCCGTCAGTTTCATTCTGTTGACCATCACGATATTTAAAATAACGTCTTTTCGCACTGTATATTTATTTAAACGAATACTTAACACTTAATTGTCTACTTAGTTTATTATTTATAAAATCACACACCGGACACCATTGTAAAAGTTTGTCTTTTCGGGTTCTTAAATAAAACTAACAATAACTTTAGACACACATTATATTAATAATAAAACGTATAACAATATAAAACTAACTATTAACAATAAGCACATTTATGTATTTATATTTATGTATCTATATTTATGTGTACTGCGCGAGGCTCTAGGATTCTATGTCCCATCCCTTCTTCGACGCGGCTTTTATATCGTGGTGAATACTCTTCTAGAGCGTTCTCGTAGGCCTCGAGAAAACACCAGAGGTATGACGCGTGACGCGTTATTGGATGAGTCATCACAATATTTAATATGACGCCGAAGTACTGATTTGAATCATACAATGTTATATTGATGACACAGGGATCAGCTTTCCTGACATCAAGTGTACGTATTTCGAGATGTTTGGAACTAACAAACTATTTTTCTATAACAATAATTTAGACTTCATAAATAGCTTATCAAAGTAAACAAGGAAGTATAAAGATACCTTGAAGTTATGGCTAATAATGGCATATTTAGTGTTCCTGAAATGAAGCAACAAAAACCTTTATTTTTAATTTTTAACAGCCGATTAAGTTATTCGGAGAAGTAGAGACATGAACGATTATAATTATTAGCATATTCGTTTTATTTCGCAAAATCGGCTTTTAAAATTATAATTTCTGAATATAAACGATACTTATTATATGAATACTTTAGTCTACCTAATAAATACTTAACTAAATATTTATACATATATCCAACAGCTTAAACAGTATTTAAGTTATTCCAAAGTCTGCAATTTAATCTCTCAATATACGTAGTTCATAAATATTCAAAATTCAAACACTTTACTTCGACATTATTTAGCAGTAATTTACTCATTTAAAGTAAATAAAATGAATGATACTGCTTTTTATTTATTTCCTATTCTCTAATGTATCGGTTGGCAATATATAACTGTCATTACAATAATAGCTATCAGGTTGTTAAATATTTTCTATCTGTTTACTTTATATAAATATATTATTATCGTTTAAGAAGTGTCAAAATATTTAGTGCGAATTAGTCCTCTTGCGCGCTTTTTTGCCATTCAAATATACACATTTACCTGCGTGAAACGGAAGGATCCAATAATAAAGAAATAAAAATTATCTAGTTTAAAATTAAGTAAAATAATTATGCTTACTCGATGGCCCCATAAATTTTATGGGATTGTATGTCATTATCCTAGTTTAATAGACAATATATTTAAATAATAATAGATTAGATGATAATAGATTTTTTGTCCAATAGTCCAGCCATTTGCAAGACAATAGACGTTTACTTTCGTAACGTTTGTAAATCGTGATCATGTATATAATCAGAATTTACTACAATCTTTATCCGTAAATACTTTAAAAATGAATAGTTTGCTTTCGCCAACGGATTCCAAACATAGTGAAATATAAAATATAAAACAAAAACAAAGGCGAACAATACGTAGTTGAAAATAAAAGATATACTAACCAAAATGTTTCAAAGTACATAAACAAATAATAGCAAAAATTTTACTATCCATCCATAATAATGCAAGATAATAGCAATTCTTATATAAGCACAAAAGAAATGCAAAGAACAAAATTTACAGAAATAAAAAGAAATATGCTAGTACGAGGAATGTCTTTTATGTTTTTCTTACTGATACATAGAGGGCACCACCAATCAAATGTCAATAATAAAAATTAACCTCCATCTTTAGCTAGCCTAAATCCAAAATTTCAGTGCGATATATGTTAGTCGAAAAATGGAATTAAACCACGCAATTTTTTTTAATTTTCGAAGACAATTATCTCAACAAGAATGCCTCGCCGAGTTTGCTTCTTTATTCGGTAATGAAGCACCACATCAGTCCAGAATTTCTCGTTGGTATGCAAAATTTAAACGTGGACGGATTAGTTTTAGCGACGCTCCAAGAGCAGGTGAACCAAAATCGGCAGTCACTCAGGAAAACATCGATGCTGTGCGTAAACTCATCAACGAAGATCGACATGTGACATATCGCGAAATTAAAGCATCATCGGGGATTTCAAAGATCCTTAATTCAAAAAATTTGGACTAATTTTAAAGAAAAATGAAAGAAGAATATTAAACGGCGTATTTATGATTAATAAAAGAAAATATTTATGTTTATTTTCGACGATATATATTCATCTATGTTCATGACTATTAGCATACAATATATATAGTTGTCATTAGTTTACACAAGAAATAAATTACCCTAATTATTTCCTGGCCTCAACATTGTGATTGCTGGTATTAATAATTTTATATCATTAAAGTTTTTGGCAATATAATTTAGGTAAATATTATTCAAAAATTTTGAATTTTTCGATATTAAGAAGTTTGGAATTTTATTTGATTGCGTGACGTCACTGTTCGGTGCTTAAAAGAATTACTGCTTTGTTTTTCTTAAGAGTATATGGAACCAAAGTAATATATTCTGTGATATCTGACGTGGGCAGCGTAGCCATGTGATATCTGATCATCTAACTAAAGGCAGGATCGCCATGTGATGTCAGACATGGGCAGGATCGCCATGTGATGTGACCTGGTCCCGGATGGCACATCGCTGCGTTGGTACGCAGATTCGCCGATATAATAAATGATAGACGGTCAGCGTTTGGATAACAATATATAATTAAATAACACAATTATAAAGAATCAACAATTAACAATATAACATAGTACTAAATAGACACTAGTCTTAAGGAGGTTTCTATAATACACTCTCTCGGACTCTGTGTGTGTGTGTCTATATCTCGAGATCTAAAGGGATCTTATTATATACTTGAGTGTGTCCTCCTTTAGCCTAGTGGCCTCGTTCCAAGATCAACAAAGTGGTGAAAGATGTAACACATACCGAGGTCGTATTTGGACGCACCGAGGTCGTGTTTGTATTCAATAGAAACAAGACCGGGGTCGTACCTTGGAAGAGGATATGTAGTTCAATACATGACCCGGTTTAGTTACTGCACTTCCAAAAATGCAAACACTGGACCGAATCTTGGGCAATCATTTAAGTTAGTTATACTTTGGCAGTTAATTGATTATGAAAAAATTGTAATTAGTGTTAATATTTAATAGATGTATATTAAGATTTTGATTTAATAGATGCATATTATTGATAAATAAGTCATTAAATCAATTATAATATTCCTATCAAACATTGGATATTAAAATTTTCAGGAATATTAATCAAAATACAAAATGCTCTACATTACTTCGGTATATTAGTCAGATAAAGTACTAAAAAGGTTGTATCCCTGTATTTTCTTAATATTTACTACATTTGAGTTGTATCGAGGGATAATTTGTGATTTCCGAAAGATTGTCATCTAATTTGTTTACGATCAGAAGAATTGGTTGAACCGCAACTGTATTTTCAAATTTATCCATTGAGAGCTACTAAAAGGATTGGTTCTTCATTAGACGAACATAATATATTTTTATAACCCTGTTGCATTGTATATGAGGGATGGGCGATATTAAAGGTACAAGCCAAAAATTTCACTAACATATATATTTAAAGAAAATATTTAATACATTCTACAAAAGACTACCTACTTTTGTTTATTTCTCGACATATTCTCCATAAAGATTGAGGCATTTATCCCAGCGTGACAGTAATATGAACATCCCTTCACGGTAGTCTTGCCTGTCAAGTCGATTAAAGTAGTCCACAACTTTTAGGAATTCCAGTCAATTCCGCAATTTCATGAACTTTAATGCGACGATCTTCCCTAATCAAACCTTCAACAATTGAGCAGTTTTCATCCGTGCGTGAGGTTTTTGGTCTGCTTCTTTCTGTTCTTCTCCGGATCATCAAACAAGTTCGTTCGTCAATCTTTAAATTTTTTGCACCAAACGCTGACCTCTTTTCGGCTTAAGACCTTCAGGCCATAAACGCCCTCTAATCTGCAATGAATTTCGGCCCTATTTAACCCCTTCGGCTTGCAAAAATCGGATAACCCCACGCACTTCACACTTGGAATACTCTGCGACTACACACGGCATGTTTATTTGCTTCCCGTGCGCTACTAAATTGAGCATACACACAAAAACGCTCCAGACTCTACTACCACGTCTCAACCTGTCTATAGTCTATGTCACCCAAACTTCGAAGTATTGCTCTTATGGAGATTGCATTTGTTGTTGCCTAATTTCTAACAATAGGGTTATTTCGTTTGTAGATTGGCTATACGTAAGATATTGATTGATCGATTTGACATTCCAAATGCATGTTGTTTACCTTTTAGGTTAGAAAACTCTCGTCTTAAATCTGTATTTACAAGACGTTCAATTTAGTTAAAATCATTAATGCAAAAATAGGTAGATGTGCATAAATTAAACAAAATCGTTTCGACATTTTTTTATAATTCAATAATGTCATTTTATTTTGGATTATTTTATAAATATGAGACATTTACAGTGTACACAACTTTCATGTAAGACAATATTATTCTCACAAGTGAATGAAAAATAAATAAACAAATTAGTAAATCAATGAATTAAAATACATCAATGTCTGAAGAGCTAGCAGAAGAAGATCCAGCTGACAAATGAATAATAAATTCTTTAGGATCATCCTGCATTTCATCTAATCTCCACATTTCGTCCTCAACTAAAAATTTAAAAAAATTAAGAAAAAGTAGTAATAAGAAAAGTAAGTTGCCCTACCATTCATAACATGTTTGATATAATTTTGCCAGTTCTGAACTGAAACATTTTTATAACCTTCTTCTATGAGAATTGGTATTTACAGAAAAGGTTTCGCTTTGGTGCTTTCTTTTACAGGCTTCCATCGTGCAACCTCTGAGTTTACATTTTTATGTGATAATAATTAACTATTTCGATTTTACTTACAATTGTTTATATTATTGAATTTGCAGTAGTTTTAAAAAAAAAGAAGAATTAATACAAATAAAGGGAAAAATCAAAGAAAATCAAACAAAACGAAATGTACACAAAAGATGACAGATCGAAAATTTCAAGTGACAGGGAGTATATAACAAACACAAAAGAAAAATTTTCCCCTAGAGACAAAGTGCGCCAAAATAAATGCAACGTCGTACTGTTAAAAAAAGATAGTTATATGAGCATCGCTATAAGTTAATAAGAGAGGCTATTCTCCATAAGACCCAATACTTCGAAGTTTGGGTGAAACAGACTATAGACAATATGATGACAATATTTCGCTTGCGGTGTTTGTTTCACAGCCACCTGTACCTTTAAAATCGGACATCCCTCGTATTATATCCGGAGCAGATCCACGATTTCATTAATTCCAGTCCAAGTATTTGACAGGCAGTATCCAGACGTCAATAAGAAACTAAAAAGGAAGCACCTCCCTTTTCGGAAATTTAAGTATGTAAGACCAAGTAAAGTAATTAGTTATTAAACAGAGGAATAGAAAATTGTTTGAAATCTACTTATGCTGGTAGTTGGTACTGGAAATTTTTTAAATTACAAAAAAAAAACTTTGTAGTCTTCTCAAATAATTAATACTAGAAACAGTATTGAAAAATGTGTCTTTTAATTATAATTCTTAATATAAATAATACTATATTAATAATATTAATTTTTAACAAACAATATTCATGAACTAATCAAGAATATATTCTCCTCCATTAATTAAATATCGAATTTTGAAGTTGGCATGTCGTATTAATAGATGCTAAAAAAATCTTGATTGTCAGTTCGTTAATTGTCATTATTGACAGTTGTTTTTTTTTAATCGCGTCATTAGTGTTAAAATCATGTCTGTAATTTATTTAAATGAAGAATACGCGGACATGATTTTCGTGTTTGGATATTGCAATGGTAATACCACAGCCTCAGTTAGAGAATATCAACGACGATATCCAAACCGCCGTCTTCCAAACAAGCAATTGTCAGTAGAACCTCTACAGCTCTTCGATGCGGTGCATTCCCGAAACCGACTTGTGAAACGGAACTTATGTGTGTTACACAGATGTTATACGAGAAGAATTTCTGTACTTACAAGACAAACTAGTATAGCTGTGCAAGACACTTTGCTATAAAATGGACTGCATCCCTATCATTACCAAACTGTACAAGAATTTCTCCCCACGGATGTGAATGGTAGAGATCTCTTTCCAGAACCCTTTTCTGTGACGAAGCTACATTTACAAGAGATGGAGTCAACAATTTCCACAACGAACGTGTGTGGACAATCGAAAACCCTCATTCTGTTCGCGAAACCCACTTCCAGAGAAGATTCTTCGTAAACGCTTGGGATGGAATAATTGATAATAGAGTTATCGGACCACATATCTTCGATTTTTCGCTACTGTGGAAGTCAGTGTATCCGAAAACTCGAGTTTGTCGGTGTGGCGTCGTTCTCGGGCATTGAGGCTTTCTGCAATGACGTGCAATTTAAGACTACACCCTTACAAAATTGTTCTCACACACGAATTAAAGCCGGCTTATCATCGTATGCGTCGTGTGTTCTCAGATTGGATATTGGAACAGCTAGAAAATAATGTCGATTTCGGGAAGAAAATCATGTTTAGTGACGGGGCTCATTTTTCGATGGATGAGTTCGTAAATAAGCAAAATATGCGTTATTGGGCAGCCGAAAACCCACAAGTCATTAAAGATAAATGACTTCATCCACAGAAAGTAACTGTTTGGTGGGTCTCGATGCATTATTGGACAATATTTTTTTTCAAAATGAGGAAGGAAATGCTGTCACATGAAAAGAGATATCGAGCAATGATAAGAAACTTTTTGTGTCCGGAATTGGAACATCTGGATGTGGAGGAGTTATAGTTTCAACAGAATGGTGCCACATCCCACACTCCAAATGAAACAATCGCCTTTTTGGAAGAAAAGTTCAGTGGTTCAATCATCTCACGAAATGGATCTTTTAATTGGCCAGCTCGTTTGTGTGATTTAACTCCTATGGATTTTTTCCTATAGTGTTACGTCATTAAATCCATACGAAATCGTTGGTTTATTCTAACACACCTCAAACGATTAACGACTTGAAAACAAACATCGAACGGGAAAATAGTCAAATTCAGCTGGATTTATTGGAAAAAGTAATTGAAAACTGGATTCAGGAAGAGGTGAATATTTACATGATGTCCTATTTCGAACATAAATGACACACCCTAAGCTTATAATATACATATACAAAAATTAGCATTGTATCTTACACATTAAGTTTTTTTATTAAAAAATAAAATTCTCAAGCCGCAATTGGTAGACCCTTTAATAGGGACCAACTCATCCAGATGATTCATGTAGCGTTTTATGAGGTGAAAAACAATATGGAGAACTACAACTGGGAACAAGAGCTCCGACGGAAGATCGAGTTATGCATTGCACAAGGCGATGGTCACATTGAGCAGCTTTAAGCACTGTCATTACGCATTTCTTAAGCAGCTTCAAACCACGATATTTCAAGTACCGTTAATAATTCGGGAAAAGTGATAGAATCCTATTTGCTTAAAATTAGTAATTTAATTCACATACAAATTATCCCGGTTAGCTCGGCGACCACTCGGTGTATTAAGTAAGCTCGACTTGAAGTAGATCGAAGTCTCTAGCATCATTTATCGATCGAAACACTTTCAAATCATCAGCGAAAAGCAGCTTTTCTGATGATAGGATGAATGAAACAGGTCACAAATTTTGAGTCCTTTTAGAGTAAGTAATAGGTTTGCTGCTCCTAGAATATGTTGCAATGGCACACTTCTTTATATTCAAGTGATCATATATCAATTGCACTAATTATTAATGATATCAATCCCATTCCAAACTTTGATACAATTCGACGTAGAATATAATTTTAGAGAATATTTTCAGATCATCTGCGGAAGCTGAATCATCAATGTATCACAGATGTAAATTATTAATGAAAATATTGAACAAGGTTCGAGGTTGAAGCCCTACAGTACAACAGATGAGGCTGTAAAAGAATTAAAAGTAAAGCCATTATCTGACATATAGCTAGTTCAGTTGTTCAAGTAAGAATCAATCAAATCGACTATTCCTGAAGAAAACCCAAGGGATGAGATCTTGGTAATTAAAAGAAAGTAACTGAAAGTGTCAAAAGCCTTCGCAATATCAGTGTAAACTATATCGACTTGTTAACGCTTGTCTAGGCAATAATTAAGAAACAGAATAACATTAGTCAGATAGGTTACCGTGGAACGCCCAACCATAAATCCATGCCGTTAAATTGAAATATAAAGTTTAGCGCAGTTGTAAAGTTTATAATAAAGCAGATGTTCAAACACCTTAGCGCAACCAGACCAAGGATTATTTTCGCTACGTTATTTTCCTACATTTGAGCGACCACCTTTTATTACAAATGGCTGCGCTTCTTTGGCAGAAGTAAATGTTGGAAAATTCGAAGTGTGTGTCCATGTGTACAGATTCAGATATGTGCAATGCATATCTATTCATTTGTAAGGAATGCTTAAGGCGTGCTTAGCGTATTATTGTACTCAAACTTCTTTGCTTTACCACCTTTTATGCAAATAGAAACTATACGGCTTAGTTTCCAGAACAGTAGAAATTATCAGGTATAAATTAGTAATAAAGGTTTGCATAGTATTGAGGCACAACCACGAATAAAGATGCTTAGAATACAATCGTGACCTAATGTATCTGATCTTAATTCAATACGTAGTACGTCCTGAGAGCTAAACGAATTCAAGTAAAGGCAGTTAAAAATCGATTTAACAGTAGACGTCCTGGCAATTGAACAAAGCTCAAAAACATGGAATTATTGAATTAAAATTATATATTAAATATGTTATCGTGATAAAAAAAGAATTAAAGATATCTTTACCATGATGGATATAAATAATATTACCATCTGACGTCGTTTTGTAATGGAGCAATAAATTAAATTTTACAAAAAAGACTCCAACGATTACATCAGGAAATCTACAGATATAAACGTACACGTGGACGCTCGATGTATGCTTGGATTTAAATAAAACATCAAAGCTACATTTATTTAATTATCGCAAATATTAGTACGCTTAAATAACGAATAACATAATAATGAGAGGGTCTTTAAATTTTTCTCATGTGAAAAGTAAACGATATAATATTTCTGAATATAAAATTTTAACGTTTCATCTTCTGGAAAACTTATTTGTATAACTCTGTATAACAAGAAAGAAATGTATATGACTACATTAAATGTAATAAGTAATTTATTTAGTATCATATCGTCATCGTTGTTCATGTTCGCTTTAGATCTATTATTCAGGATCGTTACTAACTTTTCGAAATAAATGTGTGTGTAGCATGTCTCTTATTGTCGCAGATTCACATGCATATATTAGTATGTTGCAAAGCTTAGTACGAAACTTTGCTTGAATATTATCAACATGTTCTCTATAAAGCTCATACATAGACTTTAAAAAGGCCATTCTGGACGTACTGTTTTCGAGGCTCTATTTCATGCAATGTTTATTACTGGTAATTCCTTCTGTAGATTTTTTGAAGCTGGGTTTTTGACTTCTTTTTGAATCACGCGTTGTAAAGCCGTAAGAACTATTATTTTAATATATCACATTAAAAACACTTACGTACTTTTTTGTTTCTTATACATATTTACATAAATGAACTAGTATATTTTAAAAGGTTTTGGCTACTGCTCGTAAAGTGAACTATGGCTGAAAAACAATCATTATGACTAGAGTGGACCAATTCGGAGCGAAAGCAGAAGCGTGACTTTCAAACTTACTTAAAATACACTCATTTCTTGCGTCTTCTATCGAACATAGCTGTGCAACATTATTAAATACACAGAATACACTTTCTTGCTGCTATTATACGTGCACACACGATGACCGTGAACAACATACTAAGTAATCGTGAACCAATTCGTTAGTCACGCCTCTGCTTTCGCTCCGGATTGGTCCACTCTAATTATGACTTTATTAAGGCTTCCTATTGACCGTTTGATACCTCTGATCTGAAACGTTTCGACTATTGAGTATGCAATGTTCACGAAGACATGGCTTGTAAGAAACGCCACTCAAATTGAAACTAAATATTCTTGAAGAAGAAACAGTTCGTAAATAGAAACACGAATGAACTATTATAGACACAGGAGATAAATACTTCAAATAATTTATACATCGTTTAATAATTATTTTTTTTATACAAGACGATAAAATTGTATTTTATCGACGAGCGGAAACTGTTAATTCAGTGTGTGTGGAATCACAAGTAAATAAATTTTCACGAATCGAATTTTATCGTCGTGTGTAGAATTCTATATTTTTCTACAGCAGATATTACAGAAAGAAATTAATTCTTATACATTAAAAATTGACTTAATTAACGAAGTTTAAAATCTCAATAGCAAGAACTACTATGATGATGGGTTACTATGGTGTTTGTTTATTGTTTGGAAAAATATTTGTTTCGTTCAAACTATACAAGCATTTGCTCTAAACAAAATAGCTAGTAAATGGATGAAGAAATGGGTGATTTTGAAAACCTAGACGTAGAAGAGGAGGTGCAAAAGGCGGTGCTGAAATTATTGCCCCAAAAGTCGCAAATTGTATATGAAACGGAATACAAGTGTTTCCAAAAGTGGAGAATTGCAAAAAACATCAAGGACCTGAGTGAAAATGTGCATATGGCATAAATCAAAACATGTCAAGCCATCAACATTATGGTTCTGCTATCCCATGCTAAAATATCCCAGAAGATCAATCCAACACATCTATGTCATCACAGCAAAAAAATAAATAATATTTTTCCAAAAATAGACATTTCGGGTAACGTTAATTGCGCAGTTAATGTTTTCATAAATACAAATCAGGAAACCATTCTGCATTCATGCAATTCTTTTAACTCAAACAAAAATATGGAAAACTATAGTATTTTATCTACCCTTGCTGTTAAATTACCACTTTATCTATTAAAAATGATTAGGGACCGGACACGAGAGGCCGATGACTCATCGCCCACGGGCGTACTAATCTAATGTGGTTAATCCATACATCATTTAATTTGAGATTTTGATTTTTAAAATAAGTGATTAGCTTTGGAAAATTTCCAAAGTGGTCCTGAAGAAAGTACAACTGATTTTTTAAATTTGGAATTTCTATTAGTTCCTTGCACTCAAGAATTCTTCGAGCATCGTCATTTAAACATATAACGAAATTTTGTAAACTATCGAAATTCTTTGGATAAAAACTAGTAGCTTCCAACCATGTTCCCCGTCTAGTTATTACTGGACAGGGAGGCAGTGACACAGATGGAAGTTTTTCCCTGTGAAGAGCTACTCTCAATAATGCTTTTCTGAAAACTTTTGTAAAAGCGGATACAAGTCTATCAACTTCCAGAAAGGTGTCTCTGATATATTCACAGATTCTGTGGAGAGCATGCGCTACACAAGTAATATGCAGCATATTAGAATATGTTTCCTTTGATAATCTGCCTGTTTTTAACATATATGCACCACTGTCATTGACAAATAAAAGTATTTTTTCTTTGTACCTGTTATCCGAATGAAGCATTTGGTGCGTATTTTCGTAAAAGGTTTTAGCTACTGTTTCCGCATCAACTGTATTTATAACTTTTGTTGCTATTACATATGCGTTATATGGAATAGTTGGATGTAGTACACCAGCTACAACATTTACCACACTGCGTCCTAATATATCGACAGTTTCCTCGGCAGTTATCCATAGGTACTGATTTGAAAGTTGACTTCTAATGCGTTCTACTGCTTTCATGTAGCACTTAGAAACATAAGATTTATGTAAGGTGGATTTATCAAGAACCTTTCGACCAGTATATTTTTGGAGAAATGTTTTGAAGGTTGGATTGTCAAGTTTATTTTATGGAATATTTGCCGCCATTATAGTTTCACAGAGTTCTTCGTTAAAATTGTCAGATTACAACGAGTCTAATTTCTGTGTATGTGTTTGCGCAGCTAAGTGACGTAATGATATTTTACAGACTTTGCAATAAATTTCGGAATCACTAGCAATGGACAGACAATCAGTTTGACACTTAGTCGACCAGGATAATTCCAGGAGAATCCCAAAAAACAGTTGCCATAGTCTTTCCTGCTGACAAAACCGTTTTTGCCTTCTTTGGTGGCGGAGAACCTCTTTTTGTCCATTGTTTGGATTGTTCTTTGGTTTCGGAAGTGTAATGGTGGACCCAGGTTTCATCGACGGTAATGAAGCGGCGTACAAAGTCCTTCTGATTGCGGCGAAAACGTGTCAAAAGGTCGCGAGAAACACTCAAACGATTCAGTTTTTACTCCGGTGTGAGTAACCGCGGCACCCAACGTGCCGAATATTTTTTCATTTCCACTTCTTCAGTTAAAATTCTATGCACACCGTCATTTGAGATACCTACAATGTCTGCTATTTCGCGCACTTTTACTCGACGGTTATCCAAGACGATACCGTGGACTTTCTCAATCATATCCGGAACGGCAACAGTTTTTGGACGTCCACTACGGGGTTCATCATTTGTGGTCATACGATCACTCTTAAATTCGGCAACCCAGTTTTTAACCATTGAAAACGAAGGAGTGGATTCTAATAGTGTAGAATCCAGCTCTGCTTTGATTTCGGTTGGTGTTACGCCTTTCAAGTCTAGCAGCATGTACTGATGATTCTATAGTAAGCTGAAACACGTGTCTGCATGTCTACATAGATACTTTCACACAAATATGAACTTTTATTTTGTTCTCTACACTAGATTTTTAATAATGTTTTTAAATTATTAAAAATGTTTTTATTTTATACAAAACATGCTTTTACCTACTCAAGTATATTTTAAATTTCTTTGTTACATATTTGTAATATAGGTTCATAAAATTTACTTCAGCTACCTATCGTTGCGAATAAATCTCACTTCTTAATGAGTTAATATTCATTTACTAGTAATTCGAACCATATATCATCCATATTTATACGCTCCGCAAAATTATTATGGAATCACCTTATCTATGCAAAGTAAATCGTTGCAATAGTGTTTGTTTGTTTTGGTTTTATGACATTGGCACGCACTGAGTTCAAATTCCAATGCACGATGCACGTAATTTGTGTAACGAAGAAATCATCCAAGGCATTTCGTTAATTAACGATGATAGAAGTCAAAGATACTCTTGGGAGGGTGTTGTCCAACAATCGACAATTTCAAGACTGCGTAGGTGTCTCTGGAGGAGATAACAGGAGACCAGGATAAAGTAGGAGGTGAATAACTATGGCCAGAGACGCTTTTTACAACTTACAGCCTCGCAAATAAAACATTGCACCGCAAGACAGATAAAAAACGAGCTGCTTACCGTTCGAAATGTAAATGCTACGTCTCAGACCTTAAGGAACCAACCTAAAGAACAAGGAATACGTGCAACAATATCGGCCAAAAACCCCATACTCACTCGAGAACACCAAGTTCACAGACTATAATTTGCGAGAGATCGTAGTGATTGCTGAAGATTGGGCTAGCGTTCTGGTCACAGACGAGTCTAGGTATTGCCTGTTCTCATCAGATAGACGCCTGCTTCTTTTTTATCATTACACATTGTGTAACGCTTAAAAAATAATAGTCAACGTATTAGTGGCAGAGTAGGCAACCAGTTATACACCAAGTTGCTTAATTCGTAATTACTTTACCATTGAGATGTTTAAAAAAAATTTTAATGTAAAATATTTATGAATTTTTATTCATACATGAATCTTAAATACATTTTATTAAAAAATAGGTAATTTATTTAAAACATGAATAAAGACGAAATTGCACCTTTTCATAGCAATGATAATGTGGTACCAGAAGAATAATAGTTAAAGAACAGTCAGAGACATGTTTTCCGTTAATTATCCTGATAGGCCTATACCTTATACGAAAACAGTTTCAAATATTTTTAACAAATTCAAAGAAGATGTTTATTTTCTAAATTCCCACAAAAAAAAACAATCACGTGTTAACAAAACACATGAAACTGAATATCCTGTTTTATGTAGGATCGCTTTTAGATGTAGCCAGGCATTTTGGAGTATCGTTCAAATTCAAATATAAGCCATACAAGATATGAAACCATCAAGAGCTTTTCGAGGAAGATAAAGTAAAACGAACTGATTTTTGTGATATAATGTCTAATATGTTAAGTGAAAACTAAGAAATTTTAAATAAAATAATTTTTACTAATGAAGCAAACAGTTTCGTAATAGATTTAAATTAAAGAATTTGATGTACATTCTGTATAGAAAGAGTTTCATGTACATTCCATTTGAAAGCTTAAACACGCATATCTTTAATAGCTATTAAAGATATTTACACCTGTAAGAAATAAATAAAATGGTAAAAACAATACAATAGAAAACAACCAGGAATGAAATTAAATAATGGCATTCCGTACCCATCTTGTTGTAGTTCTTCAGCAAATCGGTAATAATTCCCTCGTAGTTAGGGCTTTTATTGTTCCCAAGAAAATTGGTAACAACCCGCTGAAATAAATAAATATTTTGCAAAATCTGTGCTTTTTACCAATTTCTTTATGTGTGGACCATCGAAGACGCCTTCCTTGATTTTTGCTAAAGAAAGCTGCGGGAAAAGGGTTTTCAAATAGGAAAAGGCCTTCACAAAATTTTTAATTAGACCAAGTTTAATGTGCAACGCTGGAAGGATTATATTTTCTTTTTTGACAAGAGGCACGTATTTAATATTGCCTTTGCCCACTGTGACGTTCTCCCTTTCTGGCCAGTCTTTTCTTCTATAATGATGATCACGAGCACGACTATCCCAGAGGCAAATAAAGCAGCAATATTTTGTATATCCACCCTGCATTCCACACAACATGCCGACGACTTTGAGATCGGAACATATTTTCCAGTTGTGATGCTCATATTGAATACATTTTAGCAAACTGGCCATTGTGGCGTATGATTCTTTAGTGTTGATGGCATGAGCGATGGGGATAGAAGGTTTTGCATTTCCAATATGCAGTAGGACAGCTTTCAAACTCTCCTTACTACCGTCAATGAACAAGCGCCACTCATTTGGATCATAAGGCTCTCCGAGTTGCTCAAACAATGCAGGAATATCGTTGCAGTAGCATATGTCATTTTCCTTCTTAAAATGTTGTGCGTAAGGTTTATCACGGTTTCTGTAAAATGTTCCATTTACTCCCGGAGCCAAACAGTTCCGTTGCTTCAGGCGAGATGCAAGTAACTCCGCTTTTTCCTTTGACAGCTCGAGATCTCTCACCAAACCATTCAGTTCAGGCTGCGTAAAATGTTGCAATTGCGACTCCTGTTGAAATTCATTATCACTGCTTGTGTCTGTCTGTAGTGATGATTCGAAAAATTCAATGGTTGAATAGGGGCACTTAGGATGAGGAAATTCACTTGAATGTGGAACTGGAAGCGAAACAGATGCTACTGTCGCATAAACTCATTTGGCACTCTTTCCAAAACCAGTGGATTTGCTCAGGCAAAAGTAACAATCAACCAAATGGCAGAGCGGCTCTCTCCATATCATCGGTACACCGAGTTTCATGTATCGTCTAATTTGGAATAAAAATTCACTTTATTATTAATTCATTTGTATATATAAATTTAATCTTACTGTGATGAACCAGAAGCCCACGCGGCAAGAGTTATATGGCACGATAAACAAACATTATTTGGTGTCCATTGCTCATGAAAAGTTGCAGGTGCTATTCCAAAATATTGCAGATAAATATGTTGTAATGAATCGGTGAATCTACGTCTATTTGGTTGGGGGACAAAATTGCCACACAAGTAACAGAAATTATTTGGATTGTTTACGCACTTAAATTCTCGTTTTCTTTTAGGCATTTTGGTGAACACAATGAAATATAATTTCAATCAAATTTGTGAGTTCCTATAATATACAAACAACCGACACTACGTTTTATAGAAGATGTCAAAACAAAATGTCAGGGTTCTAAGGTTCCTAAATGCGATGTGTTGTTGTTTTGTTTGGAATAAAATCTAAGAACTCTAGCGTCAACGTGAGAACTAATATACGTTGCCAATATACCAACAGGCTATCGATATAAAATCATGTTCCTATACCAAAGACATATAAATATCAAGATATAGCAAGAGTCAGCTGTTTATTGGTACGAATAATAATTTTTATTATAATAGTAATAAGAAAGTCAAAATACATAAAAATAACAAATAATAAATTCAATATATTTGCGGGTGAGCAACCGAACTCATAAATTGTCGAAAAAAATAAAATATGCGGAAAATATGGGAATTGGATTTATTCACTCAGTTGCTTATAACTTTGTCATTTTTCGGTCGATTTTCTTCTGGTTGGTCTTAGTTCTTACGTAAAAGTATCATCTTTACGTACGTGAACAGAAACCAGACGTTTTTTTAACGATTTGTACTTTTCTGTCGGCACAGAATCACTATAAAATATGATTTTTTTGAAAATATGCCCTATTTTCATCGATATATTTTGAACCGCTTTACCAATCAAAGATCCGATTATACATATTTGTTCGTCATCTCAATACCTTGCATTTGGGTACCAAGAACGACCCAATCGGACATTTCTAGCTCGAGATATGATTTGTCAAGTGAAAAAAGGTCGAAAAAATGAAAAAATTACAATATCTCAAAAACTGTTCCATAAAAAAAAATTTAACCTTGATTTTCGAATTCAGCGGAAGAAAATACATAAGGAAATCTATCTCTCATCAAATGTACATGAAAAAAATGTCATTTTGTAAACTAGTATAGTTAGAAAGTATAGTACCATGAAACCCATTGAGTTATTTCTTTAGCTAATAGAAAAAAGTTGGGTGTAATTTTAATGAAATAATTATTAGTTAATATTTTTTAAATTTTTATTTAGGAACATTATCGTACTAACATTTTTCGATTTTAGTCTTGCACACTTTTGTTCTATTACTAAACCAGCTGTACCAAACAATCACTTTCTGCTGAACTTACTGGAATACAGAAGTATTTCCTAACACATTGTTCTAAGGGTTTCAGCTGCATTCCTGTTACCTAAAAGAGAGTACAAAAATGCACTTACCCTTTTTCTTCGAACTTACCTTCCAAAATAAAAGAGAATCTACATCCTGATTTAAATTTGGCCTTTCGAGGTATTGTCTTCTAGATTATTACATCAGCTGTAATTGATTTTACTTTCACTTTTATTCTTTCTTGCAAAAATCCAAATAACGAAAGTGCCCTTTGATGTCGACTAATGTCTATTTTGATTACAGGCATTTGTTCTTTATTTTCAGGATCTATTTTCTTCATAATATTAAAAATTTCCTTATTCTAGAAAAGAAGTAGCTCCAGTAACATTTTCAGTACTACCAAGACCTTCTCTTTTAAATCGAGTGTAAACTTACAAATAAGCTTCTTTTAACCTACTACAACTTAATGTACACGTACTAAGTAATTCATATCTTTGTTCTAATATTTTAGCAAATTGTCTGAAACCTCTGTCAGTAACAATTGCAAATGCTTGTAAATCTAGAACAATAATTTCATGTAAAGCTTTTTCAAGTTCTTTTTCCTGTAAGATGTATTGTCATAAAAAAACGGCTCTTTTGAAATATGGTGCTATAGACATATTTGACCGAGTTGCACTTGAACTACTACAACTAGCAGATGAACTATGCCTAGGCTCTGTGGTCATGTGTATCTAAGATACAATGAAAACGCTTTAAATGATCCGAGAAGTTGCTGGTATTTCCACTAGCCTTATAAGCTATACATTTAGCCAGGTTTCTGTCAATTGAAGCTTTAAAATATTTCCAAACAGCTGATTTTTTTTCCCTTTTATTGGCTTACTTAAAGCCTTTTACCTTAGTCTGTTTAGGCACTAAATTCTCATTATATTCTGATTCATCTTTATCCTTTGTTGAATGCAGTGACAGACTTCTCGTAGATTTTTCACATGATAAGAAATCTGCAAATTAATGCTTCTTTACAGATTACATCCATAGATAAGAAATAGTACACGATACTGTTTAAAAGTTTTGTTAGACTATATACCATTTGATTTTCCCACTACTGCCTTTTAAGATAAATTTCTACATTTTATAAAACTACTTATTCGTAAGATACTGCGAGGTATAATTCGTTTAAGAATACATAATTTTATGGTGTTACTGAAATGCGCCCAATAGGTAGGTTACGTTCGGCAATTCGTAAACATGTCTCTGACCGTTCTTAAACTATTATTCTTCTGGCACCACATTAACATTGTTATGAAAAGATGCAATTACGTTTACCATGTTTAAAATAAATTATCTAAACCTAAATCAAATGTATTTAATTTAAGATTCATGTATGAACAAAAATTTATAAATACTTGTCATTAAAAAATGTTTTCATCCACTCCATGGCAAAGTAATTGCGAATTAAGCAACTTGGTGTATAACATTTATTATTCTCTTTTAATCATTACACATAAGGAATGTGTGTATAATGATAGAAAAAGAACCCGGTATAGACGAGATAGTGAGCGCTTCAGTCAGTCCAACTTCAGGAAAACAACAAATTTCGGTGGTGGTTCAATTATAATATGGGGATGTGTATGGGGATATGTATCTTCCGAGACTAAGACGGAGTTGGAGGTTATGCATAATGGCTCTATGACACTTGTGGTTCCATTTGCACCTTACATAGGCCCGAATTGCCGTTTAATGTATGATACCGCTCGCCCCCACGTCGCTTACATTGCACAAAATCGCCTAAATGAGGTTGACATACGTGTTATAGAGTGGCCAGCTAGAAGCCCGGACAAGAATCCAATAGAGCATGTCTGGAACCACATCGTGTGAGCACTAGGAACCAGACAAGTTCCACCAAGAACGCTAAAAGAGCTAGAAGCAGGGGTCGCTGAAGAATGGAACCAGGTGGGTCAAGTCTACATCATAGGTCTTATTGAGTCTTTACCTAGGTAGATGGCAGCCGTAATACGGGCTTGAGGCGGAAATATTGTATCACCAAAAAGGTCGTGGAATTTACGAGATATCTATGAAATTATTTATTTCAATTAGTGACTTATGCGTACATCAAAGTAAAGAAGTACAGAAGTAAATAATTCTATATATGGTTTTTACACTTCATGACTATCGCAATCCAAAGATTTTTTGATCAAACGTTACTTATTATTAGTTTACATTAATTGAATTCTTTGCGCTGGTGTTAGTTTCTAAATTATGTTTACAAAGTTACGGTCTCTAGTTTTTCCTTTGCATTTAGTTATATTTTTAATACGTTTGTGTACTAATTAGTTATAGAACATAAAATTTTGACAAAACAAAATTTTCTAAAAAAAATTGAGGGATTTCATAATTTCTTTGCGGAGTGCATAAAATACTTTAACTCAAAAAGAGTTATAAAAGAGAGATAAAGCGAATAACCAGACAAGCCAATTTCTCAGAGTTTCCAAATTAAATATTTCCTCCAATCATTTATAGTCACTCGGTATTTAAACTACAATAAATTTAAACATTATGCTTGTTTATATTTGCGTTTAAATAATATTGTATAGATATACAATATAAAAATCTGGTCGTCCATAATTGCTTTGACATTTTTCACGTGTAATTTTTGTTGAAGTTATCAACGAAATCATTTGATATTTCATGTTATTTGATGCTTTGAAACCAACAACAAACAGAAAACGGAATATTAAAAATATATTCAAATTATAATGCTGCCTTATTTTTAAATAAGGTACATTATAGGTACTATTGCGTTTTAGCTTACATAATACGATTTTCTATTTCACGCTATCTATTTATGTTTATAAACGTTAATCATTTGTCAATTCGTTATATATAAAATATCGCAGTCTTTCCAAATACGCGCTGCACCTGCAGTCTAAATCATCATGTCCTGCTCCTTCTACCCACAAAGGTTCAACAGCTCTCTGACATTTCTCATATATTTTCAAGCCATGGGAAATATCTACTATACTATCTTCTTTTCCATGTATAACTAATGTAGGAGCTGATATTTTCTGCACTTTATCAATATTTGTAAAGACGTCAAAAAACCACGTTCTTGAAGTTTTTGGGCATATCATTCGAAAGCCAGACATCAGCGCTGAATGTAAAATAACAGCACCTACATGTACTTTTGAAGCCAGATCGACTGTCGGTACAGTACCTATACTTTGTCCGTATAAAATAATATTTTCAGATTTCACTTTATATTTGGTAACTAGTGATGACCAAGCTGCCTCTATGTCGGCGTATATGTTTTTCTCAGACGGCGATCCATCGCTTTCACCATATCCCGAATAATCATAGCTAAATACATTACAATTGAGCCAGTGTCCTATGCCATAGTAGAAGCTACTCATATGTCCCATATCTACTGCATTGCCATGCGAAAATAATATTGTAAACCTGGCAGAATCGCTGCATCTTACATAGAAGCAAGCGATTTTATTACCACGTTTTGTTCTGGTGTAATAACCGTCGATATATTCCTTGTCTGAATCAGAATATTGCCATTCGGCCAGTTCTTTGAAAACTAAACAACAGTCATTGTTCTCTTTTAGCAAGTGATAGCTCGATTCAGGTGGAGCAAAAGCTAATTTTGAAGCTATTTTACTGGGAAAAGGTGGGCAACAAAATACTGAACACATTCTAATAAGAACTGACATTTACATCGTACACCGAATATATATCTGTCAAATGTCAAACTGACATACAGACTGAAAAAATATATAATATTACTGTCCGTGTCAATAAAGAAACGAGAGACTTTTTCTACCTATTGTGACAGTAATTTGTTGCATCATACTACTTTGAAATTGACAATAAATGAAAAATTTTAATTGTCAAAATGACAAATGATACTGACTGGTTATACAAATGCACTTTAATGAAAAGAGGTAATAAAAAGGACAATTTTATTATAATAAAATTTAAGAAAAACAGAAATTACATAAAATTAATATTTGGTAATTGTATCTTGTGATTCTATTACATTATTTAACCTTCTAGGCATAGAGTTTACTATGTTAATAATGCAATTTACCGGTATTTCGGCCCATGCTGCTTGCACAATCTGAAGTAATTCCTCTCTACTTTGCACATGTACATTCTGTCTTGCTATATTTCGTACAAGTAAACCCCATACATTTTCAATAACATTTAAATCACCACTATAACTTGGAAAATCTGAGACCGAAATATTGTTTTGCATTTAGCCATTGCGTCGTTCTATGAGATTTATGAACGGGGCAGTTATCTTCCAAAAAAATAAAGTCGTTATCGGGATAAAGTCGTCACATTTTCAAGAATATTTATATATTCCTCGCTATTGAGGCGATTTTCAATATTATGTAAAATTCCTACGTACTTTATTTCTACGTTTTTTTTCATACCGATCATGGTAACGCGTGCCTGGGGGTCGAGAAACTTTAATTTTTCCGTTGTGTGACGACTGAAAGATTTTTTCGTCGGAGAAAATTACTCTGTCCCAAATATTCTGTGCCAAATGTTGTAAAACAAATCCCATCCTTTCTTGTTCTCAAGCAGGAGTTAAAAACGTCTTATTTATAGCTACAAAAGAATAGAGTCCGGCATGTCGAAGGCGATGCATTCCTGTTCTTACTGATCCAGGAAAACCTGTATTTCTTATTGCATTTATTGTTGTGTCAAAGGGATTTCGATTCATATATATTATTAGGCCGTCATCTTCCTGAGCATTAGAAATCCTAGGTCGTCCTGAACCAGGCGTTCTTGAAAGATTCATTTCCTCCCGCTACTTCTTACATATTCTACTAACTGAGCTCTTACATATCCTAAATTCATCTGCTATTCGCCTCATAGACCATCCTTCTTCTACTTTAGTGGACATCCTGGCTTTAGTAACTTCATTTACATGCATTTTATTAATTTTAAGCTTATAATAATAAATTTTTAATTAATAAAAATATTAAATATCAATTTGAAAGAAAAAAATAATGACAGTTACATGACTTTGTATTCAAATAATTCAAGGCTACTATTATTGACAATCAGACTTAATTACAAAACTAAATTAATGCCTAAATCGTTATAGGACATGTCTCGTTTTTTTTTTGACAAGGACAGTATGTCTTTCAGCTAATACTGTTATTTTTTAATAAACTTTGTTTTAAAATGTCAGTTCAAACGTCTAATCCTATGCACATACATACAAGTGCATTAACTCGATAATATAATATGTATAGCAATGAGGAAAAACACTTCCAGAAAAAATAAGAAAAATTCAGATAAAGGTATCTATAGTATTTCTTTTTATGTTCGTATTAATAGTTATTTACGTTATATGTGCGGCAAAAGCCGAGTCAAGAATTTCGAAACGTTTTGTTTCATCCTGTGAGCAACTTCGTTTGAAAAAACTTTTAATTATTTTGTAAATGTCACAAAATTATTTTTTAAATGTCACAAAAATCATATTTGTGCAACAGGAAAAAAGAAAGATTTCGACGACTTCGTCAATTCAAAACAAAACTGTTCCTTTTCCAATTAATATTAAAGGGAATTTTAATTGTACTGCACATATTAACATTAATATTTAATGTAGTTTTGTTTATATATAAATCTGAATAAATCTTGTAAAAATCGTAGTCTAGTAAAGTATTTTTCCGCAAATCGTTAGGAAATTTTGACATTCCTGACAAAATTTCTTAAAGAAAAAGTCAACATTTCCTAACTGTTAGGAAATGTTGACTTTTTCTTATACATATTCGTACTTTTCTCTTGATTTCTTTGGCAATAATTCTAATGAAGCAGTATTCACTACCTCAACCAGCTCTGGAGGAGTGCCAGATATGGAAAATTCATCATAACTTATCATTTTACACTGTTTTGCTATCGAAAACACCAGCAGTTAAATTTATATGCGTCAAGTTTGACAATTCAACATTAATACGTTTCCATAGTAATGCAACCAATTATATTACGAATTTCAAATCACCATTTATTTGTGAATAAAATTATTCGCGATTTTTTCAAAATTAATTAATATCTGTCGAATTTTAAACGATTTGCGGAAAAATAGTATGTTTACCTCGTAGGAAAAGCCACATTCCTGGACTCTGTGTTGCTAAGTCTCGGCATCCGCCTCGACTTAGCAATCTTCACAGTCATCCAGGAATGTTAGGCTTTTCTTACTCGGTAAACAATATACTATTAATGCTGCAAAGTTTCATTTTCCGGCCTGAAATGAATCCGGGAAATCAAAGATGTGACAAGATGAAATAATAGTTATTTACGTTATAAGTGCGGTAAATGAGATTTTACAGTTACTAGTGAGATGTTTCTGGACGAGGCGACGAAGGAGTCGAATCAAAAATTTCGAAACGAGTACTGTAGAAAGTACTGTGCCAGACGTATATCGTACAACGTTTTATTTCATCCTGTAAGCAATTCCGTTTCAAAAAACTTATTATTTTTTTCTGAAATCGGTGAAGATTGCCTACTTTCTCGGCGCAATTTCAAATCCCAAAATAAGCTATTCTAGTACTTTAGTCCGTTGCTAAGCAAACATCAGAAAACAGTCCGTGAAGATTTTTGTCGTCCTAATCCGGAAAAGTCGGTAGCTTTCCCGTGCCGGTGGTTTTTTATATACATTTTAAACACGAAATAAATACACGTAGACAAGATTTTCAGCAGCTTTTACTAACTCCGGTGGTGTCCCGCACACCAGGACATTAGCATCACTAGACTGTGGAACAGACGCTATCCTCTAATCAGTCATGCAGGCGCAGAGACAGAGTCGGTTTCGCTTAAATAATAAGATGCAATATTCGCTCGTAGCCCTGATTTTAATGTTCTGAAAGACTTTTATAGTAATGTTCAAAATACCCAAATCGGTAGATATATTAAATTTAAAGATTATTGTTTCTATGCGTCACTCACTAGGTCTGATGTTGAGCGAAGTTTTTCTATATTTAAAGACATACTGCCTAATAAAATAACGCACTTTACTGAACAAAGTTTAGAATATATTGTAATAATTCATGTAAATAAAAAATGTTTACTATAGTGTGACTAAGCTTCACTTTAATTCAGATTCACTTTAATTATAGGTGATATAATTAATTTCAAGTTTATACTTTTTCAATATTTTGAAAACTTATCAATACCATAACGCTATAACATTCATATATACATATTAAGTTGATCGATTGAGCATTGTCGGCACCGATGAATCACACCCGATACTGGATAGCACTGTTTCCGCAGTTTAATCATCACTGTCCATTAAGAAATGTTTTTAGCGATAAGTAGGTATTAAAGCAAAATAAGTAATGAATCTCTGACCTTTTTCACAATAACAAACAAACAGTGATTATCATAGAAACGATTTCATAGGCAATTAGATGGTAATCTTATGCATTTATAAAAATTCTTTAATTTATAATAATGTTGGTTTCGATTTCAGAAAAACAAGTATCTGTACTTCGTAGTAAAATCACATTCCCGGACTTCAATGCTTGTTGGTCTCGGCCAACAATTTACATTGTCATCCTGGAATGTAGCATTTTTACTACTAGATAAACAATGTACTATTTAACTGTGACAAAAATCATGTGTCGTCTATGTCATAATTTTATGTCGTACAACGTTAAGTGGGCAAACCGATATACGTAAAATCTCTCCAGCAGGGGCGTACCGATGATTCTGTAGGAAGATGAAATACGTATCTACGTGTCTGGAGAGATACCTTTACAAATATATGCACTTGTTTGTGTTCTTCACACCCGATTTTTAATACTATTTTATATTATTATAAAGACTCTTTGTTTTATACAAAATTGGTGGGGTTTTACCCACTCAAGTATGTTTCAAATTATTTTGTCATATTATTTTTGGCGACCAACTTGGTGCAAACTTGTATTATTTCATCATATCAATATATATGGTGTTATGCCGCATGAATTTACTGACCTGAGGAGCACTCTCGGTGTCCTGGCGCTTCAATGAACTCTTCCTTTCTTCTTCGGAGGTGAAAAATATAATAAGACGTACTCCGATGTGATTCCATTATATAGCGTATGATTGTGGAGTGGGATTGGCGTGTAGTGAAGTTCGTGTATTATATTCGATGCAGGTGTATTGTCTGTGCCCGTGGTTATGTAATTTTCATGTTATAATAATGATTGTTGATGATGTTGACCATGTACTTCATGGTTATTAAATACCGGGCAACAACTGCGACCGCAAATATATCGGACAAACGAATAGAAGAATTCAAATTCGCAAATATAAACATGAAGACACCATGGCCAAGAAAAAAAAAAAGTAATCGCTGGTTCAACACATAACAGAGTCGGGCTACACGATTGATTTCGACAGAACGAAAATTTTTGTCAGGAGCACGAACTACATGGTTCGAATAAAAGAGAGGTGATCGAAATCGACAAACGTCCGAATAGCCTAAATAAAACAGACGATATCCTCCGACTGCCGGTGATTTGCAATAAACGTATATCAGAAAATAATCATAGTAATTACGCAGCCTTAGACAATGCGCCCACATCGAACACAAAAACTGGCACCCTCCGGCCGGACCATTCGCACGTAGCCGCATACATCACGCCAACAATATCCCACTACACAATAATCAACTATATAATTTGATCACATCGTAAGTACGGCTCATTATATTTTTAACCTCTGAAAAAGATGAAGAAAAGTTTACTGAAATATCAGGACACCAAAAAACCTCCTCAGAATTGTCTCTCAGCGCAGTATGACACCCGGAAATTCAAAAAACTCCCGCAACCCTCTGAATTTTTGAGCAAATAGCACCCCTAAAATACGAAGACATCTTTGGGCGATTTTTCCATTTTTACAGCTATTTGGTTATCCAAATACTCCAAAATTTTCTGAAAATGCCCCCTCGTAACAAACAAAGATTATCCTAGAAGCAGTAGTAGAGGACTAGAATTAACTAGTACTGTAGCACATTCTTCTGAATTATATTATTTTATTTTTATTTATTTATGTACTACGAAGGATGTTTTTTATGCTTTGCATGCTGGGACATAGAGGGCGCTACTAATCAACTGTCAGTACTAAAAATTAGCCTCCGTCTTTAGTTAGCCTACATACAAAGTTTCAGTGTGATACGTGTAGTGTTGTAGCTACAACGAACTGTCGAAGTTTGCAAGTTAGTCGATAAATGGAATTAAACCTTGAACAATTTTCGAAGACAATTATCTCAACAAGAATGCCTCGCCGCGTTGGTTTCTGTTTTCGTTAATGAAGCACCACATCAGTCAACAATTTCTCGTTGGTATGGAAAAATCAAACGTGGATGGATTAGTCTTAGTGACGATCCAAGAGCAGGTACACGAAAAACGGCAGTCAATCAGGAAAACGTCGATGCTGTGCGCAAGCTCATCAACGAAGATCGACATGTGACATATTGCGAAATTGAGACATCATTAAGGATTTCAAAGACCTCAAAAAATTTTACATGAAGAATAGTGTGTAAAAAAATTAGTTTCCCGTTGAATACCGCATCTGTTGACCGAAGCACAGAAAACAGATGGGAAGAATTGGTGTCAAGAAACTCTATACCGCTTCAACGCAGGAAACTCTAAAAACGTGTATAACATCGTGAGTGGAGACGAATCTTGGATTTACTCATACGAGCCAGAAAATAAATGCCAGTCGCCTGTTTGGGTATTCCAAGGTGAAGAAAAGTCGACAAAAGTAATCCGTTCTCGAAGTGTCTCCAAAAAGATGGTCGCGACATTTGCCTCGAAAGCAGGTCACGTAGCAACAATTTCTCTACAGCATCAAAGAACTGTTACTGCCGATTGGTATACAACCATTTGTTTGCCGCAAGTCATCGCTGAGCTCCGAGAAACCAACCCACAACGAGGAATCATCCTTCACTAAGACAATACAAGTTCGCAAAACAATTGAATTTTTAACGTAACCAAACGTGGAATTGTTAGACCATCCTCCGTACAGTCCCTACTTAAGTCCCAGAACGAGCAGTCGATACGTTCAAAAACGCAATTTTTACTGTACCAACTGTACCAGTGAAATAACTGCTTCCAGAGTTGGTTCGGGCGCATGCAAAAGTGCATTAATCTTCGTGAAAAATACTTCAAAAAACAAAAAAGTCTTTAAAAGCTATCTACTGTCTTATTCCAACTCTATATGCAAAATATAAAAGATAGCCATCGTATATATACATGAATAATGTACACTTTATGTGTTGGTACCTCTCTGTACACTCTTACTAATCAAAACGCCCTCTTAAAAGTAATTCCGAACCGAAAATAAGAAATGTCATTATATTTGCGCAATATATTAGTATTTTTAGATTTAATACATTATGTCTTCTTTTATTCATCTAGCTTACAATGGCAAGTAATCTGCAACGGAAAACGAACCGAACTACATTGAACGCATCCCAAGTTGAAAAAGAAATACGAGAACTTCGAGCAGAAAACGAGTATCTTAAAGCAGTTTGGGAGAATAAAAAACATATGCATGATAAGGAAAAGCACAATTTGCCGTCTCAATCAGAATCAATAGAAGATGAGCCGGTTATAAGTAACGAAATAGAAGAGTTACGGAACCATAATAGAAATTTGGCAGAGCAAGTCGCCGAAGCAGCTAGTGAAGTGTGTGAATTAGCAGAAATCAGTGCTAGATTAAAAGAACAATTAGATGAAATGAAAGCTTTACAGAACGAAAATGAATCGCTTCAGCAACAATTGGATGCGATACGGGATCAGACTAGTAGCAGCAGCAGCAATATATCGTCTGATCTAGCACATGAAACGACCTCAAATGATATTGTTGAAATGAAAAACCGATTGAATGAGTTAATTAAAGAAAGAGACAATGCTAAAGTGCAGTTCGCCGAAGCTAAGAGAAAATTAGAAGAAGCAAAACAAAACTTGGAATAGATATTTTGTATATATGAAAGGGGAAATAAAATACTTTATTTTATAAGTCGATATTATAATAGCCAATTAAGTTATAAAATAATCAAAAACATTTGCAGTATATCTATGAATTGAATCTATTATATAAAAAAGCATTTTTTCTAATAATGTTTATGAAAATTTTTCCACCGGCTGCTCTACATAAAAGTGATATTTTTTTACTCTAGAGACAAAAATATTTTCACTTCTATGGTCCATTCATTCTTAGAAGGGAGCGTTAGGCAAGATAGGGCTTAAAATAAACGCTTGTGATTGGTTAAAAGAGGAGCCGAATTTATGCAGGCAAAATCAAGTTTATTTTGTGTCCTGTCAAATTTTCTTTTATTATCAGTTATTTCTGTTAGTACTATTTAATTGCGTGTTCTATTAGTTAGTTGTTTATTGTGCTATTTGTTATTCATAATCATTAGAAACAGTTTATTATAGAGATCATAAAGTAAATTACTCATTTTCTGAGGATATTTTATCACTTTCATTAACTTTTTCTTCACATAATCACAAATGAAGTTACAAAAATGCTTAACATAAATTGGGCGAAACATCAAAAAGTACAATTAGAAGACACGTGTATTCATTTTTCTTAAAAATAAATTACCAACTTGTACATAAATATGTGAGGTAACTAATATAATTTTGAAGTTATAATGTAAACCATATACGAGTATTTTATTTCTAGGTTATTAGAGGGAATGCCAGTTTTCCTCCTATAAAACAAACATCACTTTGGAAAATCCTAAAGAAACTAAGATTCAAGCGGGAAAAACGTACACGAAACAACATATTAATTGAACCAAATGATATTATCTTATGGAGACGTCGTTATTTGCTAAATATAATAAAGTTTGAGTTTCGTGCAAAAGGCAGAAAAATCATTATTTAGATAAAACACGGATAAATGCAGGTCACACAAAAGCAAAAATATGGAAGCATGCAACGGTGGTAATTTAAGTCAAATATCTTTCTAGTGATTTAAAACATGTATCTGACAAGAGAAAGCTAGTAATTGGGCTTCGCATTGGCAACACAACTAGTTTTATGAACAGTGGCTTGTTATTTCAATCCAAGAAAATGGGAGACTATCATTTTCATCGCATGCATATGAAATATATTATCTTCTCTTGAGTCCAGTTGCATAACAGTAATGGATAATGGGTCTTGCCACTCTACTAAAGGAGAAAAGTCACTTACATCAGGTGGAAAAAGGATGCATTTATTGAATAGTTTTTAATAAAAGGAATCTTAGCTGATAACACTATGCTAAAGGTTAAATTGCTTGAGCTTGTAAAAAGATACGCATCCTATCATTCAGTTTCGTATGTGGTTGATGAAATAGCTAGAGAAAGTGCTCATACAGTCTTACGTTTACTTATAATAACTGTAATCTGAACCGCATCGAACTTGTATGGGGTCAAGTTAAGCATCATGTTGCAGCCAATAATGGACGAAGTAAAAAATATATTCTGAGAAGTATTAGATATGGTTGATATTGATGAGATATAGAAGACTGACTTACACCAATGAATTGCGCTATCGCTTGTTTATTTAAACCAACAACTTCATCATGAGACAAATAACGAGAATTACGATGCTGAAAAGCCATTGCGTCATTATACCTAATTTTCACTTGTTTTTTTCCCTAGACAACAGAGCTGTAAGGCTTTTATTTTATTTTATCATTAGAAAGAATGGATTTTGTAGTAATTATCTTTACTGTAAGAAATAAATAAACACGCAAATACCCCGATTTAGAATTATATTACCTTATATTTACTTTTTTACTAGTTTTTAAAATGCCATCGTTAAAAAATTGTTCAATTATGCGACAATTTTTTTGCGGAGTGTACTTTATATATGTCTAATACTTCTTGGTTGAATAAAATAATTAAAGAATGTCTAAGCTTTCTTAATAATAAATATGTTAATAAACAAACGTAAAAATAAAAGAAATTATCTTGATTAGATATCTAGGTATATAACCTCAATATATGATATCCATATGTTCTATTGCAAAATTTATCCTGCGTAAATTGCACTCAGATTGCAGCGCCATCTGTCCCTTTCTAAGACTGAATGGCATATATAGGCGAAAATGAAGCAAATGAATATACAGCATGCATCTCGTTAGTGATGTACTAAACTTGATGGATTTTTGACGCTAATAACAGTTAGTCTCACCACCGAGCATAGTTGAAGCGGCAATGAGTCACTCCGTCTGACAGTCCAGAAAAATTTTTATATAGGAACCTGGCATCGGTGCGTCAGTTTACATTGTGACAGTTCATTTACAATTATACTGAACATCTCTCTCTAAATCCATCTTAGAAAACATAGCATTTACTAAATATACTAAAATATCCTATTTTATTTTATAAAAAGTTGCATTAAAAAAATGTACCACACTCCTTAAATCAAGTTCTGTATGAACGATAAAACCTAGGTTCTTTAAATTATGAATGCTAAACAGTTCACCATATCATTACTGTATTTTCCAAGCGTCCGAACTTTTTTTTTTACGTTTCCGCTGTAACTGATGTTTCATTGCCTTCTACAGAGCATATTTTCAACGCTAATGCGTCCACTGCTGTTGTCGATACTATACTATAACTTGTATTTATTTCGTGCGAATGAACTTATAACTGATATACGCATCCATTAAATGATAAATATCAATTAATTAAAAAAAGATTATCATATCGATTCACATTACGTCCGTGACTTTTTGAACCTCCCGCATTGTAAATTGAAAAGCAGCACTGCCCCCGTCAACTGCCACCTCTCAATAGACAACTGTCAATTATTGAAAAAGATCAAACCCATCACTCAAATCAATGCTAAACTTGAAACGACGAAAAAAAGATGTTCCACCATAACGATGCCTTGATTAATTACAGCCGTATTGCTCAGGAAAAAATTATCAAAATTCGCTTTGAACTGTTTCCGCCTATTCACCCCATTCAGCTCCCTCAGACATTAATCTGTTCCGAAACTCAGAACGTTCCTTGTTGGACAAAAATTTGAGGGTAATTAAGAAACCACCCGGGTAGTTAACGATTACTTTGAGAGCTTTGAAGAAAATCACTTCGGGGAAGGAATCTGGAACCTAGAGAAAGATTAAGTTCGTTTAACTTCAACAGGACTGTGTTGTGTTTCATTTCGAACCAAGTTAATTAAAGAACAACTGTCATATGTGTTAATGTATAAAAAACGTAATTGTTTTAACCAATAATTCAAATATAATTTGTTATGTGTGTTATTTAGATGGTGAATACTGTACATCGTATGATACGAGTCCAATGCTTGGTTTGCAATACACCCAACCATTAACTTGCAATAAGCAGAATTATTTGAACGCGTTAAATACGAGAACGAATTGATATATAAGGTCTACTACGCTATAAAATAAGAACAAGAACAGACAAAATAAAGAAACCAGTCTCAAAATGAAGTAAACGACGAACTAAACTAAAGGAGGTATATCTAAATACATAATAAAAAAGAAAATTCGGAAATAGTTAATTCGTATATTGTAAAAATAAAAAAAAAACAAGTAATTAACCAGTAGCTAACAGGTAATCAACATATAGTTCATACGCCGCAACTAGTAAAATGAAATTTAAGTTATGAAAAGAAATTGACACTGGGATAAGAACGCTTGGTATCTCAGGTCATTAAATTATCGAACATATTACAAAAATTTACCTGAGTTTATACCGAATCAACTTAAAACACGAAAACCAGATAAGTTAAATTAATCCACAAAAGGTACCAATTAGTTATTTAATCCATTTGAATTTGCCTTAACCTAGGATCAAAATTGGTAGTTCGACCGCAGATCTGTTGTTGAACCTTACATTTGGTATTACACACACAGTATAGTAATAAAATTTAATAGAAATTATAATTTACCGAGATATGATCGCACGCCTATGATAACGTGATGACAGAAAAAAGAAATTGTAATATATATAACTCTAGTATGTCACAAAGTTGTTACAAAATTTAAAAAATGAACTTAAATGTGTGAAATAAACAAATTAACAATCGATGCAAAATTATTATTATTACGTGGAATCGACTAAATTTGATCATTAACTTAATATAAAATTATTTTAGGATTAGAAAGTTATGAATGTGAATTAATTTTATAAACGTTTAAATATCAAATATATGAACATTAATTATTTGGATAAATTTACAATAATGAAATAAATTCCTTTCACACCTAACGTAAATCGCGTAAGAAGCAATTTAACGGAGTTCCCAAGTACATATACGAATTAAACTTAGATTAAATGCCGTGTTGATTGGTATTAAAATTTGGAATCGTAATTATAACAAGTTCACTGCATTAAAAGAAAGATTTTGTGCAATATAGCTCAACGGCTGCAAGACGACACAGATGGCAAAAGGCGACATACAGGTCTTGACTCAGGTGCTCAGGCAAGAACGAAGTGGCCTTGATTTTTTCTGGTTAGGTTGAATGCTTGATTATCTGTTTCTTCTCCTCGAATACGAAATATTATAAATTTCCAACGAATAGACAGACAAAAAAAAAGTTCGAAGACTACATACGTCTATTTGCTTTAAAACAAAAGACGTCCAATTATTCGATAGGGTAATGAGCTTTCTTTTTAAATTATCTCACTGTGCCCTAGTCGAGTCCGCAAACTGCGTTAATTTCCAAAATACTTAGGACAGGTGTGAATTATCATACTTCGATTATCGGAGTACACCAAGAAATATCAACCTTACTCACTGGTTGTACAAGTAGAAGTGCTCGTAAGGCACACACACAGAAGCGGCCTTGTCGAAGGTCGTCTCAAACCATACAGTGGGCGCAGCCGATATCAAAGAATATAACGTACTAAATTTTAAACGTAAAATTTAAATACAGAGCGGTATAACTTTATCCACGCTTTAAAATAAAGGAAAATAAACTGGAACAGAATTTAAGGGTTCAAAAAAAAAACTAATAAAATAAAATTGTCTGGAAATGCAAGACTTGCCACCGGTTGCTATAGCAGGACCTCGGTCGCAAGAATATTCACTTAAAGTTCAAAAGATGCACTTATCTCCGTGTACGTATACTGTACTACTCACACCTCTCTCGATATAATGTCCACACGTGTTCCTTTTTTATACTTTTCTTTTTAAGCGTTTTTGGGAAGAGGAAAAAAGGTATCAGGATATGTCAGCAGTACTTACAAAATTAAATTAGCGCGTATAAAGCTCAAGAAAATTAACTCTAACCTAAACAGCTACGTAGTCCATTAGAAAAGTTCGCAGTATATATACCGGGTTTTTCTTTTGTCATTACTAGAGAACGGATGCAATTTCCATAAAACGCAATCGGCAATTGGAATTGTGTATAACGTCGCTCAGTACATCCCGGCGTAATTCAATGAAGCATTTGTTTGACTTACTCGGCCACCTGGTCTCGCAGCGATAACAATGGACAGCCCAGCTATTGTATTCGGAGAATATAGTGTTTTCAGTGTTGTCGTGTACGTAGATAAAATAAATAAGTTTAGCGTATTTCGTAAGAGAAATAGCACGTACATTCCTTTTCTTTCCATTTAAGCAACATCTTCCAATTATTTTCACGTAAGTGTGCATAAAATTTCGTTATTTAATTTCGTGAAGAAATAAAAGAATATTTCCAGTATGCCCCTATACCCAGTTGCGATGTAGAAAGGACGTTTTCTATTTATAAGGATGTACTTAATTCAAAGAGAACAAAATTGACAGAAGAAAACCTTGAGAAACTATTGCTAGTCAATATTAATACTCCTTTACTCAACTTGAACGACAAAATAAACAAATAAAAATGTTCCAATTATAGAAATAAAATTAAAAACTTTAAAAATACAACTTTTCAACAAATACATATGTATTTCGTAATTTTATAGATCACCACCCGTTTGTTTTCCAATTATATAAATAAAATTAATTAATAAATATGTATTTCGTAATTTTAGATAGATAGATCACCACCCGTATGTTTTCCAATTACATAAATAAAATTAAAAACTTTATAAATACAACTTTTCAACAAATAAATATGTATTTCGTAATTTTATAGATCACCACCCGTTCGTTTTCCAATTATATAAATAAAATTAAATATTTTAGAAATACAGCCTTTCGCCAGTACTGCACTGGGCTTTGCGTCATATGGTAAGCGTGTCCGTTCTCTAGTCATTACACATAAGTATAATGCATTGACTTATTTTCCTTTATCCTTACACATAGGCATAAATGTATGGTGGTGGCACAGTAGGCAAACAGTTATACAGTATTAACATTTTTCAAATTGTCAAATATTTCTGTGTGTTTCATTCATACTTAAATCTTAAATTAAATACATTTTATTGAAAAATACATAATTTGTTTGAAACAGTTAATTATCCCAACCGGCGTATACCTTGTGCGAAGACAATTTTAAATATTTTTAACAAATTCAAAGAAGATGGTTGTTTTCTAAATTCCTACAAAAAAAAATTAAAACCAATCACGTGTTAACAGAACACATGAAGCTGAATATCCTGTATTATGTAGGATCGCTTTCAGATGTAGCCAGGACATTTTGGAGTATCGTACAGTTCGGTATTCAAAATGCTGAAAGAATTAAAATATAAGCCATACAAGATATCAAACCATCAAGAGCTTTTCGAGGAAAATAAAGTAAAACGAACTGATATTTGTGACATAATGTTTAATTTGTTAAATGAAAATAGATTTAAAGCGTTTCATGCACATTCTGTATGCCAATCTAAATCATTTCCCTTTGAACGTTTAAACATTCGTTAATAGTTAGACAGCATAGTAAGATGAAACGAATTGGGTTATTTCGTTAGCTAATAGGAAAAGGTTGGATGTAATTTTAATAAAATAATTTCTTAGATTACTTATAATTTTTTTAAATTTTTATTTGGGCACATTATCATATTAACATTTTTCGGTTTAAGTATTGTACGCCTTTGTTTTATTATTAAACTAGCTGTACTAAACACTCCTTCGCTTTCTGCTGAACTTGCTGGAATACAGAAGTATTTCCAAACACATTATTCTAAGGGTTTCAGCTAAATTCCTGTTACCTAAAAGAAAATCCAAATAAAAAATGCAATTACCCTTCTTTTTTAAACTTACCTTCCAAAATAAAAGGGGATCTACATCCTGATTGGATTTGGCGTTTCGAGGTATTGCCTTTTAGTTATTATTACGTCGGCTGTAATTGACTTTACTTTCTCTTATTCTTTCTTGCAAAAATACAAATAATGAAAGTGACTTTTGATGTTTACTAATATCTGTTTCGATTATAGGCATTTGTTCTTTATTTTCAGGATCTATTTTCTTCATAGTAAACATTTCTTGTTCTAGAAAAGAGTAGCCCCAGTAGCATTTTCAGTACTACGAAAACCTTCTCTTTTAAATCGAGATTCTCGAACAGTTGCTACTCTAGTAACTGATCCTCCTTCATATGAAATAGCCTTGCTTAAACAGATTCCAAAAGTTTGTTGCATAGTGACTTCCCTTTCTCAATCTTTAATTCCAGTAGTGATGCTGATTATTAAAGACATAGTAACATATTTATTACCGACAAGTATTTTCCACTACTGCTTTTTAAGATAAATTTCTTCATTTTATAAAACCACTTATTCGTAAGATACCACGAGGTGTTATTTGTCTTTACCGTGTTAATGAAATGCCCCCAATACATGAGTTACGTTCGGTAATTCATTATAAGTAATGTGAGAATGTTCTACAATTCATCAAATGATAAAACCTATTTTTATATTTTCTACCTTATTTTGATACGCTAATTTTACTATCTTAGATATATTTCAACCTTAAATAAATACTATCCATCTTCTTTGAAATTGTTAAAAATATTTAAAATTGTCTTCACACAAGGTATACACCTATTCGGATAATTAACTGTTTTAAATAAATTATGTATTAATTTAAGATTTAAGTATGAATAAAACACACAGAAATATTTAACAATTTTAAAAATGTTACTGTTGTATCACTGGCTGCCTTACTATGTCACCACAATACATTTATACCTATGTCTAAGAATAAATGAAAATAAGTCAATACATTTTATCTATGTGTAATGACAAAAGAAAAACCCGGTATAAGATAAGTGGTGATATTTTTGAACAAAATATTTTTTGTACCGCTTTTTTTATTCTTTAAACGGTGGATATATATGTTTAAATACAAAGCTTATGATTTTTTTGCGTAGTTCTTTTTTAGCTTGTGCTGGTGTAGTTATTATTTCTCGGTGCTTTATTCTATACTATTGTCATGCTTATTAAAATTATAAGTGAAAAAATATCTACAAAAACGATTCGAAGTCTTTAAAGCTAGTTTAAAATCAAGCAAAAATCTTTTTTGAAAACGTGTTTCGATATGAATAATATGTAGAATATAAAATATAATAATTACACTAGAAATATTATTCGTAATGCCTTTTGCAAATTTTAATCAACTGATGGTAATTTAATGTTTTGCATAATTCCCATAATTAATCTCTTGGTAATTTGGCCATTATTTCTATAATATTATGTTTAATTAAATATATCAGGACGCAAATGCTTTTATCGATAAATGTAACCGTTACCGGATTAATTTTCATCCCAGACAACTAATTCTAAGTAACTATTCTCGCTTACATGTACGCATTCCACAATCGCTAATAAAATTTACTGTTACTAGGTCATCCAATAATGCATTTGTGTAAAATAATAGATTTATATTTACATTATATTTTTGAATATGTATAATATGAAATCAATATTTCAATTTGAAATCACATTTTGGTAATCGTTCAATGGCGCTTAAAACTCAACTTTATACTTAAATGCAGACTAGCGCTTTTAAAACGCGGCTTATCTATTCAAATTTAACTTGAACATAAACTAGACCACCAACTTTTAACTTACACAGTAAAATGGCTAACTACAATCACAGCTTCATATGAGGACCACTACAGACCATAATATACTTTGCAATTGAAATTTTCCGACAAAAAACAATTCTTACGAGGGAAGATCGGAAAGTTTCTAAAACGAGACACACACCACCACTTTTCAGGATAAAATCATATTTATTTTTCTACATAGTCTTCTAATAACTCTAATTTAGTCCAAAGTTTGTCAAGACTTTTCATTCCTTCAGAAAAGTAATATGTCCACTGCTTTGATTATGTTTTAGTCTCGGCGTGAAGTGGTGTAATCACGTTTCATCGACGGCTACAAAACGTCTCAATAAATCTAGAGGCTTACACTTGAACATGTCTGGACATTGCTGAGAAATGGTCACACGAGCTTGCTTTTGATCGTCTGGCAGCAAACGTAGCACCCATCTTGCACTGAGCTTTCTCATGTCCAGATATTGATCTAAAAGGTAATGTGCGCGGTGATATGATATGCTTACTGCATCTGCTATCTCTCTCGACTTTAATCGGCGATCATTCAGCATGATTCCCTGAACTTTTCTAATAGTTTCTTCATTAGTAGATGTCTTTGGTCTCCCAAAACGCGATGTTTGCTTTGCTTGGCTATAACGGCTTAACATTATACACTATCTGTCTAAAAATTTGACAAAAGTTATATAATAGATGGGCACTCAAAACACATGACCGGTACGCGCGCACAACGCCATCTTCTGGTTCGTTTTAGAAACTTTTCGATATTCCCTCGTAGTATTGTCATTAAATGATAACAACTATCGAATAATATTGGGCTATTAATTTACTCACGAATTGAATATCTCTTTGGAAGAAATTATTACTGTACAGGGAGAAAACTCTTCTAGTCGGGCTACCATATTCAGATGGCATTTATAGATTTATAGATAAATAATTTAAACTTAAAAATGGGTCTTGCGCCAGTCTGTCGTTGAAAAAGAACAAATTTTATAAGTAGGGATCGGCAGTCAGTGGTCCATCCCAGGAGAGGACTTAAATGAATAATGTAATTCCGAATTGGACGCAGTGATAACAGTAACGTATGTCTCGAAAATTTTGGCACAAAGTATAACTTGAAAAAATTAAAAATATCAAAATATCGGGTTGGCTTTGTAAACAAAAGTAATTCAATGATTTGTCATTTTAATCCGAATCGATTGCGTTGGAATGGCTTATAAATTGGAGCTCATAGAAAGTGTTTATAATTTAGTTGGGCGGATGCCTAAAGTTCAAATAGTTCAACTTTTTGAAAATCGCGGAGAACCATATATCGTGCGATAGCAAAATATCAGCAAGATTTTCCATACAAATCTTCCGAAAAGTATAAGACCGAGACTGTTAACTGGACATAAAGCAAAAAAATTAATCGAAAGTGCCAAGAATAAAAGTGGACGAGTTATGTTGGACGAGTTAGAGGCGAAGCTGTGGACAGCCAAAGTTATATTAACAATGGCTTAACAAAATTTATTAATTTTATCCACCAGAATCATGCCCAAGATGATATATTTTGGTCGGACTTGACTTCCTGTCATTAAGGACGCGGAACTCAAAATTGGCTGAATGCTCACAACATACCTATTGTGCCGAAAAACGACAACCCAGCTCAAATTTACCGCAGGTTTGGCCAATTGAAGATATCTGGGTCATTTTGTCCCGAAAAGTGTAGGGAAACCGAAAACGAACAATAATTAAGATGGCGAATTTTTAGAAAATATTGATGTTGAAACGGTCCAACGCTTGATACGAAATGTTCCCAGAAGACTGCGTATTGTTGAAGACTATGGACCTATATATTTAATTTAAAATAAAAATTTTGTTGACAATAAATACTATTCTTGACATACTTTCTATTTTTTGCATTGTTCTAAAGAAATTTGTGCCAAAACTTTTGAGGCATACGTTAATACAATAATAGGTAGCAAGCTATACGGGAAAGTTAAAGCGATGACGGGGCAAAGAAGGTTATACCCCCACCAATGCTGCAGTAAACGTTTAGCGTGAAAGTGATTGTCAGATTTGTCAAATCTTGATTAGTTCCTTTGGGGATTTATTAAAACTCAAATTTATAACAATAGCAGACCAACATCTTTACCAGAGCTGCAACAATAACTTGTTTATTATTTCACGTTAGAAGAGTTTTTTTCGATAAAGTGAGATTTTCTTGTTGCAAGGAGGACAAACCTTTGAACATTTAATTTAATTGAGAATTTAATTTTATTAAAAACATAATGTCTAGAATGAATTTTATTTTATTTTAAAGAATTTATCTCTCATTTTTATTTTGACAATAAACTAGTTTATTAAGATTATTGCAAATTGCCTTTTGGTTTAGACATCGCAACATATTACAAACAAATAAAAAAAACACGTGTGCATTCTTCGTTCGCATTCTCAAGTATAGCTGATATGCGACTGTCTGACATTAAACGTTTAGAGGCGACAGTTACTATGACCGCTAAACGTCTACTGAAACATTGGTGGAGCTATAACCCTCTTTGCCCCGTCATTGCTTTACATTTCCTACTTCTCGAATCTATCGGTATAATGTTCATATTATACGAATTTGTCCAACTCTGGATATAAGCGGTATACCGTCAGGATGTATGATACGTCTGGAATATTGCGTCTGGAGTAGATGTATTTACTCTTATTTAGTAAGTACGTGTTTCTCTATACGTAGTTTGATTCACGTGTGAAAAATGTTAAATCGGCATTTGTAATATCCTCGCTCCGTCCCTGACACTGACGTCATGTACCCCTGTCTGCCGATCCCTAGTTATAATGAATGTGTTTAAAACATACGGATATAGATATCAATAATATCGATCTGATAGATCATATCCAAAGATAAAATAAAGAAATTTTGAATATTTCTGTGCTTGCAGTGTATAAAAAACTGTATTAGTTAACATGTAAATAAATGACACGACACATGTGTTTATGTTAAGAATTTGGGTAAGTAAAAGATGAAATTGTACATTACATCTTAAGATGAGAAAAAGTTGCCCTGGAAACCCAAAAAATGGCCAGTGCAATAGTAGGTAGCGGAACATTATCTACTTCAAATTCTTCCACATTCACCAACGTTTGGGACTCATGATTCTCACCGTGATAAGACTCGTGTATGTATGAAACTGTCAAAATATACGACTTCGTAGGTTAAATAGTAAATTTTAATATACGACATACTTCAAAATGTTCTCAGTAAATAACATGCTACTAGATTGACTTTTCAAATGAACACCCGTTATTATTATCAGCTATTCCAGATCTAATAACAACTGAGCCACATTTTTTTTTCAGAGAAGACTGATCGAGAAAGTAAATGGATTTATTCTGCAAGAGCGGCATTTAAAGGTTTTCTAGAGGAGTTTGCCGATGAACCTATTCCGTACAATCGTTTATCTATTCTCCGTTTTGGGCACCTATTTTGGAAAACAGGAAGTATGTATCGCATAACAGCAGTGATAGATCAACGGTTACAAATTATATTTGCAGATTTTCTGTATGACACTTGCAGCAAGAGCTAGCCTTTACTATATTACTAAACTTATCCTTAGAAATGATATACAATTACATGCTTACCATCCATAAAATATATCCTGCATACATACCCTGAGGAAAAAAAAATATTATTTACTGATAGTTAATTAATGAAATGATTATTATTTAGATTGATTTCTTTCTCAATCTCTTTATTTTCCAATGATAAAAAATAAAACAAGTCAAAATACCTAATTATTAATCCGGTATACCTTTTAAAAATTATGTTGTGGCACCTAACGAAACTAGTAAGCAAAATCAATTTAGAATATGAATTTTTCTAAACTGTGGAAAAAACTTTATGGTTCACAACTTATATTGCTATTTTGAAGAAAAATATATAAATATTAAAAGCACAGATAACTCCTTACTTCATTCGTTGTTGCTTGTAACTGAACATGAATTAAATCTACTAATGGCTACTTTCACTATGGGGATGATTTCTTACCTAGTTTTCTAATTTTAGAATGTAGAGATATACCTTTGTTATACCTCTGCGAATTATTATTAATTTGTCTATTACCTCCAACGTACACAAAAAAAATTAATCCACTTTACTAATCAATTTCGATTATATCAAACTTGGCCAAAATATGTGAAAAAATTATATATTCTTTTATTTATTTATCCACAATTGGTCGCTTATTTCAACAAATCAGCATGGCTTTATCACTGGTGGATTTACAATTATCAGCTTGGCTATAATACCTCAATATATATATAAACTTCATGTAATGAGAATAACTATGAAATTCTCACATTACACGCAATTGTCGCTATAATTTGTTGTATTAATTTCTACAACTGACAAAATCAGATTTACCTAAGAATGCAGACACAACACGTCGCTACGCTAACCGTCCAGGTTGTCCGGACAAATGAAAAAATTGTGAAAGTCATATCTATTCGGAGCGTACGCCCGTCTCGTAGTTAGTGGGTTTAGCTTCTTGTGATTGATTTTTCGCCTACAGGTCGGTTGGTTTGTGTTCGGTCTATGTTGGTGCAGCTGGTTTGTCGTGAATTAAAGTCATTTCATCGCTTGTATGTAATCTGCCTATTTGATAAGGTTTGTTTCCATGTATCAGTTAAGGTTGTCTGTCGTCACGTTTCTTCATACAATTCTGTCGTTTCTCTATTTCTATAGCCTCCCTTATTACTTATACAACAAAATTGTATGAACAAACGTGACGACGGAAATGTTTACCAGATACATGGAAACCAACCTTATTTAATAACAGGTACGACGCACTCTTGAAGTTCCCATCGCAACGAGAAGATCCTCAAGAAAAAGTCATGTGATTTCACCGAAACGTCAGGACGAAAGTTGTCCTTCTCAGAATGAAACCATACAAACGAGGCGAAATATCACGAAAAACAACACTTCAACAAACGAGCGCGAAAACATTCGACGAAAAATTATATAATTATGTATATGTATATATATATATATATATATATATATATATATATAACATTTGATAAATTATTGGAGTTTTTCGGCTTTAGTATATGAAATATTTACAAATATTAAATTAGAATGTATGTAATTGCAGAGTAAGTGGGGATGTAAACATTGCTGTCTACAAATTACAAAGCAAATCATACGAAATTTTTTTATTTGAAAATATGGTCTACGTTGGGACTCGAACCCAAGTCAACAGCTATCCGGGCTGTCGCCATTACCACTAGGCCACAGTAGACCCAGGTTCAAGCCATATAGAAATGCATTTTAAAGTAACAGTGTTAATGAATCAGATGTCAGTTATTGAATGTAAATGTCAAGCTGAAAGCAGAAGTCAGTTTTGAAAGCTCATGTCAGTTTTGATAGCAAATGTCAGTTAGTGAAAGCAAATGTCAGTTATTGAAAGCAGATGTCTGGCGACAGCCCGGATAGCTGTAGACTTGGGTTCGAGTCCCAACGTAGACCATATTTTTCAAATAAAAAAATTTCGTATGATTTGTTTTGTAATTTGTAGACAGCAATGTTTACATCCCCACTTACTCTGCAATTACATACATTCTAATTTAATATTTGTAAATATTTCATATAAAAGCCGAAAAACTCCAATAATTTATCAAATGTTATATTTAATGAACGGCTAAGAAATTATCTAAACACTTATATATATATATATATATATATATATATATATATATATATATTGTAGTGATTCAAGCCTACATAAGAGGATGCCTAGAACAAAAATATAGAGTTAAGATATTAATTGTTAATTTTTAGAATAAGTCATTGTCAGAACTGCATTTTTCTCATGCCAAATCAATAAAGTTAATACCGCGTTTTTAATTTATCAAATTTGTATAACACACTCATTGTATTGCTTGTAATCTATAACTATAATTATTTTCATTTACATATTTATGTCACCGAAGATATTTAACTTAATTGATTGGAATTATATGTCATATTATGGACATAGCTGTACTTTATTTTTGAATCAGATAAGGCGGGAATAATCCCTAATGTAATTAAGGTATTTTACGGAGATTTAACATTCAAAATATATTTTTATAAATTGTAAAATTAAATTATCAATTTATATGAAATGTCAAAACGATTGGTAATAATAATTTTGATTTATCAATTAACGTAATTAAATACATATAAATAAACATTTAAAATAGAAAGCCTGGAAAATCAACAAGAAAAACAGAAGAGTGTGGGTGAAAAAAAAATGGATATAACGCGTCGAATTCATATAAAATTAATGAAGCTAAAATTAAGTGAAAAAAAGTAAATAAACTAGTGAATTCTCACCAAAATATATATTCTACAAGTTTCCTATCCACCAGAGATAGTTTTACGAAGTTTAACCAAACCTGGACCTGCCAAATCGCATATTAAAGAATATCCTGTTTCGAGGGGACGCTTAACCCGACTATAACGATACCAGCCTTTTCTCCTACCTTTGAACCCGTTTTTCCTGCCTATAAAGTCCTGAATTCCCATTGATCATCCTGGAGAAACCATCAACATCAATTTTGAGTATTTGTTTATATTTTATTTTACCTAAAACATAACCATAATTTTTTTTTACACATAAAGAATAATCGTTCATATTTCATATAGATACTAATATTGTTAGTATTTAGTTCATTTATAGTAATATAGGAAAAATACAGTTTTTTTCCGTTCTTTTAAAGCTAAATTACCTCAACCTAGTGTTTATTTGAGTTTATGCTATTTCAAAGAGTATATTTAACCTTAATTTAACTATATCAGATCACGTGACTTTGCATGCATTTATTATTCTGTTATATCATATATTTAAACTTACCTGTTGCATTAAAATTCAGATTAAACTTGTGATTTCAACAGTTAATCCTCTTGTTTTATTATTGTTATTTATAACGGAAGGTTTTCCACTTCGAATAACTTGTATTGAAAGTTTATACCTATATTTGATCAACGTACCGAACCTACTAATTATACATACGTTAATCGTAATCAAAATATATAAGAGCTAGCCGGTGCATTGAACAACACCAATAAAGTATTTAATAATAAGTATATCACACAAAGGAGATTAGTAAAAGTTAAGTATAAGTTGTTGTTTTTATAATATCCATGTTAAATTATATTGCACTTATGTCAACTGTATCAATGCAACGAAGCGCCATCTATATATATCATCTATAACTCCTTACGTGTATACTAAAATAATTGGTATTTTCAATGTAATCAATTTATTTACTTTATTTTTCAAAAGAAAACCATATCTTTTGGTCCTATTATCTTAAGGACTCGTTGGAGTTGTTACATTATTGCCAGCCCAACGTGAGACTAAGTTCTGTTACAATATTGGCGCCGTACGTGGAAGCCTGTTTACTTGGTCTGTTACAATATATATATATATATATATATATATATATATATATATAGACAAGGATTCTTTGCCGTTAAAACAAATATGTAAAACAATGAGTGTTGGGGAATCCGGCAATAAAAAACCATTAATTATTAATGAGAGTTCTTTATTTTTTTACCCTATATTTCGCTCTGAGGTTTAGAGCTTCTTCGGGGGTCAAAAAGTGAACTATTTGTTATGAGAAAATTATAACTTTCCAAAACCAATAGGTCGAAAAATTTGTCAATTGTCCCACGTGACACAAACAAAACGTCATAATTAATTTAAAAACTCTTTAAAAAACTATTATACTTTACATTATAACAAACACATCTAAAAACAAAGTAGAGCAACGAGTAGTGAAGCAATTCACTCATGATGCAACATTACACTCTGTCATTTCGGATGTTAAAAAGAAACTCTTTTTCTCAACTCAGAGAAACTCAGTTTCTTTAGAATACCAGGTTAGCGCAAGAGGTTGGTAATTTCCTGAACATGTTAAAGATGAAATCTCTGAAATCTCTTACCCTTGAAATCAAGATTACTTGTGATATTATATCAAACATTTCAAGGAATATTAAATTAATTCAAACAACCTTGAGAGGTATTCTTCCTTTGTGTGTTTTTGAGGAATATTATAATAGATTAGGGTCAGCCTTTAAAAAACATTTTAATATAATCAGGAGTTTGCACTTGAAAAAATACAACAATTTAGCAAATGATCTGTCTGGCAGTTTTAGTGTCTTCGTTGATATGGGAAATGGTTTAAAAACTTGTCCGCCATCGACATTCCGAGTGATATTTCTGATTTTTTTGTCATTAGGGCCGAAGTTTGCTATTCCTGTTGGTGGGGATAGTGTTGATATAAAGCGTTTCATGGCTGATGTTGAGGATGTATTGGATGTCGTGCCTGAGACGTCGAGGAATTCTGTAAGGGGTAAGGTCGCCAACAGTGTAACCAATTTCATACAGAATTCACACATTCGGGTTCATTCACCTTTCAGTAACTTATTCCATACAACTAAGTCCTTTCTAAAATCTAATCCAAACCTATACATATTACAATCGGACAAGGCTAATTGCACGGTGGCTATAGACAGGACAGAATATAAAACAGACAATTTGTTGAACGACAATTCTACTTACAAACTGTTACAGACTGTTACAACTGTTACATGCTACGGTGAGCATACAAAAAACATACAATGAATTGATCAAAAAGATTCATTCTAGTGGACAATTACCGAATGATATAGTAAAAGTTTTAACAATCTACAACGCCACTCATCCGAAACTTTACTCACTGCCAAAAATTCATAAACCTAATATACCAGTCCGACCTATCATTAGTTCTATCAACTCGATAACATACAACCTTTCCAAGTACCTCAGCAAAATTTTAACCAACGCTTTTGAGACAGGCAATACATCCAATGTAAAGGACACGTTTTCGTTTGTCAATCAGATGCAGAGTGTCACACTCCCCGATAATTATGTGCTGATTTCGTTGGATGTCATATCACTGTTTACAAACATACCATTACAACTAATAACAGATGTCATAGCGAGTAAGTGGCACTTAATCGATCCATACACAGACTTATCGAAATCAAATTTTTTGTTACTAATTACTTTTATTTTCAATAATACATATTTTTCGTTCAACGAAAAATTCTACAGTCAGATATTTGGAACAACTATGGGATCGCCCATTAGTCCCATTTTAGCCCAAATAGTGATGGATCAGTTGTTGGAGAGTGTGATGGTTAAGTTACCATTTCAGATACCGTTTTTGTACAAGTATGTTGATGACATTGTTTGCTCTGTACCACATGATAAAATAGATGTGACGCTACAAATATTCAACAGCTATAGTAAAAATTTACAATTTACTGTGGAAAAAGAAGACAATAACAGTGTACCCTTCTTGGACGTTTCAGTGATTTGGGATGAGAACACCTCGATCATTTTGAATTGGTACAGAAAGACGACTTCGTCTGGTCGTTTCATCAATTACTATTCCCATCATCCTCTCAATCAAAAATATAACACCGTCATAGCTATGAAAAATAGAGTATCACACGTAAGTCACACTACCTTCTTAAAAGATAATCTTAGAGAGCTTTTTAGCATCTTCGTTAACAATGGTTATCCTAGGCATATACTAAATAAATTGATATACAGCTCCAACTTTTACGACGGCCCTACTGAAGACGTCCCTGCGGATAGTGTGATCCACAAAAAAATTCCGTATATTGGTGGTCTTACTCACTTAATTATATCACACTTCAAACAATTTAGGAACATTAAAATAGCTAAATACAACACATTTACTGTGAAAAAATTGTATAGTAAGACCAAAAATGTAACACCTTTGCTTTTAAATAGCAATGTCATCTACAGGATACCTTGTTCGGATTGTCGTGGCGTGTACAAAGGCCAAACCTCACAATGGCTAAAACAGCGTATCACACAACACAGAAGTGATGTCCGTATTGGTAAGAGATCTTGTGCTCTGGTGGATCATGCACTTGATCTCGGCCATACATTTAATTTCGGAGATGTCAGAATTGTGGACGCTGAAAATAATTACAAAAAAAGATGCTTTTTGGAAATGGTACATATCAACGGAGACACTAATAGCGTAAGTTATAAGTCGGATACCAATGGACTAAGTATAATCTATTGTAATTTACTCGGTGTTGGCGGTTAATTTTACCTGCCAAGTTTTATTAACCAGTCCTTGTATCATTTAATTTGTAGTTGTTGTTGGTTTCAATTTTTTTATGACATCAGTTTTTTGGTATGTGTTTTGTAAGTTTAGTTTTATATTTTAACATTTATTTATATTTGTTTATAAGAGGTTGACGACAAGCTAACAACATATTATTTGATGTTTTAAATTTGACGAATTTTAACATGTTTAGTGCCGTTATTTGCTAAATTTTAACTCTGAATTGTAAGTATTTAGTTATTGTTATATTGTTTAATATATTGTGGTTTTGTTAAACATGTAGACACTCCTGGTGAAGTAACCAATGCTTTATGAAATATAGAGCGGAATAAAGGAGTTTTATTTTTACTTGACAGACCGCTCACCCTATAATGAAATTTTTACTTATATATATATATATATATATATATATATATATATATATATATTAATATAGAACGGTGATTGGCTTTATGATTATAAATACAGAATTTAATGTTTAAATAAACTGGTAAGATAAATTTTTAAAATGTGAATTATAAATCTCTATATTAAATATGCTATCAAATGTTACACACAGATGGGGTTGTATCAGGCGCGGCTCGTGATGACGTATTTTGGTTTGCAGTACAATGATACGAGTGCCTCGTGTGTTTTCGGTGTTTACTAAGCAAACGTTACAGTTAGTACACGAGAATGCACGAAGCACTCGGATCATTGTACTGCAAACCAAAATACGTCATCACGAGCCGCGCCTGGGTTGTATAACGTTAAATCTGTTACTTGCGTATAATGCAAAGATACATAATCGTTAATAACGAAGTATACTTAACCTAAACAGCTGTGCATGTATATAACTATATTCGGGTGGGCTAAAATTTGTGTTATGTGTCCGGCTTCGAAGAACAATTAGACTCTTGTGTGGGCATAGAAAAATACCCTTTAAATTGTAGGTTCGGTGACTGCAATAGAACACTTACAAAATCAGCTGATGCCAATGCAATAAATAATGGTATTTTTTATATTCAAATCTACTAAATAAAACGAGTGAGATAAGGGATAATGTAAAAGACTTTAATGAAGTTATTGGAAAACAGATAAGTGATCAAATTAATTAGATTATGAATATTCAAACGTATCAGGTCACGTGATAAACTAAACATGAAATAAATTCTAGGTTAAACAAAACAACTAAATGAACGTGACATGAATAAAGCTAAATGCATAAATAATTCTATTATTAAATTTAATTATATTTAACAGGAAACTGTATTCTTCTAGACTTAACTTAAATTATGTTAATATTAAAATGCAACATAAGTTATAACTATTAAAAATAATTTGATTATGGATTTATTTTATTGAAGTGAATTAATTTATCATTTTCAAAAATTCGTAGGATGTTTAAAAAATACTTATGTGGACATAGACAGGAATTGGTAATTCTGGACTTGGCTGGTAGATCCGTAAATGCAGGATACAAGTTTGAACGGGCAATCGGATGGCGTCCCCGCTTGGTCTTCGATCTAACGGCAGGTTTTCCCGGTGAAATGTAATTTTCGTTTTCTTGGACATCGGTTATCGTCTGGACTTGCAAAATGCGTTAAACAGGAACTGGATATACAGGTAAGGTTTGACTATTTTCGATGTAAAGGTTTTCTAATTTTATTAATGATTTTTCTTTTAATTTGCAGAGAGGCACTTAAATACGTCGAGGTGTTTAATGGAGATTTTTACCTAGTGACGCCAACTCTCATTTGTTCTGAATCCTAACTTCTGATTCGTCCAATCTGTATGTATTTCTATAATCTCGACATTTAATTATAATGAAAATGACAATTTAATCGCTCTAAATATACATATGCTTAATATAAATTACATATTTTATTTTAGTAACCAAGTAATTGACGTGTGAATGTTGATAATTGTACATAATGCTCATTTTATGGTTGGGATAATTCCCGCTGTAGTTATTTTAAATTAGTACAGTCTCGCCTAAATAATTGGCGTCATTTATTATTGATCAATTAAGTTGAAATATCTTTGGAAATACAAGATATCGGAATAAAATGACTAAGGCAAATGAAAAGATAAAAATAAATAAATGTGAGAATGAATTTTAAACAATTAAAAACGCGAAATCAACTTTATTGATATTACATAAGAAGAATTCAGTTTCAATATTTTTTAATTATTCTAAAGATTACATATACACATTAAAATTATGTCTCTTGCTAACTAAGGCATTCTTATGTGTAGGCTTGACCTACATCAATATATATATATATATATATATATATATATATATATATATATATATATATATATAAAGTTTTAGGCAGGTTGATGTCATTTACAAATAACCTGTATAATTGTTTCAGCAACCTCTTCCGGTGCGAATCCTCGCACCATAAAAGCTCACTTGAGTTGCGCTTGTACATATTCAAACATTACGTTTCCATTATCACGCAATTTCTTTTCCGAGCGTCTAACAACAAACGCGGCGGCACCCATTTTGTGTTCCTCTTCATACCCAAATATTCGTGCAAAATTTTGAATAGGTATAATTTGCGTTATTTAACACACCTTCAGTCGGGGATCTATCAAGACTGTATCATGGACATTGTTAATAATTTCCTAGGAAGTCACTATAAATGAAAGACCTTGGAGCTGAACTTCAACTATGTTCACGTAACCACAACGAAATGCAGCAAACCACTTTTTTAAACCGTTTTACATGAGAAAGTACAAGATCCTCATAATACTTTTTTAGCTTTTCTACAGATTTCTTTAATGGTTTCCCATATAAAAAGTGTTTTATCAACACCCGATATTACTTTTTTCCATATTCACAATAAACTACGAATTTATCCGTTTCTGATACCGCCCTCTGTCGAAAATTCGCGATATCATTAAACGGGCCTCGTATATGAACCGACTTAAAGAATAAAATAAACTGACTAAAAATGACATATTACGCAAATAAAAATTGTGCAGATTAAGTCATAAGGAGAAGTCGACAAAATAATGAATTGGAACTTATTATTTTTTGTTATAAGATAAAAAAAATACATTTAATTATAGCATATCTTTTTTTCTTCGGAATTAGCATAACAATTTCTACAATTGCTTTTAACTAAATGAACAACCATATATATTTCACTTTTTTCTCATATTATTTACGTCAAGATATATTTACAACAAAAATCGTTTCATCTAAGAGATGTCGTTTCCCTTTGTAGACGACACTTCTACCTTGGTATTATATTACATTATGAGTGGTTCTTACAGTTTTATTATTGAATTTATTTCCTGCCATAAATTTGGACGTTAATGTAGTTTGACGAAAGGGAAAGGTATCATAATAACACTGAGAATTGTCAAAGATATAATAGCAATTGTATCCGCTAGTATTAAAAACGACAGTTCCTTTGAAGTTACTGCTTACGTTAGCAATTTGTTAAGGCGCATATTGGGCCTTTATATACAGCAGTTTGGCTTGAAACCTTACGAAATAATTATTTATTGTTCAACAAAGAACAATATGCCAACAATATTATACAAATAATTACTTAAAAATATATTTAAGCATACCGAGTGATTATAAATGATTAAGCAAACATTTAATTTTGCAACCCTGAGAAATTGACTTGTCTGGTCATTCGTTTTATATTTACTTTTTTGAATTAGAATATTTTATATAAATATGCATGGCATATGCTTAGAATTACATACTAGCAATTCAATATTAACTGATACCAGAAGGGGGACTTGTACAACGTGATAGTTGAAACAATATATTACAAGTAATACAATCATGAACAAAAACAATTACACAAAGAAAATGTTCAAAATGTTGGTCTCTTACTTGTAAACAACACTGAACGTGATATATTACACATTTGCAATTGTCTCTTCAATTGGGTACAATAGTTCTTGGAAAATGGTTATGGGATTCTGTAATATTAGGTTTTTTTAAATAAGGGAATAAAAACAGAATCAAGTGATTTACTTGCCCATAAACCCACACTTATAAGACGACATTTAAAAAATTGCTCTAAATAATTCATAGTTGTACGAGTATATGGTCTGTGTGGCGTGGAAGAATCCTGTTGGAAATATCCATTAGTTAATTATATCTGAAAAATCGGAGACTGTGGCTTTTAAGTGAATAAAAAAATTAAAAAGATTAAAATTTTTCTATTGTGGTAAGGGTTTTTAATTTTTTTTATTCAGTTAATTATATGTTATGCAACTGATTTATAAATTATGGTTTTGTTATTTGTTTCTCTAACAAATATTGGCTCTATAATTCGTTGTCCTGACATTGCCACCCAAACACCAATTTTACTGGATGTAATTATACTTCGATTAAATCGTGTGGATTATCTGCCGACCAAGTTCTATAATTCTGCGAATTAACATAGCAGACAGGTGAAAACATGCGTCATCAGAATATAGTCGTTTTTGCTGGTCAATGTTATTATGCATATGATTATTATTCCACTAACAAAACAGGATTCGTTGTACAAAATCAGGTGGGTGAATTTGATGGACAATTGAAAATGTATATGGGTGTAAATATAGCTGTTCAGAATGGATGCAGGAAAGGTTAAAAGAACAGATTAATTGTATTAGTTACAGTAAACAACGTACAGAAATATGAGAATTGTGTTTAACAATTCGATTCATATTTTCCAAAATATCGGGTGCATCGAAAGGACCAGTAGATTTACCTATAGCCACATTATCAATGCTTAAATACTGTTCGGTTATTCTAATATTGTGTTGTCAAAAGTAAACATATTCAATTCAATTTGTTTTTCTAGATACATTTCGATAAATTGATTATAAGTCAACTGTTTGAAATACGAGAGTGTGTCAGTATATAAGCCGCAAACGTCAGTTTCCTTTATACCATTCGTAAATTACGCGCGCATTTTGTGCCAGCGGATGGCGGTATATGCATGTTCGTCGTAGAGGACGCGTCATGCCTCGTAGGCAGAGGCAGCCAGTGCACGATGGTAGGTGTTGCATGAGTATACACAAGACGAGCAGAGTGCCTTTGTGCGTTTTTCTGTGAGCCAAAGGACTGTCCAAGATAAAGTGCATCGCGAAATACATCCCGTGTATGATACAACACCATGCATGAGCGGTTGCAGTTTTGTAAAGTTTGTTCACGGTGGATGCCCGGCAAGTTGTCTAAGGAGCAGAAAATGATGAGAATGACTCTGTCCTTGCAGCATCTCACTCGATACGCTAAGGAAGGAGAGGACTTAATGGCACGAATTACTACGGCGGACGAACCGTGGGTTCACCACCTTCAACCGTAATCGAAAAGATCTTCCAGGGAATGAAAATATCCCACCCCGCCAACACCCAAAAAGTTCAAGACGATTCTATCTGCCCGCAAGGTTATGCTCACCGTGTTTTGGAACATGCAAGGCGTCATACTGAAAAAATTCCTGTCCTACGGTGAGACTATTAATACCACGTCGTACAAAGGGAGTGCTTCTTCTGGATGACAATACCCGCCCTCACACAGGAGTAACGAAAGAGCTGTTACAAACATTTCGTTGGGATCGGTTGCAACATCCACGAAACAGTCCCGATATAGCCCTCAGTTATTTTCTGTTCGAGACCGTAAAAAATTATTTGGGTGGCTGTCATTTTGAAACTGATGATGCCGTAATCCAAGGTTACTCATTGGCTGCGACAGCAACCAAAAGACTTCTTCGCCGTCGGCTTTCAAAGACTTGTAAAGAGATGGGATAAGTGTCTGAATGTACAGGGTGATTATGTAGAAAAGTGAAATAAATTTCGGGAAGTTACTTTGATTGTTATTGCCTCTATCCCATTTTGCGACTTATATATTGACTCCCCTCGTATATCTAACTGCCATTTTCATTTTGCAAGCTTTCCAAAGTCGACCATTGTAATGGCCGACAATAATAGTATATCATAGACAAGACAGAGAAAGCTCTTATTATAGCCAAGCATAAATTTCAGTAGAATGTGTGCAAGACAATTAATATGCTTTCGCTGCCGTTGTAACGGGCTGAAATCGCCGCTTGGTCACTTTTAGTCATTTATTCAATAACTTATGAACGTACCTGTAGATTTTCATATATAATTTGTAATTTCGATGTTTAAAAACTTCTATAATGGTTTTCTGTTGCAGATATTTATTCTATCATTAATTAAAATTGGAGATTTTGCTATAATAATCTTCTAAGTTTGATTTAAATTTAGTTAAAATTGCGATATATTGCACGTGGATGTAGACGACTTTGTTTTCATAATAGTTTGGTTGAATATCGTGCATATGATATGATGCTAGTAGATGGCGTTGAAATTCGCAATAAAAATGGTAGAAAATTAATACTGGTAGCCGTAACTTTGTGGTAATTCATTTTGAAAATAATAAAACAAAATAAAACAATAATTTTGTTTTACCACTTTATTCACATATAATCGTGACCGCGGTTTCGACATACAATGTCATTATCAAACTGCAAAAGTTACAGGCCTACATAGAACTTACAAATGACACAAAACATCATAAACCACCCCCATATATTTTTGTGTCATTTATAAGTTCTATGTAGGCTTGTAACTTTTGCAGTTTGATAATGACATTGTATGTCGAAACCGCGGTCACGATTATATGTGAATAAAGTGGTAAAACAAAGTTATTGTTTTATTTTATTTTATTATTTTAAAAATGGTAGAGTTGGTATATTGTAAACAGTTAGTATTGTAACTGGTTTAAATTATAACAGTTTTTGTGTGAATCTTTATTTTAAAATTAATTGGAATATATAATACGGTTTTGTCTGTAGTGAATTCAGTTAGAATGATCTTTGGTATTTTCATTTAAAATCTTGGTTATTCAAGCATCAGAGACATATCGTGTTTATTTTCTAGTCGATGGTCTTTGATTAAAAATTGTTTATTAAGAACGTAATTAACTAAAATTCTTTATCAGCTAGGCCCCGAATTTTATTACTTTAATTTTTATGTAGCGAAATGTTTTTCTAATTATGTAATTCTTATTGTAATTTTTCTCTACCATAGGCTATTTTTGTAAGAACTACGCATCTTTTCGTATAAAAGAATCGAATTAGCGAAAGCTCGTTCTAAATGTACAGATATTTAAATAACATAAGATTATATATTTATATAACAGCAACATAGTTTATGATGGTAAATTGCATACCGTTACATAATTAGGTTATAGTATATACTGCTTCAATTTCTTGTATCACTTCTGTTGTTAATTGAATTTTTTTTCTGTTTAATACTAATAATTTCTTTAATTTCCCTTTTCATTGTGTGTTGTTCGCTATCAATTATCTGTGTGTTTTCAAAATCGAAATGGTGATCGCGTTGTAGTTTGTGTGTAAATAAAGCAGTTTTGTCTGTTTTAGAGTATTTGCAGACACTTTAAAAAAATATGATATAGCTACAACATATAAACTTAGTAATACTAATAAACATCTATTTTCAAAACTAAAACCTAAAATAGAAAGAATCGAGAAACACGTGTCATCTATAAAATACCATGTCGCGATTGCGATAGTTACTACATAGGCCAAACTAAACAATATTTATATAAAAAAATATAAGCCCACAAATACTCTAAAACAGACAAAGCTGCTTTATCTACACACAAACTACAACGCGATCACCATTTTGATTTTGAAAACACACAGATAATTGATAAAGAACAGCACACAACGAAAAGGGAAATTAAAGAAATGATTAGTATTAAACAGGAAAAAAATTCAATTAACAACAGAAGTGATATAAAAATTTTAAGCAGTATATACTAGAACTTAATTATATATCTTATGTTATTTAAATATCTATACATTTACTTATTATGCTGACAGTTCCATATTTTGAACGCTGACTGGCTGTCCGAGTAGGTTTTCGTGGTTTTCCTTCTCGATTAAGGCGAATGCCGACAGCTTAACATCTTAAACCGCTCCACGGGCTCATACATAATAATAAGGCATGCCTTGCCATTCCCCGTTTTTGTTGTCTAACTATTTTTAGAATACTAAAGCATGATTTATTATTATTAAACGGGAATGCATCTTTGAATAATTTTATTCATGACAAGTACAAATGTATAAGTATGACATTAATATACTGTCATTTATATTTTAAATTCTTTGAAAAGGCATCATGTGCCGAAACATGTAAGATTGTTTTAATATATACATTTTTAAGTAGAACCAAACCTTAAATCGCCAACTAATTGAATCTACCGTAACATACAAAGGTCACGAAATAATTATTTATCTATATATATATATACATATATATATATATATATATATATATATATATATATATATACATATATATATATATATATATATATATATATAATAACTTCGTGACCTTGGTATGATATGGTAAACCTAATCAGTAGGCGATTAAAGGTCTGTATATTACTTCAAAATATATGTATTTAAAAAACTCTACATGTTTCGGAAGTTCGCCTTTATCAAGAGAATACAAAATATAAATAACATTTATATCCTGTCATTTATATTTTGTATTCTCTTGATAAAGGCGAACTGCCGAAACATGTAGAGTTTTTTAAATACATATATTTTGAAGTAATATACAGACCTTTAATCGCCTACTGATTAGGTTTACCATATATATATATATATATATATATATATATATATATATATATATATATATATATATACATATATATACAAATTACTATATTGGGTGAGTCATTTACTCGGTGTCAATTTATTACTTATTCAAATTTTATATTCATTAAACACGTTGGTCTTTGATATTTGTTGATTTATAATTCATTATCATTCATTGTGGCTTGTGAGCCTTATTAAGATCTTGCATTATGTTGTTTTGCTGATTTATTTACTGCTGTGTTGTTCAACATAAATGCTTGATTTTTTTCCTGTTGTTAATAAATTACTTCTTGTTATTGTTACCTTATTTGGTGTTTTATTTATGTGATAGCAATTGTCCACGCATTACTTGCGATTTATTTAACTTACTTTCGGCGGCATCTGTGTTCGCTGTACCAGAGAGTATAAACACGGTGGCGCCTATTATTAAAAAGAACCGCCCCTAGCTCGCTTCTTAACTGAGTTGGCATCTCAGCCGAAGATCACCAGGGCAACCGTTTTGTTGAGTAAGTTAATTAGGTTTTATGTTTGTGTAGGAAAGGTGCGTCTAACAAATTGGCGCGACATCATAGGGCTTGTTCTTTTGAAATTTTGGCTTGTTTTTTAAATTTTGGCTTGTTTTTTTAAATTTTGACCAGGTTTGTTTTTTTTTTAATTTTTCAAATTTGACATCCAACGTTGCCAGTATGGTAAGAATATCTGTAGGGTCTCCATTTAGTTAGAATTAGATTTTTATATGATTGTGTGTAGCCACGTTTCGAACATCTTTGATGGTTCATTTTCAAATTCAGGCTTAGGTTTTCAGTTCGGAATTCTCAGTTTTCCATTTTAAGTGTTTTTGGGATTGTTATCGCAGTTTCATTGTTCTTTGATGCCATGTGTTTTGGATCCTTGGCACACAGCGGCGTTAGTTTAGTTTTTAATACTGGGTATAGTTTTTCGAATGGAATTTTGAATTGCAATTTGGAGTGTGAACTCAGGATGGAGCTTGATTCCATTTTAGTTTGGCCTGATTTCGTTTTGAATTCATTTTCGTTTGGCCTGATTTTGATTTTGTGTGGCATGTTCTTTTGTGGATTTTGTTTAACCTCATAATGAAAGTTTATGCCTTTTCAGCGGTCTTATAAGCAGCAAATTGAGAAATTTACTGTTTTTTTGTCAGATATTGGTTTGTAGGTAGGTCGTCGAATGTTCCCGTAGGTAGTTGTGACCTGGGCGTGACCTAGACCAAACCTCACTCACTTTTTTTTGTTTTTCGGGTTTATTTGTTTGATTTTTGGGCAGGCCGACGGATATTTTTTTTTAATATTATCGACTGGCAGTATAAATAGTATAAACCTTTATGTAAAGCACTTGCAACTTCGTTCGTATTGGTTGTATACTTAACAATACTTCAACATATTCTGGCTTACGTGTTTCGGTATTGACGATTTAATTTCACGATGGAACGCGTGTCAAACTTCGTTTCGAGCTTGGTAAAAGTGCAACATAAACGTAAGAAATTATGAAAACGGTGTGCGGAGAGGATACAGCAACTATTATTGATGGAATACATCATTAATCACTTTAATGAATTTTAAATCGTAATTTCTTTCCTATGTAGAGCTTGAACAAACTTTCAAAATAATGTTGGTGTGTTTTATTTTATTTAATAAGCTGTAGTTAATGAACATTTATTTCAGCATACTACACACGTTCTGAACCTTTGATTCATCATCATTACACCATTTATTATTTAAATCGTTTTCACTTATTGTTAGTATTCCCTATTGAGCAGCAGCATTATTTGGAGCAACGTGGAGCGCCAAATTATTACTAGAACGCTAGTTTGGGTAATGATGTATTTCACCACCATTTATTATTATTAAATCATTTACAATTTTATTAGGACGCTACAGCTAGTCCGGAACGAAGCAATAAAAGCCACAAACGTCCATCTCGTAACAATGTAGCGCTTCCACGAGGTAAAATACACCGTTACCCAAACTAGCGTTCTCCTAGCTATTTTAATAATTTGTAAATAATGTTTAATCTTCTATCATACCGTGATGAACTTGTAAGCCAAAAAACGCAAAGATCATCACCTGAAAGAAATCTCCATTACAAATGCGTCGCCCTTAATGGAAAATTTTTATATTCTCAGTCAAAAAAATGCACCTAATAATGTGCAATATAAATACAACTATAAATTGTAGGAGAACATAAATACGTTAATTTCATAGATTTACGAATAATATAAAAAAATCTAGAAATGCACTTGTTAAAATTTCTATTAAAAAAAAACAAGCTCACTGCCAAAATGATACAATAATGTACCTAAACATTTAAAGTAAATCTCCACAGGAGTCACTTTTGTTCGATGTTTATTCATTACTCAAGTTGGTTAAAATGTAAAATTAATAAATAAAAGTACGGAAACAGTTTAACATGTTATTGAGCGCTATATTAAATAAAATGTATTGAAGTCTAAACCATAACGCATTCGTAATGAAATATTTACTGATAGGGAGGAACAGTGGATTATAGCAGAGTATAAAAAATGTAAAACCAAGCGCACCAAAGTTAACAACATTAGTTCAAGAGTAGAGCGGTAAAAAAATAAGTATAGGAACTACTAAGATACTTACAAAAGTAAATTTTCATTGCAGAATAGCCAGAAATAAACATTTGATCAGCAGAAAGACATCTATGAATGGAGTTTGTCGAAAATACAAGACAAAGGGACTTCTGACGAATCAAAAAATAACATATTCACCTCAGATAGGTAGAGAAAATCTAATGAAGAGTTACAAGTTAAACATCTGAAATCCACGGTAAAACGTAGTGACGGTCACATGATGATATAGGGGTGTGCATTATTTTCCGGGATGGCACTTTAAAACTAATAAATACTCTAAATCAACACACATATTTCTTCTTCTTCTACTTATTGATATCTGGTTGATCTGTTAATTCCGAGCTTGCCTCTGTTAAACTTACTGGGATATAGATTGCCAGTTTTTTGGTGGTCTTCCAGGTAGACGGTTGCCTGCTGGTTTACCTTCTAATAGGACGTGTGCTAATCTGTCGTATATCATCCTTCTTTTCACGTGGTTATACCACTCTCTTCTCCTTCCTTATCTCACTAATCTTGTACATCGCACTGTTCTCTGGCGTCAATGTTTCGTACGCTATCTCTACTTGTTTTCCCGACTATCCTTCTTAGTACTGAATTTCTGCGACACGCACCATACTCTTGGTTTTGCTGGTATCTTCTCTTACTTCCATCCCATACGTAATTATCGGCTTTACGCATGTTATATATTTTAATCTTACTCTGCCTTCGCATATAAGAGTTAGCCCAAACAGTTTCTCTCAGGCAGCCTGATACCATAGCTGATTTGTTAATATGGCTCCTTAGGGCCTTTGCCGGGTCATGAGCACTAGACAAGTCCATGCCGATATATTTAAACTTACTCTACCGATTTGTTGTCTATTACCAGCTTGCATCTCAGTGGTTCCCTTGCGATGGTCATGTTTTTCACTTTTTCAATGTCCATATTGAACTCCTGGCTGATTTGGTGGAATCTAAATAGCTGTCTCTGCAGGTCGTTTTCATTTTCTGCCAGTATCGCAGTATCGTCGACGTAACATACCATGCTGAATGCGTTTTTATTCATTCAGCATCCCAAATTTGAAAATGTCAAAGTGACACATATTTGAGCGTAAAACAGCTCGACTGATAAAACATTATTTTTGTTATTGCCAGGATAACAATCTTAAACACAAATCATGACTCATATGAGTATGACTCATGACTAGAGCTGAGGATGTTTGCGGTATAACCATGGTTATATCATGTAACCATAGTAAATTACTATGGTTACATGATATAACTATGGTTATACCGCAAACATCCTCAGCTCTACTCATGACTCATGACATACCGCGAAATCAAAAATTATATTGATAAAGGGATTGCCATGGAATGTAAAACGTCCGTTTCAATTTATATCATTCTTTTGAGATTATTCTGATTAAATTATCAGGTTAACTGTCATACTGACATTTGACTGACAAAATTTCTAAATATATGTGTATCTAAAATGATTTACATGTTTGAATAACATTTTATTAAAAATTAATAAACAAGTTACAATAAATGTTCGAAATGACCACTGCCTTGTTCGATGCACACGTTTACGCGCCTTTTCATGCTATCAAAAGCATTTTGCAATATTTGTGGCGTTATGTTTGCACATACTTCAATAATCTTTTGTTGCAGTCCCTACAAGTTATGTATTGGAGTTCTGAAAATTCTATTTTTGCAGTAAGGGAACATAAAATAGTCCATAGGTGACCTCGGAGGAAACTCAACTTGCGCATGCAAACTTATAAGTCGATCATCAAAAAACTCACGGAGAAAGGCTATAGTTCCTCGTGTCGTATGTGCTGTTGCACCGTCATGTTGGAAATAACCATTATGAAGTTCATGGTCGTGTAGTTGTTGAACAAATTCAGTCAAAATGTTATTTCTGTACCTCTCTGCATTGATGGTGGGAAATAAAAATCCGCCCAATTATCCTTTTACGGGAGACTGCCATCCAAACACCAATAAAATAAATGCGGTTTATTGGTGCTCCACATTCGCATATTTTGAGAATTTATGTACCCCGAAAGATGAAACCACGCCTCATCGGAAAGAATGTTAAGTTTACCAGGTCGTTATTCATTAAATTGTTGATGAACCATTGGCAGTACGCAAGACGTCTGGGGTGGTCTGTTGGCAAAAGAGCTTGATATGATTGCATCTTAAATGGATACATGTTCAAGGTCTCCTTTACAATGGTTCGGCACGTTCCATAAGAAACTCCAATTTCTTGGGACAGGCGTCTCAAAGATTTTGTGGGGTTCTGTACCATACGATTACGAACGTCAATAATTACTTCTTCTGTACGAATAGTTGGCCTACTAGCACCTTTTTTATGAGTTACAAATCCAGTTTCACGAAATACACCAACACTATGTGCAAGGCTCTACTACTGCGAAATTTGAGAAGTGTTCACTAAAATTATCCAAACATAAATGCTTACTGTATTCTCAAATTCCATTAACTAGCACACCTGTTCTAAAATACGCTTCAATCATGAAAGTTTTGTGTGCTGTGGTGTAAACCAAAATTGAAAAATTACAAGATGTCCGAGAGAAAATATATTAACAAATGTCAGTATGACACTAAATGATATAACTTAAGACAGACGTTTTACATTCCATGGCAAACCTTTATCAATATAGTTTTTGGTCTCGTGGTATAAGAATGGCTGTTTTATCGCTCCGGGTACAATTAAAACTCCTTCACAATTGCCTTATTTGAATATTATTGAACATTTATGGCAGAAACCTAAAGGAAATATTAACAGACGAACAAATCAAATAAAATTGTTTTAAAAATTGTATTATATTGCTTCATTTGTTGTTATTTGTTTGTTGATAACAATTGTAGAACCTCAGAAATAAACATTCGCATGAATTTCTTATTCTGCTTGAATTAAAATTTCAAAATTTGGTTTATATTTAAAAGAAATGTATATAGCCCTATTATACATTATTTTGGCTGGAAGTAACTGCACATATCTTCAGTTCGACATCTGCTAATTCTTCCTGGTTTGAAGGAATATGAAGTGTACTTTCAAAATTTATTTGCCGAAAAGTACACCGTGAATTATTTCACCACATGTGGTTTGGTGTGAAACTGCTACACTGCGATTTTATTCTACATAGTATATCTATATATGTACACTCCACTTAAACTTAATATCTAATGCTAAGAAATTATAGTCATGAAATGAATACTTGCGGAGAACTAGTTATAAGTAGAGAACGGACACGCTTACCACTCAGTGCAGTACTGGCGAAAGGCTGTATTTCTAAAATATTTAATTTTATTTATATAATTGGAAAACGAACGGGTGGTGATCTACAGAATTACGAAATACATATTTATTTGTTGAAAAGTTGTATTTATAAAGTTTTTAATTTTATTTATATAATTGGAAAACAAACGGGTGGTGATCTATAAAATTACGAAATAAGTACATATGTATTTGTTGAAAAGTTGTATTTTTAAAGTTTTTAATTTTATTTCTATAATTGGAACATTTTTATTTGTTCATTTTGTCGTTCAAGTTGAGTAAAGGAGTATTAATATTGACTAGCAATAGTTTCTCAAGGTTTTCTTCTGTCAATTTTGTTCTCTTTGAATTAAGTACATCCTTATAAATAGAAAACGTCCTTTTTACATCGCAACTGGTTATAGGTGCACACTGGAAATATTCTTTTATTTCTTCATATTTAGCCTTTAGATTTTGTGGAATTGTCTCCATACATAATTGCTGCAATGTAATTAAATCTGGATTTCTATTAAGAATTGCTTCAAACTTTTGCCGAAGGCCACATCCGAAGTCACTTGGAATACATTTCAAATTATTAACAGCCACATCTAATGTGGTTAATCCGTCATTTAATTTGAGATTTCGATTTTCAAAATAAGTAATTAGTTTTGGCAATTTTCCAAAATGTTCGTGAAGAAAGTACAACTGATTTTTTAAATTTGGGATTTGTGTGAGCTCCTTGCACTCACTTCTAGCATCCTCCTTTAGCAGTGTTACGAAATGTTTTAGACTATCGAAATTCTCAGCATAATAACTAGTAGCTTCCAGCCATGTTCCCCATCTAGTTATTACTGGAGTGGGAGGCAGTGATAGAGATGGAAATTTTTCGCTGAAAAGAGCTACTCTCAATGGTGCTTTTCTGAAAACTTTTTTAAAAGCTGATACAAGTCTATCAACTTCCGGAAAAGTGTCTCTGATATATTCACAGATTCTGTGGAGAGCATGTGCTACACAAGTAATATGCAGCATATTAGGATATGTTTTCTTCAATAGTCTGCCTGTTTTTAACATATACGCAGCACTAGCACTGACAAATAAAAGTATTTTTTCTTTGTACGTGGCGTCCGAATGAAGCATTTTTTGCATATTCTCCTTAATGGTTTCAGCAACTGTTTCCGCATCAACTCTATTTATAACACTTGTTGCTTTTACATATGAGTTATAGGAAATAGTTGGATGTAGTACACCAGCTACAACATTTACCACACAGCGTCCTAACATATCCACCGTTTCGTCGGCGCTGATCCATATGTATTGATTTAAAAGATGGCTTCTAATGCGTTCTACTGTTCTCGTATAGCACCTAGAAACATAATATTTGGGTAAGTTGATTCATCAGGAACATTTCGACCAGTATATTTTTGAAGAAATATTTTTAAAGTGGGGTTGCTAAGTTTATTTAATGGAATATTAGCCGCCATAAAAGTTTTACAGAGTTCAGATGTGTTTGCGATTCTAAGTGACGTATTTTTGACGATATTTTACGGATTTTGTAATAAATTTCGGAATCACTGACAATGGACGTACAATCAGTATGACCGTCAATCCAACTCGCCATTGTTTTACAATGCCTTTCTCGACATTCTTCCATATCATGTCTGAAAAAGTAACTTAAACAATGCTCTAGATCTAAATAAATGAAAACTAAAAATGTGTGCGTAAGTTATTGAAACTGAACGTAATTCAATGCACACTCACGTCGAAATAATTGGTAGAAATAGATTCAATCAAATATGCTCGGAATACAATAGCTGGCTTGTCCATTGTTATCGCGGCGATACCAGGTGTCCGAGTAAGTCAAACAAATACTTCATTGAATTACGCCGGGATGTACTGAGCGACGTTATACACAATTCCAATTGCCGATTGCGTTTTATGGAAATTGCGTCCGTTCTCTAGTTATAAGTTATAATGGCAGACTATGTGCCAGACAGACAAGAATCATTTCACCATGTGTACTAAATGTTGTTTTGGATACTATAATATAAATATGTTTTGAAGGTGCATCTGTTATTGCCAATAATACCACTTTTTCTTTAGAATAAATGTTTCGTTCATTGTTAGAAATACAAAATAATGTTTTTTTTTATTTTGATTTAGAACTGTAAAATATATGTTATCTCTTTGATAAATTCATGTATGGAAATATTTAGGAAACTAAATATAAACTATTACAATAACTATTAAATATATGTTTTTCTGCTCCGATATGTAAACAAAGCGAGAGGAATGAAAAATAATATTTAGTACAGATGGTGAAATGATTCTTGTCACCATGCACCGGGCACATAGTCTGCCGTCTTTAGTTATAATTAGAGAACGGACGCAATTTCCATAAAACGCAATCGGCAATTGGAATTGTGTATAACGTCGCTCAGTACATCCCGGCGTAATTCAATGAAGTATTTGTTTGACTTACTCGGACACCTGGTCTCGTCACGATAACAATGGACAAGCCATCTATTGTATTAAGAGAATATAGTGTTTTTTAAAGTGTTTTCATGAGCGTAGATAGAAGCGGGGTTTTTATAATGTATTTTATTTATAGTTTATATTTCGTAAGATAATTAAAGTGCTGTGAGTAAGTTTCTTGTTTTCATAGTTTTAACTGTTAATTACATCGTAATTTTTGTTATAGATGCTGTTTAATATCGTTTGATTGAATCTATTTCTACCAATTATTTCGACGTAAGAGTGTGCATTGAATTTCGTTCAGTTTCAATAACTTACGCACACATTTTTAGTTTTCATTTATTTAGATCTAGAGCATTGTTTAAGTTACTTTTTCAGACATGATATGGAAGAATGTCGAGAACGGCATTGTAAAACAATGGCCAGTTGGATTGACGGTCATACTGATTGTATGTCCATTGTCAGTGATTCCGAAATTTATTACAAAATCCGTAAAATATCGTCAAAAATTCGTCACTTAGGATCGCAGACACATCTGAACTCTGTAAAACTTATATGGCGGCTAATATTCAATTAAATAAACTTAGCAATCCCACTTTAAAAATATTTCTGAAAAAATATACTGGTCGAAATGTTCCTGATGAATTAACTTTACGCAAATATTATGTTTCTAGGTGCTATACGAGAACAGTAGAACGCATTAGAAGCATCTTTTAAATCAATACATATGGATAAGCGCCGACGAAACAGTGGATATGTTAGGACGCTGTGTGGTAAATGTTGTAGCTGGTGTACTACATCCAACTATTCCCTATAACTCATATGTAATAGCAACAAGTGTTATAAATAGAGTTGATACGGAAACAGTTGCTGAAACCATTAAGGAGAATATGCAAAAAATGCTTCATTCGGACGCCACGTACAAAGAAAAAATACTTTTATTTGTCAGTGATAGTGCTGCGTATATGTTAAAAACAGGCACACTATTAAAGAAAGCATATCCAAATATGCTGCATATTACTTGTGTAGCACATGCTCCCCACAGAATCTGTGAATATATCAGAGACACTTTTCCGGAAGTTGATAGACTTGTATCAGCTTTTACAAAAGTTTTCAGAAAAGCACCATTGAGAGTAGCTCTTTTCAGGGAAAAATTTCCATCTCTGTCACTGCCTCCCACTCCAGTAATAACTAGATGGGGAACATGGCTGGAAGCTACTAGTTATTATGCCGAGAATTTCGATAGTCTAAAACATTTCGTAACACTGCTAAAGGAGGATGCTAGAAGTATTGGTGAGTGCAAGAAGCTCAACAAAAATCCCAAATTTGAAAAATCAGTTGTACTTTCTTCACGAACACTTTGGAAAATTGCCAAAACTAATCACTTATTTTGAAAATCGAAATCTCAAATTAAATGACGAATTAACCACATTAGATGTGGCTGTTAATAATTTGAAAAGTATTCCAAGTGACTTCGGATGTGGCCTTCGGCAAAAGTTTGAAGCAATTCTTAATAGAAATCCAGATTTAATTACATTGCAGCAATTATGTATGGTAACAATTCCACAAAATCTAACGGCTAAATATGAAGAAATAAAAGAATATTTCCAGTATGCACCTATAACCAGTTGCGATGTAGAAAGGACGTTTTCTATTTATAAGGATGTACTTAATTCAAAGAGAACAAAATTGACAGAAGAAAACCTTGAGAAACTAATGCTAGTCATTATGCTCCTTTACTCAACTTGAACGACAAAATGAACAAATAAAAATGTTCCAATTATATAAATAAAATTAAAAACTTAAAAAATACAACTTTTAAACAAATAAATATGTATTTCGTAATTTTATAGATCACCACCCGTTCGTTTCCCAATTATATAAATAAAATTAAATATTTTAGAAATGCAGCCTTTCGCCAGTACTGCACTGGGTGGTAAGCGTGTCCGTTCTCTAGTTATAATGATAGAAAGCCTCTATTCACATAGAATGTAGAAAACATTTTTAATATTACTGAAAATATAAAAAATCAGGTGTGGTGATATTAATAATATTTTGGATATTATTAAAAATGCTTCTGTTTCACACAAATGGTGAGGTTTTACCCACTCAAGTATGTTTCAAATGGCTTTTGTTAGAATGCAGAACTTTTCTCTATGATGATTCAGATAGAACTCATTTCAGCCTTAGCTATTGCCAAGAACGGTGACTTACATTTCACCCCTACTGGTAACATAATTCGTGGAATCTCATTACAGGTCTTGGCACATGTTTAGCTAAATCATCTAACCTCTGTAGCGTAATCTTCATAAAGTCTTCGAAAATAATTAAGAAATAATAATGAACTAAATATTAAGATTCCTAGAATTTGGAATTTGAAATAATTTAGTAATTAAATGTAATGTGCGTTATATTTAGGGACCAGCCACGAGAGGCCGATGACTCATCGCCCACAGGCGTACTATTGAAAATTTGTATTTTTGAGTTTTTAATTTTATTTACATAATTGGAAAACACACGGGTGGTGATATATAAAATACAAAATACATCTTTATTTGTTCATTTTGTAGTTCAAGCTGAGTAAAGGAATATTAAGATTAACTAGCAATATTTTCTCAAGGTTCCCTTCTGTAAAATTTGTTCTCCTTGAATGAAATACATCCTCGTAGATAGAAAACGTTTTTTCTACATCGCAACTGGTTATAGGTACATACTGGAAATATTCTTTTATTTCAGCGTATTTAGCAGTTAGATTTTCAGGCATTGTCCCCATACACAATTGCCGCAATGTTAATAAATCTGGATTTCTGTTAGAAACTGCGTCTAACTTTTACCGAAGGCCACATACGAAGTCACTTGGAATATTTTTCAAATTATTAATAGCCACATCTAATGTGATTAATCCATCACTTAATTTGAGATTTTGATTTTCAAAATAAGTGATTAGTTTTAGCATATTTGCAAAAGTGTTACGAGAGAAAGTGCAACTGATATTTTAAATTTGGAAATTGTATTAGTTCCTTGCACTCAGAAATACTTCGAGCGTTGTCATTTAGACATGTAACGAAATTTTGAAAACTATCGAAATTCTCTGCATAAAAATTAGTAGCTTCCAACCATGTTCCCCATCTAGTTATTACTGGAGAGAGAGGCAGTGACAAAGATGGAAGTTTTTTCCTGTAAAGAGCTACTCGCAATGGTGCTTTCCTGAAAACTTTTTAAATCAAACTTTTTTAAAAGCGGATACAAGTCTATCAACTTCCGGAAAGGTGTATTGATATATTCACAGATTCTGTGGAGAGCATGTGCTACACAAGTAATATGCAACATATTAGGATGTGTTTCCTTTAATAATCTGCCTGTTTTTAACATATATACAGCACTGTCACTGACAAATAAAAGTATTTTTCTTTGTACCTGTCGTCCGACTGAAGGAAGCATTTGGTACATATTCTCTTAAATGATTTTAGCTACTGTTTCCGCACCAACTGTATTTATAACTTTTGTTGCTATTACATATGCATTATATGGAATAGTTAGATATAGTACACCAGCTACAATATTTACTACACGGCGTCCTAATATATCGACAGTTTCGTCGGCACTTATCCATAGGTGCTGATTTGAAAGATGTCTTCTAATGCTCTCTACTGCTTTCGTAGCACTTAGGAACATAATATTTGCATAAACTGGATTTATCTGGAACATTTCGACAAGTATATTTTTGGAGAAATGTTTTGAAGGTGGGATTATTAAGTTTATGTAATGGAATATTTGCCGCCATTAAAGTTTCACAGAGTTCTTCGTTAAAATTGTCAGATTCCAACGGGTCTAATTTCTTTGCATATGTTTGCAATGCTAAGTGACGTTTTATGTGCTATTTCTTGGAATTTTTTAACAATATTTTACAGAGTCTACAATAAATTTCGGAATCACTGGCAATGGACATACAATCAGTTTGACCCTTAATCTAACTCGCTATTGTTTCACGATGCGATTTCTCGACGCTGTTCCATATCATATCTAAAAAAGTAACTTAAACAATGTTCTAGATCTAAATAAATGAAAATTGGAAATGTATGTGTAAATTATTGAAACTTAACGAAATTCAGTGAACACAACAATGAAAAAAAGAAACTAACTCGCCTTACTTTATTTATCTTACAAAATATAAACTAATAGATAAAATAAATTTTAAAAACTCCTCACGCTTCTATCTACGCCCATAAAGAAAGAAATTTAAGTGCAATATTGAAGCAATTGCGTCACAATTGAACAACAAAAAACCTCTCAGATGTGCGGTTAACCGAATGAATTCTGCTATTCAATAACTGCTTGTTGTATTTAGCGATGTTATAGAGTATTTGTATGGTCCATAGTAATTTCTACCTAATACGTCCGGTCTCTAGCTGGAAGTAACTGCACAATTATTCAGTTTGACACCTGTTAGTTCTTCCTGATTTGAAGGAATCTGAAGTGTACTTTCAAAATGTATATGCCGAAAAGTACACCGTTGATTACTTCACTACTTGTGTACTAGTATGAGACTACTACACTGCGATTTTATTCTAGTATATCTATATACACTGCACATAAATTTAATATCTGAGCCGTTGAAAGCGAAAGTGGTGTAAGTCTTTCTTTCATCGATTTGAGTATTTTAAACATAAAGTTAAAAGACCACTAAAAAATCATGATCACATATTAATTACTGTTACTGTTACTGTTCTTTTTTTTATATTATAATTTGCCTAACCCGGTCCAAAAATAATGAAAAAAATTAGTGGCTGCTCTTATTTTTGTTGTTTGAATGACTTACACCACTTTACCAAGTTATGAAGTAATAAAAAGGTTGTATGGGTTTTTTTGTTGAAATAAAATAAGATTTTAGATTTTACTTTATTTATGCAAAGAGAATATCAATTTTAATCAAATAGGTACATAATACAACTGAGAACTTATTATATTATTATTAATTCTTATGCTTCATCTTCATGTAGCTCTAACGGTCCTATATCTTCAACATATTCGTCAGCTGTTTGTAAATTAGTAAAGGATTAGTAAAGGATAAATTAGTAAAGGATTTCTTAGCATTAGAATTATTCTAATGCTAAGAAATTATAGTAATTAAATGGATACTTGCTGCGAACTAGTTATAATGATAAAAAGCCTCTATTCAGGCAGAATGTAGAAAACATTTTTAATATTATTGAAAATATTATTAAAAATCAGGTGTGGTGATAATAATATTTTCGATATTATTAAAAATGTTTCTGTTTTACACAAATGGTGAGGTTTTACCGAGTCAAGTATGCTTCAAATAGTTTTTGTTAGAATACAGAGCTTTTATGATGATTCAGATAGAACTCATTGTAGCCTTAGGTATTGCCAAGAACAGTGACTTACATTTCATCACTACTGGTAACATAATTCGTGGAAACTCATTGTATGGCTTGGCACATGTTTAGCTAGATCAGCTAACCTCTGTACCGTAATCTTTATAATGTCTGAAAATAATTAAGAGATAATAATGAACTAAATATTAAAATTCCTAGAATATTGAATTTGAAATAATTTAGTAATTAAATGTAATGTGTGTTATAATATTTATAATGGTATTTGCGTTTTATGGCTGCGGTTATTTGTACCTCTATATGAATAATAATTTTTTGCAACTTTGAGGGTTTGTATACAATTGAATATATTGAAAACAGACAAACTAAACTCTATTATTACCCTGAATAAATATTATCACAACAAATAAAAAGAAGTCTGAATGTAATGAATTTATGACATGCTTAATATACTACCCTACAAAATACGCTTAATAAAAACCCTAATAACAAAGTAATTATTTTAATGTGAATAAATTGGTATTGAATGGTCCGAAGTATTTAAAATTATTCTCCAATATTAAAATGCAAATAAAATAAATGAAGACGGAAAAACACATTGTTGCTCTAACAACATCCTAAAGGGTTTTATGATTTAAAACGTAAAGGAAGAAATGGAATTGATACTGTGTTAATGTAATTCGAGATAGAATGAAATTCTGATAAAACTCTTTTCTAACAAATGTTAAGTTACTGTTTACAAAAATGATGTTTTAAGGTCCTTTATTATTTATTTCTAACAATTTACTGTACGAATCAAAATATAATTTAAAAATAATTATTCTGGTTCTTGATATTTAATTTTATTTCTATACCTTCGGGAAATTTTCAATAGACATTTATTGTGCATTGTACGCATATAAAAGGAAATCTACAAACAAACAATATGAAAAACCGAACAATGATATGTTTATTTCCTAGAATATACAATAAGGTTCCTTTGTTATATTGTTTACATGTCACAATGAGAGGAAAAATTAACTATTACACGTGTCTTTAATTTACTGAAATGTAAGCATTTTAAATTGTAACAACAAGTATCAAAGGAAATGTTATATCTAAATTTCAGTTGACGATAATAAGATGTGTCATGTAAATGTCATGTTATAAATAACTCGTTAAAGTCACAATTATTATTCTATACTTTTGGCAGAGTTATACGAGCTATAATAATTTAATTCCCATATTAACGCAATAAATAACAGAAAATCTCCTCAACGTTTAAGGAGATTGCAAGCTGACAATGACGCCTCAAACAAATTTGTTTGATTTGAAAATTACAGAAGTTTTAAAATTTTTTAATTCGAAAACAATAAAAAAATCGATGCTGTCTTTCATTAAAAATAACTTTGCAATCAGTCACATAGTTGAATGTGTTTGTCGTGAAACAAGAACCTAATATTATATTCTTAAAATTGCGATCGCCCTCGAGAAATGTTCTTCAATAATCTCTTATCACTTGAACATATTATAGTTTTCATTCAACTACAAGATTTTTATTCTGCAATTTTGCAAACGAATCTTTTTGGGCCCTGGTATTCTACCAGTTTTCTAAAGGCGTTGGTGTTTCGTCTGTAGATTATCTACAAGGTAAGACTGAGAAATAAAAAAATGGTGCTAATATTTTATTCAATAAGAAAAAGTCACGAAACGGTAAATTGTGCAAAATTAACAAATTCATTGGTCTTATCGCCTAGGTTTTACATCTACGTTTTCAAACAATTTAAGCGATTAATAGTGCGTACTACCTCCACGAACTCTAAAGACCTCTGCCATATGGCATGGTAAACTTTGAATGCAGTTGACGACCTCTTCTTCTGCAATGTTTTCCCATTCCTCGCGAAGAGCTATTCGAAGATACCGATTGGTTACCGGAGTTGTCGATGTCGAATCGCCCTAATGACTCCCAAAGATTTTCGATAGGGTACAAGTCCGGGCTTCGAGCTGGCCATTGCAAACGGCGAAAGTTAATCGCATCGAAATATTGCTCAACCACCCTTGCAGTGCGAGGTTACTCGTTATTATGCACTACAGTAAAGTTCTCACCTACGAATGGAGCAAATGGTACGATGTCCCTAACTGCCGCCGTGGTATCATTTTCAATGAGAACAACTCAGTTTTCGCGTATAGCGAAATGCCAGACCAAACCATTACATCACCTCCCCCCAAAAGCCATTCTTAGAGATAAACAACACGCTTAAAGTCATTCACCAGGTCTTTTCCACACACTTTCTCATCCATCTGGTGAACGCAGACAAAAACGAGACACATCCATGAACAATATGGAGTTCCATTGATCCATTGTCCAATATTTGTGTTCACGGGCCAATCGTAGTCGCTTGACACCATGAGCTGGGAGCACAAGTGGACAAGCAGTTGGTTTTCTTGGTTCGTGCAGAAACTGCAGAAACTGCAGTATCGTAAACGTCTTCGACTTGGCGAGACACAATTCTTGATGGTAAACCACGGTCGCGTAGTGTAAATAACACCATGAAACGGTCTTCTCGCCGGTTTGTTGTGCAAGGTCTGCCTGAAGGCTTCTTCTGTATTCCCCAGTTTGACGATGTCGCTGTATTGCGTCTTGGATGGTACTTCTGGGAATATTCAGTGATGTATCGAATACTGCATCTATCTTCGTTCAAAGCTACTGCTCGGGCTACATTTTCTGCTTGCATTTTATCAAGCAATAAGTGTCAGTACTGACACTTCAAATTGCCTTTCAACCCGATAGATAAATGCTGAATAAAGAGACAAGATTTTTGGGCTGGGTTGGATTTTTTGGGTTCGTCATTATTTTTGTTTTTCTTTTGGCCGTTTTGATAAATTAAATGTTTTGTATCTTCTTTAGTTTCCAATTCTTATTTCATAGGTGATATTTGGTGTCTTGTGGGAAAACAAAAAAAGAAATTTTAATTATGATAACACACATTTACATCTTCAGTCTCCGAAATTTTTGTTCGCGAGTTTTTCTTTCTATATAAACAAACATTTCTATTTTATACGATGGAAGCTATTTATATAGCCGGAAGTGGCAACACTAATGTTGCGCTAGGCGCTATCTGGCATATACATACTTAAAACGTTTTGTCATACGGACGCTGCTTGTGTTGTTTACAATTACTTAAAAATTTCATCTAATAAAAAATGAAAACTCGTGGTTAACTTGATGATTTGCCACGACCATTGACGTGGATTATCTCAGCAACAGTGCATCGATCATTTCACTTCAATTTTTGGCGATGAAGAATAATCTAAAGCCAATGTATATCACGGGCTTATTTAATTTAATTGTGACTGTCGTGCACTTCCAAACAAATTTAAGGAAGATCATCCAAAATCGGTTACTGTGGCAGAAAACATCGATGCTGTGCGCGAACCGATAATGTAAGATCGTCACGTGACATGTTGTGAGATTTCGGTATCCCTAGGTATTACTATGACAAGATATTGCGTGAACATTTAGCCTTGAAAAAGATTTGTCTATGTCGGGACCCGCGTAATTTGACAATCGCTCAAAAAAGGCTTGCGTCGATCGGTACAAAGAGATGGTGAAAAAATACAATCGGGGTGAGGCAAAAGCTGTGCATAATATCACCACAGGTGAAGTATCTAGGATCAATGCGTATCAACCCGAAAGCAAACAGTAATCGCTGGTGTTGGTGTTCCAAGATAAACCAAGCCCAACAAAACTTATTCGCGCAAGAAGCACTTCGAAGCAAATTAACGCCTATTTTTAGATGAAAAACGGACATGTGGCTACAGTGCTACTAGAAAATTGTAGAACGAACAATTCTGAATGGTACAGAACCATTTGTTTGTCAGAAGTCTTTGGAGAAAGATGAAAAAACAACCAGTGACGCAAAATCATTCTGCACAATGACGGTGCGAGGTCTCACACATCGGCATAAATAACTCAATATTTGACCAGTCAAAACATCGAATTAATGAGTACAGCCCTGATTTGACTACTGGTTTTCAATGCCAGATGAAGTGGTTGATACGTTGAAAATGCATGGTTTGGTGATACTTCAATCGAAATTTAAAAAGTTCTGTGATATAGGGTCAAGCGTATGTATCGATCAAGGCAGAGAATATTTTGTAAAACAATAAATCAAATTTTAATGATAAATACAATGAGGTATTGATATATTTTTAGCCTACTATTGAAACAATTTAAAGTTTAGACTTACAAGGAAGGACTCGAACCCGGGAATTCAAAAAATTATGAAACTTTGAGAACATGTACATCACATATGGATATGGACTACGCGATTTTCTTTTCTGCGGAAAAACACTCTGACTGAGTGAAATAGATTTTTGAAAATTGGAAATTTTCCATTCTGCCTCTGCGCGTAACTCGGTAAGAGGCAGAGAAAAAGTTTTAACACAAACAATATTTGTTTGAATGAGTTTTATTAAGCAGACAGGAAAAAATATTTACTGTATTTTTTTCATTATATTAGATTGTTTCTTATCTAAAACATCTAGCTTATCCAAGGAAGCTAAATTAGACCAATAGTAAACATGTTTTCGTAAAGAAAATAGGATGATAATAAATGAAATAAGCAAGTAGTATGTATAACTCGTCAAACTTGAAATTAATAATAGTTATTGGTTTGTTATATAGTAGACCAGTAATGATGAAAATGGCCGCCACAGGTATTATAAATGTAATTGGTTTACTGATGGTAACATTGGAAGTTGCCAATAATAATAATAGCCTCCCTGTGAATACCAACAAAATCGAATTGCACGACATAATAAAAAATATCCTCCTCGATGCTTAAAGAGAAACATCGTTTTCTCTGGAAACTGATACATCTCTAGAATTTTTTCAACCCCACAAACCACATTCTAGAATGTGTAGATAAGGTATATGCGCCCACAAAAGAAAAAGCGGTAGAAGCAATAGAAGCTAAAGAAGAGGAGTGGCCACCGGAAGAAGGAGTTATTATAACTTTAGAATATAAAACCAACGCTGTTGCGTATTGGAAAAGTGGGAAGAAAAGACGACTTGCGTTGAATACCGTCCAGCAAAAGTTTCGCAAAGTTTCATCTATGCAGCAATCGTACAGGTAAATGGTGAAGTAATATTGTATAATGCATTTCTAAATAGCTTGGACCAAGGTCTATTGTGGCTTAAGTGGTAAAAGCGACAATCCAGCAAACTGTAGACTTAGGTTCAAGTCCCAAATATTTCATATAAAAGGCGAAAAACTCCAATAATTTATCAATTGATATATTTAATAAATGGCTAAGAAATTATCTAAACCTTATATATATACATATATATATATATATATATATATATATATATATATATATAAATGTAGATATATTTCACTTTTTTTTTTCTTAATAAAACTCATTCAAGCAAACATTTTTTATTTTGTTTCTCTATCTCTTACCGTTAACGAGTTATGCACAGAGGCAGAATGGAAAATTTCTAATTTTCAAAAATTCATTTCACCCAGTCAGGGCGTTTTTCCGCAGAAAAAGAAGGATGTTCATATTCCCAAAGTTTCGTAATTTTTTTAATTTCCGGGTTCTGGATCTTCCTATGTTAGAATATTTTATTATTCAACATAGTCTCTTAAATTAATACACTTAACACAGCGATCCTGCAACGCCTTTAAACCTTCTAAAAAATAAAGATTCTTAGTCTGCAAACCAGTGTACCAGTGTTCCACAGCCTCTATTACCTCTTCGTTACATAAAAATTGACGGCCTTTTAAACTTTGTTTCAATCGATGGAACATATTATAGTCTGAGGCGGCTAAGTCTGGGGAATAGGGCGAGTGTTCCAGTAATCCGAATCCTAGATTCTGAATCGTATTCATGGTAATGTGAGATTTGGTGCAGGGGCATTGTCCTGCAAAAACAACACACCTTTCCCTAACATGCCACGTCTTGTTTAATTAATTTTCTCTCTCATGGTGGTTAGTAAATTAGAATAAGAATCTTCAGTAATGGTCTAATACTTTTTTAGGTAATCGATCATAATTATTCCTCGAATATCCCAAAAAACTAAACCAAGAACTTTTCCAGCGGATTTTTGAACTCGAAACTTCGTAGACCTTGGAATTCCACTCCATAGATTACTATTTTGTTTTTGGGTCGTAAAAATGAACCCATGTTTCATCCATAGTCAACCAGATTGACCGTGATGCTTTCACTCTTGACCGTTTGTGTTTAACGTTCAAGCATTTAAGAATCCATTTTACAGAAATTTTGTTCATATCTAAATTATCATGAACTATACGATAAATGCATTCATATGAAACCCTTAGTACCTCAACTACATGTTTGAGTCCAATTCGATGGTCTGATAATATCGCGTCAATATTTTCGGGGGTGCAAACCAAAATCGGGCTTCCTGGTCGCTTTTCATCTTCAACGGAAAGTTTTGAATGACGCAATCCAATTTTTGACAGTCGCATATTATGGGGATTGATCGCCAAGTGTGCCAAGCATATCTTCATAAATTTCCTAACCACTTAACCTCTTCAAATACAAGTATTTGATGATGCCCCGATACTCCAATTAATCGATTTTCACATTTGCATTCGACATGCTTTCTTTCAAAATCTACTACACAGGAATACTTCAACTTCTTGACGTAAGATTTTGCAGTGATACTTTTAAAATGTCATTATTACTTCCCATTAAAACAAAATTTTGCTTTGTTGAAGGAAAATGGCCTGGGCTAACTAGATATCAATATCTCCTCGTACTTGTTTTCCGTATGTCATTCCGGATAAATAACAACCCTCGTATTTTTCCTACGAGTTAAAAACTTTGAATAGGTTCAATGAACCGTATCTTTTATTACACAGTTAAGCTTTCACAGACGCGACTCTTTTGTCCTTCACAATGTCTACGAAATCAAGAAAATAATAATGAGTCAAAGAAAATAACAATAAAGATGCTAACAAATAATTACATGACAAAATAACAATTATTGATTATCCAAAATTGCAGGTACTTATTATAAGGTACCTAATGAAATTACTATCTGAAAAATAAGAACGTAAAATAATTAATAATTAAAAATAAAATGAAAATAAGAAGTACTTTTACCAAATTAAATAAAGCGAAAATTGCACCAAACATATTATTTCCCATCGTACGATTCAATGAAAAGTGAAAATTACGCATGGCTCTTCACAAAAGTATTTCACATGCTGAGAATGAAGACGACAATGCTTTTAGTGCAATTGCCGAATAATACAATACATACAGTTCATAAAGTATTTCTTTGCAGTTACGTGACCAAATTTAAGGCATAAGAATCTCTTAAAATGACTAACGGGTGTATTATCGTATGATCAAAACGTCTTTGGATCGCTATTGCCGTGGAATTTACGAGATATCTATGAAATTATTTATTTCAATTAGTTTTGATATTTACTTGACAACTTTCAAGTCAGCTGGTTATAATTCAAAATGTTTCAATTAGAACATAAAATTTTTATTATCAAATCATACTATAGTAATGGAAATATAGATGAAAATGGTAATTGGGTTTATTTACCTCGTTTATGTTTGAATGAGTTCCGTGAGAGATTTCCCAACTTCGCAATAATCGAACGAGTTTTTTTTCGGCAACTTCAACGAACTGTGGACAAATTTGAAGGAACTGGTAATATCAGCGATAGTGTTCGATCTGGAAGAAGACGGGCTAGAAATGATGATGTTATTGATCTGGTTAGGCAACGCATGCAGGAGAACCTACCTTATCCTTGCGTAGATTGAAACAAGAAATCAATTTAAGTTATGGGACGTGTCAAACCATTGTTAAACATGGCTCGAACATGTTTCCTTATAAACTGCAGATGTGTCAGAAGTTACTGCCACCAGATTATCAGAAGAGAGTATCGTACTGTACCTGGTTTAATGACCATATGAATAACGATATCCTTGATTTAACATTTTTACAGACGAATCTTATTTTTACCTATCTGGATACGTTAATAAACAAGTTATGCGTATATGGAGCGAGAATAATCCTAATTTTCATAGTGAGGCTCCTTTACATAGTCCTAAGATTGGTGTTTGGGTTGCAATGTCCGGTAGACGGGTAATAGGACCAATATTTTTTCAAGATACCATAAACACTGAAAGATATATAAATCAAATACTTGATCCTTTTATCAATCAATTGAACGATGATGAACTTCATAATGGATACTTTCAGCAAGATAACGCGAGACCGCATGTTGCTCGAGTAACCATGGAATATTTAAGTCAATTTTATGATGAAAGGTTAATATCAGACTAACGTTACCCACCTAGGTCTTGTGATTTGAGTCCTTTAGACTACTTCTTATTCCTATTACTTAAGAATAACATTTTTAAAACTCCAGTTCACACTTTAGATGAATTACAAGAACGTATTGTTGAAAACTGTCTCACAGTAACACCTGATCTTTTAATTAAAGGTTATTAATAACATGGGCCGACGTGTTAACCGGTGTATTCAAGAACAGGGCAGACATTTTCAACATCTTTTATAATTTTTTATTGTAAAAGTGTACTTACCTGAATGTTATTGTTTCATTGTGGGAGTTCTTTTCTTAACTGTAATGAGCCTTTTTTTTTATTAGTTATTAAAACTTCGTTTATTTATAAATGCATTCTGTAATCTCTATAAATGTTATTAAATATAGCATACATAAAATGTAAATAAATACCATAACCTAAAATCTATTTTATTTGTGACTTATGAGTAGAGCTGGGGATGTTTGCGGTGTGCCAGGATAGTTTCAGTTAAACGCACGAATATAATGAGTATTATTATATATAATATATTTGCCTATTTGCATTTTATTATTTACTTCTTTTGTTTATAAACCTTATCAATATAAAAAATAGTATATATAATATACGCAAAATAAATTGTCGTCCGCATACTTCTTTGTAGTCATACGAATGAAAAGTATTAAGATAGATAGAGAATTTTTATAATTAAATGAAAACCTATTTACTAATTCCATATGGACAAAAGTAAATTGTGTGAAATGACAAATAGAAATGAATTTGTTTATTATGTAAAACATGTTTATTGAAACATAAAGTTATTCACAAACTTACTTTAATATTACACGAAGCCTTTAAAATGTTTGTAAAACATAAAAAAAACGCATAGTATTTATTGAGAAAAAAAATTGAAATATAATGTTGTCACCTACCTAAAACAAACATACAAAAAGATGTTCTAACGTAGACGCTCTAACGTTGATAGAGATAAACATATGGTGGATTCATAACTATTTACAAAACACTTTTTGTATGTTTGTTTTAGGTAGGTGACAACATTATATTTCAATTTTTTTTCTCAATAAATACTATGCGTTTTTTTTTATGTTTTACAAACATTTTAAAGGCTTCGTGTAATATTAAAGTAAGTTTGTGAATAACTTTATGTTTCAATAAACATGTTTTACATAATAAACAAATTCATTTCTATTTGTCATTTCACACAATTTACTTTTGTCCATATGGAATTAGTAAATAGGTTTTCATTTAATTATAAAAATTCTCTATCTATCTTGATACTTTTCATTCGTATGACTACAAAGAAGTATGCGGACGACAATTTATTTTGCGTATATTATATATACTATTTTTTATATTGATAAGGTTTATAAACAAAAGAAGTAAATAATAAAATGCAAATAGGCAAATATATTATATATAATAATACTCATTATATTCGTGCGTTTAACTGAATACTATCCTGGCACACCGCAAACATCCCCAGCTCTACTTATGAGTACTTCAAGGTAATGAATCACAGAAGTAAATAATTTTATACATAGCTTTACGTTTCATAGCTATCACGATCCAAAGACTTTTTGATCATACGTTATTTCAGCGCGTATTTATGTGCGTTAGAAAGAGATAAAGAACAATTTGCGATTCACACTTGGACAGTCAAACGCAAAGCAGGTGGTGATCTATAAAATACGAAATACATTTTTATTTGTTCATTTTGTAGTTCAAGGTGAAAAAAGGAGTATTAATATTAACTAGCAACACTTTCTCAAGGTTACCTTCTGTAAAATTTGTTCTCTTTGAATGAAATACATCCTTCTAGATAGAAAACGTCCTAAAAATCGTAACTGGTTATAGGTGCATACTGGAAATCTTATTTTATTTCAGCGTATCTAGCAGTTAGATTTTGAGGCATTGTCCCCATACACAATTGCCGCAATGTTATTAAATCTGGATTTCTATTAAAAAACTGCGTCTAGCTTTTGCCGAATGCCACATCCGAGTCACTTCGAATATTTTTCAAATTATTAATAGTCACATCTAATGTGGTTAACCCATCATTTAATTTGAGATTTTTATTTTCAAAATAAGTGATTAGCTTTGGCAAATTTGTAAAGTGTTCCTGAAGAAAGTGCAACTGATTTTTTTAATTTGGAATTTGTATTAGTTCCTTGCACTCAGAAATACTTCGAACAATCCCATTTAAGCATGTAACGAAATTTTGTAAACTTTCGAAATTCTCTACATAAAAACTAGTAGCTTCCAAGCATGTTCCCCATCTAGTTATTACTGGAGAGAGAGGTAGTGACAAAGATGGAAGTTTTTCCTTCCAAAGAGCTACTCTCAATGGTGATTTTCTGAAAACTTTTTTAAAAGCGGATACAAGTCTATCAACTTCCGGAAAGGTGTCTCTGATATATTCACAGATTCTGTGGAGAGCATGTGCTACACAAGTAATATGCAGCATATTAGGATATGTTTCCTTCAATAGTGTGCCTGTTCTTAATATATAAGCAGTAAATAGAAGCATTTTTCTTTGTACCGGTCGTCCGAATGAAGCATTTAGTGCATATTCTCGTAAATGGTTTTAACTACTGTTTCCGCATCAACTGTATTTATACCTTTTGTTGCTATTACAAATGCGTTATATGGAATAGTTGGATGTAGTACACCAGCTACAACATTTACCACACAGCGTCCTAATATATCGGCAGTTTCGTCGGCATTTATCCACTGATTTGAAAGATGGCTTCTAATGCGTTCTACCGCTTTCGTGTAGCACTTAGAAACATACTATTTGCGTAAGATGGATTCATCGAGAAGATTTCGTCCAGTATACTTTTGGAGAAATGTTTTGAAGGTGGGATTGTCAAGTTCATTTAATGGAATATTTGGCGCCATTAAAGTTTCACAGAGTTCTTCGCTAAAATTGTCAGATTCCAACGAGTCTAATTTCTGCAAATATGTTTTCGATGCTAAGTGACGTTTTACGTGCGATTTCTTGGAATTTTTTAACGTTATTTTACAGACTTTGCAATAAATTTCGGAATCACCGGCAATGGACATACAATCAGTATGACCCCTAATCCAACTAGCCATTGTTTTACGATGCCATTCTCGACGTTTTTCCATATCATATCTGAAAAAGTAACTTAAACAATGTTCTAGATCTAAATAAATGAAAATTAAAAATGCGTAAGTTATTGAAACTTAACAAAATTTGCGTAATATGTAATTAACAGTTAAAACAATGAAAAAAAGAAACTAACTCACCGTACTTTATTTATCTTACGAAATATAAACTAATAAATAAAACAAATTGTAGAAAATCCTCCCGCTTCTATCTACGCCCATAAAGAAAGAAATGTAAGTGTAATATTGAAGTAATTACGTCACAATTCAACGACAAAAACAGATCTGCGGTTAACCGAATGAATAGTGCTATTCAATAACTGCGTGTTGTACTTAGCGATGTTATAGACTATTTATTTGGTCCAACATAATTTCAGCCTCTCGCGTCCGGTCTCGAATGATAACCGATGAACAAAAACCTAATCGAGTGACAATTTGTCGGCAATGGAAAAGGCAACCGCAACATAATCCACAGTTTTTAAACAATGTGGTGACATGTGACGAGAGCTGGTTTTATTATTACGACTCTGAATGAAAGTCTCAAAGTATGCAATGGACGCACAAAGGCAGTAAAACGCCGATAAAGTGATGCACTTAATTTGTTTGATAAATGGGGCGTTATTTATGATGACATTGTACCTAGGGAACATACAGTAACTGAAGAATAGTATTCTAATGAACTTTAAGGAACCCTAAAGGCAAAATTAAAGATAAAACAGCCGCTTTATCAAGACATCGATTGGATCCTACATCATCACGAAGCAATGGTGCACACTCCGCAGTTATCCCCAACGATATTATATGTTATAAAATTCTTAATTCATAACTTCACACAATATGCACATTGACAGTATTTATGACCAGGCACTGTGTACTTTTTCCAGAAAAGTAAGATACACAGTTTTTGATGTGTCACACTAAAGATAGATAACAATGTATGTATGTGATTGTAATTGTATGTATAATAGTTGAGACGAGGTTCTCTTAAATTTTATTTCCTTATCTTCATTAATCACTCATCAGCAAATAATTGATTTCGTCGACAACGTTATTTAGATTATTGATGTCTTCGTGTATCACCATAATAATTGGAAGTGCATTCATATTTTATTGATTTCTTATGCTTTCTACGAGATGCTACCCAGAATGTGTAAAAAACCCATAAATTGTTCTTACCATCTGTTCACTACTATCCTCTTCTAAGTACTCTTCTTCCGCATAAATACACCGATCTCGGCGGCTTGTCCATGACTGGAAGCAGTTCTGGAAGTCTTCGCGTGTGAACGTGTTCAACACTGCTTGCGATTAGGTCTAAATCTCCTCAATCGCCTCAAAGCGGCGTCCTTTAAACTTCAGTTGTAACTTCGGAAACAGGAAGAAGTCATAAGGGGCAAGATCTGGGGAGTATGCAGGGTTGGGTAGTACTACCACCTCCGTTGAGTGTAGAAATTGACGTACAACAAGTGAGTAACTTTGGCACAAACTTCGCAGCAATACGTCGCATGTTGACTTCGCCGGACAGAATACGCTGACAAACGCTGTAGGACAAGCCGACAACGTTACAAATGTCATGCATTGTTCGAACTTGCAGGATAGCATCACGCAAATTTGTCACATTTTGTGACGTGTTTTCACTTTCACTCATAAGTTTGCGTCTGGCCTAAAGCATCTTCATCAAACACTTGTTTAAGTATTTCTAGAATTTCCGCTGCCGTTTTACTAAGTTTGAAGCAGAATTTAATGCACATTCTTTGCTCTTTCACACATCACACATCAGACATTGCCCTGTCGCAGAATAACTCAAACACAACCCAACAAAAATAAACACAAAAACCTGTTTGTCACTACCTAGCAAAGTACTGTTTGACAGACTGAGTTAGTATAGACGTAGTTCACACCATCTAGTGCTACAGAGCTGTTCTACCATCCCTTCGCGCGCTTCATTGAAATTCAGGGAATTTTTGTGTAAACTTCGTATAAAGCACTTATTGAAAACCAAAACAATATACGTTTTCTAACATACATTTACCTAATTAGGAAAATTGTATCAAAAATGTACATTATAAGTAACACCTTCATTTATTCTATGAAATCTTCCTTTTCATTAATTAATTCGTTCAATAAATTTTAAAGTTCAACCTAATTTCATCTATTTTCATTTTCTTATTCATATATAATATGAATAAAACAGAAGTATCGTGCTTTCGCCTCAATAATAAACAAGCACATCTAGAGTCGCAAGTGTACTTCAATAACAACTTGCTACGTTATAATCTTTACCCAAAATATCTAGGAGTAACAATGAATCGAACACTCTCATACAGAAAACATCCAGAGAACACCGCAGCTAAAATAAACACTAGAAATAACATCATCCACAAGCTCTACTGGGGGTGCGAACGCATCAATCCTTAAAACGTCAGCTCTTAGTCTTGTTTAGTACTCGGTAGCTGAATACTGCTCACCAGTCTGGCTAAACAGCTGCTACGTAAAGAAGACCGGCATCAAACTCAACGAGACCATAAGAATAATTAGCGGTTGTTTAAAAAGTAAACCTCTACCCTGGCTCTGGGTTCTAATCCACATTGCACCTTCCACCATCCGGAGACAGGAAAGCCTGGTAAGAGAATATAATAAAATAATATCGAATCCTCATCTTCCAGTACATAGTGACCTGTTTGATGCTGGTCTGTCGAGATTGAAGTCTAGATCTTCTCCACTACTGCTAGCAGAACAACTTGTAATAGAAGATTTCATCCCAAATTATAGATGGAAAGAGTATTGGGAAGTCTTGAAATCCGCTCAAGCGGCCCATATCATACGCGGTACGACAAGTCGACAATGTTACAAATGTCAAGGGTTGTTCTCCTTCGGTCTTCCAGGATAGCAAGTCTAGATCTTCTCCACTACTGCTAGCAGAACAACTTGTAATAGAAGATTTCATCCCAAATTATAGATGGAAAGAGTATTGGGAAGTCTAGAAATCCTCTCAAGCGGCCCATATCATACGCGGTACGACAAGTCGACAATGTTACAAATGTCAAGGGTTGTTCTCCTTCGGTCTTCCAGGATAGCATCACGCACTTTTGACACATTTTGTGACGTGTTTTCCGTCGATGGACGACCGGAACGATCATCATCGTCAACTAACACACGTCCACTTTTAAAACGGTTGTACCACTCATAAGTTTGCATCTGACAAAAAGCATCCTCACCAAATGTTTGTTTAAGCATTTTCAGAGTTTCCGCCATCGTGTTACCAAGACTGAAGCAGAACTTGATGCACATTCTTTGGCTCTTTCATGTTAGACATTGTAGTGTAGTGACATTTTCTTATTTTTTTTTTTGCGACAAACACTCACTTCATTTTATTTTGTATAAATATTGTCTTATCCTGTAATTAGTTATTACGACTATTGGATAATAAACGTATTATTAATTGTTCTGCAACACTACAATGTCTAATGTGAAAAAGCAGAATAGCTCAAACACAACTCAACAAATATTAACACAAAAACTATTTTTGACCACCTAGCAAAGTACCGTTTTACAGACTGACTTTTTATAGACGTAGCTCACACTATCTAACGCTATAGAGCTATACTATCATCCCTTCACGCGCCACATTCAGATTCCGAGAATTTCTCGGGAGAACACCTCGTATATTTTTATTCGTTTTCATGACTGGTTAAACAGTAAACAAATATTAAAAAGTAACTTACACTTTAGAAACGAAACGCCAGAAAGAAATTCCAAATCGACAAATTGTATGTTTCTTAAAGAGCCTTTTTTGTATGTTTCTTAAAGAGCCTTTTTTTTCAAAGACATTTCTTATTTCATCAAATATTCAAGCAAAAAATGTCTTGGCAATATTTTTTAAAACAACGTAATGTAAAAGCAGTTTTCTAAATGACAGATTAAGTTATTTTATAATATTCATTATTTTGTTTACGTCTAGTCAGAATCGGTGCCTTAACCCCAGACATGCAGTCATAATTGATATAAGCAACTTAGGATTTAACGGCAATTATTTATTTGCCAAGGTTATAACTAATATAAATACAATTTACGTAACACATATTTAAATAAAGTCTTAATGTCAAGGTTAAATTTTCATATATATTTCATTATTATCAAAAGGGAAATTCCCCTTTGTAAAATTTGTAATTGCCTCAGTTAAAATGAACAAGGTCGTCGTCAATTATTATTTCGCTAAAATCAAGCAACCTGAAACAGAATTCCAGCCTAAATTGGAATTTATTGAGAAACATTATAATAAATTGCCAATTAACTGTACGTCACGTAATTAATTAGCTATTCCTTGTAATTTTGTGTCTGTTTATAGATTCTGTAGTTACGTATTAAATAAACTTGTTCGTGTATTTGCATAAAAACGTAATACGTATATGTATACTTGAGATAAAGAACATGCTTTATTAGAATATTGCAAATAAGAATTAAATCAAGTAAATTAGAAACAAATAAATAAAATTAATGACGAATAGAATGCTATTAAAACTCTCAGACAAAAATATTATTTCATTAAAAGTAGATATGTTATATACAAAAAAGGTTTAAGTATATCAATACGTTAAGCACGTATTACGCATTTGTTACAAATGAAACAGACATGCAATATACATATCTGTAACTGTACACATGGACAATACACCTCGTATTTTCAGCATTTACTTCTGCTTAAGACACGTGTTTCTGCCATTTACTATTAGGCGTCATCAGTTAAGCTAGTGAAGTAATTAAAGCTTAAATCGCCTATAAGGTATAGCAATACGTGCTTAACGTATTGATATACTTAAACCTTGTTTGTATATTTACTGCCATCTGGCATCGTGTTAATGGACTTACACCTATATACGTATTTTCTTCCCTTCTGTACCGGCATAGCCGGTCAAGGGAAGGGTTGCCATTTTCGGCATAGTCTCTTTCGTCCGTCAGATGTCACTATATTATATGGTGCTACCTGATAGGACAAAATTTGCTATACCTTATAGGCGATTTAAGCTTTAATTACTTCACTAGCTTAACTGATGACGCCTAATAGTAAATGGCAGAAACACGTGTCTTAAGCAGAAGTAAATGCTGAAAATACGAGTTGTATTGTTCATGTGTACAGTTACAGATATGTATACTGCATGTCTGTTTCATTTGTAACAAATGCGTAATACGTGCTTAACGTATTGATATACTTAAACCTTTTTTGTACATTTACTGCCATCTGGCATCGTGTTAATGGACTTACACCTATATACGTATTTTCTTCCCTTCTGTACCGGCATAGCCGCTCAAGGGAAGGGTTGCCATTTTCGGCATAGTCTCTTTCGTCCGTCAGATGTCACTATATTATATGGTGCTACCTGATAGGACAAAATTTGCTATACCTTATAGGCGATTTAAGCTTTAATTACTTCACTAGCTTAACTGATGACGCCTAATAGTAAATGGCAGAAACACGTGTCTTAATCAGAAATAAATGCTGAAAATACGGTGTATTGTCCACGTGTACAGTTACAGATATGTATATTGCATGTCTGTTTCATTTGTAGATATGTTATGCAGACTATATGCAGTTCATGCCGAAGACCATGTATACGCTGTGAAGAATTTGATAGATTTATTAATTTTCTGCCCACACATATTTAATAAGCTGGGGGGGGGGCTGTAAAGCTTAGAAGCTAAGCTAAAAAACTAGTAGATTAATGAAAATATTTAGTTAAAATAAGTTTCTGCTATAGAAATATAAAAGTTATCCTGTTAGAAAACTAATTTTCCTTTCACTAAATGTAAGGAAAAAGATAATATTGAACCACTTGTTGAATTTAACACTGAGTCAATGATTTGTTCGGATAAAATCAAAAAATCTACTGCCAAAGCTATCACTCCTCCTGCAACATGTCTCTCTGCAAAATTAAGATTATCCTTGCGCTCACGTCCTCTTCTAAACTGCATGCCACCTTCCACATTTTCATTTAGAATAACTCTTAGTTACAAATAACTCCATGACTGTCGATATTTTTTTTTCTGAACCAAACTAAGCATTGCTGCAGATACAAGACGTTCTTCTGGAGCAATTGATATGATACGTGAAAATATTTTTCTTAAAATAATAACTCATAATCGCCAATCCTAGAAGTCACAGAAATTTGTCAATATGGATTGACTTGATTTGCGTTCTTTGAAATTTTTTTTAATAACGGCAAACCATTATTCGAACGAGAGTCATATTCACTTATTTAACTAATGGAAATTCGTGCAAAGTTACACTTTTGACATAGTGAAATATTTAGATATACTGAGCAAAAATTTAAACTAACGAAGAAGCTAATAGCATAATCAAAAGTTGAAAAAATGTGAAACTTACATCTGGATATTGTAATTTATATGTTACTTGACATATAATAAATAAGTTAAAATTCACAAAAAGTTATCGATTCAAGATAAATTTCCGATTAAATTAACGACTTGATGTAGGCTAGAAACTGACGCACAGCAAGTGAGTATCCTTGGCACAAACCTCACAGCAATACACCGCATGTTGAGTTCGACAAGCCGGCAATGTTACAAATGTCATGCATTGTTCGCCTTCGGTGTTGCAGCATAGCATCACGCACTTTTGCTACATTTTATGGCGGTGGACGTCATATTCAAACGACACACGTCCATTTTTAAGACGGTTGTATCACTCATAAGTAGAGTGGACCAATCCGGAGCGAAAGCAGAGGCGTGACTGACGAATAGGTTCACGATTACTTAGTATGTTGTTCACGGTCATCGTGTGTACACGTATAATAGCAGCAGGAAAGTGTATTCTGTGTATTTAATAATGTTGCACAGCTATTTTCGATAGAAGACGCAAGAAATGAGTATATTTTAAGTAAGTTTGAAAGTCACGCCCCTGCTTTCGCTCCGAATTGGTCCACTCTACTCATAAGTTTGTATTTGGCCTAAAGCACCCTCACCAAACACGTGATTAAGTATTTCTAGTTTGCCCTTCCGTTTTACCAAGTGCGAAGCAGAATTTAATGCACGTTCTTCGCTCTTTCACATCAGACATTGTACTGTCGCAGAATGCCTCAAACACAACGTAACAACTATAAACACAAAAACCTGTGACACCTGTGTGTCACTACCAAGCAAACTATCGTTTAACAGACTTAGTATAGACCAGGGGTGCCCAAGCGGTCGATTGCGAGGAGTTTTTGGAGTGCATCGCGAAAAAATAAAAAACAATCATTCCACAAATTCGAGTTCTCTCGAACGTCAACTCTAGGCCATCTCTGTCTCTCATTGGAATTTGCAAGACTCCCAAGGCAATGCAATTGCGCAACGCTCGGCGATCCTTCCCGATTCTTCTCGAATTAGTCGGATTCATATAAAAATCCGCGACGACGCGACACTATACCAGTCATAACCAGAATGCGTAAACGGCGCTATCCCGTATCGGGTGTAATTCATCGGTGCCGAAAATGCTCAATCGATCAACTTAACATTTATATATAAATGTTATGGCGCGATGGTATTGATAAAAGTTATCTGTTTGTACGTCTTTTAATGCAAACAGACGGGGTTGTGAAATATATTTCGCCAGAGTCGTAATAAAAGTAATGAAATGTATATATGGAAATTTATTTTTACGAAAATAATTAAAACACTGAAGTTAAATGAATTTAAATAAACTTGAACTGAAATTAATTCCAGACATATATACAAAATGCATGAAAATGTTGAAAATATTGAAAAAGTATAATCTTGAAATTAATTATATCACGTATAATTAAAGTGAATGCTTAGTCACACCACAGTAAACAATTTTTATTCACATTAATTATTACAATATATTCTAAACTTTGTTCTATAAAGTGCATTCTTTTATTAGACAGTATGTCTTTAAATATAGAAAAACTTTGCTCAACGTCAGAGCTAGTGAGTGGCGCATAGAAATAATTTTTAAATTTAATATATCTACCGATTTCCGTATTTTGAACATTACTAGTTCCGCAGTCTAGTCATAACTGAATATCTGAACGACATGTAATATTTGAAAGGCAAAATGAGTGCAGCGAAAGAATTTTTGTTTATTATGGTCAAAGATTTGTCTTGTTTGTCGATAGTATAAAACTATGCATAAACCCTATGTAAATGATTTTCCGCAAAAAAAGTGCGTTAAGAGAACGAAAGGTGGAAGATTTGAAAAGTAGCTTAAAGGTTCAATCCATGTTTACTAGGCTAGCGAAACAATCAGTAGCTGCAACAGTCGCGTCTTTTTTAAAATTTGGAGCGGTAGTAAAAGAATCATTTGTTGAAGCAGCGAATGTATTATTTGATTACTTCAAAATTAAAACAGAGATATCTGCTATCAAGGATGTTCAATTATCTTGCCAAACTGTTACTAGACGTATCTAAATCATGAACACAAATTTGGAATCCAAACTAAAAAATGGTATTATGGAATGTACATACTTTTCTTTGCAGTTCGATGAGTCCATCGATATGACTAATACTGCTCCATTATGTATTTTCATTCGGATGGTATTTTCTGATATGTCGGCTAAAACAAAATTGTTAGCGTTGCTGCCTCTGAAAGAAAGAGCTCGCGGAGAAGATATTTACAAAAGTTTTCCTAAATTTTGTAATACAATAAAAGCTACCGATTTACAAACTCGTGTGCATTACAACTGATGGAGCACCATAAATGACAGGCAATCAAATTGGGTTTGTTGTATTGTGTCGAACTAACGAAGACTTCCCATCATTTTTCGAATTCCATTACATCATTCATCAGCAAGTTCTATGTTAAAAAATACTAAATATGAATGATGTCATGGATATTGCCACAAGAAACTTGCAACGACCCCTCTTCAAAGTGGAATTGGAACCTAGCGACTCTGCCGAGCACACTGATTTACTACTTTATACAAACATAAGATGGTTGAGCCGCGGAAATTTTTTAGAGAGATTTCAAGAACTATTGTTCGGGCAAAATAGATTTAATTTTGTATTTTTAGTTTTATTTAGATGTAGGTATATTTATATTTAATCCTAGTTTTAAATTGTAAATATTATATATTGTATATAGAAAAGGTCTTGGAGTTCTGAGATATCTTTAATATGGTTAATTACTTTAGGACTGTTCAGGTAAATAATTGTTATATGGAATTTTGCGTATACTCTTTTTCATTGTTTTCTCCCCCTCTTTGACTGGTGGGGAGAAAACTTCTTGCCGAAAAATAAGAGAATGAATAAGTAGTTCCAAACAAGAGCTCTTAGAGCTCACTACAGTTCCAAACAAGATCTCTTAGAGCTCACTATAGTTCCAAACAAGATCTCTTAGAGCTCACTACAGTTACAAGTACGATCTCTTCGAGTTAAAGCTTAGGTCTCAGTGATCTAACAAACAGCTCCTACTAAGATCTCAGTGATCTAAATAGGAGCAATATTATTTATAAGCCAGTTTTTCTCGGTCTTTAGTATTAAGACCAGATACTGCATTTAGCATTTATTTAACGGAACTCCAAGATTAAACTTGTAAATATATTAGTGTAAATAGAAAAAATATTGTATTATTTCAACACATACTTCGGTCTACACATACCGACTTCCTTCAAACCAGGAGGAAGGAACAACTATTACCTGAAAAAATTTATTTTCTTCGCAAACGAGGTGATGACACTGAGATATTTAAAAATGACAAACGACTCCGCGATTTAGTTTACTATCAATTGTGACAAATCAGTTGAATATCATTAATTTGGAACTACAGGTAAAAAATAAAATCATTATCGGTATGGTTAGCGCAACAAAAGCTTTTATAAATAAATTGAAACTGTTTATCAATCAGCTAAACAAAAAGGACTATATAAATTTTCCAGCTTTGAAAGGAAGAGTAAGTTCTCACTTAAATTATGACAACTACGAGACATAACTAAGAAACATTCAGAGTGAATTTGGAAGACGTTTCTCTGATTTTAAGAACCTGACGTATATTGTAACTTTCATGGCTTATCTACTTTCAATATGGAGATCTCTTCAGTACAAAATGAGGTATTGCAGATAATTTCAGATATACATCTCCAAGCCAGGGCAACTGATGCTAAGCTTTGGTCTTTTATATCCGAAAACAGGTATCCCTGTTTAAAACAAATACCTCTTCAGTTAACAGGATTCTACGGATCAACTGACTTGTGCGAGTCTGCATTTTCAGAAATGAAAATTATTAAAACGAAATGTCGCAATCGACTAACTGACGAACGTCTCTCAGTATGCTTGCGGTTGACACTCAGTAATTACGAACCGTCCTTCGATAAGTTTGTGGATGATATGCAATGCCATGAATCAACATCTAAATTCTAAATGAAAGCAATGACTAAAGAAAATTTCTGACTTTTATATTTTTATTAGATGTTTAACTTATGCAAGTATTATATACTTTGTAATTATTCGTATTATTATATATTATAAGTAATTGCAATAAATTATTTTCATAAATATATTCTTTTTTTTATTGTAACCAAGCTACCCAAGCTAGTATTCGGTAGTGGAAGATAATTAGATCTATTATTCTTGTACGTGACATTATACACTAAATGCCCACTTTGATCGAATGCACATTGGTTTCCCAATAAACAGAAGGATTTGTAGACGACCAGTGTCGATAATTTTGTGAATTGACGTAATGTAATGTCAGGTGATGGGATGGCAAGATTACCATGTAATATCTGATCATCTAACTAAAGGTAGGATCGCTATGTAATATCAGACGTGGGCAGGATCGCCATGTAATGTCACCTGGTCCCGGAGGTCACATTATTGCCTCTACACCGGAGTTTATTATTGTTATGAGGCACTAGATTTGCAGAGACTCTAACTATCTGACTCTGACTGTGACTTTGTCTCTGACTGACTGTCGAGACCTCTGAGTGTCTCGTTATATATTAGAGTGTGTCCCCTTAGCCTAGTGACCTGGTTACAAGATAAACACAATGTGGTAAAAGATCATAACTCACCGAGGTCGAAATGGGTATTTTGTAAATACATGACCTGGTTTAGTTATCGCAGTAATCATTAAGGTGAAAGGCCTCATCTTGTCATATTTTAATACAAAATAAAAGTTTTCTATGCATTAAATGAAATATATAACTCCACCTGCTTGTAGTGACAGTTGCCTCAAAGATTTTTTAGGAATTACATCCAATCCTTCTTGAATATCTCCTAATAGTTCTTCTGTTAATAAACTAGGTTTATTCGGAGATCGTTTCTTTAATACACACCAATTTCTCGAAAACGAGTTATAAAGCCATGAGTATATCTAGGAAAACCATCATATTGGAATTCCATTTCTGCAAATCAATCATGAAAATGATGGTAAGGCATAAGTCAATGGAATATTTCCACTCCCCATTTGGCAATAGTTCTCCGCAACAAAAATAAGCTTCTAAAAGAAACGTGTCTTGTTCATCAGTAAATGGTATTGTAATATTTCATTAAAAATACAATAAAACAAAGGAAAGAGAAAACGATACAGAGATATAAAATGACTTTAATACTAATTGACAAATGATAGACTATTTTGACAAGCTTTCTAGCAAAATAATTTAGCAATTGTCGTTTCAATATTTATCTTTTATTAGAAATAGTAAACTTTAATTTGACTTTGTAGTACCACTTTGATTCATACTGTGGTGAACATCGGGGACTTCTATCTTACCTAAATACGTAAACAATAATAATGAGTAAATATACCAAGTTTATATACCAAGATAAATAATAATAATTTATTTACACAAAACACAATCTTAATTTCAATGGTTTTGTAAATAAATACATTGAGTCCACAAAAGGATAGCCTTGTTCGTGGGCAACAAAATACAAATAATACAGAAATTTGTGATACCGTACAGTATACCTCGTGCATTTTTTTACTTGAAACTTTCAAATATCTCGAAAAATAAGCAGTTCACGAAAAATTGCCCAGTTCTCAAAATTTATTCACTGAAGGACATACATTAGTGCTAGAATTAGTCCCTCTCTCTCCCTCCATGTAGGTGGCGCGGGGGTAACTTTGAAATCTTAAATAAAAACGTGTATATTTTATTACAGATTCAAATTCTACTGAAAAAAGTACGTAGGATTTGTCTGAAATATTTTTTTAATTCATGATAGATAACACTGTAATCAATAAAATTTAATTTTTTCAATTTCTCGCACTGATAACCTATGCATACGATTTTGCAATACATGTGCAATAAAAAATACGTTTTCTTTGTAAATAATCAAAACTAGTCTTAGAAAAACTTGATTCCTTTTACAAATTTCGAATAACTGGGAAAATGTCATCTGTAGACAAGTAAATTGCTGATGAATATATTACTGCGCGTAACCTAACAACAACGACGTGGACGTAGTACCGCCTTGGAATGCTTGATTAATCTGAGTCTCTTCGCCTTTCACGTATCAGAGTGCTTCATTTATCTAAGTCCCTTCCCTGAAGCATGTGAACGAATCCTATCCGGAAAACGCTGAGCGTAAAGTTGGACAACATTATCACAACTTCAGCCAGCTTCTCCATACACCAGAACCATTTCAAATTTCCCTTATACAGTTAAATACTCCATTCTGTAGTATGTACTATTATCAGCGTAACAGAAACAGGTCTTTTACTTTTCGAAACATTTTTCGAACTGAGTAAAATAAATTGTTTCTTAAAATTATTTTTTTTTGTACGTTTATTTTGTGTTTTTCGGAATTAGAAAAAATACAAATGGAGGAAATAACACAATCATTAAATACATACATTGTACATAAAAAAACATTATTATACAAATTATTTTCATCATAAGAAATGGTATTAAAACCAAAATATAATTTTTTTAAATTTTATTTGGAAACACCGATAAGTCATGAGCGAAGGGAATCATCTTGACCAAATATGTGAAAAAGGCCCGTTCCTGGGTTCTGATAATAGTATTCTATATGCTATTCTTTTTAGTGGAAACAAATCGCAGAATCGTATGCAGAGGTTCTGTGTGAGAAATTGAAAAAAAAATGGAATATCATCGATTACAGCGTCATCTATCATGAATTGAAAAAAATGTTTGCAGACAAATCCTACGTACTTTTTCCAGTGAAATTCGAATCTGTAATAAAATATACGGATTTCTATTAAAGCCCTCCCCCCCCCCCCACTTACATAGAGGGAGAGAGAGGGATTAATTCTAGCACTAATGTATTTCCTCCCAATTAATTATTAAATTTTACGCCTGGACATTTTTTCGCGAACCGCTTATTTTTCGGTATAAATTCCACATATTATAAATTTAGATGTTAAATGTTGATTTCCACAGAAAGCATGAAAATATAGAAACTTCACAAAACCGAAAAGAATTTTTTTTTCCTTCCAATTATTTTTCAAGTGTCGTGAGTTATTATTATGAAAAATTAATAGTTGAAAATGTTTGGCATTAATATATTTATATATTTCAATTCGATAAGTTTGTTGTATCCAGTTTATGTTTAAACAGTCCAATATTATTCCTGTGTTTTATTTAGTTCGGAATATGCTTATCCACTCTGAGTCCCAAGTAAAGGAAACACCTATCCAATACATCTTTTGTGGTTTAGGTATCTCATAATTGTTCATTTTATATTAGATACTATATTCATGATCTATTAGTCAGGATGTTTATGTTTGTATTTGAATAAAGGAACAGCTGCCAAACATCTAAAAGCGCTGATTCCCGATACAAATCGTCAAAAGGATATAAAGGATAATGTTTGTGATATATAATTTTAATAATTCACTTCTGAACTACCCCTATTTTCTTCATATGCGCGTCTGCAACCAGTAACGCGCCAAGTATCTTCGGCGCCGTCGTGCGAAATACTGATAGGCGCCTTTACCCTATATGTATTGAGCCAAAATTACCAGCCAATCTCCTATAGTTCAACATTGAAATTTATGAAATTATTACAGTATGATTATTAGTTTCTATTAAAATGCTTAAGATACCCCTTTCACCTTTTTTAATTATTAAATAATATTAATTAATATACACTGCAACCCTGTAAAGACTCAGTCTTTACAGGGTTGCAGTGTAAAGTAGTTGTGCGGAAGCGTTTATCTTACTTTACTGTGCCCCAAATATTAATTAAGTTAAATTTATACAAAAAACAGTGTAGATGCAAATATCAAGTACACTCTTTGAAGTAACAATAAAATTATTGCTGTCAATGCTAAAATAATTGTAATAATTGTTTTATGTAAATTTGTTCATTTGTTGTAAACTTTCAAAAAATGTTTTTAATATTTTTAAAATTTAACTTATCACAAGTGGCCTTGGCGCCTTTAAGGCCTTGGCGCCGTTGTGCGCTGCACGACCTTGCCCATATGGACGGCGCGTCACTGTCTGCAACTACACCCCAGACAAGGATTGCGTAGTTTAAGTGTGTTTCGATATACGAGTCTAGGCTGGAAAGTAATGCACACATGCTTTTACAGTGCGAACGAAATGACCTTCAGAAGCGCGCCAGGTGGAAACGCATGCACAGGTTTGAGGTCGTTGAATTCATCAAGTGAAGTTTGAGAAGCGGAAGCATAGAGACGTGTTCTAGTGCTATGTATAACAGCGTGCTGCTATCAAATTTTTTATTGCTGAAAAAGTGACTCCTAGTGAGATTCATTGCCATTTAAAGGATGCTTGTGATGACGATGCTGTAGATGGGTCTACTGTAAATCCGTGGGCAATCGAATTTCGTGATTGCGAGCCTGGATAAGCCAAAATTGTTGATAAAACACGCATCAAACGTCAGATCACTACCACAGACGATAAACATCGCAAACTCGTCGACGATTTGATTCAAAATGGCCGCCAAATCACTCGAAAGTGTATCGCAAACCATATTGGAATATCCAAGGAACGTGTCAGTTTCATTATTGAACAATTGGGATACCATAAAATCTATGCACATTGGATACCACGCCGTCTCACAGACGAGAACAAACAGCGTCGATAGGAACGCCGCGAGTAACTTTTGCAGCGCTACCGTGCCAAAGAAGACGACTTTCTTTTTTGAATATTGTGACTGTGGACGAGTCATGGATGCATCATTACGACCCAGAAGAGAAGGGATAGAGCCCTGAAAATCGACATATGTCTTCTCCTCAGACGAAAAAGTTCAAAACACAAGCATCCGCAAAAAAAATTCTTTTGACTGTGTTTTAGGATACTCACCAAGTTTATGTGACCGATTTTCTGGAACGAGGGGCAACCGTAAATTCTTCTCCGGTACATGCAGACTCTAAAACACCTCCGGCGTCGAGTTTGTAATGTTAAAGGCAGCCTGGAACCAATAACTTTGCAACATGACAAGGCTCGTCCACACACCTCGAGCGCAATCTTCCACACCCTCTTTACTCATCTGATCTTGTGTCTTGCGATTTTTATTTTTTTTTCTCTACTCAAGAGAGACCTCGAGGGTAATCATTACGCCTCGGACGATGAGGTGAAGGCCTCAAGTCCTGGATTCGAGAAAAGTCGGAAGAATATTTCAGTGACTAAATGGAAAAACTTGTTGCACGTTGGAAGAAATGTGTTAACTTTAACGGTGACTATGTAGAAGAATATATGACTTTGAAACTTAAGAATTGTACTTTAATGTACTTTGTGCCCGATTTCGCTATTTGTTTTGTTCGAGCTATACAAGCATGTGTGCATTACTTTTCAGCCTACCCTCGTAGTATCTTCAGAAAAATTGTATCTAAAATATTAGACTAATACAAATTAATACAAATATTTTGACAACAGATCTGTATCTGTACATATGGACATACACAACGTATTTAACCAAAGAGTTGCTTAGAGACATGTGTTTGGATGTGATCTCATCAGCGCAGTTCGAAGTTAATTTAAAATTTTCTTGTGGAAGCAGACCCGTGGCGGACGACAAAAAAGGCATAAAATGTGCTTTATAAATATTGATATTGGGGTATATGTCGAAAAGCAAAGGTCCAAAAACTGTGCCTTGGGCAACACCATATTCTACTACAAACCTGTCACTGATCTGGTTTTGACGTACTGAATTTTGGTTAGCAAATAAGTCTTCATAAATTTAAATGATATTCTCCGAAATTCAATATTTTCTAAACATATCCAGAAAAAATGTGTGATTGAATGAAAACCTTTGGGCAAGTCGATGAATACGCATAAGGTGGGATATTTTTTATCTATGGTTCTAGTTATGTGTAATATTAAATATATCAGTCGATGTCTCTTGTCTAAAACCAAATTGTTTTTGTGAAAACATATAGAGGCTGGCGCAAAAGTCCTTTCACGATTTTTAATTTCAATAATTCTTTCTGAAATTAATATTTATTAAGTTCCTATTTTTCTAGATAAATTAAATACTTGGGAGTGTCGATACGGAACGATACACACCTGCAGAAAGGATGAAGATCGTAACTTTTTATCTGGAAAACGGAAGAAGAATTATTTCTACCCAGAGAAACTTTGGACGATATTTTAACGTTAGATATGCTCCTTCTAACCATACAATATTGCAACTTGTAGCCAAATTTACAAGGAGAGCAGGAAGACCGTGCACAAGAAGATTGGTTGAAAATATTCAACGTGTTCAGCAAAGTGTTTAGAAGCACCAACAACTTCAACACGATGACGTTCTTTGCAGATAGGGATCAAACGACAATCACTGCAGCGCAATTTAAAAGAAGATCTCCACATGCATCTATATAAAATTCAGCTGGTGCAAACGACTGAGTCGACAAGACGTAGAATACAGCCGAGCCATGTATCTCTTCTCCAGCAGGGGCGTACCGACGATCCTGTATAAAGGTGAAATACGTATCTGCGTCTCTGGAGAGGAGATACATTCACAAATATATAACTTGTATTGTGTTCTTCACACCCCATTTTTAATAATATTTTATATTATTAAAAATACTTTTGTATTTGTACCATATTCAATTTTGCAGACATAAAAGATAGTTTTATGAACAAATTGTGGATGACAGACGAGGCACATTTTCACCAATGTAAGCAAGCAAAATTCGCGGTATTGGGGTACACAGAATCCACAATTAATTCACCAAAAACCTCTCCATAGCTCTAAAAATGTTACAATATGTTGCGCAATTTTAGCCAAAAGAATAATCGGGCCCTATTTTTCCAAGGTGAATTTGGTCATACACTAATCGGTAAATGGAGATTGATACAGGAAAATGCTGGAAAACTTTTTATTACCAAGACAAGAAGAAAATAAACACTACCGGTTTCAGCAAGATGGTGCCATTACCTATATTGCCAGAGTCACAATTGCTCTTTTGAGGGCACATTTCCTGAATCGATTAATTTTGAGAAACCGAGGCTTTAGATGGCCCCCAAGCTCTCCAGATCTCACGCTGCTCCAGATTATTTTCATTGGCGTTATCTAAAATAAAATATTTATGTAAACAATCCCCAATGCTTTGAAGAGCTTAGAGTAATATTAGGCTAGAATTTTGGGGATATCTCAAGAAACTTCACGAAAGGTCATGGAAAATATGTTAAAAAGAGCTCATATTTGTCATCGCGAAAAGGGACATCATTTGTTAGACATCATTTTTCGTAAATAGTTGAAAACAAACTTCAATTAAATACACTTTGTATTATAAGTTTCAAAATATAATTTTACTTTACTTTCCATCTACTTTTTTTAATTTAAAATCATGAAAGTACTTTTTCGCCACCATGTATTTAGTTACGTAATCTATGATTCGATCTCTCACAATCATTTCGAAAATTTTTGCTAAGTTAGAAAATAATAATATTAGACGATATCACAGTTCTGCAAAAAAAATATTTTTCTTTAGATGCATGAGATATGTTTGGTAAATATTATGTTTTCTAGTCTGCTGAATTCAAAAATTATTTAGATTTCAATCACATAGTTTTTTGGCAAAATACAAAGTGTTTCCATGAAATAAGCATAACATTAATGAAAAAAACACCATTTCATTACAATGAACTAAACAATATTTATCATTAATTGATGGTGCAGACACTTCTTGGTGAAACATTTTAGTAACTAACTTAGATTAAATATTAAGAATAAAACACTTCGCTATATATATATATATATATATATATATATATATATATATATATATATATATATATATATATATAGTTCCCTAATTTTATTAGAATAATTCTAAGTGTTTCAGCTGTTATGCCATTATCGAAGATATATCTTTAAATCTGAAACAATATTTCTTATAATGAAGCAAACGATTTCTTCATGAAATGTACTTAACATTCCGTTCTCATTCTTTTTGCCTATAAAACCTCTTTTTCTTCTCCTTGATACTTCTTCCAACATGATTCGGCTTTCCATTTTCTGTTTCCCGCTTGAGCATCCAATAGTGGTCAGTTAGCTTATTGACGCACCAAGTTCCCTGGTAGCTTAATTTATTCTTCGCACTGTACACATATTAAAAAATAAAAGTAAGAAATCACATTTCCATATGATGTTAAGAATCAAGAATAGGATAACAGATTTCAGTTTAAACGGACGTTTCACTCTAAATGAAGCTACAAGCAACGAGTTTTGCAAGAAAATCTGAAGGAATGAAATTTCTCAAGTATTTTTCCCAGTTTTAGTGAGCAAAAAATCTATAAAAAACATTATAAAAATCTTGTGCAGTTTTTTGGTTGCAGATCTGTGTAATTCGTTGGATTTAATTCATCTCCCGATTTTAACATAAGCACCACAATCGCAACTTTGAAAGCATTAGACCTGTATGCAGTGACCAATTATTAACACAAGCTAACAAAATTAAATTTTTTTCTTGGTGCCGAGAAACCGACAACTGATTTTGGATATATTGAATGTGCTGATTCCAAATATACCTGACTTTTTTTCGTGGCAGCTTTAGTTTTTGAGATCCATTTCGTTTTAGTAACAGGCAAAAATAATGAAATAATGGTATCTTTACACAAAATATCCTTGTTTTTTTTGTTTTCGGGACAACAGAACTAAAGATCAGCACTGGGTTAACAAAAATTGACCCTTATGAAACTTCATGGTTCCAGGAAAAGAAAACGTAATCAACGAACCTTTCTTTGCTTTGAGTTCTTAATACGTAAATTTCCTGAGCCTAGAATGGAAAAACTGAACAAATATGGCCCTCGGATAAGACTTAGAGCTTAGATAAAATCACTTACCACAGCAATGAACGAGATTGAATTTAATGCTTGATATTAATTTGTTCAAATAGTACAAAATTTTCTTGGCAATCGCAAAGCAGCGAATTACACAGAAGCAGTGGAATATACGCTTTCTAAATTTAATATTCTTGATTGTAACATGAGCATAAAACTTCACACCCTCCACAGCCACTTAGATCAATCCCAACAAAACCTAGGTGATTACAGTAAAGAACAGCGTGAAATTGTTCAATAGGACCTTCAAATGTTGAAAGAACGATATCAAAGAAGATGTGATACCCACATGATGGCCGACTACTGTTGAAGTCGGCAGTGAGACTGTCCTACTGAACTCCATGCTAGAAAATCGTATACAAAATTATTTTTTAGTAATATGCCATAAATGCATATTTATATCTACTTTGTGAATTAAATACCTTGCTTTTCATTATTTGTTCCTTATGAGACTTTGTCGAAGATACTGGTACTTATAACCTGAAATGTACATGAATTAAAAAAATGATTTTTTTTCGAAAAGAGATCAATGTAGCGTACCTCAAAAACTATATCTGATGGACTAACTCTGACAGTTGTTTTGGATTCTACACCTAAAATTACCTAGAGAAGGGCAGGCAGCAAAATGTGTGTTGGGCTGTGTAATATATGTTCAAAGCTTACTAATTTCCATTGAAGCAAATTTTAGTATTTCAAATATTAAATTATCAATTGCATTGCATTGTGATTTATGAATTTTTTCAGTCTCACACTCATATGCATCAGCAACAAATGTTGACTTTGGCAATTTATTAGTGACCACGTGAGAGAGAGAATATATGTACGGATTGACTGAAGTAACAGTGGAAACTGCGAATCGTATTACACACACTAGCACACGCATATTTACACGTACATGTGACTAATGCCCGTAGGCGTAGTTTATTGGGATACACTTGTCAGTATTTAATATGTGTTGAGTACGGCAGAATGAATGTGTCGATGTATAGATTTTCTTTAAGGAATTGCAGGCGCTATAATAATAATTCAAATAATTGATGTATGTATGCGTTAACATTGAACTGAAACAAAACTCTTTAAAAATTGTAACTAAAATAAAGTTATTAATGAAAACTAAATAAAATTCTTATAAAAAAAAAAACGAAACAAAATTCTAAATGAAATGTGCAAAATTTATTTTAGTTTTTCGCGAGAGTTTGTTCAGACGCACGCATCGAGATGCGAACAACGAATGTCATCCCCGCTCTCCACATACCCCACTACATGAGTGAAAACCATCCCTACCAGTATTCTTGAAAATTGTATACACATATTGTAGTGGATTTTTCTATCCAGAGAGAGAGAAAAAGATGGAAGATTTAAATTTTGAACAACATTTGAATTTTATTGATATTTATTATATTTGTAATTATATTTTTGACTGACTCTGTATGTTTATTAGTTTAAACGTATGGATGCGGACAGTTGTGGTACTATTGAATTAGATGTAGGAATTTTTCGCGGTAAATTTAGTTAGAGATATCAAGACTTGCAAACTAACCGGTTGTAGAGGATAAGAAGTTCATTTTTTATTCTCTGTTTTAAGTAAAATCGGGTTTTTATTTTAGTTTATGCATTTATTTATGTGCATGTAACGTTATTTCGATTTTTACGAGAGTTGGTGATCTCGTTGTGATTTAAATAAAGTATGATATCTCTCACGTAGTTTTTGTGTTATCAGTGCTTGGATCGATGTAAGTTCGATAAAAATATTTAAGTTATATAATTGATACTACGATTATTTTCTTATAATTAATGTAATGTATTATTTGTGATAATTTTGATATTTAAAGTAGTATATGAGTATTAGAGAAAATTGTCATGTTTCTTTTTTAGTGGAGTTTTTTTTTTTCAAGAGAATATTCTAGAACGTTTTAAATTCAGGTTGGATTTTTTTAGTTGTGGGTTGATTTTGTCGTGTTTTATTTGCGCATGACTGTAAGACTGTTACGCGGTTTCAATAACTTTGTAGTTATTGACATTTGAAATTGTAGGGGTTAAAGTAGAGGTCAAACTTGACAAATTTCTCAATTATTTATTAATTTTATGTTTGTTCGAGAGTCACAGGGGTTTTTTCTCTTTGTGCGAGTCATATTCATAAAGAGTCTTTCCTCCTAAGCTACTGTTAATTTTGCTTTAGCTCCCTGTACATTCGGTAAAGGGATTTTTTTTTTCTTTTCTGTATTAAATATTGTAAACTAGTTAACTGAGTCTTTTATTATTGTTTATTGTTTTACTTCAAACATAACCTGGCCCTCATCTGAGAAGAGCGACCCGTGAGAAGTGAGCTCGAGGAATCTACTAGACTGAACAGCCGGAAGCATAAGTTGTAGTGTGAATAAAAAAAAAATTAATAAGCAATTAAAAGCACATTCCACTGCAATATGTATATGTATATGTGTAAATTTGAAGCTAAATATCTACTTTTAACTACGCCAATCTGTATATATTTTTTTTTTATTTTCAACATGATTTTTCTCTATTTGTGTAAGAAATCGATTGAAGAAGTTTGAAATACCTTTGGGTTGATCAAAGGTAACATTATTTTCGACTAATTTGTAAATACTTCGTTTTTTATTTACATAAGTTCCGGTAATCTCATTAACGCGAACCCATAATTTTTCAGATAAACCGTTTTAATGATCTATCTCCTCAATATAATACTTGCGCGTTGCCTTTTTAATTCGATCATTTAATCTGTTTCTGTACTGTCTAAATTTGGTGGTATTTTCTACAGTTGAATTAGTCTGACTATAGAATGTAATTTATTTTTTGTATGAGCGGACTTTAATCCAATGCCCTCATTCAAAAAATAAATTACAATCCATAGTGAGACTTGCGCATTTGTTATCAATGATTTTCGTTTAACTTTAGATCTCAAAAATGGTATAAAATACCTTATCACAATTAATAATCGTATCCTAAATACGTATTTCAACAACTAAGTGGTCATCATCGCTAAGTAAAACCACTAATCAAAGTGTAGAACATGGGGCAAATTAAAACTAACACATAGAACTGCGCATTACTTTACAAAGCGTCTACGTATAATGTACTGATTACATTGACGGTGTATTGTATGTAGACGCTTTGTAAATCAGTGCGCAATTCTTTGTGTTAGTTTTACTATGGCCAATGTTCTACACTTTGATTAGTGGTTTCACAGCCTGATGATGACAACTTAGTTGTCGAAATGCGTATTTAGGATACTATTATTAATTGTGGTAAGAGGTTTTATACCTTTTTTGAGTTTTTACTTAACCACAGTCTCCAAAGAAAGACTTTTAACTCTAGATCATTTTTCGAATTTCTAATATTTCACTATAACGTAGGGGAAGGCGGGGCAAAACCATACACTTAAGGTTTATAATTTTTTTCTGTAGAGTCTATTGGTTTTTCCAAATGGAAAAAAAACGGGCACATGTAGAAAATAGTTATTTATTAAACATTAAAAGAAACAACTCTCTTAAATTAACATAACAGTAATAAGTAAATTAAAATTTTTCCAGAAACATTTTGACGATTTTGTCCCACCCTATGAGGCAAAACCGCCCAGAGGATGGGGAAAAACCGCTAGAATCAACAATTCTGTCTAAAGACACTTATTACATATGAAATAGTCCAAATCTTCATCTGCTACACCAGTGCATGCCTCGTGATGTCATTTATTACACCGGCGACACTCCACCCAACCTTCTTTAGCCTTCGACTTGGAAAACGCTTTCTTGCAAACCATACTGAGCGGATCATCATCGTCACTAAAGTCATTTTCTGAGACGCTTGAAGATGAAGGAGTACATTTTTATGTACTATTTTTTTGGACTTTGCGGCATTAAACTCGAAGTCTCTCTTTGCCACATTTATTTTGGAACTTTTTTGTTGTTGCTCCAATTCGTCCTTATAAGAAGTGGACGTCAAAATAACCGCTTTTCCTCTCTTTCGTTTACTATACTTGTGAGTACCCTGTGGGATTGGGCAAACATTGTGGGGCGAAACTTTGAAGCTGGCGTTTGAACAGCCTGAAAGTGAAATATCTCTTTCCTTTTATTTATACTGCTAGAAGCTTCAATTTGGCTTGTACTTTGAGGAGTCTGGTTTGCTTGGTAAATGTGTTGTACTAATGTGGCTTCATCATTAATGGCGTCAGCATTTTCTCGTTCTGTGACTTCAGTAGGATGTTCTTGTTTTGGAACCTCAGTTGGATTTTCTCGTTCCGTGACTTCAGATGGAGCAAAATCTATATCCGTAAAAGCATTTTCATTAAGAGGCCATATTCCAGGTTTACCAAAGGCATGAATGACCATTTCCAAATTCGCAGCTTTCGCATAAGCAGCACCAAATAGTTTTCCAATTTGGAACTCAAATTGGATTTGTTCTAAACCATGCTTTAATTTCCTGAAAAAAGAAGATAGGTAAACAATAGGTAGATTGGTATATGAATCCAATTTTTATATTCCTACCTGGCCATAATAGGCGCTTAAAGTTTACCACGGTCGGCCGATGAAATAGACCCCACTTGTCTTCTACCTCTTTTTAGGATAATTTTTGATTGAGTTTTAGCAACGGTAGTCACTCCCAGTTTCATCGCAATTGAAAATTCGTGTCGGAGGAAACTTGTAACGATTATAAATAGTAGGTAAGCAATCAAAAAACTTTTGGACAGATGTTCTGTTGACGCCCATTGCTCGAGCAGCCGATGTGGCTTCTGGAGTTTGTAGAGATAGTTCAAGATGTCGTTGTCGGAATCCTCGTACCCAGTCCTTATCGGCCGCTTGAGTGTTGTGTGCAACTCCGTTTCGTTGAGCCAACTGCGGCTAGTCGTCGTAATTCTGCTACTCTTAGTTCAAATAATTTCGTCTCTAACTTTAAAATGTAAGAATTCAGTTCATTTTCTTGTTCTGTAGAAAATACTGTTTTGTAGTGTCCCATTCCTTTTACTGCAGTAGCTTTTTTCCTGCTGTCAATGCCAAAGTGACTCTATCTCTTAACGTACTTCGAGGAACATTGAACTGTTTAGCCGCTTTTAGGTAGCCGCATCTACCGCTAGGGCATGCTTCAATTGTCTTTTCCATTGAACGCTCTGACCACCCCTGACGATTAGTTTTCCTTTTGTAAGTACGCATACCGATCGACTAAAGTAAAAACCAGCGCCATTAATTATAGCTGAATGGGGTAAAACCGCATATGTGCGATTTTACCCCATTCTTTTGTATGCGATGTTGCCTCATAACCACACAAACAAACAATTTTATTGATTAAAGAAACAATAACGTTTTAAACGAATGATAACGAAGGGAAAATCTCATATAAAGACAGTAGTACAAAATAGACCCAGCTTACTTGATATTATTCGATAAAATACTGGAACATCGACTAAAACAAAACTTCACAATTTTACATTAGCGACTAACGAAATAATTAATCAGCTGTGATTTCTTTGCCAATTAGAATTTCGTTGTGGTAATTCTGTAATACCACCGTACACAAACAACTTTACGTTGTGGCTTTCAAAAAATAGATGTCGCTAATCGATAGATAATTTTTTTTGGACTAATGCGATTTGACCTCGCCATGCGGCTTTACCCGTCTTCCCCTACCGAACTATATGCTATGAAACCATCTCGGAAAATAACGCGTAATTCTTTTTTATATTTATAGTTAGCAATATTTATTCATTATGGAATCTATACAACGATAATTAGCTACTGTAACCGGAAATGTTGGATAAATATAGTATATTAAAAAACAAGTTTCATAAGGCACCATTTTAGCGCACGAGATCAGTTTAGAAAACGAGACAAATTTCTGAACAATCCCCAGCCCTAATTACAACCTATACATTAATTTACGCGGTTAATTTAAATTTGAAAATCTGTCTGAAATATGAAATCTGTAGCAAATTAAATTGTATATGGATTGTTCAGCAGAATGGTAAATGTAGTAATTACAGCACATGAAAATAAATAAATACGTCTAAAAAACACATGTTATTTCATTTATTTGTTGAAAAAAAAAGGTCATATAGTAAATGTCCTTACTGATAAACATGGTATGTAATACATAATATGCAATACAGTAGGAAATAGCTTAAATTCTACGACTGTAACACTGTATGACAATTAATTCCAATGAAAAAGATTTGACAGCGATGAAGAACTTAGACGAGGCGTGACTACGTATCTCAATACGCTGGCGGCGGATAAAACAGATTAACAAATTAATAACAAAAATATCTTATTTTATAAATTATTTGAAAATTGTTGAATTCAGTCTGACGTTGGTGAAGAAATGGAATAATCACTACCACTGTCGTCTCCAAGAGAAATGATGAATGGTTCTATAACTTCATCGATAATTCTGTCAATATCTTTCATCGGAACTTCTTCTTTAATAACATAATTTATGCATTTTTGCCAAGTTATTGCAGTTACATTATTGATAGTATTATGTAAAAGTTGCTTAACCTCATTTAATTTAAAAGTTCTATATTTTGCAGCTACCTCATTTTTTATTTGTGCTCACACAAGCTCAATCGGTTTAAGCTCGCTTAGAGGTAAACGAAGAACAGTCTTTGTTTTTTCACTTCGCAATTTCGTCGATTACATATGAATTGTATTTACTTTTTACCAATCCTCGAACAATGTGGCATTCATTTCCTCATGATAATCAGAGGTTTTCTTCCCCTCAAACAGTAACAAACCATTTTCGATAAAACCGTCCGAACTACCAATATGTAATATTATCAGGCGACGTCTCTTACCATACGGATTTCTTAATCCTGTTGTCCTTCCACAAAGGCCTGTCTATGACTTAAAACACTTGTGTCCATTCATAGCTTCTGCACTGTGTGGCCCTCATTCAACGAGGTTTCATCTAAATAAAAAATTGGTCAATTCTGGAATCTGTATAATGAAATATCTTTCAGATATTGTCGTCTCCATCTTACGATATCATTTCTCTCAGTATAAACACGGTTTCTGACACGTTTAAGGTATCTATAATATTTAGCACAGTTATATTTAGATATATAAATATACCTACTATAAATATTCTCACTTAAAGTTTAGTTGATTCATTGTTGAGGGACTCATGTTTGGCAGTTTGCTGCTATTATTTATTTGAGCCAGCACTTTATCTAGCGCGGGCAGTTCATTTTGTCAAAACATGTTGTGAACAATTTCACGAACAGCAGTTTTGAAAGCCTCATCAAAAGATTCCAGTACAGAATGTCTACCAGTTATCTTTTTTGGCTCTGAAGTTTACCCTGTTTTCTTGTATTCGTTGATAACCCGACATTCTGTCGGTCTTGAAATTCCTACAATTATATCTTGTAATACGGGGATATGTTATATATGTAACATATATAACATGCAACATATAATGTGTTGCACTCTATAAAGTTACCTAGTACTTGAGAAATCTGCTTAATCATGTCACCTTTTCTCATATCAGATGTATCCGTCATAAGTTGTTTATAAGCATTTATTGCTGTTTGCTTTTCAGGACTACTCAAATGACTTGCTTTCTCTCGTTTCCTTGGAGGAGAACACACATTTGTGCTTTTAGCAGCACTGGTGCTGGGTTCTGCATCCATATGAAGTCAACAGCTACAAAATTATAATTTTACAAGAACTGAAATTCTCTTATTACTTATTACTTACATAATCTATTAATCTTCAAATCGAAGCTATAAAAAGTACTAATCTATACAGAAAAATAGTTAAAGTAATATAATAATGATAATAATTTAATAATATGATAACAAAACCCTAGAAACGTAAACGTAATTTGAAGATGTCAAAATATTTGACAATTGATGGCAAAAAGCCAATGTTTTACGGTGTTATTTGGCTTGCTCTGGACCAATAAGAAACAACTGTCCCTTGGGTCTGTTCCGAAATTTGTCTCTCTCTTTTTGGAATATACCATAAATTCTTAAAATCAGATGACAGAAATTATATTTATTTATTTGTTCGAACAACACCAACATTCAAAAAGCTTGTGTTTATGTATGACAGTACGTTATGCACGTATAAAGCATTGTTACAATATGAAACAGACAGGTAAATCATTTACATATCTGTAACTGTACACATGGACAATACACCTCGTATTTTCAGCATTTACTTCTGCTTAATACATATGTTTCTGCCATCTAGGCGTCATCAGTCAAGCTAGTGAAGCAATGTATACAAATTGATACAAATCAATTAAACAAATGATTTGAATCTGTATTTACATTTTACTGAAATCACCCAACAAAGATAAAGCAAGTTTCGTCCTATAAAGTGACACTATTTAATAAGTGACATCTTACGGAACGAAAGAGACTATGTCGGAAGGCGACCTTTTGTTCGAATAGCTATGCTATTACAGGAACAAAAAAATACGTATGTCGGTGTAGTCCATTAACAACGTGCCAGATGGCGGTAAATATACAAAAAGCTTGTGTTTATGTATGACAATACGTTATGCACGTATAAAGCATTGTTACAATATGAAACAGACATGTAAATAATTTACATATCTGTAACTGGACTACACCGACATACGTATTTTTTTGTTCCTGTAATAGCATAGCTATTCGAACAAAAGGTCGCCTTCCGACATAGTCTCTTTCGTTCCGTAAGATGTCACTTATTAAATAGTGTCACCTTATAGAAGGAAACTTGCTTTATCTTTGTTGGGTGATTTCAGTAAAATGTAAATACAGATACAAATCATTTGTTTAATTGATTTGTATCAATTTGTATACATTGCTTCACTAGCTTGACTGATGACGCCTAGATGGCAGAAACATATGTATTAAGCAGAAGTAAATGCTGAAAATACGAGGTGTATTGTCCATGTGTACAGTTACAGATATGTAAATTATTTACATGTCTGTTTCATATTGTAACACCAACATTGAAAAATGAAAAAAAGCGTGTCGAAATGAAGCTCATTTCGATACTATTTTGGGTGTCATAATGAGTTCATTTCGAACGCATAATAGAAAATAGTATATTAAAAAACAAGTTTCATAAGGCACCATTTTGCCGCACGAGACCAGTTTAGAAAACGAGCCGCGATAGCGGCGAGTTTTCTAAAGAGCGAGTGCGGCAAAAGGCCTTATGAAACGAGTTTTTTATACTATTTTTTCTATTTTGCGTTTTTTACATTTTTACAATAAATTGCTTAAATTGAAATTATTTAATTTGAAAGTTCAGAGTTTAATTTTCATATAAAGCATGCAGTTGGTCACATTGATACTTGACATTTTCAAATTTAAATCTTGCTATCCGCGAAGTATATTATATTACATATTATTTTCTAATTTTCGTTAACATTACTTGATACTTCATTTAAAAATATAAACATGAGTGACATAGAAACATATATATGTTGTTATCAATTGTATACAACATACGTTGTTTATGTAAAATACGGACATATATCATATCTGTCAAATGTACATAAATTCTTAAAATCAAATGACAGCAATGATATTTATTTCTGTATTTGAACAACGCCAACATTGAAAAATGAAAAAAAGCGTATCGAAATGAAGCTCATTTCGATACTGTTTTGGGTTTCATAATGAGTTCATTTCGAACGCAAAATAGAAAAAAATATTTTCAGGTAAACAAAATCACAAAATAATAAATACGTCTTATAGAAACGAATCCTTTCCAAGTATATGCAAAAAATAACAAAAGAGTGTATAGTAGACGCAAAAATATTATTTACAGAATAACACATAAAACAATTTTTAATAACTTATAATGTTATGAATCATTGTTACCCTGTGCTTTCATTATGAGTCAGTTTTTAATTATTATATAAACGTATAATCTATGGATTAATGTTATGGACGACTAGAATATCTCTAATTTATCTATGATAAACATTGATTAGCATCGAAAAAGGTAGAATGTGTAATATATTACGAAGTGAATTATATTTTTTTATTTACACACCCCAGACACTGGAATATAGGTTTAAATACATTCATCTACAAATTTTAACTATTCTTAAGCATCATAAATATAACACTCTTTTTTTAAGTTATTTTCTTAGGCTAATTTTAAATCTAATCATACTTTTTTGTCACTACAAAACTTTATTTATATATATATATAATAGTACTAAATTTGAACTTTAATGAGATCATCACGGTATAACATCCTCCAGCATGTATTATTTCTGGGAAACCTTGATATCGTTCTCCTATTACCTGAATGTTCTGATGAAGACGCACACCTTGTTTATGGCTTACTAATCTCAAAATATTTAGGAAAAAAAGTGATATGTTAGTGTACGAAGAGCATTTTTAAAGACATTCGTAAACTCATTTTTTGATACGTATGTTAGAACTACACTCTGTATATTTCAGTATTTCTTTATTTTATTTTAATTTTAATATTGGAGTGTAATTTTAAATACTGCAGACCATACAATGTTTATTCAAATGAATAGAGGTTTTATTAAGCGCGTTTTTAGGGTAATTTATTAGCATGTCATAAATTCCTTACATTAATTCTTTGTGATGATACTTATACTTGCGTTTATCTAGGGTAATAATTGATTCTAGTTTACCTATTTTCAATGTATTTGAATTGTGTTCAGTACCTCACAACTGCAAATACATTTATTATTCATATGTAAGTATAAATAAACATAGCCATTACGCGAAATACTATTGTAACACAAATTATGTTTTATTAACATATTATTTCAAGTTGAATGTACTTTAATATTTAGTTCATTGTTAAACCTTAATTATTTTTAAAGACATTATAAAGATTGGGATAGAGCGGTTAGATGATAACTAAATATATGCAAAGACGAGCAATTAGTTTCCACGAATTATGTAACCAGTGAGAATGATATGTAAACCTTCATTCTTGGCAATAATTACAACTAAAATCAGTTCTATCTTAATAGTCCTGTCTTATAATTTATTTTAAACAGTTGTATCTTAACACCATTATCTAACAGTACCATCATATCGCTCAGTGGGAGTATAACAAAGTTCTAAACAGTTATATCTGAGTGTGCCAAAATAAATGTATATATGATGGAAATAAATAAGTTTATAATATAGAGGGTAACTTATACAACAAACGTAAATATGTGATCAGGAATGCTATTTTGAACAGCAGTAATAATTTTCGCTAAACTGGGTTTCTAATTATCTGTGCGCAAACAACAATACTACAAATATTTTATTAATTAATGTGGCCATAAACATTAAATTAATTAGTACCTAATGTAATGATTTCTCAAAATGCGCTCCACGAGCTTGAATATATGCCTTGTAACGTTGTACTAAAGAACTGTATACACGATTAATAACATTTCGTGTGCGCATACCATTGGCACAATTAATAATTCTGTCCAGTAATTGATCACGAGTTTCAATCTTCACTGCATTTCGTCTTAATTCTCCCTAGAAATAAAAGTCTAATAGACTTAGGTCTGGCGGGCGTGGTGGCCAGTGCAGCGGACCATATTGTCCAATCCATCTTTCTGGATAATTCAATCGCAATATTACCGGTCGAGCGAAGGAGGTGCCACATGATGTTGTAACCACATATTTTGTCTGTTATGTAATGGTACATCTTCTAATTACTCATTAAAATGATTTTTCAAAAAATTTAAGTAATTATTACCATTTAAGCGATGTTCTAAAATTTCAATTTCTAAAATTTCTGAATTAAGGATTCCCACCCAAATATAAATACTAAAACGTGGCTGATTTCTTGGCTGCCGAATAGGAATTTTCTAATGACCATAAATGTTCATTACGTGTGTTGTTGATTCCATCACGCGCAAACGTTGCTTCATCCGTCCATAATACATTAGATAGAAATGTTGGATGTTCTGTTATTTGATCAAATAGCCATTGACAAAATTGCAGTCTGCCGTCATAATCTCTATTCAGTAAAGTTTGAACTGTTTGAAAATGATAGGCATGAAGCACTTCGCGGTGTAAAACTCTCCAATTCTGAAGTTTGACTAGAATTTACCTATCGTGCTATTTGTCGAGTACTGATGCAGGGGTTATCAATTACAGCATTGACAATTGCTTCTCCCGCTTTACGTTATGCAACACAAGCGAACCTCCGGTATGTTTTGGCAATACACAACCAGTTTCTCGGGTTCTTTGAAACGTGCTTGAAAATACTTCTCATCGTGGTTGTCTTCTATTTGGAAACCGTCGTTGGTATTCTCGTGCAGCATTACGAACATTACCATCACAGAAACCATAAACAAAAATCATATCCGTATATTCAAGTGAACTAAAAGATGCCATGTTTAGAGGCTTTTTGGACGTCCGCAGAAAAATAGAATGAATGCAGTAACAATTTGACAATTCTATTACATTCATTTGTTGCTAGGACACGAAGTTTGGCGCCTACCTCGTATGATACTTTACTGCGTGCATTTCAACTCGTGGAATGCATTTTATGCAATTAAATATGTAGTATTGTGAGAAACTCAGTATATCGCATATACACATCCTAAAGATTTGTCACATGTACATGGGAACTTATTTGTTCGAAATAGCATTCCTGATGACCCATTTACGTTTATCGTATAAGTTATGAATCACTATTTACTATTTACTGTCACTGGCGACTAAAAAAGTGTATACAACAAACAGAGTTATCATATGGTCTTCGAGATCGAATATCAACATATGGTTAATTGTAGCCAGGCATCTAGGATATCTTCTCCATGGCTGGCTACAAACAAAAATAATCAACATACTAGTTCCTTCGTAAACGAGATTCAACTCCAACATTTCATTTAACAGTTCAACCTGGAAAACTTCTTTTAATTGAGGCCAACTAATTTTGTTCTACTTATTTTTAAAAATTTCGTCCTAAGATATCTCTAACTGTTCATCTAGAGGAATGATTCTTTTTTGAAGTGCATAAAAAAGTTTAAATCAACTAGTGCCTGAACACTACTCGTTAACAGATTTATATATTGTCTGTTGTTCCGGATTTTTATTTGAAGTAATGATCACAAATTGTACACCTGGTCCATAGACATATTCGTAAACTCATCAAAATTACCTTTAGAACACCGCAGATTTTCTAATGATTTTCATTGTAATTAACTACTGCCAAAAGTATACCAATGTTTCTTTCAACTGCACAGATTGAGCTATTGGAATTAATGATTTTCTATTGCAGTTATGTAAAAAAGAACTGCTTTCAAATTTCTTTGGGAAGAATCAATAAAAAGCCGCCACTTGGATGTATTGTGTTTTTCTGGAAAATTTTTGAAAGAAAATCATTCACATCATAGCAGTAGCAGTGGTCAATTTATTTAAAAAACTTGGCTAAGATTCCAATTACGATAATATGAAATACAAATACATGATTCCAATAAATTCTCTGCATTCTCTTTGGAAAAGTTGAATCTTTAGTAAGATCATTTAGTTCCGTTTGACTAAACTTTTCAGAAATTTATTCTGAATCTGATGAACAAATAACCGCCAATGCTTTCATCAGGCTTCATTCTTTCTTCCTAGAAAAGTCCTGTATCTGGTGGTAGTATTAGAAATGGCATACTATCACTCAGAGGGATTGGCCTACTTGCGGACCCTACAGCTGAATAATATATTTATTTTATTTTTCACAGAGAAGCAATTTATACAGGAAAAAAACAATATCGATCCCTTTATTCCCTCCATAAAACAAGTTTCGCAAATGACGTTACGACTGTTCTTCAGTTCAACAAATTTTAAAGTACGCGGAAACGCAAATTACATATAATATACTGCGAGTAGTTATTAACTTGAAACTTTCAAATATGTCGAAAAATAAGCAGTTCACGAAAAAATGTCCAGATTTAAAATTTCATAATTCGATGGAGGAAATACATCAGTGCTAAAATTAGTCCCTCTCTCTGCCTCCATGTAAGTAGAGCGAAAGCAACTTCGAAAGCAAATATTAAGGAATAAGTATATTTTATTACAGATTCGAATTCTACTGGAAAAAGTACGTAGGATTTGTCTGAAACATTTTTTTCAATTTATCGCACTGAGAACTTATACATACGATTGTGTAATACGTGTGCAACAAAAAATACGTTTTCTTTGTAAATAATCAAAATTAGTTTTTAGTTTTATGCATTTTACAAATTTCGAATAACTGTGAAAATGTCACCTGTAGAAAAGTAAATTACTGGTGAATAAATTACTTTTAACAACGACGTGTACGTAGTATCGCCTTGGAGTGTTTGATTAATCTGAGTCTCTTCGCCCCTCACGTATCAGAGTGCTTCTTTTATGTAATCCCTTCGCCTCCCACTTATCAGAGTACTAGACTTCCCCTCGCCTCATTATCTTTCATTTAAAGTAAGTGCTAAAATGATGGCCTTCGACTTCAATGCACTTATTGATCTGCATTTCAAATGAGTGTAGACAACTGAGAAGTGTATCTTCTTGAATTACAACACAAGCATTTCCGATTCGCTCAATCATATTTTCCCCTGTTGTTGGTACTTGATTGTATACTTTGCATTTGAGATATCCACATTAAAATAGATCTGGTGATCTAGCAAGCCAATTTACTGAACCAACTCGACCGATCTAGCGACCATTGAAATTACGATTAAAGACTTCACGTGCTACCACCGAATAGTGTGCTGGATAACCATCATGTTGAAACCACATGTTCTGTTGCACTTCTAAGCTAACGTCTTCAAGTACTGCTGGTGGTTAATTTTACAAAATGTCTCGGTACATTTCACCATTCAAGTGGCGGGGGCTATGACTTTGTTCCCAATTATTCCGCACCACACGTTGACAGTCTAAGGGCGCTGGTGTTCAACTTGACGAAGCCAGATCCGATTTTCAACACTCCAGTAATGTGTATTACGACGATTAACCGTTCAGTGGTTTGTGAGAGACGCCTCGTCGGAGAACAACATGTAACGAAAAAAATTGGAGTTTGTTGCAATTGTTCACATACCCACTGACAAAAAGTTACAGTATCGACGTTTTAAAATTTTACAAGCATTAGTGTGGGACAATCCAGAATCACGAGCTATTTCTCTTGTCCTAACATTAACAGACACTGCGGCTAATAGAGCGACTTCATTATTTTTTTGTAGAGATTGACAGCATTATCCAGAGATTTTCCAGCTTCTTCATACACCAGAACTATTTCAATTCTCTCTCGTACAGTTAAATAGTCCTGTAGTAGGTACTATTAACAGCGTAACAGAAACAGGTCTTTTACTTTTAGAAATATTCTTCGAACTGAGTAAAATAAGTTGTTTCTTAAAGTTACTTCTTTCTTTTGTACGCTTATTTCGTGTTTTTGGAATTAGAAAAAATACGAATGGAAGAAATGACACAAATGTTATATACATATGTTGTACATACAAAAACGTTTTTATGAAAATTATTATGAACATAAGAAATGGTATTAAAAGAAAAATGCATTTTTTTAAAAATTTAAAAGCTCTCCAATAAGTTATGAGCGAAGGAAATCGCGTTGACCAAGTATGTAATGAAGAACGCCCGTTCCTGGGTTATGATAATAGTACTTTCTTGATATGTCATTTTTCGTGAAATTCATTTTATTGAAAACGAATTCAGAATCGTATGCATAGGTTCTCACTGCGAAAAATTGAAAAAAAATGGAACTTCATCAATGATTACAGCGCCATCTATCATGAACTGAAAAAATGTTTCAGACAAATCCTACGTACTTTTTTCAGTAGAATTCGAATGTGTAATAAAATATACGGGATACTAGTTAAGATTTCAAAGTTACCCCCGCCCCACCTACATGAAGTTAGAGAGAGGAATTATTTCTAGCACTAATATATTTCCTCCATTGAATTATTAAATTTTAAATCTAGATATTTTTTCGTGAACTGCTTATTTTTCGAGATATTTGAAAGTTTCAAGTTAAGAAATAGACCCAGTATATACTCTGACTCTTATCCTGATATTCTACTAGAAAATCTACGTACAGATGGTTAATTTTTTTTAAGTTTTATTGTTATCATTCTTTACTGAGACTTTGGAGTGAAATCTCCACACATACAACTAAAGTAATCAGTATGGTACTAACAGGAATCGAATGTTTTTTTCTTTTAAATTAGTTAACAAAAGGTTAACACTGTAACCTTTTCAAACACTATGAATTTACTTTGACTTGCCCTCTGCCAGCGCGCGGCCTGCAAGCGTTTGTGTAGTGTAGTCGGCAGTGATGCAAATGTGTGAAATATTATGCAATTTTTCTGCAAGAAATAAACATGTTTACTTACTATTGCGTAACTTCGTGTGTGCATTCGAGAATACCGTTCTTTCGGACTTAATACCGCGACCTAATACGAGAAACGTTACCTGCTAGAAAAAGTAAAAATCAGACGTGTAATCGGTATCCCAAAGATAGCCCAATCCACCTAAAATTGTTTGTAATGATTTTTGCGTGTTGATCAATAATAACGTGTGTTCCATTAAGAGTGTAAGATTTAAAATGTGCCCTACGTTCGTTTAGTTAGGTTGGCGGCACTGAAACTATAACATCCTGCTACACTTTACGCGACAAAATCTAAATACAAAACAAGTAGTTATACGTAGTAGCGAGATGTTCTGCTGGGCCCCTTTGCTTTGAACCTACCTGTTGGCGAACGTCCCAAAGGTAATACTCTGCAGGCCAACTCAATAGATTTTTGAAGTGCGTCGCGGGTCAAAGTCGCGAGGTGGAAAGTGAGCGCCACCGTATTCCTCTGCAGAGCACCCCCGTAACACGGAAGCGGGTGGGACGCAGGTAGCTTCAAAATCAAAACTTGTTTGACGCTAAACTACTTGATACTGATTCAATATACCTTTCCCTAACTCATACACTTGTGGGATAGGTATCAAACAAATACATGACATCAACTATAACAAATTTATTAACAAAAAGTAAATAATAACCAAAAGGCTAACGCCTGTTATGCGACATACAATGTCAGAATCCCAAAAATTAATGATGTATCGCCAAAGGCGAAAAAGAAGGTTACATGAACAGTAGCAAACCCAAGTGGCCCACAAGCAAAAATGTGACGGCTTTAAGAGCAATACAAAAATTTAGTAAATAAAACTCCCACGCCACTGGCGCAAAACAGTGATGACAAAAAAAACAGAATCACTCGAAAGTATAACACCCTGTATTAACAGGTAAGAATTAAAGTGAACAAAATTTGAATTAGGTTAAATAAGTATATCCCCCTCTATTAACAGGTAAGAAATTAAAGTAAACAAAATATGAATTAAATTATATAGGTATAACCCCCTGTATTAACAGGTACGAAATTAAAGTAAGCAAAATATGAATTAGGTTATATAGGTATAACCCCCTGTATTAAACAGGTAAGAAATTAAAGTAAACAAAATATGAATTAAATTAATACGTGTCTGATCAAGTCATTCAGTAGAACACAACTAAGTATACTTAATTCTGGGTCCTTTACAATAAAGTTATAAAGATCTTAATTAAAACAAAACAGCTACGTACCCCAAGAAGTCACTTAACCTGTTCGAAGGCTCGTCGGAAGGACAAAGCCTCGTATAAAAACATTACAAGTTTCACCTGGCGCTAATGAAGTTAGCCACCAAAATAATTAAACTAGAAGATAATAGATTGCAAATAGGTGTGTAACAACCTGTTTACTAATTAATCAGTGAAATTTCCTAGAATGGCCAACTATATTACGTGAATTTATTAAGAAATCTGTGCGATTAAACTGTTCGCTGAACAGAAATGAACTGTATCTGCTTAAGAATTAATACAATTAAAGATTGTTCATTACTATATTCTTAGCGAAATAACGATTCAAAATTCTAACACCTACTTTTTGTGGTCTTCGCTACTGCCTAATCTATGATCTAAAGGGATATGCCCTCCAAAAGGGGATTTTGATGAACATTAAATTTTAAAATTTCCAATTTTACTGCCAACCATGCGACCATACTTGACAACGGAACTCCGCCATAATGCTGACGTCACTAAAATGGTTCTCGAAGCCTTTTTTTGTCCGTGATGCCTTGAAAGATCTCAATAATGTTTAGAAAATTGAAGCCGTTATTTTTTCCTCAAAACGCTTTTCACCCAAATCAATCTGTAATCAATTCTTCGTGCTTAGATGCAAGTACCCAGTCAAACGGAAACAGACGTTAATCGCCTACGATTCGCGAAATCCCACGTGTTGAACCCGCAGGAGAAAATATAATTACAGGCCTACGATATAAATAAATCCTAAAAGGATAAGAGACAACTATTAGACAAAGTACCAATAATTAAGATATTTCTTACCGCAAAAACCTGGTTCGAATCTAACTAAAGAACAACTGACTGGTCAATGAACAACGTACGAAAGCCAGACAGAATCACTTAAGTCACCCAGACATGCGCTACAGATTAAGGGCGACATCTATAACGTTCTTTACGAATCTTACGCAAGTGAAACTGGTTGCGGAGCCACAAAGAAGCGAAAATCGACTAGATTGAAGAAGTTGTAAATCAAACCGCGCGATGTCACTACCAATCTTAATTTAATTAAGAAAATGTGCGTGAAGGCATATGAACCTATATTTTATTCCTCTTAAAACGTATCCTTCACTTGTCATTGTTGCGATTAGTAGTCATGGAGCATTATACGACGAAACAACGCGTTATTGTTGTATTATAAGTATGGAGAATGTTATGCTGGAACACTTCGCAGAGTTCATGGAATTTTCGGTCGACGAAATGCACCAAATCTGTCAACAGTTCAAAGATTAATTAGGAAATTCGAAGAAACTGGTTCAACTGTTAACAGAAAAGTAGCCGTACGTCATCGTACCACCCGATCTCTCGAGAATATTGCAGTAGTGCATGAAAGCGTTACCAACAATCCAAAAATTTTGAATTCGGCGTCGTTCTCAACAGTTAGACATTTCGAAAAGCACCCTGCACCGAAGATCTGCATATGCACGCGCACAAGATGCAGTTGCTACAAGAACTCAAGCCAGTAGACTATGGGCAACGTCGAGAATGTGTTCATTGGGTGTTGGAAAAACAACAAGAGGACGACGATTTTTCGAAGTTAATCATCTTTAGCGATGAGGCGCATTTCCTAATTATTGGGTATGTGAACACTCAAATTTGTTGGATTTGGGACTAGGAGAATCTTCTAGTGATTCATGGAAAGCCATTGCATGCATAACGAGTTACTGTGTAGTGTGTATTCTGGGCTGGCGGAATAATAGGGCCCTACCTACCTTCGAAAATGGTGCTGAACAAGTAGTAACAGTGAATAGCGTACGCTATCGCAACATGCTGAGTTTTTATGGCCACTGTTGGATGGAATGGATATTGAAGGAATGAGGCTTCAACAGGACGAGGCAACCTGTCACACGGCGCGCGAAACAACGTAAAAATTTCCTCACGCAGTGGCGACCGGAATTGGCCACATGCTCGTGCGATTTGACCCCGTACGACTTCTTTTTTGGGGGTACGTAAAATCTCGTCTACATCCCAACAATCCACGAATAATTCCTGAGCTGAAGGTGGAGATTAGACGTGTTATTGGCGAAATGGAACCACAATTATGCGCAAAATTCATCGAGAATTACCTAAAAGGAGCAACAGCATGCCAGCAGAGTCGTGGGGGACATTTGCTCGATATTGTGTTCCACGTTTAACCGTAGTTTGTGTACTTTATACTGAAATTTTTACACTTGGGACAGCCTATATTACCAATAAATGTGAATCTGATAAAGTAAAACTTGTTATTATGACGAGACTGGAAGCTATATTCTCAACGATTGATCGGGAGGAACTCCTTATAAATAAGCCAAAATATTCATAGATAAATAAATGAATAAACCTACTTTCACTGATTGCATTATTCCCAAAGATTCACTACACCCTAAGACACACAAACATTCATTTTTTAATTCTATGATACATAGAGCATTAAATATTCCTTTGTCTAATGAATCTTTTGTTCGTGAAATCAATACTATAAAACAAATAGCGGTAAACAATAGTTATAAAAGTAGCGTAATTGACAATATACTAAAGAAAAGACAGTTACAAGTGGCCCTTAGTTTAGTATATCCTAAAGATAGTGCTAATTTGAAACAATTTGTCTCGTTAACTTACTTCGGTAAAATAAGCGAGCAAATTGGAAATATAATTTCAAAAAATAATAGTAATGTCAGTATAGCTTACAAACCATATGTAAAAACAAGTACTTTCATTTTTAACGCAAAACCTAAAACAGATATCAATAATAAATCAGGAGTGTATAAATTATATTGTAATGATTGTAAAAGTGTATATATAGGTCAGACTGGTCGAAGTTTTATTATACGGGAAAAAGAACACATGAGGTCATATAAACTAAAGAAGACAGATTCAACATTCGCAAACCATCTTATTACAGAAAGGCATACATTTGGTCACCGTAAAATATTGCATTTGGCCGAGAAAGGTCGTAAATGAAATATTTTAGAGGCCCTAGAAATTTTTAAAAGCCGTAACACAATAGATGTCGTTTTAAACGACCAGTTGGATCTTATATATACACCTCTTTTCCAATGTTGTATATAATAGTTAAGTATATAGTAGTAATTTTAAATAACATCATAAACCACCCCCATATATTTTTGTGTCATTTATAAGTTCTTTGTAGGCCTGTAACTTTTGCAGTTTGATAATGACATTGTATGTCGAAACCGCTGTCACGATTAGATGTGAATAAAGTGGTACAACAAAGTGATCGTTTTATTTTATTTTATTATTTTCAAAATGAATTACCACAAAGTTACGGCTACCAGTATTAATTTTCTTAAATGAATAAAGTTGAGATACCGTTTAAACATATTAAAAACAGAATCAATTACCTCATCAAACTAAAAATTAACCAAAAAATTTGGAAAAAAGTCAACCGATCTAAATAAAGACGTACTGGAAGTAGCTATCAGAAAATAATTTAGAAATTATTCTTTGTCAAAGATACAGATACATATATGCATTATGTCAAAGAAAACAGCAAGCCAAAAATTCATCGCATTTAAGACATCCGTAAATTTCTGTGATTGAAGCTAACATTCAAAAATGTTAAAACTTAAGATCAAGAAACTCATTAAGAATCAGTTGTGTTAAAGAAATCATTCATGAAGAACATGGCTACAAAAAAAATGAGTACTCAGTGAGTTCTACATCTTTCTACTGCAGCTTGCGCGGATAAGTATCTTCTGCCTGGGGAGCTCTTTTTGCTAAGATAGGCATTCTTTTCTGTTGTTGATGATAACATAAAGACACCAGTTTTCTTCATCAGAAAGAATGTTGGGTAAAAACGAACGATGCTGTTGACAAGTTAAACGATGACAAGCTGGCAAAGAGACACACAAATATTGACACGCTGATTCCTATTATTTTCGCAGAAAACAAGCGGCAGCCAAACACCTAGATTTGAACTTTAGCCATGAAATGCAAACATCATATTATGGCCGACTGATTACAATCCATTATAATGACCGATTCCTGAGTTGATCGGCATAAATCATCATGAATTAGAGCGTTCGGACGATCTTTATCGAAGCCGTCGGAAATGCTCATTTTTTCTATTCAACGTTCCATTTTCTTTTGTTAATAGTTAACACAATCCTTGCACAGATTCATAAGTTTCAAAACTATTAAATTAAACAATAATATGACATTAAAATAACTTTGGGATGTTCCTAACATTCCTAAAAATCGAAAACGCTACGAACTTACGAGGTGTGATCAAAAAATACCGTGAATTAATTTTTATAGCATTAACTGCTGACGCTACATTTATTTGAAGTAATAAATTCGATAGCCTGATTCGTTGACAAAGTTAATGCCACGTTAGAACAACTTGTGACTTGTCAGTCGGCTTTCAGAGCCGGAAGAGTGAGGTCGTGTTTACCGTCTCTGTTACTCATCATGAATTTCGATCAACCCATTAGCATTAAGTTTTGTTTTAAGTTGCAAAAAAAAGCCAAAGAAGCCCATGAAATGTTAAAATCAGTGTATGGCGATAATATGGTGACTCTGAAAGCTGCTTACAAGTGGTATGAGCGATTTAAAAGCGAAAATAAATCGGCTGAAAACGTGCAATAGTCAATGGATCAATGGAAAACTCACCCTAAGAAAGCACGTCAGTCAAAGTTGAACGTCTTCTTTTTATTCTACTTCTTACAAGGGTGTACTGCAACGTTTGCGAGATGGTGTACAGAGAAAGAGACCAGAAAAATAAGCGCCAATGGCCTCCGCCTTTATCACGACAACGCGCCATGCCATACCTCGCTTCTGATCCGCGAGTTTTCGGCCGAGGTAAAGGTTCATGTTTATCTATAGCCGCTTTACTCTTCAGATTTAGCACCATGCGACTTCTGACTCGTTAAAAATAAACCTTGCTGGAAGAGAAACGCTTTGACACCATTCCTGACAGTAAGAGGGCCACGACGGAGCAACTTAAGGCCTTTCCTTAAGAAGCCTTCCAGAAATACCTCGAATCATGTAATAAACGTTGGGATAAGTGCATTGTTACCCTAGGAAAGTACTTTGAAGGAGATTCATTAAAATTTGATATAAGCTTATTACTTCATTCGCAATAAAATTATTCACCGTACTTTTTGATAACACCTCGTATATATCAATTTGATAATATGAATAAGAACGATAACTATATCATTAATGACAGTCTTAAAATCTTCAGAAATAACTGCTAATAACAGGATGGGTCTGTAATTTTCTAATAAATTCCTATCATTACACATATGATCTATGCATTATTGCCTTTGATCATTTTACGGTTGTTGAAAATAGGTTTATCTAATAATACGGTTTATTTTATATGCTTTAAATACAAAGGATGATATTTTCATTTCATATTTTGTGAGTAGTACTATTTGCATAACTATTTGTTAATGATGTAAATAGCCCAAATAATAACTCAAATGAACATAATATTATTTTCGAATAGAAATTTTTCGAAACTTCAAGCGTAAATTAAGTTTGATGAACTAAAGTAGGATTTAATAGAAGATCATGTTCATTATTTGTATTGTAAGAATAGAATTTGTCCCTCGTTTATTTCCTTCGTATACTTACTAGACTAATGTAATTGCAATTAAATACGGTTTTCAAAATTTAGAATAAAATGTTTTTACTCATCTAAAGATCCATAATTTTTAAAGCTTTGATTTTTTTTGTCCATTCCTAAGCAATTAACTAATGCATGTGCTACAAGCAGTAATCATTACTGTCATGCTTTTACGGTGGAATTTCGAACAATCAAAATCCGACATAGACCTCAATGAGGTATTCATTAGTTCTTTATTATTGATTCAGTAGATAAATTTGTAATATTACAATAATTAATTATTCTTAATTTCATATTCTAATACATTACACTGTTTTGCTCAGGTTTATAATAATAATAATAGAATTTATTATCCAACAGATATATAAATCCACTTAAAGGATAATATAAAAATACAAATACAATAACATATTGCTGTGAAATTGACTTTGGAGATAAAATAAATATAGAAATAATAATGTATAAATAAAGAAAATGTTAACTGAATAAGCAAAGAGAAATTAAAAAGGAAATGAACCGCCTTTATTCAACAGATTTATAAATTTTTTATTTGTTCACTTTGTAGTTCATGTTGAGTAAAGGAGTATTATAATTAACTAGCAATACTTTCTTCTGTAAAATTTGTTCTCTTTGATTGAAATACATCATTGTAGATAGAAAACGTCCTTGCTACATCGCAACTGGTTATAGGTGCATACTGGAAATATTCTTTTATTTCAACGTATTTAGCAGTTAGATTTTGAGGAATTGTTCCCATACACAATTGCCGCAATGGATTTCTATTAAAGACTGCGTCAAACTTTTGCCGAAGGCCACATCCCAAGTCACTCAATATTTTTCAAATTATTAATAGCCACATCTAATGTGGTTAATCCATCATTTAATTTAAGATTTTGATTTTCAAAATAAGTAATCAGTTTTGGCAAATTTCCAAAGCGTTCCTGAAGAAAGTACAACTGATTTTTTAAATTTGGGATTTGTATTAGTTCCTTGCACTTAAAAATACTTTGAGCATCATCATTTTAAACATGTAACGAAATTTTGTAAACTATCGAACTAGTAGCTTCCAACCATGTTCTCCATCTAGTTATTATTGGAGTGGGAGGCAGTGACAAAGATGTAAGTTCTTCCCTGTAAAGAGCAACTCTCAGTGGTGCTTTTCTGTAAAATTTTTTAAAATAATGACGACATTATAACATGTGTACTGATAAATAAAATGGACTACGTCTCAAAGAAATTTAACAACTTTAACAAATTAAAATTCACAATTGAAGAATAAATAATAACAGTATTAATTTATAAAAAATATAAATGTGTTTATAACATTTATATTTTTTATATCCTTGACAAAGGCATCATTGCCGAAACATGTAGGGTTGTTTTAAATATATATACTTTGAAGTAATAAACCAGACCTTTAATCGCCGACTTATTAATACCATATATATATATATATATATATATATATATATATATATATATATTTATATATATATATATATATATATATATATATATATATATATATATATGGTAGATTCAATTAGTTGGCGATTTAAGGTCTGGTTTTACTTCAAAATGTATATATTTAAAACAATCTTAAATGTTTCGGCATATGATGCCTTTTTCAAATTTCTTTGAAAAAGGCATCATATGCCGAAACACTTTTTTACTTTCATTAGTAGGACCAAAGAAGAGAAGGTGTACATTGTATTTCTTCATCAGAATGCATGTTTGAGAGAAGGTTTTAATTTTATATCAATTTTTTTGAATTTGACAATTTTAAATTAAAAGTCACTTCAAATAATCAATACTGCCAACTCAAAATTTTTGATTTAATACGAACAGATTTGTGGTGTGTTAGATGTTAAATCATAACGTATTTAAAAGTAGGTATTAATTAAAATATTCGTACAAAAAATATTGTAAACGCTGTTCACTGTAAGTTCTGATTTTTTAAACGTGGCTTTCCTTCCACATTGTTGCCGGAAAACTGACAATTACAGAATAGGTTATGTCTGGTGTCACTTAAGTGATATATGGGTTATGTTTTTATATTGATCGATGCTGATCGCGTAGTAATGAAGTAAAGAGCTATTAATGAAATTTAGAAGTTATTCAAGTAATTTATAGCTACGTACATAATATATCAAATACGAAAGAGCTAATGTTGCTTCACATATCTTTCTGGACACGAAACAATTATATAATCAATGATACCTGAAATAAATTTAATAGGAGAGAGATCGCATTACTTGCTTGAATGGTTCACTGCATATAATTAAAATGGATAAGAAACAGCACAAATATTATAGGAGTCAGCAATAAATAATGTTTGAACATAATCCAATAAATTAAGTAAAAATGTCTATAAAGGAACTCTTTATTTGAATATTGAACTACAGAGTATCTATTTACAACAAATAGACAATATTTTGTAATATCAATACACTAATTCTATTGGAAACATACGAAACTTAATAAATATACGTAATACACAAATACAGTAATGAAACCACTTGCTTTAAGATCTATTGATATAAATTACACACAGCATTATTAGAAAGTGGATTGAAAAGTTATTCTTGATGTCTTTACTTAAAATTAATCGGAATCATCACCATCATTTGTATCAAAATAAATAATAAATTCCGCCATTTCATTTTTATCGATCGCAACCACCCTTTTCCACCAGTCGTCTATAATATTTCAGCATGATTGATAAAATTCTTCCACATTTCTGGTATTACATGTTCCAGTGCATCCTGCCATAGTCTCAAAACATTCTCTGCCCCTCCACCATATATTCCTATATTATCGTAATATTTTTTCGCAATTCCCCATACATTTTCAATTGCATTGAATGTACAATGATATGGGGGCAATCTAAGTACGTTGTGTCCATACTTTTCAGCCAACTTGTCTGCCACACACTTTTCTTGGTTTATGTCTATGGTCTAAATAATTAAGTAGTGATAATTGTAGAAGTAGAAAAAAACTAACTGCTTAACAAGTTGCAGGAGTTATGGTTTCAAAGATTTGTCATCATATTGTACTTTATTTTCATTTAACCAACCCTGGATGATATCAATATTTATAGACATAGAAGTTGGGATACTTTCTTCAGTAACCCTTCGGTAAGATACATTTCCCATTTTGATGATCAGAGATGGCTGTTCTAGATTTTTAAGTAACTGTTCTTCAAACCATAGCAGCAACTTACTTGAGTTCATTTCTCCATGATAGTCTAGATCATTTCCTTTTAATGGAAATGTAAGTGATGCTTCAGGTATAAATTCTTTTCGATTGCCAGCATGAACAATAATATATCTGGAAAGCACCAAAAAATCTACTGGACCAAGAATAATATGAGATTGTTCCATTAGTGCTCTGCGAGGATCATCTTTTTCCAAATGAAGCCAATGTTACCTAAAATTATTGATGAAGATGTTCTACCACCATTACATATGCTTCTCTCTTGTACGTGTTCTTCTGAAGGATAAACATATGATATAATATATAATATGATATACAAAAAATGGAATTTATTTCAATACATATCATGTATTGAATTCCGCATAACCATTTGATCAAAGTCAACAGTATTACTGACTGGCTTTTTACGATTTCATGTCTTTTTAGGACTGCTTAAGGGTCTACCTGCGGGTATATCTTTCGATATAGCCAATACAGTACTAGAATGAAGTAGCAAGGCATCAGCAAGTAGCTGTGATATATTCTTTTTTTTTCAAAACAAATGTTCTTGTGTATGTATATTTTACATTTCGTATATCCCTTAGACAACCATTATCACGCTCTTTCCCAAAATAGCTAATCAAAAAAGCAACAAGCTTCTTTGATTAAGAATTCAAACATTTCTGCATTCTGAGGTTAAATCTAGAACTTTTCACCAGATAAAAAAAAGATTTGAAAAAAAAAACAGTTAAGGTTGATATAAAAACGCGAAGTTTAAATAAAAGAGGGAATAAGTACACAGTAATAAGGAAAAAACCAGTAGCAATTAATTGAAACGAATTCAAATGTCAATTGTCAACAGCATAAACGCGATTTTATGTTGCAAATGCGCGTTTTGAAGGGGGTGATATGCGAATACATTTGGTTTTTAATAATGGCATTATCGCATAATGTAATGGTGAAATTCGATATTATGATGCCCTTCTGAATGCCCTTAATTTAGGGAATTTCGGAACTTAGAGTGAATGGAGTATACAAACTTTGTGCGTGAAACATTTCGCGAATTCGTGTCTATAAAGCGCTTAAATAACTATTACATGTTACTGCCGAATCATTTGATGGTTACAATCGGAAAAGACATACGGACTCAAATTCATGAATGACTCGATAACAAATTATCTTGATCGCTCGTTATATATAAGTAGATTTAAAGTCATTACAAGTATTTATAAATCTTCAATTAGATTTATGGAATGAAAATTAATCGTTAAAAAAATAATTCATTAAAATTTAGTGTGAGAGCTAAAAAAGACTAGGGACAGAAAAAGTGTTTGGTAAAGTCGCTGTTCTCTTTGCTTTTATGAAATGAAAGTGTTAATTAAATCGGATTTTAAAACTGGAACTTTTTAATACTACGTATTCATTCTTGAACCTGAAATAAAAAGGAATTACAGCACTTAATTTCATCTTTCAAATAAATAAGGATATAATAAAACATAATATAAATAAAGTGTGTTTTTTATAGAGGTATAGAACTTTGAAATGGAATAAAACAAAGATGAATTTTTTAAATTGACATGAAATTTACTTTATTCGAAAGATAATCTTCTGGCATTATAATTTAAATATGACTTCTGGCATATGACCGCCACGGCTGGCTCGGACGTAGTCCAATCTGGAGGTCCAATTTTCGATGACTGTTTCCAACATTTGTGGCCGTATATCGGCAATAACGCGGCGAATCTTGTCCTCCAAGTGGTCAATCGTTTCGAGCTTATCGGCGTAGACTATTTCTTACTTCACATATCCCCACAGAAAATAGTCTAGCGGCGTTAAATCGCACGATCTTGGAGGCCAATTCACGGGTCCGAAACGTGAAACTATGCGGTTACCAAACGTTTTCTTCAATAAATCAATTGTGGCACGAGCTGTGTGACATGTTGCGCCGTCTTGTTGCTCCTGCACATCATGGTTGTTCAATTGATGAACGAAAAAGTCAGTAATCATGGCTCTATAGCGGTCACCATTGACTGTAACGTTCTGACGAGTCTTCCTCTACGCTACGCTCTACAGCAGCAATGACTTCTTCTGTACGCACTGTACGACGTCTCTGTGGATGCGTATTATCATTTAGAGTAAACGTAGTGCGAAAACGTTCCATAGTTAATCGAATTAATTGCTCTGATGGACGATTATGTTGACCGTAAAATGGACGTAGTGCGCGATACGTATTTCGAACAGAACCATGATTTTCAAAATAAATTTGCACAATTTGGAAGCGTTGTTCAGGCGTCAGTCTATTCATGTTGAAATGCCCAACCAAACTAAACATAAATCACTTGATAGCTGACAAAATGGCCGCCAGTTAAAAAAGTGTTGCCGACTTAAAGTTATATACCTCTATAAAAAAACACCCGATATAACACATATAAAAAAGCTGGAATTTCGAAATCCGATTAAACTAACACTTTTATTTCATAAAAACAGAGAGAGCAGTAACTTTACCAAACACTTTTTCTGTCTCTAGATATAATTTTTTAGTTCGTTCCTTTCCTTTTTTAACAAACTTTTCCGGTAAATTTTAATTAATAATTTTTTTAACGACGAGTTTTCCACACCTTGTTAGGAAGTTTCAAACACGACAGAGTAGATTTTTATTATAGTTACAGGAATACTGTAATTCTACAAAGGCTTCGTCAGATTTACATCAAAGCAAAGTTTTGACGCTATGGAAATTTAAACTCTATTATTAAAATCGACTTGTTTAAAAGAATTTATGGAAACTTAGATATTTTGTTAAATAAATTATTCTGAACGTCAATAAGCTTTATTAGTGGAAAAAACAGACCTGAAAATGCAAGATATATTTGACAGGAACATGACTTAAATTAATGAGTACAAGAAAAGCATTTTATTTTTCTACATAATCGCCTTTCAACTCTATACACTTATATCGACGATACAATTTTTGTATACCTTCCAAAAAGAGAATCTTCTGCAAAAATTCTGCAAAATAAGTCTCTGTTTCAGCGATGACCTCCTCGTTCGAATCTCCGCCCACTGAGCCATTACTTCAGGAACCCGAATTAATAAAATCACAAGCAACCAGATCAGGCAAATATAAGGAATGAGATAGGAATTAGAAATGTAATTCGAGAAATTTAGCAATTATAATTGCAGATGAATGACCTGATTCACTATCATGGGGAAACAACACATTTTCCGACAAATGTAGTCGTTTTTCTTTAATTCAACATTAAAATGGACCAATAACCATGCCTTACCAAATTATCGGTATAGATGAGTACTAATCATAAAATACTGTAGCTATAACCTATCCAGTAGATGAAACCACTTTTGTCGCCTTTAGTGTTTATTCGTTAACGAAAGTTATTATTCTTTCGTTTCTGGAGTGATGATTTCATGATTCGTTTATAGTTACGAGGGATGTTTCCAAAATTCTGGGAATTGTGCTCTAATTATATTACGAAGAACATATGGGCAATACTATTGGTGATAGATAAGTCTTGACATGTTTATGCAGCTATCCAGCGCAATATCGTTAAGTCTGATTCAGGTGTTCGACCGATATAAACGCATCTTCGTATCACTATTCGCGTAACCATGGAGGACACGGCCACATCTCAAAGAGTAATAATTTTCTTTTAGTGGAAAGAGGGTGTCAAAACTTCAGAAATTATTAAACGTCTGCAAGGAGTGTTTGGTAAGTCTACAGAATCTAAAAGTACGGTTATATTGGTGGATCGATCGTTTTAAAAGTTGTAGAACATGAATGGCTATTTCTCAAATTAGTGTACCCCTAGGAATAGGTACACGACAAATTCATGAGATCTTGCATGATTGTTTGAGCGTAAGCAGGATTTCATCCCGCTGGGTGAAAAGACTGTTGGGACCGGAACAGAAACTCAATAGGTCTGGTCAACTTTAAGGGCTGTTAGTCCGTTATGGTGATGAATTTTGGCAACCTCCACTTAAGGTGCGTGCAGTTCCGCGTGTTGAAATGGTAATGCTTACTGTATTCTGGGATTGCGAAGGGATTATTTTTATGGATTACCTGGCGAAAGGTACTAAAATTAAGACAGAATGTTATTCGAAATTATTATCCGGACCACTGCAGCAGGTAGTTATTGGAAAACGTTGCATAAGCGTACGTTATTGCAATAGAATAATGCAAGACCGCAAACCGCGAGAAAAACGAAAGATATTTTGAATGATTTACGATGGGAATTTCTTCCACACCTACCTTATTCACCGGATCTCGCACCGAGTGATTTTCATCTGTGCCAAGATTTGAAAAAACCTTTACGGTGTGTTCGTTTTGAGAATTTAACTGACGTAAAACATGCTATAAATAGGTGGATTGAGGAGACACCGAAAAAGTTCTTCGAGGACGGCTTAACAAAATTAATTTATCGTTTGGATAAATGTATTCAATTCAATGGCGATTATGTTGAAAAAACCACATTATAATATTGATGAAAATTGACAAAATAAAAAAATTATCCCTAAATTCCCAGAACTTTGGAAACATTCCTCGTATATAAACTTACACAAAAGTAATTACCAGAGTACGCAAAAGTAATTACTTGGTTTGCCTTTGTACATATTCAGACATTGCATTGAAATTGTTTGTTTTTTTATTTTGGTCGTCTGACATTAAACGCGACATTCATCTTGCCGATAACTTTTCATATCCAAATTCCAAATATACATGATATTAAACAAGAAATTCAATAGAGATATTTAGACCTGAGCTGTTCCATGAACGTTCAATAGGCGTGTATTTTATCAACATATAAAATTCCCTATTTCAATATTCATAATAACTTAACCGCTTTCAATAACTCTTTAATACATCTACTTGAAATTTTGTATGTAATTTTGTTAGATTTGTTAAGGGTCGGTTTTACAATTCGAGTCTACTACCGCCTTAAACCTTAGCGTAAGTTTAGTGACAGTTGCGCATTGTACATATAAATGTTTTAAATTTAAAGCTGGATTATTTCTGTGGTTTAGTTAAGCCAACAGCGTTGAGAGTTTAATGAAAGCTTAAGAGAGTTAAGTGGGTTGCATAATATATTTAAGTATTTTTAAGAAAAAGCTAATTGACATTATATATTAAAAAATGAATTTTTTAATTATATAGTTATAAAGAGAACGATCAAGTCGCCGGGTAACTAGCAATACATTTTCGAAATGTTGATATTGTCCCTATAAGACTGAGGGGTATTTAATAATAATAATTCTATTTGACATAGCTTAATTAGTGATTGTATTAATTAATAGAATTGATAGAAAGATCAATAGACCGCTACAAGATTTATATTTTTATATTATTATTAATTAATATAAATAATAATATTTAAGTATGTTTGTGTTGTTATATATATGTTACTAATAGAGTAAGAAAATAATTATTGAACAATTTGATTTTCCTTTTATTTAAAATAAAATCTATTATGCTGTTGAAAAATGACAAATATCTTGCACTATTTTATAAAGGTGGTCCATGATTATGAATTAGGATACCATCATTTACAAGTAATAATTTTGCTTGCAATTTTTTTTTACATGTAATAGTTATTTATGTATTAAGAGCGAAAAGTGATACATTATTGTTCGAGAGTAACAGCATTCTTTATCAATTGATTGTAGAGAAATTACATTTTCCTACAATCACTTGATCAAGAATGCTTTTTTTGCTTATCATTGGTAACAAAAAGTTGATGTTTACTGAGGACCGTCGCTTTATCGCTCTAGCGCGATAAAGTCTGAAAATTGCGTCTCGTTAATAGCAATCAGTATGTAAGACTTAAATTGACAGATTGAAAAGCACAATAATTAATTTCTCGCAACTTGCGCGTTAACTTAAATATATTTGAAGAAAATTATGGAAAATAGTGACAGTGATATCCCGAGTACACCTCCTCAGATCAGAAGTGCTGCAAAAGCTGTAAATTTTCATTTGTTGACAGAAAAATCAAAGACATTATATGAGAAGCAATATAACCACTTCATAACATGGTGTAAGGAAATATGTAAATATTCGGAAAACGTACTTGTTACCTATTTTTCTTAGAAAGCCAAGACACCAAAATCGTCATCACTCTGGTCGATTTACTCGATGCTAAAAACCACATTGTCTACAAAAAATGATATTGATTTAAGTCAGTTCAAAAACTTGACTGCATTTTTTAAAAAAGAAGCAATTGGATACAAACTCAAAAAGCCAAAAACCTTTATACAGAGCGAAATATGCAAATTTTTGTACGAACCCCTGACGAAATACACTTATTAAACAAGGTAAATTTGATATGTTTATTTAATATTATAGTTTAATAGATATTTCTATATTATAGGTTGTTCTAATTATTGGAATCGCTGGTGCCTGTAGAAGTGGCGAATTAGTAAAAATGACTGTAAAAGATATCCGAGGACAAAGAATCTTTTTTAATAGTTACTATTCCTGATTCAAAAACAAGAAGGACTCAAATTTTCACTGTCACTAGTAACACCCAAGAAAATCAATTGACTATTTATCTTTTTATAGAAAAGACATTGCTTTAAGACCTAGTAATGAAAACACGCCGCCACGATTATTCTTAAAATATACTAAAGGAAAGTGTTTAAATCAAGTTGTGGGAATGAATACTATTGCCAAGATACCTAGTGAAATTGGTACATATTTAAACCTACCTGACTGCCCTTATACACAGGACACTGCTTCTGTCCAACATCGCCCACTGTATTAATAAATGGTGGAGGTGACATCACACAATTAAAGCGTCACGGGGGAAGTTCCACAGTTGCCGAAGGCTATATAGATGATATATTAATGAAAAAATTGTAACAGCAAAGAAAATTTTATCGGAACCATCGAACATTCAAATAAGTAATTATGCTGAACACAATAATCAAGAAATTACCATATCGGAATATAGCCCTAATATTCCAACGGGATCAGGAATTATTATTAAAAACTGTACAAAGTGCACTTTGAGTTTCCAGATTGCAAATAATGCCAATGAGTGAATTACTGTAGTCTACTGTTTTATTTATTTGTTATAAATATGTTACAATAAAGTTAATAATTTAAAATAGTTCCATTTTATTAAGTGATTGTAGAAAAAATGTTGTATATATTACCAGCAAAAACAGACATTATAGCTCTCAAGTAATTATCTGATAACTGTTACTCTCGAGCAATAATGTTCACTTTTCGCACCAAAATAACTATTATAAAACTTAGTTTCTTGATATTAACTTTATCGGTTAGATAATATATAAAAATATTCTAAGGAAACAAAGTAAAATATTTTAATTATATATATACATATATATAGATAATTATTTCGTGACCTTTGTAAGTTATGGTAGATTTAATTAGTTGGTGATTTAAGGTCTGATTTTACCCAAGAATGGATATATTTAAAACAATCTTACATGTTTCGGCAAGTGATGCCTTTCTCAAAGAATATAAAATATAAAAAAAAGAAATTATATTGCTTCTGGTTACTCGTTAACAGTTTACGAGTAACCAGAAGCAATAGCAGACAGTTATCGCAGACCTGAAGATGGCAAATGTGATTTTCCGAAACGTCGTCCAGAAACCAGCACCGGTCTTTACGAAGACCAAACAGTGGAAACGCGGAAGAAAACCCGGAATCCAGTTACAACACATACTACTACCCGCGCAAACTTAAAAGAAAACATATATATACCTATATATATTGTTACAAAGGACAGCGCTGGTATATTAAATAGGCCCCACGTTGGTTCGTCTAAATGTTACAACTCGCTGATGCTGAACTCAATAAGAATATAGATGAATAATAAATGTTAAAGTAAATAAATTTAAATTTTTAATTGGGCGCCTTTTAATATGATAATATATTCAAATCAACGCTATATATGTTCTTTATGTGCCAACTAGCCGTCGTGAGCTTGTAGTAATTAGAAATTGATATCTCAGGATCTTCGTAGATAGAAAGACTGTTTACTCCTTTATATGGTGATTATATAGATAAATCTAATGTGAAATAATTCCTACAACTTAATACTAACAAATAAAAGGTGATTTAGTAAATAAAAATAAAATAATTTATTGAAATACATAGGAATCTGCAAAACGAACAAATAAATGTATCTAGCGACAAATAAAATTAACTACTTATTATGCACGTGTGTTTTATATTAAAAAGGTTATGTGTTGTTATGAAATAAGATCTTATATTAAATTTCTACTGTTAACACAGCAAAACAGGTAAGTACTACTATGTATTAATTATTCAAAGGGATACAAATAATGTGAAAGGTTTAGATATGAGTAAAAGTAAAATTCTGGTTTTTATTTTATAAATAGATTTGTTTTTAATCAAATAATATTAACTATTGCGACTTTGTTGTAGAATATTGTTGGTTGTGAACCTGTATTCCTATGGTCCCTGGAGTTGTTGTCCAAAAAGAAGGGCGAAGAAATCAGGAAATACGATGTGCGGGAAATACAAGTGCGGGTCCTCCGAATATATGAAGTCGGCGTATGCGGCGTACACGGCTTCAGTTCTGCCTCTTTGTCGTAACTCCTATTATAATGATGCTCGTCTTGTATCTAGTAGATTACCAAGCGTTAGGCTTCAGGTTTGTTTTCAGATATTAGACCAATTATTAATGACTTGATTCAGCATATATTTATAGTAATTTCACTGGTATTTTAACTTTTATATCAATTTTCTTCGGAGTTGTTCGAAAAAACGGCCATACGTTTTAAAGATTTCCAGGAAAAGACGCCGATAGCGTTTCTTTATTTTCAAAGCCTAGTTAATAATGTGATATAGCCTCGAAGTTTTACTTTTACTAAATCTATTGACAAGAATAATATAAACAATTTAATAATTTAGTCATAATAATAAAATTTATAGAGTATTTTTCAAGTTTACAAAACATGTTTTCTAATGCTAGGTTATGTGTATCTGCGTATAGAAAAAACATATTCGCGGGTTAATTGTATTTTAAATAAGTGGGCGTGTTTAACTGGTATCGATACAAAATATTGATGTAGATAAATTAGATATCTGTAATTTCGCGCTAAAGATTTGAATTTAGAAAATGAAAATAAAAATATAAAAGTAAGTTTAGAAATAAAAATAGGATAATTAAATGTATACTAAGTTATCGTCATATTAATTTATATACATTTCGATACTAATTTAACATATTAAATCCGCTTATTTAACCCTTCTTCTATGAATTTTATAATTGTTTATGCTGTTTATCCTATTGTAGATCCTGGAATTAGCGTGCTGTTTGCCCCATTACAATATATATATTTAAACAAGATATTTTAAGTACTTGTGTCGTTTAAAAGTTGTACTTTTATTGAGGTCTCCACTGATTGGCAAACTGGTCCCTTAACAACAGTTGATAGCCAACATCAGACAAAAATGTTTGTATAGAAATCCCTACTTCTGCATTGCCAACCTTCGACATGTATGCTTTACTTAAACTCCGCTTAAACCATATTTTTACACTTAAATGTAAACCGTACTTTAATGTTAAGTCTGGTTTTGTTAAACTCATGTTTAAGCTATCATTGTACAACCTGCCCTAAATATCAAAAATGAAGTAAGCTTGAATATACAAAAATGTGAATAGCATTTCCATTTTCCGTGGTTTCGATCGGACAATCACAGCTGTAACTGACGAAAACTGTATTAACGTGCTTCCACACAATCAAACGAACTGAATTGGTACTGTAATTAACAAAAGCAATTTGACAATACTTGAGTGGGTAATGTTACGTTTTAATTTAATCTTATCTATTTATTTCGCCCAGTATACTATTTTCCATTTGCGAGTTATTTAATTTCGTTCGACGCGTATTGGTTTCGCCCTCTGTGTTTAAAATTTGTAACCGTATCACCCCTCTGCTGTTTCCGTTGGTATGGGGCGTGGATTGGAATTGGAAATTGGAATCTCCAATATCGTTTAAGAAGTTTGGAAAGGCGTATAAAACCTTTCTTGGCAAGTATCGTACCTTTTGGCGACGTTTCCTACACGAACTTCGGTTATAGTTAAACTTCTCTGGTAGAGGCATCAAGCTTAGACAAGTTTTACCTCAGTCTACCACTACTGCCAGTTCTTCTGTATCAAATCAATGGAGAAGACTATGTAAAAATTTGCAAGGTCTTATCCTCGAGGGCTGATTGTCCACGTAGCTTCCGGTTCCGACTGAATGGACAAGCATACCGACTTGTTGCAACTCGTATGTTAAACCTAATTTAACGTTTTGAAAATTCATTTACTGTTGATTACCTATTAATAATTTTGTCTGTTACGTAATATATTTTGGCAGGATATTTTGAATCTAATTTCAATTTAAATTCATTTCATATTTCAATTTAGATTCAGCTTTGGCGGTTATTATTAGAGTGGACCAATTCGGAGCGAAAGTAGAGGCGTGACTAACGAATTGGTTCCCGCATGCGAAACATTATTAATATCTAGAGATATACTATCACGAACGGTGCTGTTATTATGTTATTAAGTAATATAATAAGTTATTATATTACTTAATACTACATATTTGCATTATATTTTGTTTATTTTAGTTCCAATTTACAGTCGTGTATTGTGTATTGTGCATTCTATAGAACAGGAAAGTGTTTTATATTTATATGAATATGAATATCACCTATATTTCTCTCAACACTGCTTTATAGAAATTATGTGTCAACAAATTTTTGCTGTTCCCTAGTTTTGATTTATTATAATTCCTACCTTTATCCGTCGTCTAAAGTTTAATATAAGCACTTATATTATATAAGTGAGAAATATAGGTGATATTCATATTCATATAAATATAAAACACTTTCCTGTTCTATAGAATGCACAATACACAATACACGACTGTAAATTGGAACTAAAATAAACAAAATATAATACAAATATGTAGTATTAAGTAATATAATAACTTATTATTAGAGAACGGACATTCTTACCACATGACTCGGCGTAATTCAATGAAGTATTTGTTAATCTTTCCCGGCCATCTGGTCCGCTGCGATTACAATGACAACACACCTATTGTATTCGGAGGATAAATATCCATTAAACGCAATCGGCATCTCGAAATGTTTATAAACTTCGCTCAGTACATCCCGGCGTAATACAATGAAGTATTTGTGCTTGACTTTCTCGGCCACCAGCGTTAACAATGGACAACGGCTATTGTATTCTGAGAACTTAGTCATGTGGTAAGAATGTCCGTTCTCTACTTATTATATTACTTAATAACATAATAACAGCACCGTTCGTGATAGTATATCTCTAGATATTAATAATGTTTCGCATGCGGGAACCAATTCGTTAGTCACGCCTCTGCTTTCGCTCCGAATTAGATGAATTAGATTTAAATTTCTGTTCATTTTTGTACACCTCACCATTTTTAATATATAACAAAAACAAATATTGACTTGTATTGCATCTCCACATCCTGTAATTAACAATATTTCGATATTATTAAAAATGTTTTTGTTTTATACAAAAAATGGTTTTAGCCACTCAAGTATTGTTCCAATTGTTTTTGTTATGCTTAGTGAAATTCATTTTTCTAACAAAGATTAAGTAATCGCTGCTATAAATTAGTCGCTGGTGCGGCAAAAAAAAGATTTTTTGTTACATCAATTTAAATTACATGTTATGAGAGGGATAATTAATTTAAATTACGTTTGGGTAAGAGAACACAGATCTGTGACAATGCCAAGGTTGGAAAGTAGGTTCCCAAACAATTAGCATTGGTGTATCTCACGGTTCCATCTACGAACAAATATTGCTTTTACTCTATATTAATGACTTTATCAGGCATAGACGTGACACAAACATTGTAATTAGCTTTTCTACATTTGTTAAAGCTCCAACTAAGTACAATGCCTTTTAGAGGAGAAAATTTATTTTTTATTATTGTTTTGTTTGAAATATATATAAAACAAAACCATTTTTAATAGTATTGAAATATTAACTGACTTAGATTAAATGTTGAGAATAAAACACTTGACTATATTTCATTAGTTTTATTAGAATAACTCTAACATATGTTTATTTAAATATTATAAAAATGGGGTGTGGAGATGATAATACACGATAGTATTTGTGTGAAAATTTCTTTTCAGACATGCAGGCACATGTTTGGTTTTACTATAGACTTATTAGTATATGATGCTGAGAAAGACAAATTTTACTACAAAAACTCCCTTTCTACATAAAATCAAGTCACAATAGAGAGCACTGAAGAACACTCGCGCTGCTCATTGATAATGTCAATATCACTAACGCCAAATCAACTATTGTCGGCCACGTGACCAGTGTAAAACAAAAGAAGTGGTTTGCATTGGACTGGCACAGCTGAAACTGACGGAAACTGTATTATCGTGCCTCCAGCATAGACAATTTATGTAATAAAAAATGAGTTCCCCAAAAATGTTTCTTCAGCTAAGAAAAAAACTAATATTCAGTCTCACGTCTAGATGATAAAGAGATTATTAAATAAATCAAAACTAACACAACTCTATGAATGGGCGGCAATTGCAAATTTTCATGGAGACAAAAAGCCCTTATGCTAACATTTCATGCGTTATTCTTTGATAATGAATTCATGGACTGTTATGCTTTAATTTCCCTTTTTAATATCGATTAATAGTCTTCATTATTTATTGACGAGTCCCGGTATCTTAGATTAAATACGTTCATTCGGATACTTGTACCGCTGTCTGTGGTTAACTTTGGTAACTATATCACCCCTTCCGCTTACACTCGGGTGAGATTCGAGAATTAGCAGACAAACCTTGGTAATGTCGTTTAAAAATTACGGGTGTACATCTTCTTAATGGAAGTTAATTCACGCATCTTTGACCTTTAGTTAATTCATCGTTAATAAACGGATCATGTCAAAGGGTGAATTCTAATTTTTGGGTTTTTGCGTGGCGTTCCATTTCGTTTTTCTGTAAACGGAAAAAAAATAACTTCCTGCTTAAAATTTCACGATAACTGCAGCCTATACGCCAAGAGCAATTTATCGTCGTCTAATTCCCCGAACAACGATCGACCATCTTCGACGGACAGGGACAGGATATCAAGTAATTCGTATTATTAAAGTTTTTGTTTAATTTAAACTTCGTCTTATAATTTTTTTGACATATATTGCTTTCATATTTTGCCGTAATTAATTAACTTCTTCCGCATAACTTAAATTCACTTTTGTAATATTAATATAGTTATTAGCATTTTTAACGCCATATTAATTAATTTCCATAGCTGCTTAAAGCCCAACTCATTTAAAATTCAATATATCTTGTATAGTATGGCTTAACAGAATTCATTTTTGTAATATTAATATATTTTTCTTACTTGAATTTAAGGTCAAATGATTCTTTCGTATATTGGAAATTAAAATCTAAATTTTGTAGCATATCCCGATATCAATATATTTTATAGTAATTTCTTCTGCGGTCACAATTGTTTTGCCGTGTCGTACGTGACCACAGGTGTTCTTTTTTTTGCATACATACAGGTGTCGATAAATGGCGACGCATTTTTGTAATTTCATAATTTTGAATTAGAATTTAAATCATTTCTGTTTATGAGTAGGACATTTTAACTATCGCTATTTCTGTTTATAAAATTATTATGAATTTATCTCTAACGGTACCTTCAGAAAAAAATCTGCGGGAATAAACTATGTAATTAACTTAAGTAATTATTTTCCATTTTCTTTTAACAGTATTATTACGTTCAACTTTTGAGATATTATGTTTACCGTACTGTATTCACCTTTTGTGATATCTAGTTTTGAATTTTGTATAGAGTTATATATATATTTACCTTAACATACAGTCAGTATAATTATACAAGGTGAAGATCACAATTAATTAATATTTCTTTATTTGATTTTAGTCAATGCTTAAATATAATATATTCATTTACCCATACTTTGTGCGTACAACTAGAGTTTATTTTTATCTCGACTATCTTCAGACGCCTTAGCTGCGCCAGGTTCCCGAGTAGGTAGCAGGACATGGACCTGAGTTTCACTCACCATCAGACATCTTTCCAAAATCTTTCTTGGATATGAATTTATCTAATGTACTTTTGATCAAGTCTTAACGTTCTAAGCACCTAATGACCAAAGGATTAAATCGTTCTTCTAAAACTCGTTTCGTAAGTTATACTACCCACTGAAAAGTCACATATTTCTGCTATAAACTTTACTCTAATACTTCGACCATTGAATTTCACATGATGAACAAACTACCACTACAGATTATTAGACATGATTTTTACATGAACGAAAAAGATTATCTTTATTGCTAAATATACAATACCAGTTGTCTATAATGACAAAGAAAAAAGGGTTGAAAGGCATATGTGAGTAATGCCTTCATATTAACAAGAAAATGATTTTTCTTTATTCGAGTCCGGCCCTGTCGCAGGTAAACATGCAGGCGGCAATACAGGCTTCCACCTTTATTCATCAGTAATTCTGTTTAGCAACGAATTATATTGTTCTATCGGCATTTGTCAGTACCACGACTAATTTAATGAAAAAAATTTACATGTAAATAATTCCATACATATAATTAAAAACCAGGTATCTATCCCATTAGACGCCATGGACACACACATAAAGCTTTTTGTTTTGTGATGATTTTGTTTTATTATAAACATAATAATTTTACGTTTAAAAGAACGTTCAAACTTTAATTTTAATCAGATGTGAATTAGTGCGGCATAGGTTTGTGGACATATTCGACGTAAAGGCTTATTATTGATATAGACAAAAAACATCGTAATAAACGCACCAATGTGTTTAAAAGCCTGTGTATAAATATTTTGATATCCAAATATAAACATTTGCTATTTTTATCAATAAAGACTTATGTTAAACGTATCGTCTAACATATGTCTAGGAATTTTTTCGATCTTCTTTGCAGGTCAATGAACCTGAATTACAGCTAATAAAGATATGGGCCAACTTTACCTACATTTTGGCCCTAAAAATTTGGAAATTTTTGATGAGTTACAAAGAAATTTCTTTTTTGATTTTCAGTTAGACATTTATACGTACTAGTAAGGCGACATTTGCATGTAAGGTGAGCTTTAATAGTCATTAATTTTCATTTGCAATAAGTTCAATATAATTACTTTAATTAAAATGCGTCATAAGGTTGTTGACATATTCGACGTAAAGGCTATTACTGATATCAACAAAAAATAAACATCGTAATAAAAACACCATTTGTGCAACTGACTATATTTTGGTAATAAAACAACAACATTCACTATTCTTATAAATAGGTTATGTGTTATCAACTGCTATCGTCTAACAATGTCTAGGAATTTCATTGATTTTTTATTTGGCAGATCAATGAAATCGAATTACAGCTATAATTTGGTAAACAAAGATATGGACCGACTTTAACTACATATTGACTCTAAAAATTTGACAATTTTGATGAATTACAAAGAAATTTCTTCTTCGATTTTCAGGTAGACATTTATACCTGTATATTCTTCAAATTCACATAGCTTTGGGTAATCCTGTATATATATATATATATATATATATATATATATATATATATATATATATCATGCTACGAGATATTGAATTAAAAAAAGGGTTTACACCTTTATAATACTAAATAGAAGTTATATTAACACAGATATGCAAGATTTTTTAATCAATTAGTCAAAATATGTAATCGGATTCATACCCAGAATTAAAATAATTTATAAATAAGTTTGAAATAACCATAGAACATATTTGTTAGAAAGGAATTTAGCATATACGTGAAATATAAACGATAAAAGTTAAGTTATTTTAAATACATTACTTTCACTAACATATATATACTTACTACAATCAATCTTAATCAATCTTCGGAACAAGCTTCCGCATACCAGAAAAGTTGTAATAATCATGAATGTTATTAGTGAGCAAAAAATTTCTTATGAAAAATATTTTTTCCCTTTATAGCCCAAATAATATTATATTACCAACATAAGTATATTTTTTATATTGTTATTATAATATCTACAAAATGTCTGTGAGAAATACAACTAACATATTTTAGAATTTTGACCATAACATGTCACTTACTCTACTCACATTTGGATTTTCCTCGTGAAAAATACCGATGACGCTTTCGAGGCACGTTTCTATTAGGAGACTTTAGGTAAGTAAAAACGGTATCGAAACAAATAAAATCGATTTATGTCTAGTAGGCAGTTACACAAAAAGGTGTGAACGTATTTTATAAGAGACAATATAATATTTAAAGATATATAATAAACATATATTATATAATATTATATAAATTTATATATATACAGGCTGTATCATGAGGTCTTCCTCCGGTTTATGGAGGTGATTCCTGAATTTATGTGGAGCAAAAAACGTAAATACATTAATGGCATGTTATCCATAATTAAGGAGTTATAACAAATTTTCGAGACACTTCATAGTGAATGGTGCGCTAGACATGTTTCCGCAGGACAACCGAGTGGGCTAGTGGTTACGGTATCAACAAGCACTTTTTTATTGTTCAGTCGCTAACGAGTGGTTGCCGTAACAACAAGCACGTTGTTTATTTTGCAGTCGTTGTTTACTGTTGTCATTTCTTGTGGACATTACGATGCCTTACAAGTTTTCTTCTGATGAGTATACTGATATGGTGTTTATGTTGGGCGTTTGTGATGATAATGCGAAAGCTGCTGTTGCCGAATATTACCGTCGGTATCCTAATCGTAGGACTTCAAGTTCCAAAACATTTAGTGTAACATATCGAACATTGCGAGAAACTGGCATACTTCCCAGTGTTCGTACTCTGTCCGTAAGAAACTGGAATGTTCAAGAAGAGGCAAACATCCTCACGAACGTAAGTTACAAAATACTACACGCGCAATTCACACCCGTGCGAGAGGAAATTTTGAACATTTGTTTTAAATTCACTCAAAGTACAAGAGACCGGTGTAAAATAAAACAATTTTTGTATTCTAACTATAATTTCCATTTTTGTTAGTGTTTTATCTGAAGATACCGTTGTACGGTGAAACAGCTGTCATATACTTATTATTAAATAAAGTGTAAATCTAATACAATAGTGTTTGTGTTTTTTTATCATTTGTTAGTGTTATCTTACAATAAAAGTTTTTTTTTCTGTTTTCTTCATATTGTCGTAACTCCTCAATTATAAATGTCATCCCATTATTGTATTTACATTTTTTGCTCCACATAACACCAAGAATCACCTCCATAAACGGGGGAAAACCTCATGGTACAACCTGTATATATAGTACCTAAATTATAACAATTATTATTAAATATATAAATTTAGAAATAAATACTAAAAAAAAAAATGCCACGCATCACCACCTTTAGTGTCTTTTCACTTCTTAATTGGAAAGTGTAATATTGTATTTGTTCGTTGTCTAGTGTGTGTTTGAGTTTTCGGTAGTCTTCGTCTGTTGTCGGTTCGATGTGTATTCCTGGTTTCACCATTTTGTTTTCTACTGTGTTAATGCTGTTTGATTTAAGTAATTGTCGTATGTATGTCCATTTGTCTTTTTCGATTATGATAATTGGTGCGATTTTGTGTTTTTTTTGTTTCAGTTTTTGTGTTAAGTGTAGTGTGTGTCTTATCACTTACCCTGGGTGTGCTGTTCGATGTTGACGGTTGTGGAGTGTGTTCGGAGGTTTCTTCTTCCATTTTTTCCTCGGTGTTGGTTTTTTCGAGGACACTGTACGAGTTTTTTGTTTCTATTGGTGTGCTTGCGTGTTCTGTTTTCTGTTTTTTTTTGCTGTTTTCTTTGGATTTATAAAACTATTTGAGATATCCATGGCGAATTTTTGTAGATCTATGAGTTGTTGTTTGCTTTCTGACGGTTTTACTGAACTTGTTTCCTCTTTGGGCGATTCTAGTATTTCTATTTTTACCGTTGGTTCGGCGGGATCTATGATGAATGTTTGCGGTTGTTTTTTTAATAGATTTTGAATCTCTTCTTCCTCCGTGGTTCCATTAATAATGGTTTCCGCGTCTTCGCGTTGCTGCGGTGTGCATCTTCTTTTAAAACTTGGATTCAGCGCTAGGTTGGTAATCGTAGAAGTGGTATATCGTCCGGCCATTGCTTCCGGGTTCGCTTTGACGGTTACCGTCGTCTGTTTAAATGCAATATACGTGTGTTCGTCTCAAAGACTAGCACACGAATGCATCTAAGATTAAGAATATGTATATTATATAGTACACCCAAAATTAAAAGAGCCATTAACGTTTATTACTTAGTAAAATTTAAAAATCATTAACGTTGCATACTAGGATTACCTGATAAGGGATATTTACCCCCCACGGCGGCTTAATATGAGACGAGTACCTGAGACGAGTTGGATACTAGGATTACCTGATAAGGGATATTTACCCCCCACGGCGGCTTAATATGAGACGAGTACCTGAGACGAGTTGGATACTAGGATTACCTGATAAGGGATATTTGCCCCCCACGGCGGCTTAATATGAGACGAGATGGGCACTGCCCATTTATTCCTTCATGGTTTATATATAAAAGTTGTATAATTCTCCAGTTAAAAAGTATTCTTTCGTTTGCGAAGGTGTTCTATTCTGTTTTAAAAACTGATCAAGATGTGATCACTTGGTATGATGAAGAAGAATATGAAAAACAGAGTAATGATGTTGATTTATCGACAGAAGATAATAATTTTCACGACGACAAAAAAGTAAGAGTTTAGGAATTTAGGCCAAGCAATTAAATGTTTATAATAATTTAAAATGGAAAAATGAATCTACAGCTAAGTCATATATTATAAAAGTGATTTCAAAGTTAACAGAAGTACCTTGTGGAACAATTTACAAAATTGTCAAATATGGTGTTAAAACAAGGAAAAAGAGAAGCGATAAAGGATCTTCTAAGACGATTCCAATTTAGCAAGTTGATATTATTCGTCAAAAAATTTATAATATGTATAGACAAAATCTTGTTCCTACCTTGTCGAGTTTATGGGAGAGGCTTATTAAAGGCGATACGGAAATGCAGTGTTCCATTACAACGTTATGGCGAATCCCAGCATAACGCACTGACGAGTCTATATAGGCCGAAGCACGTGTCTGTGTATCTGAATACCAATTTTCATAAAAATATGTACTTGTATTGTGTTCCCCACAGCCGATTTATTTAAATATTTTTTTTATATTATTAAAAATGTTTTCGTTTTATACAAAAGGTGAGGTTTTATCTACTCAAGTATCTTTCAAATTGTTTTTGTATTAATTTTTCTTTTTCTAATTTAAGAAAGATATGAATATATTGTTACTTTACTTTATATTGAAGCTGATATATCAAGCCCGTTCATTGACTAGACAGCTTAAGTCAAATTGTTTCACATTATAGACTAAAAAATCAAGCTGAAAAAGAAATGAAAACACGCCTTCGCGTTTCCTGTTCCGTGTCTAGCTAAAATAATACTTACTTTAACAACGGTTGTTTGAACGGTTTAATATGTACGATATTTTCCACAAAACTACTCGAAAACTATACAATTCGATGAGTTATGACGAACTATCATAAAACATTTGTTTCTTACAGGTAAATATAAATCGAGTGCATAGGTACAGTAGATTTTCAGTTCACACAAACACTTCTTGGTCACATCGTTTTGATACTCACTAGTCACTACTATTAATCCACTTTCACCTCTAATGGAAAATGAGGTCTTTACATAAACGTGGAAAGTACAAAAGGTTTGATGGGCCCTAATGGAAAACAATTTCTTATGAAAAAGCTGGTAGTCATCTATAAGTCACTACATAAATTTCTTTTGGAAATATAACCATCGCTACTATTATTGCCTCAATTTTGTTGTCTTGGGAAGGACCCATATAAAGAATATTTTTCTGTATGACAATCTTAGTTCACATAATAAGAATGGTTATTAAAGATTTTATTAGGAGACTCTTTAATTTCAGTTTCATTTCACTAAACTTTGTTTTTCATTTTATTTTCAGTAAACTCTGACGTGCTGATCTAGTCGATAGTGCAAGTGCAAAGATCTCGGATTCGAGTCCTGAACTTTGCTGAACCTCGATGGCGTTTTCTCGTCTCCATTTCCACTCAGGCCATTGCAAGATAAATGCCTGGACACAGCTCAGTGGTAATAATTAGAGAACGGATGCAATTTCCATAAAACGCAATAGGCAAATTGGAATTGTGTATAACGTCGCACAGTACATCCAGGCGTAATTCAATGAAGTACTTGTTTGACTTACTCGGCCACCTGGTCTCGCACGATAACAATGGACAACTGAGCTATTGTATTCGGAGAATATAGTGTTTTTTAAAGTGTTTTCATGAGCGTAGATAGAAGCGGAGTTTTTATAATGTATTTTATTTATTAGTTTATATTTCGTAAGATAAATAAAGTGCTGTGAGTAAGTTTCATGTTTTCATAGTTTTAACTGTTAATTACATCGTCATTTTTGTGATAGATCCTGTTTAATATCGTTTGATTGAATCTATTTCTAGCAATTATTTCGACGTAAGAGTGCATTGAATTTCGTTCAGTTTCAATAACTTACGCACACATTTTTAGTAAAACAATGGTGAGTTGGATTGACGGTCATACTGATTGTATGTCCATTGTCAGTGATTCCGAAATTTATTACAAAATCCATAAAATATCGTCAAAAATTCGTCACTTAGGATCGCAAACACATCTGAACTCTGTAAAACTTTTATGGCGGCTAATATTCCATTAAATAAACTTAGCAATCCCACTTTAAAAATATTTCTTCAAAAATATACTGGTCGAAATGTTCCTGATGAATCAACTTTACGCAAATATTATGTTTCTAGGTGCTATACGAGAACAGTAGAACGCATTAGAAGCCATCTTTTAAATCAATACATATGGATAAGCGCCGACGAAACGGTGGATATGTTAGGACGCTGTGTGGTAAATGTTGTAGCTGGTGTACTACATCCAACTATTCCCTATAACTCATATGTAATAGCAACAAGTGTTATAAATAGAGTTGATGCGGAAACAGTTGCTGAAACCATTAAGGAGAATATGCAAAAAATGGTTCATTCGGACGCCACGTACAAAGAAAAAATACTTTTATTTGTCAGTGATAGTGCTGCGTATATGTTAAAAACAGGCAGACTATTGAAGAAAACATATCCTAATATGCCGCATATTACTTGTGTAGCACATGCTCTCCACAGAATCTGTGAATATGTCAGAGACACTTTTCCGGAAGTTGATAGACTTGTATCAGCTTTTAAAAAAGTTTTCAGAAAAGCACCACTGAGAGTAGCTCTTTTCAGGGAAAAATTTCCATCTCTGTCACTGCCTCCCACTCCAGTAATAACTAGATGGGGAATATGGCTGGAAGCTACTAGTTATTATGCTGAGAATTTCGATAGTCTAAAACATTTCGTAACACTGCTAAAGGAGGATGCTAGAAGTATTGGTGAGTGCAAGGAGCTCACACAAATCCCAAATTTAAAAAATCAGTTGTACTTTCTTCACGAACACTTTGGAAAATTGCCAAAACTAATCACTTATTTTGAAAATAGAAATCTCAAATTAAATGACGGATTAACCACATTAGATGTGGCTGTTAATAATTTGAAAAGTATTCCAAGTGACTTCGGATGTGGCCTTCGGCAAAAGTTTGAAGCAATTCTTAATGGAAATCCAGATTTAATTACATTGCAGCAATTATGTATGGAGACAATTCCACAAAATCTAACGGCTAAATATGAAGAAATAAAAGAATATTGCCAGTATGCACCTATAACCAGTTGCGATGTAGAAAGGACGTTTTCTATTTATAAGGATGTACTTAATTCAAAGAGAACAAAATTGGCAGAAGAAAACTTTGAGAAACTATTGCTAGTCAATATTAATAGTCCTTTACTCAACTTGAACGACAAAATAAACAAATAAAAATGTTCCAATTATAGAAATAAAATTAAAAACTTTAAAAATACAACTTTTCAACAAATACATATGTATTTCGTAATTTTATAGATCACCACCCGTTTGTTTTCCAATTATATAAATAAAATTAATTAATAAATATGTATTTCGTAATTTTAGATAGATAGATCACCACCCGTATGTTTTCCAATTATATAAATAAAATTAAAAACTTTATAAATACAACTTTTCAACAAATACATATGTATTTCGTAATTTTATAGATCACCACCCGTTTGTTTTCCAATTATATAAATAAAATTAATTAATAAATATGTATTTCGTAATTTTAGATAGATAGATCACCACCCGTATGTTTTCCAATTATATAAATAAAATTAAAAACTTTATAAATACAACTTTTCAACAAATAAATATGTATTTCGTAATTTTATAGATCACCACCCGTTCGTTTTCCAATTATATAAATAAAATTAAATATTTTAGAAATACAGCCTTTCGCCAGTACTGCACTGGGCTTTGCGTCATGTGGTAAGCGTGTCCGTTCTCTAGTAATAATATACCCATATTACGGACCTGCTATCTTACACAACACATCATCCTTCATGACCTATTATGCGTAGCTATTATTATTATTAGAGCTAGGATTGTTAGGCAAATTGCCTTATTTTGCCTCTTTGCCTTTTTTGCATTTTTTTAGGATTCTGCCTTTTTTGAGAAATTTCCTATTTTTCTTGCTTTTTTTGCCTTTTATGGTATATTAAATTAAAAATTTTAAGATATTTCCAAGAAAAATGCACATTTTAAATTTATGAAATAAATTGTAGAAAGGAAAAGCTATTCGGAAAAAGCGTTCATTTCAGACCGTACATTGAGCGATACCAAAAGTGTTCCAACTAAATTTTGATGGTACACAAACCAGTCACAGGACGGTCAAAATAGTTCATAGACTGAAGCATGTACCGTTTATACTGACATGCGCATAGTCAAAATATGTAATCGGATTCATACCCAGAATTAAAATAATTTATAAATAAGTTTGAAATAACCATAGAACATATTTGTTAGAAAGGAATTTAGCATATACGTGAAATATAAACGATAAAAGTTAAGTTATTTTAAATACATTACTTTCACTAACATATATATACTTACTACAATCAATCTTAATCAATCTTCGGAACAAGCTTCCGCATACCAGAAAAGTTGTAATAATCATGAATGTTATTAGTGAGCAAAAAATTTCTTATGAAAAATATTTTTTCCCTTTATAGCCCAAATAATATTATATTACCAACATAAGTATATTTTTTATATTGTTATTATAATATCTACAAAATGTCTGTGAGAAATACAACTAACATATTTTAGAATTTTGACCATAACATGTCACTTACTCTACTCACATTTGGATTTTCCTCGTGAAAAATACCGATGACGCTTTCGAGGCACGTTTCTATTAGGAGACTTTAGGTAAGTAAAAACGGTATCGAAACAAATAAAATCGATTTATGTCTAGTAGGCAGTTACACAAAAAGGTGTGAACGTATTTTATAAGAGACAATATAATATTTAAAGATATATAATAAACATATATTATATAATATTATATAAATTTATATATATACAGGCTGTATCATGAGGTCTTCCTCCGGTTTATGGAGGTGATTCCTGAATTTATGTGGAGCAAAAAACGTAAATACATTAATGGCATGTTATCCATAATTAAGGAGTTATAACAAATTTTCGAGACACTTCATAGTGAATGGTGCGCTAGACATGTTTCCGCAGGACAACCGAGTGGGCTAGTGGTTACGGTATCAACAAGCACTTTTTTATTGTTCAGTCGCTAACGAGTGGTTGCCGTAACAACAAGCACGTTGTTTATTTTGCAGTCGTTGTTTACTGTTGTCATTTCTTGTGGACATTACGATGCCTTACAAGTTTTCTTCTGAGGAGTATACTGATATGGTGTTTATGTTGGGCGTTTGTGATGATAATGCGAAAGCTGCTGTTGCCGAATATTACCGTCGGTATCCTAATCGTAGGACTTCAAGTTCCAAAACATTTAGTGTAACATATCGAACATTGCGAGAAACTGGCATACTTCCCAGTGTTCGTACTCTGTCCGTAAGAAACTGGAATGTTCAAGAAGAGGCAAACATCCTCACGAACGTAAGTTACAAAATACTACACGCGCAATTCACACCCGTGCGAGAGGAAATTTTGAACATTTGTTTTAAATTCACTCAAAGTACAAGAGACCGGTGTAAAATAAAACAATTTTTGTATTCTAACTATAATTTCCATTTTTGTTAGTGTTTTATCTGAAGATACCGTTGTACGGTGAAACAGCTGTCATATACTTATTATTAAATAAAGTGTAAATCTAATACAACAGTGTTTGTGTTTTTTTATCATTTGTTAGTGTTATCTTACAATAAAAGTTTTTTTTTCTGTTTTCTTCATATTGTCGTAACTCCTCAATTATAAATGTCATCCCATTATTGTATTTACATTTTTTGCTCCACATAACACCAAGAATCACCTCCATAAACGGGGGAAAACCTCATGGTACAACCTGTATATATAGTACCTAAATTATAACAATTATTATTAAATATATAAATTTAGAAATAAATACTAAAATTTTTCCTCCAGGATGTTTTTTTCTAGTTTCGTTACAATATTTTATCGATTAGTCGCCGTATACTCTTTAGCGTTAAAATCGTTTTGCTGCGTTACCGGCAATGTGTAGTAGAATTCTTCCGAAGCAGCGAGGTAGAGATTGCGCGTGACTCTCTTGACACATTTGGTTGTACGACTATAGTAAATTTTGTGTCGATTAGACGGAGTCTATTTTCGTTAATTTGGTTATTTAGTTGCCGTTAATTATTGAGAATTACACCCCCCTCTGGTAGAGGCGACACCGTACTAATCACTGAATTAAGGTTCAAATTAAGTAGGTTAATTTTCACTTTCTAATTTTCAAATTAGAACGCAAGGAGACCTTTCTTGGAAAGTTACACTATCTTTTTCATTATTGTTGTTATTTATCGCTAAGTTTCGTGGGTATCTTTTTCTGCAGGGTATCAGGAATATGGATACAAAATCGGAGCGTAAAATATTTGGAAACTCCCACGATGTCGATAAATTATTTTACTCCACATTTCGACCACGTCTATGAGTGATCTATGATCTTCCAGAACCAGTACGTTCGATCCAGAACCCCTCGAGAAAAGTTCTGTGTGAAATTTGATTTCTTCTGTAGCTCGAAAAATATTGTTATTCATTAGATTAAATCACCAAATTAAGAATTACAAAGTATCTTCACGCAGGCTATTTTATAAAATAGCACGTTGTCCCTTTGTTGTAACGGCCGAATGAGCTAATTTTCATTTGTTTAAATCGTTCATTAGATGTATTAAGTTTGTTCTCAAATTTCATTTATCGTTTTGATTGACAAATTAACATGGAAAGATACACAGTTGCACAACGTTTAGAAATAGTTTAAATTTATTACAGAAATAATGAATCTGTTCGAGCTACGTTTCGCGCTTTACGTGAAATTTATGGTCAACGTAATCGACCTACAGAGCTAACTATTCGTAATGTTATTAAAAAATTAGAGACAAACGGTAGTGTTTTTGATATGAATTACAATCGTCAAAAATATAAACGTACTACTGAAAATATCGATATTGCGAATGAAAATAGAGAACAATCAATTAGACGTCGTTCTCTAGAACTTGGATTTTCTTATGACACCACATGGAATATCCTTCATAAGGATTTGCAATTCAAGGCGTATAAATTTCAGTTGACACAAGAACTTAAACCAAATGACCATGTATTGCGTAGAAATTTCACAGATTGAGCTTTAGAGCAACTCGAAACACATCCATTATTTTATGGAAAGATCATATTCAAAGATGAAGCTCATTTTTGATTAAATGGCTTCGTGAATAAGCGCAACTGTCGCATTTGGAACGAAGAAAACCCACATACTTGAAACACATTTACATCCATTAACAGTTTGGTGTGGTTTATGGTCTGGAGGTGTTATTGGACCATATTTTTTTTTAAATGAAAATAGCATTGCAGTTACTGTCAATGGAGAACGTTACAGTCACATGATTACAGATTTTTTTGTGGCATGAATTAGATGATTTCGACTTAGACAATATGTAGTTCCAACAGAATGGTGCAACATGCCATACATCTCATGATGTCATGAGATGTATAGCATGTTGCACTATCCAGTTGGAGAATAAATTTATTGAGAGAAACGTTTACTGACCGTGAAATCTCCAGAAATTCCGATGTGCCGTGGCCACCAAGATCATGCGATATAACTCCATTGAACTTTTTTCTTTGGGATTATGTTAAATCATTGGTTTACTAGAATAAACTGCAAACACTCAATGATCTTAAAATCAACATTATTCGTGTTATTACTGAAATAAGTGCAGACTTATGCGAAAAAGTGCGAAAAAGTGTCCAATAATTGGTGTTCCAGAATCGAATTTTTAAGAAATTCTAGTGACGGTCATTTACATGAAATCATTTTTAAATAACCAATGTTTAAAATAAATAAAAAAATATATTGATATTTTATACTGTTTTTAGTACAAAATCAAAATATATAGCTTCTATTTTCTTTTTTTTTCATTATTTATATATACCGTTTCTCGCGTTTAGTTGAAGCACTGCTAATTAATTGTAACAGTTATGTAATAGCTTTCGTTTCACGTAATAGTTTCTTTTTTTCCTTTATGAATCAATATAATTTCGCTTATAATAGTTAAATTTTGGTTAGACTATATAATAAATTAGCTTGTTTATATTAACGTTTACTATAGCCTATGGTAATTTATTAACTTTTGTTTTACCATATGTGGATTTAATTGGCTTATAATCATTGAATTTTGCTATAGTGTATGTTATTTTAGTTAGGGCCAAATAGCTAAATTTCTTTAATACTGGAAATTGTGTTAGTTTGAATGAATGCTTTCTAACAAAAATTTACAAACGCCTTTTACATTTAGGGCCTGTCTTTCAATATCCAGATAAAGTCTCAGTTAGCTATCCGTTAGAAAAATGTATCTGTCAGTTAAATCTGTCAGATAACTTTTATACGTCTTTCCAATCGCTTTATTTATGCAGCGTTAAACGGCTATATTCAAACGAGTTTAAAGGCAGCGAGAAGTAGCTAACGCTCATACAGTAGTTAGAAAGAGATGAACTGTTGATAATTGTCCTACCAATTTAAATTTAATTACTTGATTTAAATATTTTTGATAGGTATTGTCAAGTTGACAATTGACAAATAGGACCGAATTTGAAATAGGTACAATTTCACTTCCCTTTTTTTGATTTCAGCTGTACGTTTAATACTGATATTTGTTAAGTTCCTTATTATTTGTATGTTTGTTGTTATTTCGTTGTATTTGTTTTGACCGATATGTCTGAAAACAAAATTAAATGCGCGCGTCATCCTAATTACTCCGACGAAGAAACCAGATTGCTAGTGGACCTCGTGCTCCAGCATAAGGATTTTATTGAAAGCAAAGTTTCCGATGCTTTCACTTGGAAAGAGAAAATGAAGCATGGGAGACAGTGGCCTTGTCCTTTAATGCTAGGAATTCCACATTTGTGTAACGAGACTGCGCAAATTTAAAGACAAAGTATGAGTCGATAAAAAAAGCCCTAAAGAAGAATATCGCCAAAGAAAAATGTGGCTTTTATGTTAATGGCGGTGGTTCCAAAGTTGATGTTGTGTATAAAGATTGTGAGTAAATCTTCAAAAAAATTCCAGATCATCCCATATTTCCAAATGATATATTTTTTCTACTTCCAACGCATTGTCAATAAAAACATTACAAATGAAGCAGACATGCAATATACATATCTGTAACTGTAAACATGGACAATACACCTCGTATTTTCAGCATTTACTTCTGCTTAAGACACGTGTTTCTGCCATCTATAGGCGTCGTCAGTCAAGCTAGTGAAGCAATGTATACAAATGATACAAATCTTTTAAGAACAGATTTGTATCTGTATATACATTACACTGAAATCTCCTACAAGATAAAGCAAATTTCGTCCTATAAGGTGGCACTATTTAATATGTGACATCTGACGGACGAAAGAGACTATGTCGAAAAAGGCGACATTTCGTTTGACTAGCTATGCTAGTACATAAACGAAAAAATACGTATAAAGTGTAGTCCATTAACACGAGCCAGATGGCGGTAAATATACAAAAATGTTTAAGTAACGGATGTTCAGAAACATTCGAAGTCAAGTGGGCTCTGAACAAAAAATCGTATATCTTTACGTAAGTATCTGATTTGTAATAATTATTAAATGTCAACTGTTGTCTGTCAAAAATCAATCTATCGCAGACATGACTTCATATTTTCAAGGACTACTTTGACTTCGAATATTTCTGAACACCCGTTATATCAATACGTTATGCACGTATTACGCTTTTGTTACAAAGCTTGACTGACGACGCCTATAGATGGCAGAAACACGTGTCCTAAGCAGAAGTAAATGCTGAAAATACGAGGTTTATTGTCCATGTTTACAATTACAGATATGTATATTGCATGTCTGTTTCATTTGTAACAAAAGCGTAATACGTGCATAACGTATTGATATACTTAAACATTTTTGTAAATAAAAACATTCATAATTAACAAAAAAAAAGCAGAATTTGAACTCGTAATAAATAAATCAAACCAGAGAGTGACAGATTGACGTTATGATTTGACAGCAATTAACCAGCAGATACGGCGTTATCGGTAACGTCGCCTAGCAGCTAGGTTTAAACCTCAGATAAGGCCGTAAACTGTTGGATAAGAGATAACTGACGATAAAAAGGCGGAAAATGTCATTATCCGTAAGATATATCTGAAAGCTAATTAATCGAGACTTTATCTGTTACATTGAAAGACCGGCCCTTATTGTCATATTTAGATGTAGAGGGGAAATGAAAGAGATCTCTGCACAGTTTCTTTTTTTTTTTGTAGCTGCTGTACCAGATAGTTACTTTTTTTATGTTTTACACTGTTAAATACTGTCTCATGAAAAACCATTGCCCTTTGATTATTAAATTGGTTTTAGTTCATTTTTGACTTATTTGCCGATATTTTCAGGCCCGGAATTTATAAGTGGTTATAGTATAATTAATTCAAAGGTATTTTTAATAATATGAAATATTATTAAAAATCTGGTGTCAAGAACACAAATACAGGTTCACTATTAATATTTTTGTGAACGTGTCCGACCATATCCCTCCTCAGAGACATAGATACGTATTTCGCCTTTCTACAGGCTCATCGGTACGCCCCCGCTGGAGAAAGGATATCTTCAGACACATTCACAAAAACGAACCACATCGTCACATCACAGAAATTATCCAGACCGAGCACAGAAGTAAATTCAGCGTTGTGTCTATTTAATCATAAATTTTATTTTACAGTGGCGTGTAAGACGGAATATACATTTATATATTATTTCGTCAAACTTCGTTTAAATAATCGCTTAAAAAATTATATCCGGTAATTTCCAAAGTGCACTCTCATGTTTACATGCTGTTATACATGCATATACATATATGTATTTATTGTTCTTGAGATAGTATATTTTTTATTCTCTTCTATAAGGGATTGTTTCTGGTTTCGTTTCTTTCAGTGTTATTTGGTTACAACTTTTAGTATTTCAAAAAATCCGTTTTATATTGTTATATTATATATTTATCCTATAATTTTTTTATAAATATTAAGTTTAGTTTACTACCTTATTTTTGGAGTAGTTTTCGTTTCTTCTTTTTAGTCCATTTCTTTCTGTTCTTAGTATTTCTCTTTATTTTCATTAACTATGGACAATTCTCGTTGGGCAACAATGGTAGGATGAATTAAAGGCCATACAGATTGGTTGCATATTCGTAATGATAATGAAATATATTGAAGTGCCTGTTCATTAAATTTAAGGCGTCCACAAAAATGTAATGTACCTGACACTTTTAACGAAGAACTGTGTGAAGCTTTCATGGCGGCCAATATCCCATTCAAAAAGCTTAACAATCCAGCCCTCAATAGGTTAGTTTCATCATTTAAAAAGATATTTCTCAAAGCACCTTTACGAGTGGCATTATATAAAGAAATACTTCCAAATTTGCCTTTACCCCCCAGTCCTGTAAACTAGGTGGGGAACATGGCTAGTAGCAGCATTTTTCTATTCACAACACTTGGATGATTTAAAAAACTTTGTTTTTCAGCTTCAAGATGATGATACGAAACATTTCTAATTGTAAACACCTGATACAAATTGAAAATTTACAAAACCAGCTAAACTTTATTAAAGCTAATTTCCAGTGTCTTACAGATTCGATTCCTTACATGCAAAATCAAGATATTAACCTAAAAGAGGCGATAATTCACTTAGAAACCGTTATCGATTGAATGAAAAGTATACCTTCTGAATTTGGAAACAAGCTGAGACAAAAAATTATTGTCATATTTAGCAGAAATCCAGATTTGTATATATTATATCAATTCTGCACAAAGCCGATTGAAAAATCTATACATTCGAAGTATGGTGCACTTTTGCAACATTTTAATCACGCGTGCATCACCAGTTGTGATGTGGAACAGACATTTTCTATTTTTAAAGACGTTTTACAATCAAAAGAACTAATTTAACACAGGAACACCTTGAACAAATTTTAGTTGTTCATACTAATCTTTTACACTTTCAATATTTCACAGGAAATACATAGTTTTGACTTTTGTTTTTTGTAAATTATTTTTATTCAAAATTCGATACGCACTTCGCTTGTCAGCATTACTTTTGTTTCAGCAGTAGTTGCTGCCGGTTATCAAACCGTTTATTACATTCGCTCTGCTGTGCATTGACAGATGCATATTAACTGCATATGTAGGTATGTGCCACTTTGCATCTAGCCACACGTATCAAATTGTTCGAAACTCACGGATCGCTTAGAGAAACAAATCTATTGCGAATACAAGGCAGACGCCTATGGGCTATTAATCGTCACTCGCTCGAATCCGCTCTCTGTTTATTACGTTACTGGAATCTGTAGAAAATTTTCTTTTGTAAAAATCAAGAAAAAAAAAAGTTCAATTTGAAAGGGAAAAATTGACTCACGTTTCTGGTAAGTTATATGTTACAAAAAGATCATTCGCATTGTTGGATGTAGTCTTTCCAAAACCGTTTAATTTGATATATAGATCATTAAAATCAGATAATAAATAAAGACGTTATAGCCTTTGAAAATTTTTGCGGAACACCCGATATATTTCTTGTTATTGAAAATCTTTTGTAAAATTTTACAATACATCGTAAATAATGGTGTGTTTCATATTCCACAAATGCAATGCAAATTCTTCCACAAAAAAAAAACAAATGTGGATCCCAAATATTTTATTAAAAACAACTTGTTGAACGTAGTAATTTATATTAAATTGCGCATGTTTGAAACATTTTGTAATACTAAGAAATTTTACCAAGCAAAAATATGTACACATAAATATATTACATAAATAATAAGGAAACTTACTTTTAAGTAGAAATCTCATGTAAATAAACAGTAAATAGCGAGCAGTAAAACTTTCAAATATTACAACGTAATAATTTCTTAACAGTTTATTAAATTATTTTATTAATACTTATTCATTCAAGGTATACGGAAGACGCACGGCAAATGTTTTAATATTCTCTTATTACTTTTTATAAACGTAAATACTTCCGCGCTAAAAATCCTTTGATTTTCTAAACTTTCCAAAGACGCGTCCGTAAATTCTATTCGCACATACGTATAGCATGTATCACAACATGCGCATCGCCTAATACATCGGCAAACACTAAACTCCGGCAAACGCTTCGTGGCGCTTGCAGAAAATATGCGCGTGCGAAACGTCCAACTTTGACAATACATAGAAAACATCAGGCCTATAAAAATAACAGAGAGGAACAATAAAATGTAGATCGTACTTCTTCGTAATTTTTTCTTTCTTTTCGGAGATTAATTAATGTGTCTATTTATGTAATAATTTAAACCATACGCCATAAACGCCATAAACGCCATAAAGAAAAACAACTTATTGGAATTATATCGAGCTGAAGAAGAAGCGTATTTTTCAAATATCTATAGTGAAATTTTAATAATTATCAATTCTCACAAGCAATAAGTTTCAATATGATTCGTATATATACACAAAGTATAGAAATGAAAGTCATGTCTATGTCCGAATATCGTGTACTTAAGATCAGTAACAACAGTGAAGTACCGGCATCTGCATGTTTCGGAACAGACGTGGTTTTTCATACATTTTTCATTATCCTCACAACGTGGATTTTTCAACGATGTCCCAACTTTCCTGCTCATTGAGCAAGGTGAAATTGTTATAGAGCTTCCAGTTCACTAGAAAAGCAAAAATAAACGTTATTTATGTAATAAGTGTATAGCAAATAGACCATCGCTGCCTGGTAGCCTTTACCAACATGAGAAAACTAAATGATCTGAGCAGCGTAAGGCTTTGGACAAGAGTTAGAACTAACCAATGAAGTGAAGTATCTAGGCATAACACTTGATGCGAAACTGAAAATCTGCAGATGCAGAAGAGCTGTTGGCAAAACCTGGGGACTAAAACCAAATGTGGTACACAGCAGTAGTAAGACCAACGACTAACTATGGAACAGTTGTCTGGTGGATAAGGACGGAGCGGACATAATCGCTCACGACTCTCCAGAGACAGGTTCTGTGGGGGAATCACGAGAGCTATGAACAGCACGGAAACCGCCTCCATGGAGGCCATCGTAGGTCTCCTTCCACTGCAACTATTTGTAAAGGCGTAGGCCATGGGTGCGATCCTAAGACTGAAGGCCAATGACGTATGTTGTCCTAATAAGGTTGTGGGGGGACTTACAGATATCACAGTAACTATACAAAACTATACAAAAAGCCTAAACTTCAACAATTTGATAGAGGTTGATATATACAGCATGTTTCCGATTAACTTGGCCAAACTCTAGGGGCGTATTTTTCTCACCAAAATTATCATAAAAGTTCATATAAAAAATTTAAGAAAAACGCTCTCTTAAATAGTTGGGATGGTTTTTGTCTATTGTTAATAATTTCGCAAATTATGGAATATAACTTTATTATTGTAATACCCCACCTTGGGCAATAACATAGGTCTCACAGCTCACAGTCTTATCATCGATTGTCTTACCCGCTGAAAAATTCCAGTTAATCCTCGTAAATTGATTGAAAACCATGCTCGATACATTGTCGGAGAACTTGCGCATTTGTTTGATAGGTATACGATACTTTTTAAAAACTGCCTATAATACTGACTCGGTGGTAAAAACACTGGTTCCAATAGATAGTTGTCAACTATGCCGGCCCAAACGTTGTAGTAAAATCTTTGTTGATATCGAGTATATGCTATTTCTTGCGGATTCACGTCCGACCATTGATGATTACTACGAGTATTCATTATTCCATCTCTCAAAAAACTGCAGTCATCGGTAAAAGGAACATTATTATAAAAATTAGGGTCATTGCATTGTTCTAAAAACCAAAATTGCTATCGTGGAAGAAAATCGTCATCTGAAAGAGCTTGTACTGTCTGTACATTAAACAGGTACAATAATTGGTCATGAAGAACATTCCAAACAGTCTTCGATGAAATACCAACATCAGCAGCAATTCATCTAGTACTTGTACTTTGGTCAGCATCAACTATCTCTAGCATATCTTCTTCTATAGCAGCATTACGAAATGTTCAGTTAGTCCCACAGTCGAAAGAAACATTCGCGAAGGATCCTGTCTCTCCAAGACAACGATGAATAGCCACAAAAGTACCTTTAGCTGGATAATGTCGCGCTGGATATGTTTCACGATACAGCCGAAGAGCTTCTTGGGAATTTCCGTTCGCACGTCCATAAGTAAAATGGATATCCGTCATTTCTGCATTTGTGTATTTATACATTATGAGAAACTTAAAAGTGTTACACTTCAATATGACATGTATATATGAAACTTAATGTCAATGTTGACATGACAATGTTTGTCTATTAAGATAAAATAAAACAAATTTTATGAATTTCACTTTTTAATTATCACTGTAACGAGTCGTTTCGCACCAACCTGGGCTTCGTCAGACATATAACTAACTTATTTACAAAATATTTTTTATATTAAACACAAGTAAACAGTAACAAGCAAAAACACATGTTTTATTTTAAAAAATAGTCAGAGGGATGGGTGCTTTTTATTACGGGATGTCTATACAAAACTTTCGCTATGGTTTATAAAAAAAAAAAAAATGTACAGTTCTTAAGTAATAAAACTAAAGGTTTACATTATATTACAGGGATAAAGAATTCTATGGAAAAATACAAAAATACTATACACTATGTAACTGTCAGCAAATCAAATAAATAGATTAAGTAAGGGTGAATTATTTGTTTCTAATTGATCATTTAAGATCTTGTCAGTTCTCTTTATTTTATTGATTTCCAGTGACTCTAATAAATTAAGTTTTTTGCCCTTATTTTCTATATGTAATATTTTAAATTCTTTGTTAAAAATGTGGTTCGTTGAATTGATATGAGACGCATATGAAGAGTCACTTTTATTATTTCTAAATGAAGAAAAATGTTCTTTGACGCGTACTTCAAACGATCTGCCTGTCTGTCCGATATAAGTCATAGGGCAACTACCGCAGGTTAACTCATAGACCCCTGACTTTTTATTGTTGTTTGTTAAATCCTTATTGTTTTTTATAAATTTGGATAAATTGTTATTAGTTTTAAACGCTGTATTAATGTCAAACTTTCTTAAATATTTACAAATTTTTGTGCTTGAAGAGCCTATAAACGTGATCATTTTAAATTTTTGGGTGTTATTATTTAATATTGGGTAAACTTGTGATATGGCTTTTGTACGGAGTTTTTTATTTAAAATGTTATCTATTATATTACTTTTATATCCGTTGTTGATAGCTATTTGTCTAATTAAATTTAACTCTTTCTCGAAATTTGTTTGGTTCAATGGAGTATTTATTAATCTATGTATAAGACTGTGATAAGCCGCTAATTTGTGTTGTATCGGATGGCAAGAAGTGTTATGTATAGTAATATCTGTAGTTGACGGTTTGTGGTAAATAGCAAAGTTACATTTATTGTTAATTCTAGTAATCGTTAAATCGAGAAAGTTAATACTATTATTTGTTTCCTGTTCCATTGCATCAAAATATTAAGTTTACAATGGAACAGGAAACAAATAATAGTATTAACTTTCTCGATTTAACGATTACTAGAATTAACAATAAATGTAACTTTGCTATTTACCACAAACCGTCAACTACAGATATTACTATACATAACACTTCTTGCCATCCGATACAACACAAATTAGCGGCTTATCACAGTCTTATACATAGATTAATAAATACTCCATTGAACCAAACAAATTTCGAGAAAGAGTTAAATTTAATTAGACAAATAGCTATCAACAACGGATATAAAAGTAATATAATAGATAACATTTTAAATAAAAAACTCCGTACAAAAGCCATATCACAAGTTTACCCAATATTAAATAATAACACCCAAAAATTTAAAATGATCACGTTTATAGGCTCTTCAAGCACAAAAATTTGTAAATATTTAAGAAAGTTTGACATTAATACAGCGTTTAAAACTAATAACAATTTATCCAAATTTATAAAAAACAATAAGGATTTAACAAACAACAATAAAAAGTCAGGGGTCTATGAGTTAACCTGCGGTAGTTGCCCTATGACTTATATCGGACAGACAGGCAGATCGTTTGAAGTACGCGTCAAAGAACATTTTTCTTCATTTAGAAATAATAAAAGTGACTCTTCATATGCGTCTCATATCAATTCAACGAACCACATTTTTAACAAAGAATTTAAAATATTACATATAGAAAATAAGGGCAAAAAACTTAATTTATTAGAGTCACTGGAAATCAATAAAATCAAGAAAACTGACAAGATCTTAAATGATCAATTAGAAACAAATAATTCACCCTTACTTAATCTATTTATTTGATTTGCAAGACAGTTACATAGTGTATAGTATTTTTGTATTTTTCCATAGAATTGTTTATCCCTGTAATATAATGTAAACCTTTAGTTTTATTACTTAAGAACAGTACATTTTTTTATAAACCGTAGCGAAAGTTTTGTATAGACATCCCGTAATAAAAAGCACCCATCCCTCTGACTATTTTGTAAAATAAAACATGTGTTTTTGCTTGTTACTGTTTACTTGTGTTGAATATAAAAAATATTTTGTAAATAAGTTAGTTATATGTCTGACGAAGCCCAGGTTGGTGCGAAACGACTCGTTACAGTGATAATTAAAAAGTGAAATTCATAAAATTTGTTTTATTTTATCTTAATAGTTATAATGGAATTTCATCAAGTAAAGGCCGAAACAATCATATACAATGTTTGTCTTTGTCTTTTGTTTTTGTGGACGAGATTTTTGGAGGTAGACCTTCCTTCGAAGCTGAAGGCACCGATTGCTATGATCAAATGGATGAACTTTATTCGAGCAGTCATTAAAATAATAAAATGTTATAAGTACTAGAATAATAAAATTAAATTCCATAATTTGCAAAATAATTAACGATAGTGATAAACCATCACAACTATTTAAGAGAGCGTTTTCCTTAATTTTTGTATATGAACTTTTATGATTATTTCGATGAGTAGAATACGCCCTTAGAGTTTGGCCAAGTTAATTGGAAACACTATGTATGCATATATATATATATATATATATATATATATATATATATATATAAATATAATCTGCGATCGCCGATTTCAACAATTAGATTATCGCCCCTTTAGTTGAGTTTTGTCTCCTAGAAATTACTTATTATTTAGTAATCGAAGAAAAGAGCTTCGGAGGAAATAGTCTCAGAATAACAACGAAGTGTATGTGGCAGCGATGGTCTATTTGCTATACACGTATTATAAAAATAACGCTTATTTTTGCTTTTCTAGTGAACTGGAAGCCCTATAACAATTTCGCCTTGCTCAGTGGGCAGTAGAGTTGGTACATCGTTGAAAAACATCGATGTTATTAATATCGAAAAGTATCGAAAAAGAAACGTGTATGTATCGAAGTTATCAAGTCGAAATTACTGTGATATATCGCTTACTGCTATTTCCATATATATATATATATATATATATATATATATATATATATATATATGGATATATATATATATATATATATATATATATATATATATCCATATATATATATTTATAGGGTGATTCGTAACTTACACGACAAACGTAAATGGGTGATCAGAAATGCTATTTTGAACAAATAAGTTTCTACGTATTTGTGGCAAATCTTTAATAGTTTGCGATGTACTGGGTTTCTAAATTATCCGTGCGCAAATCCGTGCACAATACCACAAATAGAGTACAGATATTTTTATTAATTAATGTTACAATAAACATTACATTAATTAGTATCTAATTTAATAAATTCGTCAAAATGTGTCTCATTAGCTTAAATATATGCATTGCAACATTGCACTAAAGATTTGTATACGCGATTAATAATATTTCGTGCACGCATACCATTGGCACAGTTAATAATTCTGTCTGGTAATTGGCCACGGGTTTCAATCCTACTGCATACATATTTCGTTTTAATTCTCCAAAGAAATAAAAGTCTAATGGATTTGCACTGGACCACGTTGTCCAATCCATGTTTCCAGATAATTTCTATTCAACCATATTGTTACCGGTCGACCGGAATGTGGAGGTCCATGTTTCTGTTTCGATATTTTCGATGCTAAATATTAATAACATCGATTTTTTCAACGATGTCCCAACTTTCCTGCTCATTGAACAAGGCGAAATTGTTATAGAGCTTCCAGTTCACTAGAAAAGCAAAAATAAACGTTATTTTTGTAATAAGTGTATAGCAAATAGACCATCTCTGCGACTTACACTTCGTTGTTATTCTGTTTCCTCCGAAGCTCTTTTCTTCGATTACTAAAAAGTAATCTCTAAGAGCCAAAACTCAACTGTAGGGGCATAATGTAATTGCTGAAATCCGCGATTGCAAATTATATTTTGAGTAGCAGCATAGTAATCAAAATCTTTTCGTTAATTTTCAAAATTCCGTCACTAACGCTACAATTTTCTTAACTTTTCCTGAGCGAGATCCACTAAGCCATCGTTAAATACGGAATTTCATATCAAAGAAGTAGATACAAAGATCTTCGTGCTTCCAAAACCTCAGTTTCTTGGCTGCGATTAATATTATAGAAATTATGCTTGGAAATGTTAGACTGTCCGAAAAAGAGGATCAACAAAAAGTGAAGATATTAGGCAATTAGAATAGAAATAGTTTTATTTTCCATTTAACAAATATATAAGTAAGCAACATTAGGCTCGAAACATAATACTGTTCTTATACTTTTCTTTTGATACCTCGCTTCAACGGACATTCTTACTGATCATTGTTCCAATCGCTTTATTCCACATTCGTTTAGAAATTGTTTTATCAGCTAAAATTCTTTGTGTTTTCTTCTATTTGTGTTTAATACTAGTTCAATATTTTTTGAAAAGGTATAATTTCGGACAATTTTGAGGATTTTTTTATATAATTTCAACATTATTATCTGAATAACAATTCCGAAGAGATTTATCATAATGGACTGCCACTAATTCAGTCCAAAACATCACTGAACCACTGTTATTTTAAATGGAGAATTAATGGTGAAAGACGTTTTTCCCAAATATTTTTTAATATATATTTGCCGGTTAATTGTGCCAGTAGTAACGAATAATGCTTTTTAGGTCGCAAGAGCAAATTGCTTACCATATGCGAAATTTCACGACAAGTTTATCCAGTTTCTTAGTTTTAAATTTATCATCATCATCACCTCGTTGCTGTTCACAATTGTTAACTAGGTAAGTCGGCCTTTACGTATCTTCCATCGTTCATCACAACGAAATCAATTTTCGTCAAGAAATTTGTATACAATATACACAATCGCTCTTTCGTTTTATCGCAATTTAATACTGCAAATACTTTATAGCATCGTAATCCTTATTTTTTTAAATTTTTTCTACGTAACTTTTTTTGACAAAAAACTTAAATTATTCTTAAACTCTTCAATTATTCTTTTCGCCTTTATTTCATACGCTGGACCCGTTTCTTTTTTTAAAAACTTTTTTCTTTCAATTGACTGAGTTAATTTATAAATTTCCTTCTGAACCGTTGATTTTGCAATTCCTAAAGTTTTTGCTAACTTTGATTGAGCAATATTCTTCTATTGCTTACTCGTGTTAAATATAATATTACAGTTTGTTTTGTCAACGTTCTAATTATATTTCGATAACAACAATTTGACTTCATTTGAATTTACACTTGGTAAACTTCGTAATCTGTGAAAGTGACATGATTACCTTTTATTTTACTAAAATCACTCCACCTTTAACTAGACCAAAACAAAAGTACAAAGATACGTTTGTGCAGGAAAGGAGTTAGATAAAATAACTTAACATTTTTAAGAAATATAGATCCAAATATGTGTAAATATTCCGAAAATAAGTTGGTTGTATTAATTATTAGTCAGCTCAATTAGTTAAAGCTTTTAATACCGTAACCATAAGCAGAAAATAATAAAAAATAACAAAAAATAAACAATAAAAAGAAAAGATAATAAAAAAACACGTAAAAATATGTATTAGGTTTAAAAAAATTGTTATGTATATATGTACTGTTATTTTAATGGAAGTCTAAGAACATAGGAATTCTACGATCAAACACGTTTCAACATAGTTTTTGGGAGAGGTAGCAAACAGAAATTATTTGGCATTCGATTCCTAGTTAAAACCTAGTTATGCAAGGAGATTATTGTTATACCCTTATATTACGAGGGAAGATCGGAGAGTTTCTAGAACGAACCAGAAGATGGCGTTGTGCACGCGTTACCGGTCATGTATTTTGAGTGCCCCATCTATTATATAACTGGTGCCAATTTTTTAGAGAGATAGTGCATAAAGCAAAGCCATTATAAACAAGAGAAGTAAACAGTGCGCGCATTTTCTTAATCATGAATAAAATTGAATTCCGTGCAGTTATTAAACATTTTGTTTGAAAGGCTTTAATGCTAAAGAAATAAAAACGGAATTAGGCGAAGTTCATGGAAAGTCTTCGCCATCGTATGCAACTGTTGCGAACTGGATTTGTGAATTTAAACGTTGTCGAACAAACATAGAAGATGTATCGCATTCTAGGAGACCAAAAACATCTACTCATGAAGAAACCATTAAAAAAGTTCAGCGAATCGTGATGAATGATCGCCGATTAAAGTTGAGAGAGATAGCAGAGGCAGTAAGCATATCATATGACTGCGCACATTACATTTTACATAAATATTTGAACATGAGAAAGCCCATTGCAAGATGGATACCGCGTTTGCTGTCAGACGATCAAAAACACGCTCGTTTGACCATTTCTCAGCAATGTCTAGACATGTTCAAGCGGAATCCTGTAGATTTTTGAGACGTTTTGTAATCGCCACTAAAACGTGTCTACACCACTTCACACCAGAGACTAAATCACAATCCAGCATTGAACAGTACGCGGTGAAACTCCAAAGAAGGCCAAAACGATGCCGTCAGCTGCAAAGATGATGGCTACCATCTTTTGGGATTCCCGAGAAATAATTTTTATTGACTACTTACAACACAGAAGGACAATAACAGGCGCGTATTATGCATCGTTCTTAGACAGATTGAACGAAGAAATCATAGTCAAAAGGCCTCATATGGCAAAGAAAAAGTCTTATTTCACCAAGACAATACCCAATTCCACAAGTTGGCAATTGCGATGGCAAAACTGCACGAATTACTATTTCAATTAATTGAACATGCACCGTACTCGTCCGATTTGGTCCTTTCGGACTTCTATTTCCGAACCTCAAGAAATGGTTGGCTGGAACAAAATTCTCATCGAATAATGAAATCATCGAAGCTATAAATGAACATTGGACTGAATGTATAGAGTTACTAGGACACTATATAGAAAAATAAATATGATTTTACCACGAAGGTGTTGTGTGTCTCGTTCTAGAAGCTTTCCGATCTTCCCTCGTATATATTAATGACAACGATTATGTTTGAGACAAAAACGATAATAAAATTGTCATCAGGGACGTTCCAAAGCATGGTAACAATTGTACATAATTATGTACAATATATGTGAGATACACATTTAACAAAATGGCAATGAGAGATTTCCTGACTTTAGGCACTCTATATTAGTCTTTACTAAGCCAATTCTTTTTCGCACTGCAGGATCACGTATTCTTACATCTTCGTTTAAACTTTGCAATTTGCAATATAAGTTTGTGTTTGGAATTGTTTAACAATTTCTATAAAAGAAAATAGTTTTGGATGGTTGGAATAGAAATTACTATTAAATGTGGAGTGAAAAGGCTCACATGCGTTTATAGTTCGCTAGATATCAGTAGAATACTCTGCCATCTGGCTGAATTTCACCAAAGTGGAATGCAAAACAGTTCCCGACATTAGATGGACTTTAGAATGGCAGTTCAAAAGTATATTTAATTAATGAATTAAATATACTTTTGAACTGCCATTAGCGAAATAGCGAAATAGGTAAATGTACCTATTTCGCTATTTTTGTCTCTGAATTCTGCAGTTAAACCAACATTTTAAATTTTTATAAACTTGAGCAAGATAAAAACGCCATCCAACTAACTTAACTTTCATCCACACTGAAGACACAGCATTGTGAATCGCCTTTTCGAAATCTATTACCACCATTTTTGGATTTAGATTTCAAAGATTTCAAGATTAAGTTCAGAAAGAATTTTCTGTAAATATCTTGCTGTTTATCTGGGAGCAAGCAAAAAGCCAGTGGGATATAATGTCCTTTGTTTAGAATATGTAAAGTGAACATTTACATAAAATATTTTTTACAGCACTTCAAAGTACCATCCGAGAATAAATTTTCACTATTACATAAGAAGCGAATATTAGTTAAGCATGAAAATACTACAATCTTGTTGATATCATCGTTAATGAACAAAAAATTTTGGTCCTTGATTGTCGAAGTTTCTAAAATTTTTCAAGCTTTCTATTGAAACTTTTCCGATTGAACGTGGCAACCGAGGTTGACTTTTTCTACGATTATAATATACCTTGTTTCGAATGTAATCAACATTACGTACAAATAGACGGTTCACATAATACATATTTTTCTTTATCGCTGAATGAATTAGCTTAGAAGGCTGCTCAATTGGTTCTTCCGTAGCTTTTCTTTTTGCGCCACTGCTTATTAATTGACGGTTTAACTTTTTAATGTCTTTGCCATGACAATGCCCCAAATCATATCGTGTAATTAACTTTTCGACACCCACAGTAAAAACTTTTGCATTACACGATTGTTTAAGACATTGCCAAACCGTTTCTCCACTTTTGAATACTTTAGCTTTTTTAAAAGAAAACGATTCAACTATAAAAAGTTCCTTTCCGCGTGAACTCTCAATTATACGACTTTCCATTTTAATTTGCAACTTCTCACTACAAAAGAAAAGAACTAGTAATTATCTTGAAAACTTTGAAATCAGGAAAACCACATCTGGATCTCATTACCCAATCAATTTCAAGCAAATAATGTTGTGTGTAATACTTACCCACTCTTTAGAGGTACCTTCTTCTATAATCGCCTACTCGGTGCTGAATTAGATCAGGGGATTATCAGTGCAATTAGTAAACAATTAAAAAGGCACTAATCCTAGTCCGCATCAAGGTACCGAAATCTAGTAAGGGATTATAGATGGAGGTAGTTTGGTGCCGAAATCGTGGCCGGCCAAAAACAGGAGATCGTATGACATAATTTCACTTATAAATTAAAAAATACAGGAAATAACTATAGATTTGAGAAAAGCTTCGCGTTTACCTAACCATTAGCAATGTACGAGAACGGATTGATGTATAAGGTCTCCAACTCTATAAAATAATTAAAAAAGACAAAATAATGAACCCAGTCTTAAAATGAAGTAAATTTATTGCCGCCTGGGGCGGCTTGTGGATTGAGTAGCTCACAGCCGCCACTGCCGGTCAATATCCCGGATAAAGGAGGAGGGTTCTTAGGTTAGCAACCTGCCTAGGGGAAAAACAATTACATGCTCAAAGCACCGGTAGCATAGCCTCGGAACATGGACGGATTTCACGGAGCACGACCCACACGCGAATAAGGAACAAACTCTATATGAAGAGACAGCAAATGAGAATTGCATGCTGGAACATAAAGACTCTGTATTCAAAAGATCATGAACTAATTCACGAACTCAATGAACATAAGATAGACATATGTGCACTCTCTGAAACGAAAAAGAAAGGTAGGGGAACAACAAGACTTAGCAACTACATCTTACTGTACTCAGAAGTAGCAAAAGACCAAAGAGCCACATCAGGGGTTGGTATGGCAGTAAACGAGAAATATGAAAAGAATATAGAAAGCACAAAGTATGTTAACGACAGAATTCTAATAGTAAAAATGATGTTCAATCATCCCCTGCACATTATATCAGTATATGCACCTGAAATTGGAAAACCCGAAGAAATGTCAATAGATTTCTACGAAATCCTACAATCAGAACTGGACAAAATCCCAAAAAACGAAAAGATAATCCTTTAGGAGACCTAAATGCTAGAATAGGAAATGAAGCAGTAGATGGAGTAAAACAAAAATACAACGAAGAAGTAACTAACAGAAATGGCGAAATGTTGACAGAATTTTGTGCATAGAATGAATTACGAATAAACAACACATACTTCCCTCATAAAGACCAACACAAATACACCTTTTACGACAATAGACAAAATAAATCCATAATCGAGTACATTATCACAAACAGAATGTTCATGCCCCAACAAATAGTAGATATAAGAGTCCTGTCCTCAGCCAACATTGGAACAGACCACAAATTACTGCTAGGAAAACTACGAATAGCAATGTCACCGAGGAAACAAAAGCCAACAACAAGAGCTGAAGAATTCAACATAGAATTGCTCAACCAGGAAAATACGAAACAACTATACGCAGACCGATGCAAACAATACATTACTCTTAACCCAATAATACAACCCGACACTCCCCAAACAGCATGGGATAAACTGAAACAAAACATCTATAAAGCCGCCGAAGAAACCCTAGGCACACGCACGGTATCGCAGAACAGTAGACCGAACAATAAACCTTGGTTTACAACGGAAGTCAAGGATATCACAAGGGAAAAGAAGAAAAATTATTTGCAATACAGGGAATCTCCAACTCAAGAAAACCGAAATAACGTGAACGAAATAACCGAATAGGGTTAGAGAGATCAAGGAAGAATACTGGCAGGAATTCAGTAACGAAATGGAAGCAGACGTGTATGGAGCACAAAAACGAATTTGGAAACTACTAAGAGGCATGAAACGGGAAACGAATGAAACAATACAACTCAGAACAATTACCGAAGAAACTCTGGAGAAATATTTCAGAAATCTTTACGCAGACATAGAGAACACTGTAGAAACACAAGAAGAAGACATAAAAAACGACCCACCAGAAGAGTGCACGCAAATCACCGAAGAGCAAGTAAGAGAGACAACGAGGAAACTTAAGAACAGGAAAACTCCAAACCAAGACAAAATACCAAATGAGCTAATAAAAAATGGAGGAACTGCCACCATAAAAGAATACACAAAACTGTTTAATATCATACTACAACATAGAAGAATACCTGAAGAATGGAAGAACAGCGTAACAATACCCATCTTCAAAAAAGGAGACAAAACCGATCCAGCAAACTACCGTGGGATAACATTGTTGAGCACCTCGCTAAAACTCCTAACTAGGATCATTGCGGACAAAATAACCCCAACAATGCCAATAAGCGAAGAACAACAAGGATTTCGAAGAAGTCGAACCACCACTGATGCTCTATTCATACTCAGACAACTGATAGAAAAATCATTAGAGTACAACACCCCTGCCTATCTTTGCTTTGTAGATCTAACTAAGGCCTTCGACAGAGTACAACTAAAAGACGTCATCACGATCCTGGAAAACAATAATACGAAGAAAGAATACGTAGAACTCATTAAGGACCTAAACACGAACACAAGAACGCAAATACGCACAAACCTCACCCTAACGCAACACCTACGAACCACAACAGGCATCCGTCAAGGCGATAGTCTCAGTTCTTTATTATTCAAAGCAAACATGGATGAGCTGGTGAAAGCTGTAAAGAACACCGGATTAGGATATCGGATGGGCATACACAACATAAATATAATATGCTATGCTGATGACGCAGTACTTATTGCGGAATCAGAGGACGACCTACAAAGAATGTTACATGCTTTCAACAAACAGGCAGGAAAACACAACATGGAAATTTCCATAGACAAGACCAAATGCATGACTATAGCAAAAGAACCTGTGCGCTGCAAATTGGTAATAGAAAATAAGACCGTCGACCAAACCATGTCAATCGAATACCTTGGGTGCAAAATTACAAGCGCAGGGTTTTTGGGTGATGAGGTGAGGAAACAAGTAAACAAAGCAGCAGCAATATCGGGATATCTTAGGTATCCAATCTGGAGAAACAAACACCTAAGTACGGAATGCAAATCAAGGATATACAAAACATGCGTACGACCGGTGATGACATATGGTGCGGAGACGAGAGCGGAAACGACGATAACAAAGAAGATACTAAGAACAACCGAAATGAAGACTCTAAGAACGATAACAGGATACACATTACATGATAGGCAAAGAAATACAGATATAAGGGAGAAGTGTCAAACGGATGACGTAGTGAGATGGATACGGAAAAGAAGAAGAGAATGGAACCACCATGTCAGCCGAATGACTCCCGACAGAATGGCCAGAATAGTACGAAACAACATACCTCACGGAAGAAGACCCATAGGACGACCACCAAAACGCTGGCGAGACAGCTGGCAATCAAATTCACAAGAACTGCCGCCACAAAGAAACCGGAACTAAACAGGCGATACGCCTATCGAAAGAAGAAGAAGAAGAAGAAGAAGAAGAAATTAATTGTACCACCAACTTATTTAACTAATCACCATTTAGTGCAACACGTTTCTCCAAACGCTGAATCCATTTCTTCATTCCATCCATGAAAAAACTTTCTTGTCTGCTGTTGGTCCAATTGCGAAAAGCAATTCAAACGGGCGTATAGCGCGCGATGATCAGATGACCCAACGGGGCATCCAAATTCTATAATCCCCGACCCGAAAAATTACATTCCATTTGCGCGCGGCGGCCCTTTCTAGGACAGTCTATGAAATAACACGAAAGTACCTGTAAGCCGTTTTCCCTTACTTTAAAAGTAAGCATCTTTAAATAGTTTATTTTACGAGTATATTAATTATCAGAAATAACTACATAAATAGAGATTAATTTGTAATTTATTATACGAGTTTTGTTGACAAATTAGAGCAACTCAGAACATTTTGACATTATATATATATATATATATATATAGTGTCTTGATTTTAATATCTATTTGACTTTATATTACACCATATTTATATACATGCTTTAGAGGCACATTACTAGTCAACTTCGAATGCAACACGAATTATTACCTGTGCCTAAGAGAAACTCGTGAGTCTAATGTGATAAAAACTAACAAATAAGCCTTTATATTCTATTGCTTAATATAACGTATGTACTGCTATACTATACCATGATTATTAATACTGATAGTAATAAACTATTTCCATTCTTTCCGTTTTTTTATTCTGAAACATTGATATTATATTTATTAATTTTGCAAAATAAAAGTACTAATACCATTGCCTTTATTAGTTCACATAAAGTTTGTATTATTCCTGAATATAGAGTGACAAATATACAATATTAACATTCCAAACAGTTTAAGGTATAACCTAAATGCCATCTGTAAAAAACATTTTTGAAGTTTATAAATGTACTATAACCTATAAACCAAATAAAAATTATTTGCAAGATGTAAACAATAGATTTGTCAACGTTGTGTGACGCACATTGATGACGCAACTGCGTGCTTATCGCAAAAATACTATATGCATCAACCTGATACATTTTAAAAATTTGCAGATTTCACAATCGACACAAATTAGAGAAAAAGAATCTGTACATTCCCTCGGAAATATTACAAGAAAGAAGGAGTGCAAGAATATAATTTTGAACTACTGTTGAACTACACATCCTCCTGCATATCCATCTGACAAAAACGTTTTTAGTTACAGAAAGTGTTATCGTAGGATTGCGTCTCTATATGATTACTCTGGATTCGGTTACAAAGCTTTTAGCTTTGATTTACATCTGGCCGTACAATGAACCGACACATTGGTGATGTCAGTGAACTTTACCGTCTAAAACTGCAAAACATAAACTTAGAGAAAATGGATTTAGTAAATTTAGTGCTCGATATATTCTTTTTCAATGTAAATGAGCAAATATATGAATAAAGGAAATAACAATTATTTCGTTTCTACTATTGTTTCTTGGACGACTAAAATAACGTGTAAGATAAATAAATGTGTCTTTAAAACTACTTATCTAACAACATTATTCCAGTTTTATTTAAAAAAAGCTGGACTGTATAAGTTAATTTTCTGAAAAAATATTGTGCGTAAATACGAGAAATGTTTTAATATTGAGGCTCATCAGAACGCCATAATTTATAAATACAATACCATTTCGACGTTTTCGTTTCGTATTTTTCGAATTCAACACCATAAAGATTCTTATATCAGTGGCGGCTGGTACTAAAGGGCACAAGGGCACGTGCCCACCCAACCACCAAGATAAATACAAAAAGAAATTCGAAATAACGGTGGTATCAAACTTTCCTTCCACACCACAGAAACTAGCGCACAATCACTCAAAACTATGTTCCGGGACACGATTTCAGATGTACCTATTCCGCATATGGATCGGCCGGTTCCGCTTATCCTCGCCATATGCATTTATACGTCGTTTTAGGGGCAGATACTCGCTCGACTCCACTTAACGTCTTGCGTTTATTGTGATTGCATTGTTTTCGTCGCGTACTGCATGTGTTTATTATTAGTGATGGAAGTTAATAGTGTGCAAAATCTTTTAAAAAACCCGCTATCATTTGAGGAAAAACTTTGAATTAAGGAGAAAGGAAGGCCTATCGCTGAACTTCAAGTTTTACTTGTTGAAGTGTAATTTATACTTCAACAAGTAACTCGAGCATACAATAGAGCATTCAATAAAAATATGAGCGGATTTGTGGATGTTCACTAACAAATAAACTATTTTGTTTTATCTACTTAATTTTTAAGAAGAAAGAGATTAGTGCGTGCAATAAACAAGGGTTGAATGATTTAAAGCATATCGCAGATAGGACAAAGAAACACGGAAATTCCATTTCTCACATAAATGTATGCGTGAATTTTAGTGTTCAAGGCAAAGTGGACATACGTGAACAGTTAGGCAGTGCTTATTTGCGACATAAAATGCAACGTAGATGTCGAAAAAAATCGTCATATTTTGCGCCGGTTAATTATGTGTATAAAATTTTACGGAGTTTTTGAATTGGCGTTACGAGGCCATGATGAGACATTGACCTCGTAAAATCCAGGTATTTATGTAGGCTTAATAAACTTTGCAGCTGAATTAGACGCTGTGGTTACAATACATATGAAGCGTTCACAAGTGTTTAAAGGCGCCTCAAAAAACTATTCAGAACGGATTGCTAGATGCAATGTGGCAAATTTACAAGCAGGCAGTATTAAAAGAAATTAAATCTGCAAATAAATGCTTTGGTGGCCGATGAAACTTCAGACACCTCTAATAATCAACAAATGGTTGTTATAATTCAATACGTGTTTAATAGACAAATTTTTTAACGCTTCTGGCCTTTTTTAAGCCGGGTGGACATAATGCTGATGTATTAGCGAAAACATTGCTGAATGAATTGGAATCTATTTTAAATTCTCCTTCTGGGTCTGATAATAATAAACTAACCGCTCAAAGTTACGATGGGGCATCTGTGATGAGTGGTAAGACAAATGGTGGCCAAGCTATTATCAAAAGAACATTTCCACATGCACATTATATTCACTGTTACGCGCATCAATTTAATTTAATTATTGAACGAGCGGCATAGTGCAATAAAAATGTAGAAATTTTCTTTGCAAATTTTCAGTAATTTTCAATTTTTTTTCTCGATCGCCAAAACGAACGGTAACTCTTGATGAAATAATCAAACGCAGATTACCACGCGTTGCTCCTACACGCTGGATTTTCAAAAGTCGAACTGTATACACATTATTTGAACACCAGGATTCTTTCAAAGAATGTTTAGACAAAATTATTTATGAAGATGGGATGGATTCAGTTACTATTAGTGAAGCAAGTGGTTTATTGAAACATTTGAATTGTCCAGAATTTCTCTACTGGTTGAAAATATTTCATTCCATCATGCCACATGTTTAAATATTATTTAATCAGACTCAAATGCGCGGGATTGACAGTGCTCAACTGCAAAAGGCAATTGAACAATTCCAACAGAAAATTATTCACATTAGAAATTTAAGAAATTCTACTAACAATGACAATCAAGAACGCAATAATGAAGAACCTGCACGAAAAAGACAAAAACAACAGCTGGAGATAACAGAGCTGTTATTGCAAAGGAAGTATGTGACGCTATTTTAAGCCAAATTAGCGAGCGATTTGATTTTTAGGGATTACTTAAGTGCAGCAAAATTATTTGTTTCTCAAAATTTTAAAACTTAGTCATTCATTTCCACAAAAAAAATTTGATGAAACTGTGAAATCTTATCCTATATTGGACAGTCTAAAATTGAAAATTGAACCTTCAGTAATTTATGTGCGCGATGACATATGTGACGTAGGTGGTGTTTTGCCACTTTTAGTGCAGACAACAACCTAAAAAAGGTTTTGACGGAAACATAAAAAACTGTTGGATATTATTTGTACAACGCCCATGTCGACAGCAGAATATGAACGATGTTTTTTCACCCTCAAACGCATTAAAACTTTTCTGAGAAGCACAATGCCAGAAGATCGACTGAACCCATTGGCGGTCCTATCAATAGAAAAATAGTTCACCCAGATCATCCCGGATTTTGACAACAAAGTCATAGACATCTTGTCCAGCATGAAAAATAGGAGAATGGATTTTATGTACAAAAAATTGGTGAATTTTTTTCATAACTCACGAGCCGCCACTGTTTTATATTACAAGAAAAGAAATATGTCAAAGTTGAGGAAACTAGTAAAAAACTATAAACAATGACCGCGGAAGTCTACAAACTAGAAAAACAAGCTTAGTCGAGACCTCGCCAAAAAATATTATTTTCCTAAACACCAAATGGAAAAAAGTGAATTTGGTACTCATCAATTTTTCTTTGCGGAAGAGGACCATCACTCAAACCAAGGCTAAGCTTGATACAGAATCAATGGTAGGGAAGTGGTTTACTGAATTTCGTTGTGGTCACACAAGCACGAGTGGCGCCGAATGTTCTAGATGCCAAAATTAAGGTCAGTACACCTGAAATAATTGAAAAAATCGATAATATGGTGTTGGCCTAATGAAGAATGAAATTGCGCGAGATTCTTAAAACAATAGGCATATCATATGGCTTAGTGGTTTAGATTTTGAATGATCACTTGCGTGTGAGAAAGCTAACCGTAAGATGATGATCACAATTAGTCACAAAGGTGATCGCGTAACATCTTTTAAAGAGAGTTTGACGGTGTTCAATCGCAATCTGGACAAGTTTTTGCGCCGTTTTATAGCCACGAACCGAAACATGGATGTATCACAACACAGTGAAGACCACCAGTCAAAACAATGAGTTTTTCCGAGCGAATCGGCACCCGAAGGAACGGCTTGGCGTAAAGAGATTTGGAAAATCACCGTTGACCGCTTATTTTAAGAGCTTCGATAAATCTTATTATTTAGAAGGGATTGGAGAAACGTTTGAGGAAGTATATTGAGCTCAAAGAACACTATGTTGAGAAATCAAACGTTTTTTTTTTCGTAAAAGCTATCTTTCATTCAAAAAGTCACGGACACGATGATCCACCCTTGTATTAATCGTCCAAAATATTTAAATTATAACATTCAAACAGAAAAATATATGTATATACGAATAATCCCTAACTAATTTTTAAAAAGTTTGTATATCATTACAATATGAAATTATATTATTATGCATTCATCTAATTTCAGAATATAAAATTATGAAGAAAATATAATACTTATATTGTACATATATGGAAGTAATTACAATTTCTAATTTCAAAATACTACTAGAAAAACAATATTATATTATTCTGTTGACACCATCAACTAATATAAACCTTTATCAGAGCTGCTTATCTCTCTACCCTCATTGTTGTTGATACACGTAATTGATGTTTTAATATATCAGCTGATAATCGAACTGTCAGCAGCGTTTTTATCTGACAAGAAAAAAATAGGTATTATTGAGTTTATAACTATATAGTTTATTTCAAATTATAAGAATATAACTTTGAACGGCTGTAATGCTTTTATTTCACCACCTGCGGCAATAACTACCTGGCCGCTCAATACGATTATCTTTTACGCAAACTAACTGCTGAGGTCCCTAATGACAAAATTTAAGTAAATTGTAATTACTGCAATTTAGATGATATAAAATTTAACAATAATATAAGTACCAACAGTTATTAATTTGAATATATAGTTATTATAACAAGTGTTCATTTGAAAAGTCAATCTAGTAGCATGTGATTTACTGAGAACATTTTGAAGTATGTCGTAAATTAAAATTTACTACTTAACCTACGAAGTTGTATATTTTGACAGTTTCATACATACAAATAAATAACAAATAATAGGTATTTATTGAAAACTATAACAAATGTTGAAAATGTTGTCCTTCGAGATCAATGCACTTTAAAATCCTCCGTTCAAAATTTCTGATGATATTCTACATTACTGGATTGTTATTAATTTCCATGCATTTCTGTTCGATTCTCTGTAGCATATCATTCAAATTCAATATAGGTGTTCGAAATATGTTATTTTTTAGATAAGGAACTACAAAAAGAACAAAAAGAAGTCGCAAGGTGTTAAATCGCATGAACGTGCAGGCCAGGCAATTTCAGTATTTCGACTAATTATACGCTCATCAAAAAATTCTCTTAAATAATCAAAAGATTCTGCAGTACAGTGACAAGGTGCTCCGTCTTGTTGGAAATATGCATTTTGAAGTTCGTCATCATGCAACTGATTGACAAATGGTTGTAAAATTTCCATACGGTACCTTTGAGCATTTAACGTTCCCTGAAAAAATATTGGTCCAATGATTCGCCTTTGGCTTATCGCTGCCCAAACACCAATTTTCTCTGGATGTAGCGATTCTTCATTAATTACATGTGGATTTTCACTACTCCAAATTCTTGTATTTTGTGAATTTAGGTATCCCGTTTTATAAAACCATGCTTCATCAGTAAAGATGACTCTTTGCGAAAGTTCTCCATTATTGTTCATATTTACAAACCAATTACAAAACTGTAGTCTACGTGGGTAATCAATTTCTAACAATTCTTGTACTGCTGTGACACGGTATGGATAAAGTTGCTTATCTTTTTTTAATAACTTGTGAGTTGTACCAACAGAAAGGTTTATTTGTTGACTCAAATGTCGAACAGATGTTTGTGGTTCATTTTCCATTATTTCTTCAACACGATTGACAACTTGAGGTGTACGTTTCCTAACTGCTCCGCTGCCTGATTTTCTTAAGAGACTACCAGTTTCAGAAAAAAGTTTTAAAGTTCTATCCAAAGTATTCTTAAATTGTATATAATCTATTACAAAATGTGGAAACTCAACTTGAAATTCTACCATACAATCTTGAACTGAATAAACCCATAAACCATCAATTTTATTACCACTTCGAAAATAAGCCTGGACTAAAAAAATTTTATGTTCTAAAGTGAAAGCCATTTTAAAACTGAGAAACAATTTATTTAAGCCAGAGTCGACGCACGATTATTTTATGCACTAACTGATATTTGTGATTGACATTATCAAATGTCATTTAGATTTACGTTTATGGAACAACAAACACATACTAATATATTTGCGTCTTATTCTATCAAAATTTCAAAGTAACCTAGATTGACTTTTCAAATGAACACTTGCTATATAGTTAAATAGTCATTAAATTACAATTTAGATGAAATAAGTGCTTATATTTATTAAACAAAATTTAAGTAAATATAGTTAGGAGAGTTGGTACATATTACATCTAATATTGAGTCTATTTATCATTTATTGTTAATCTTTACTGCTGTATACATATTTGATTCTTCTCTCTTTACTTAACGAACATTTGGCGACCTTTTGCTGAAAGTGTTAGTGATTATGATGTGGATAGTGATAATACTGTTGGAGCACGGCAGAGAAAGCATATATCAGAAAATGCAAAACAGATCATTTTCAATGTCTATCATACCCTGATGGAAGAAAATAACGAACTACAAACCCAGAACATTCAACGAACGTCGCAATTAACCAAGGTGCCTTTTGGAATAATATATAAAATAATTAAGAATAACGCAGGGCCTCGAAAGCAAAGAAGTGACAAAGGAGCACCGAGAAAAATTGAAGAGTATGAAATTGATACTATTAGGCAGCAAGTATACTCCTTCTACAGAGGAAGTTTTGTATCTACACTTGACTGCTTACATAAAGGTATCAGTGATGAGCCTATATATATTCAGTGTTCTAAAGCAACCTTGTGGCGGACGCTAAAGAAAGCTGGTTTTAAGTTTGGCACTATAGACAAACGTCGCACAATTATGGAAAGCCCGAGGTTACAGAAACTTCGATATGAATACTTAACGGCAATTAGAAGGTATAGACAGGAAGGACGATTCATATGTTATTTAGAGACGAGACGTGGTATGACACCCATGACACAATTTGCAAAAGTTGGGTGGATAGTTCAAGTATGTGTCAGTTGGACGCGCCGGTTTCGAGAAGGAAGAGAATAATCATTATTCATGCTGGGTCAGAAAAAGGATGGATCGGACAGCCGCTATTATCTGCTAAAAATGTTAAATCCTCAAGATTAGATTACCATGAAGATATGACCTTACCTTTATTTGAAGAATGGTTTTGTGACACTTTGCTGCCAAATTTACCAAAAGATAGGGTGATAGTGATGGACAACGCTCCGTATCATTCTCGACAGCAAACCAAAGTTCCTACAAAATGCAATAATAAGAAAGATATTAAAACATTTTTAGAAGCAAATGATTTATATTTTGAGGATCATTATACAAATAACCAATTAATAGAGGTGATGAAGACAAAGGAATATTTAAAGGATTATTATGTGGATAACAGAGCCAAAGAAGCAGGACATACAATTTTGCGCTTCTTACCACCATACCATTGCATTTTCAATCCCATTGAATTGATATGGGCCCAACTGAAAAATACCATAAGACGAACAAATCAAACACCGAAATTTAGTGAAAGCAGTATAACACACATAACAAATGCTATGGAACATATAACTGCTGTAAATTGAAAAAATGCTGTTAAACACGCAATAGCAAAAGAAGACGAATATATGCGCATATACAAAATAGAGCACATTTGATTATAAATTTGCAACACGATTCAAACACAGCCACCGATTTGCAACAATCACAGATGATTTATGAAATGGGGTGACACATAAAAATTTTATTGTGTATTACAAATAAATTAGCTTTATATATCTATATGTATCCACTACACATGTTGCCACACGATTTGTAATTTTTTCTTTGTATATAAACGCAATGTACAGATATTTTTTATTATATACTTGAAATTAACAGCGTTTTATTATTATTATATTATAGGGCCCTAATCTATAGTCAATACGGCCCCTAGATTCATACGTTGCAAATATGTAAACCGTGCCCATTCAATAAGGAGACTAGGTATAATAATTATCATCACAGAAGATGATGCAATAAAAGCATTAGAGCCGTTCAAAGTTATATTCTTATAATTTGATATAAACTATACACACATATATATATATATATATATATATATATATATATATATATATATAAGGTAAACTTAATAAGTCGGCGATTAAAGGTCTGGTTCATTACTTCAAAGTAGGTATATATATTTAAAACAACCCTACATGTTTCGGCAATGATGCCTTTGTCAAGGGAATAAAAAATATAAATTTATATTTTTTATTCCCTTGACAAAGGCATCATTGCCGAAACATGTAGGGTTGTTTTAAATATATATACTTTGAAGTAATGAACCAGACCTTTAATCGCCGACTTATTAAGTTTACCTTATCATACCAAGGTCACGAAAATATTATATATATATATATATATATATATATATATATAACAATTGATAAATTATTGGAGTTTTTCGGCTTTTATATGAAATATTTACAAATATCAAATTAGAATGTATGTAATTGCATTGTATTGACATCTGCTCTCAAAATACTGACATCTGCTTTCAATAACTCACATCTACTTTCAAAATAGGCATCTGCTTTCTAATCTGACGTTTGCTTTCATAACTGACACCTGCTTTCAAATCAGACATCTGCTTTCATTAACTGACATTTGCTTTCACTAACTGACATCTGCTATCAAAACTGACATGAGCTTTCAAAACTGACTTCTGCTTTCAACTTGACATCTACATTCAATAACTGACATCTGATTCATTAACACTGTTACTTTATAATGCATTTCTAAATAGCTTGAACCTGGGTCTATTGTGGCTTAGTGGTAAAAGCGACAGCCCGGCAAGCTGTAGACTTGGGTTCGAGTCCCAACGTAGACCATATTTTTCAAATAAAAAAATTTCGTATGATTTGCTTTGTAATTTGTAGACAGCAATGTTTACATCCCGACTTACTCTGCAATTACATACATTTTAATTTGATATTTGTAAATATTTTATATAAAAGCCGAAAAACTCCAATAATTTATCAATAACACGTGATAACACGTGCTCGTCGAGTAGACGCGTTTTCAGAATGAATAACCGATACAAGTTCACGCTTCAAGAAAGAGTTTTTCTTGTTATGTCGTATCTTCGTACGAACGCGGATTACGAAACTATGTTTACCGAATTTCAACAACAATTTCCGTACTGGAACGACCAGAACTCTCACGTCTTCATTGAAGAAGAATTAAACCTGCCTGGGGTGTGTGTGTGGGCAGGTATCCATGCGGGAGGTCTCGTGGGTCCGTACTTTTTTGAGGGTAACGTGACGGGCCAAAGTTATCTGGAAATGCTCGAAGATTTACGTAGGCAAATGGAAAACGATCCAACACTCGCGAACATCCGTCATTTCATGCAGGATGGAGCTTCGCCGCACTATGCGTTATGTGTGCGGGAGTACCTTAATGTTCATTTTGGAGAATGGATAGGCAGACGAGGAATCGTTGAGTGGCCCGCACTGTCATGTGACCTGACACCCTGTGATTTCTTCCTTTGGGGCCTTCTCAAGGACCGCGTTTTTGCAAGAGGACTACGTACCCTTCCCGACCTCCGAACTGCAATTGAAGAAGAATTTGAAAATCTTCGCGGACAGCTTGACGTGCTTCGCCGGACCTGCCTCACCGTTGAGAAACGTTGCAGTAAATGCATTGATCAAGATGGCCATCAATTTGAACACTTACAGTAACCCTTTATCGAATCCCTTTTGTAATTTCTTTGATTAAATTCATTTTGACGCTGCATTTTTTTCTTTTAATGCAAATTTGTTGCCTGACTTATGCCGACCCCTGTATCATAATCACATCATATGTATACCCTTCAGATCAACTTATTACGCTTAACACCTTACATGACCCCACAAGAGTGAAGCATATATCATGATGGTAGAACATATTTACCAATAATTTTATGTAACATTGGTTTCTGTTGGAAAAATTATCCTCGCAGAACACTAATGGAGCAATCTCATATTATTCTTGGCCAAGTAGATTTTTTGATGGGTTACATTAAAAATAAAAATGTGAATTATTTGTGGGAGCCTGGTTTTTGTAGATGAAACCTGGATTTTCCAAAATGGCACTATCGTGGCAAGATCAGAATATTCAAACTATCAAAAAACTAAAGTTGATGGGCGAAGATTAGTGAATTAAAATCGTATATCAGTTGCTTTCTAGATATATTATTGTTCATGCTGGTAATCGAAAAGGATTTATACCTGGAGCATTGCTTATATTTCCATCAAAAGGAAATAATCTAGACTATCATGGAAAAATGAACTCAAGTAACTTTCTACTGTGGTTTGGAGAACAGCTACTTAAAAATCTAGAGCAGCCATCTCTGATAATCATGGACCATGCACCTTGTGCTACTGAAAAAGACTATCCCAACTTCTATGTGGAAAAATATTAATATCAACCAAGGTTGGCTAAATAAAAATAAAATACAATATGATGAAAACTCTTTGAAACCACAACTCCTACAACTTCTTAAGCAGTTAGTTTTTCTTTACTTCTATAATTAGCACTACTTAATTATTTAATTTAAGGCATAGACCAAGAGTAGTGCGTGGCAGATAAGTTGGCTGAAAAGTATTAACACAAGGTACTTAGATTACCTCCATATACATTCAATGCAATTGAAAATGTATGAGGAATTGCGGAAAGATATTACGATAATATAGAGATATATGAGGGAGGGGTAGAGAATGTTTTGAGACTATGGCAGGATGCACTGGAACACCAGAAATGTGGAAGAATTGTGTCAACCATTCTGAAAACATTATAGAAGACTGGTGGAAAAGGGAGGTTGTGATCGATAAAAATTAAATGGCAGAATTTATTATTTATTTTGATACAAGTGATTAATTTTAAGTAAAGACATCAAGAATAACTTTTCGATCCAGTCTCTAATAATGCTGTGTATAATTTGCTTTCTTTAAGATCAATAGATCTTGAAGCAAGTGGTTTCATTATGGTATTTGTGTAGTATGTATATATAATGAGTTCTGTATGTTTGCAATAGAATTAGTGCATTGATATTACTAAATATTTTCTTTTTGTTGTAAATAGATGTAGTTCAATATTCCAATAAATAGTTCCTTTATAAACTTTTTTACTTCATTTATTGGGTTCTGGTCATACATCATTTGTTACTGACTCCTATAATATTTGTGCTGTTTCTTATCCACTTTAATTATATGCAGTAAACCATTCAAGCAAAGTAATGTGATCTCTCGATGTAGATCTCGGTTTCCAGGTTGGAACCGCGTCGAGTTAGGCGTAATTTCCAACGTTTCGTCCACTGTTGCAAGGGACATCTTCAGGGCTGCACGTAGATGTTCGTCGTTTCGCAGTAGCTTGCAGAATGCTAGGACAGTCATGAGTCCTTGAATTTTGTTTCGTGGTCGAAGATTGCCTCCATTTCCACTCCGTTGTTTCGTATCTCCCAGGGTTGTGATGTGTTTGAGTCTGATTAATATCGTGCGTTGTTGTGTTTTTTGTGCGGTCATGTGTTTTGTATGTGCAGTCTGTGCGTCAGTCGCGTTTTTGCGTTTAAGTCATGTGTGTTTGTTTGTTGGTCATCATCACCTTTTTTGCGTTTCAGTTGTGTGTGTGTTTAATGTGTTTTATTGTAAAGTGTTATTATTGTCTGTGTTTGTTTTACGAAGTATTGTATTTGTTCGTTTGTTGCGTTTGTCGAGTGTAATGTTATTAGCATATTGCCTAAGGCAAGTGCTAATTCGTCAACTGTGTTAAGTGTTGTTTTGTTTTGTCTTTGAGTCCAGGGATTATTTGTTGGGGGTGGTGCTGGTATGTATTTAGGTTTGGGTGCGGTTTTGTTTGCTGGGTTGTTAGGATTGTTAGGACAGTTGATGAATGTGGATAGGTGAGGACCACCGCAGTTTGCACACTTTGGTGGGGTTGTTTTAGTCTTTGTACATAAGTGTGTCGAGTGTTCGTCGCCGCATTTCATGCATTTGTAGTTGATGTAACAGTTTTTTTGATGATGTCCGAATGTCTGGCATTTGTGGCATTGTATAATGTCTGTCCGTTTACTTAAGGGTTCTATTTTGATTGCAAGTCCGCAGCAGTCGCGTAAGTTGTAAATTGACTTGTACTGTCTCGTCAGTTCGATTAATGCCAGTGGTGCAGGTATGCCGTGTTTACCGTTCATTCTTTTAATTTTTAATGTCGGGTAACCTTGGTCAGTCAGATCGTCGGTGATGTCAGTGTCTGTGATAAAGGTAGGAATGCCACGCATAACTACCTTTAATGTCCTCTCGCTTCTTAGTTGGAATGTATAGTATTGTATTTGTTCGTTGTCGAGTGTGTGTTTAAGTGTACGGTAGTCATTGTCAGTTGTCGGTTCGATGTGTATGCCTTGTCTCACTAGTTTGTTTTCTACAGTGTTAATATTGTTTGTTTTCAGTATGTGTTGTATGTGTGCCCCATTTGTCTTTTTCCGTGATAATTATTGGTGCGATTTTGTGTGTTTTACGTGTTTCTGTTTTTGTGTTATGTGTGATGTTGGTTTTGTCACTTACCCTGGGTGTGCTGTTTGATGTTGACGGATGTGGAGTGAACTCGGAGGTTTCTTCTTCCTTTTTTTCCCCGGTTTTGGTATTGAGGGCGTCGTAAGAATTTTTTATTTCTATCGGTGTACTTGCGTGTTCTGTTTTTTGTTTCTTCGCTGTTTTCTTCGGGCTTGGAAAAGGCATACCCTTTGAAAATACTTTACTCAAAAGCGAGTTGTATCGTTTAGTAACTGTGCAGTTTCAAATTTCATTTTTAAATTAATTAAACGTTAATTAAAGTATTTTAATTAACGTATCGATTCCTCAATTACACTTTAATCGTATTATTAATATGTTATTATTATATATTTATTTTCCAGTAATGCTTACAGTTCAAGTAATTTTGGCTAATATGGGAAAGTTTTATTATAAACTTGTTTATTGATAGTTTGTATCCATGAATTGACGTTGCTTCATTACTTAATGAAAGAATTTGTATTAAAAAATTAATAGACAATTACCATAAGCACCTTTTAATGTGACGAGTAATTATCGGTAATTCGAAGATTAAATTAAATTATGACAAAGGAAACAATTTCCAAGTTATAAATACGCCAGAATAGTTCTGTCAGTCCTAAGCCTGAATAAAGTGTTAAGGAAGGTTATTGATTGTAGCAAAACCGAGTTATAAAAATACTGTAACTTTTGTACGATACTGTAAACCGGCAATCACATAACTCCACCCACTCTAATACAATATGCGCAGACTGGCCCATCGCTATCACGAGGTTTTGGTCGTACTGTACCTATTTTAACTTGTGATTTGTGTTATATACACATGTGAATAAAGTCTTATATTTGCTTCATTTCTAAATACCGTTGAGGTGGATTACTTTGGTCCACTTTCAAACTTTAAAGCACCATATATTTGTTAATCTTAAAGATAGGCATTTAGTTTTTTTTTTTAATAGTATGGTCTTGATTCCCAAATTCACGTAATGTACATACTTTCAAGAAAAGTACGACCTTGACATACTTATTATTTCTTTTAAAGGTGGCCAAAGTTTCATCCCAAGGTTTGCAGCTTTGGCCACCCTTTTAAAAATGGAGCAAACATAAAGAAAACATATTATAATACCTTCATTGGCTAATGGAATAATCTAGCGTGTTTTGTTTAATTGTGCAGGAACCATAGATGTTGCATACTGCGGAATTTATTATTAAATTTTATAAAAAGGGTAATAATCGTCTAGGTACTTGTAAATAACATAGTCGCCTGTAACATAGTCGTCACCACTTTGTATAGTCTCGTCGTTTGCATTAAAGTCTTCTTCCCCGATGGTTGAAGTCTCTTCAGTTTCTTCAATTCCTACAGTTTTTTTCAATTCCTACAGATTCTTACAGTTTCTGAATTTTTTCAGTCTCTTCGTATTCATAATTTTCTTGAGCCCGGTAATTTTCTTCGATCTCTTCGTCTTCTGGCTGCTGTAATTTCGATTTGCACTTCTGCCCGGTACAACGTCTAATCTTTTCTTTTTTCGCGGGGCCGTATTATCGGCTCGATCGCTGTATCTTTTCTTCTCCAAAATATCTAATACTGTTTCGTCTATTGCTTTGGAATTACTAGCAGATAATTCTTTGTCAGGACATTTGTCAGGAAGTCTTTCTAAAACCGCTTTTTAAAATTTCTGCGTTATTTACGGTTTCCACTAATTGCTTTAGAAGACGAGGAAATTTACTTTTTGCGATAGTGGTACACCAGTACCTCGAATTCGCAACTTAAATTCACTTAAAATCTTTCTCCACGCCTTTTTCAGTACACACAAAATATGCCACGTCCAGGAGCTGGGTTAAATGCGTCGTATTTGGTGGAAGACGTATAAATTTAATGTCATTGTTATCACATATGTTCAAAATGTCAATATTTATATGAGAGGATAGACTGTCACAAATAACAAATTTTGTTCCTTCTAGCTTTTTCAATTCATGTAAAAGCTGTCTTCTGAACCAATCTTCGAATGTTGTCAAGTCAAACCAACCGGATGACGTTCTATTGTATTTAGTGCCAACAGGGCCACCCTCACACCAAATATCATATAAATAATTGGATTTGTACACGACATAGGGAGGAATCATCTTTCCGTTTGCGTTTCCACAGAACATTATAGATGTGGATTGTTTTGAAGAATTTATTATCCTTTCCGGATATTTGCATCCCCTCTTACACACATTCTTTTCGCCGGGATCGTCGGTTAGATTCGTTTCATCCAAGTTGAAAATATTAGAAGAAGGCACATCTTTAATTTCCTTAGTCAATTCGTCGAAATATTTATTGATGACATTTGAATTCACTGCAACTCTTTTGATTTTAGTATTTGAAGCAAATCGTTGGAAGATTGTGGGATTTACTTCTAGGAAATGTTTCATCCGAGATTTTCCTGGCATATTGTTAGAAAAACATGAAACCTGAACTCCCTTCTTATCCAGGTAATTTTTAATCAATTGTCTCAAATCTTGGGTGTCGACTGGAAACCCATAAGAAGAAAGTATCAGGACGTAATCAACAATTCTTTCTTGTTCTGCTACTGTTAAAACTGTTGGGTGACTTGGTTTATTAGTAAACTTATTGGCAAGTTTATTTTGCAAGGTCCCCCCTGGGTATTTTAAAGAATTTTGAGGCTTCTCGCTGGCTCATTTTTTTGTCTTATGTTTTCCAAAGCCTGACGTAAATTATTTTCCGTGTAATTTTGGTAATTACGAGAGCCCAGTTTCTTTCTATAGATATACGGCATTGTAATCTATTGGTACAGTAATTGAAAATGGCTGATAAGAAAAGAATTTTGTTCTACTTACCACTTTTTCGCTATTTATTCACATGTGCTACAGCCAAAGTAACTCGCAAGGGTTCCCCGAATCTGGTGATTACTTTAGCCGCCCTCTAGTGACCGATTACATAAAAAATTTGAAAACTTAACTATACAGAAATCTTCTTCAAAGATGTAAAAATTCGACTATTACGGTTGGTTTCAAGAGATGTCACTATTTTCGCTTCTACATAGAAACTTATTTCAATAATTTTTTTTGGCATTTTTAATCAATTCCTTTCAGACGATTTCAAGAACAGCAAATTAAAAAAAATATATACATCTGGCTATATAAATTATTTGGTAATTGTGTCTACTTTCAAAAGGATACAAAAAGTCGTAATATTTTTAACCATTTTCTGCTACTGTTATTACTAAAGAAAAATCTGCTTTTGGTCAAAGTTACCCGGCCTGGCCAAAGTAATCCGCTTCTACGGTACTAATAACGGTCTTGTTTAAAAGTGGTATTACTTGTTTCACTAAAGATATAAAATACCTGATATTAAAGTTATATAAATATGTATAGCAAGCGCCAATTAAGTTGGCGGGAAGAGGAGATGCGCAGAAGGCGTTTTTAAAAACGTCCACCCCCACTCAAGTCATTGTCAGAATACATTTTGTTATTGACGTTTGACTGAATATAATTTTTTTGCTAGGGGATCATAAAGTGATACACGCTCAGAGGTTAGAATTATCTGACAATGGATGTAAAACCAAATACATACAAATCTCCCCACTACTAATCCTGCGGGAACTTACCCATCCTCGCGCCAACTTAATTGGCGTTTGCTATACTATCGAATGCAAAAAAAAAGTGGTTACATGTAAAGTCAATTTTTAAACATTTTAGTATTGTGACGTTGCTAAAGTACTTAAGATCGTAGTAACGTGTAAATATCATTTTTGACACTTACCCCTATCTGTATATCAACGTATATGTTATTTGACACTTATAGGTTATTTGAATATTTAAGTTTGATGCCTACATTTAATATATATCTACATTCATGCAGCCTAATTTAAACCGATTGAAATATGACTGTACCACTTTTTTTGCATTCGATAGTACATATTAAAACATGTAAGTAATTAAGTATGTACAGTTATACTTATATGAAAACAATAAAACTTGTTGAAATTAAAAAATTTACTCGTGTTACAAAATTGTCTATTAACGAATTTCTATCCTTACATACCTGTGGATAAGTAATAAAAATAGCTTATGAATGAACTATTTATTATAATCACCGTTTGGAGTCATTGTTCTTTTAAAATCACAGTTTGCTTTTAACTGTGAATGTAAAATCACCGTTAAGATCACTCTATTGTAAATAGGTCTCGTGATTACTCTATAGGCTGAGTGAATACTCCTGGAACAAAAGCGCAGTAGCAGATATGCCGTAAATGTAAGGGTGCAACAGTTTTCAATAGGTACTGAATTATTTTATCCAATCTTATGTTGCCATAAGTGAATGTGTTGCACGAGAATGATTTTGTGTTACAACAGGACAATAGACCACGCAAGTGCTGTCGTCATTTTTGCGGAAGGTCAGGGATCGCGTTCCAAACAACCGGCATTTAAATTTTTTTCATGTATTGTATTTGGAACTCGTTGCAAATTTGAAGTGAAAAGTTGTTATTTATAAGTTAATTTTAATTGTTATTGCATGTAAGTATGAACGACGTTGTTTAAAACTGATATTAATAATATTAATTGTTTTATAGCACGGTTATACTTGAGTAACTAAAGTACAAAAGTGAGGTTAGATAGATATACATAATGGTGATGTGTTTTGCTCTTACTTGCAAGCATTAAGTGAAAAAAAGGGATGCACTATTTTTACTTTTCCTACAGAAAAGGCAGAATTATCGAGGTGGAAAAAGCTTTTTTGCAGTCATTGCTAATATTTTTTTCAAATAAAAAACACCATTGCCAAATATTTTGTTTTTAATAACTATAATACTGTGATGACTCATCCTACGACTAATAGGCGCGTCATACTTGTCTGGTGTTCTCTTCAGCCTTCTACATCATTCGAGAATATATGAACGAGATATATAAGCCGCGTCGAAGAAGGGATAGGCAGACATTCAATACCCAAGTCTCGCGAAGTATACATAAATATAGTTACATAAATATAGAATACATAAATGTACTTATTGTTGTTAATAGTTAGTTATACGTTTTAATATTAATATAGTGTGTGTGTCTAAAGTTATTGTTAGTTTTATTTAAGAACCCGTAAAGACAAACGTTACAGTGGTATTCAGGTGTGGACTAATTAATAAATAATAAACTAAGTAGACAATTAAGTGTTAATTAAGTATTCGTTTAAATAAATATACAGTGCGGAAAGACGTTATTTTAAATATCGTGATGGCTAATAGAATGAAACTCACGGAATTGAAAGTGTCCGAGTTAAAACGAGAATTAGAAGAGAGGGATGAGGATACAACTGGCAAAAAGTCGATCCTCCAGCAACGGCTTCGCAATGTGTTGATCCAAGAAGGCGAGGATCCAGAGAATTATGTCTTTCAAGTTCCAGGCGGAGATGCTGACGTGAATTTGCTGTTAATTCAAATGAAGCAAATGGAACAGAATAATCTGGATAGTGCGAAAAATATGTAACAACGATTAATAGAGAATGCGCAAATTCAAATGCAACAAATGGAGCAGAAGAACCTGGAAACTTCTGGAAACTTAGCGAAAACTCTAGAACAAATGGAACAGAAGAATCTGGATAGTGCTAAAAATATGGAACAAAGACTAATAGATAATTCGCAAACCTTGGAACAGCGTCTAATAGAGTCACAAACTCAAATGCAACAAATGGAGCAGAAGAACCTGGAAACTTCTGGAAACTTAGCGAAAACTCTAGAACAAATGGAACAGAAGAATCTGGACAGTGTGAAAAGTTTGGAACAACGATTGATAGACAATTCGCAAACTTTGGAACAGCGTCTAATAGATTCGCAAGCACAGATGGAAGAAAGAAACCTAGAAACCGCTAGAATTCTCGAGAAAAATCTGGAAAAGAAATTACTAGAAAATTCTAGAAACTTCGAAAAAGTTCTAGAACAGCGACTAGCGGAAAAATCAGAAGCGTTAAAAGAAGAGGTTTTCACAGCTGTAGAAGAGAAAATTGGAGAACATTCTAGACTTTTAGAGGCAATAATGATTGAGATGAAATTACCCGCTGCCATGAGTCATTCTGATCCCAGGCAGGTCAACGAAGAAGTCATACGGCGGCCCATCGAAATAAAAGAAGAACTTGTGGCTATTTCAAGGACCAGAATCAAGCCACCAACCTTTGATGGAAAGACGTCATGGGCAACTTACCTGACGCAATTCGAAGCGGCCGCAGAAGCAAACGCATGGTCTTCTGCCGAGAAGGCGACTGCTTTAGTCATAGCATTGAGGGGTGATGCTAGTGATATTTTGCAGACATTGCCTCCTGAGGAACGTAAAGATTATTCTCAACTCATTAAACGCTTGGAGATGAGATATGGCCATGCGCATTTGGAGCAAGTATACCATACCCAACTGAAGAATCGATCACAGAAGAAAGGCGAGAATCTTCAGGAATTTGAGGCAGATATTGCTCGTCTAGTTCAACTTGCATATCCGATGGCGCCAGATAATTTCATGGAATACCTAGCGGTCCAGACGTTCATAGATGGTCTCCGGGATATTGATACGCAGCAAGCATTAAGGTTGGCAAGACCGAAAACCTCGATCGATGCTTTGGCGTACGCACTTGAATTTGAGACTGCAAGACAAGCCTCTTTGAACAATGCTCGTGGCTGTTCTGTCGACGAACAGGAAAATGAGGAGTTCATGGAGCAGGTGGTTAGTCAAGTCCTAAATCAGATCAAATCAAATAAAAGTGCGCGGCCATGCGGGAATTGTAGAAGAAACGGTCATATCCAGAATAAATGTGATAAAAGGACCAAGAAAGAATCTGCTGAGAATCCGAAAGTCCCAAGGACTGCCCAAATCGCATCCTTGCAAAATCAAACCAATGGCCTGTATGTGGATGCTATTATGGAAAGAAGAACCTATGCTTGCTTGCTAGATACTGGATCGACGAAAACCATTGTACGACCCGATTTAATATCCAGGAATAAAGAATTACTTTCTAGCAAATGGAGACTAAGGACAGCTACTGGAGAAGCAGCTTCTGTGGAAGGTGAAGTAGATGTCAATTTTGTCATAGGACCAACATCAATCCGACATCGTGTTCTCGTAGCCGACATAGAAGAACAGATAATCTTGGGATTAGACATCATGAACACCTACGGCTTCCAGTTAAACATGAAAGAAGGCACTTTAAAAATAAATAATGAGGAATTGTTTCTTCATGGGAAAAATTGTGGGAGTGTACAAGTAATTACTGCAGAGAATGTTGTCCTGGATGCAAGAAGTGAGACATTTTTGACGGCGTGTATGGAAGGTGATTATTTGGACGGAAATGTTACAATGTTGGAACCAAAGGCTGATGATGACGAGGTGGGCCGAGGAATAGTAGTTGCCAAAATGCTGGTTAAGACTCAGAAGACTGTACCGATAAGGGTAATGAATGTGAACCATTACCCTGTTTCATTAAAGAAGGGTACTATTCTGGGGTGGTGTTCGCCAGTGTCGGCCGTCGTTCATCGCATAGAAGCGAAGAAGAATGGATTCGTGCAGGTTCCTGAGAAATTGTCCAAGATAATCGACTCCGCCTGTCAAGGATTGAACAAGAAGGAACAAAGCCAAGTTAAGGATTTAATCAAACATTATGAAGACGTCTTTGAAACTGAAACTGGTACGAAAGGAAGAACCAATATTGTAATGCACAAAATAAATACCAGCGATGCAAGTCCAATTCGACAAGGACCAAGGAGGTTACCTCTGGCAAAACGTGAGGAAGCCAAGCAAATTATACAAGATATGGAAGGCCAAGGAGTAATTGAACCATCGAACAGTCCATGGGCTTCACCAGTGGTCCTTGTCAGGAAGAAGGATGGATCTACCAGATTCTGTGTGGACTATCGTCGTTTGAATAGTGTGACCAAAAAGGACAGCTATCCTCTCCCAAGAATAGACGATACGCTAGACACCTTGGCAGGAGCAAAATGGTTCTCCACTCTAGACTTAAAGAGCGGTTATTGGCAAGTGGGAATGGATCCCAATGACAAAGAGAAGACTGCCTTCAGTTTAGGTACAGGACTCTGGCAATTTACAGTCATGCCATTTGGACTGTGTAACGCCCCAGCTACCTTTGAGCGACTCATGGACACTGTACTGAGGGGATTGTCTTGGGATACCTGCCTGGTATATCTCGATGATGTGATTGTGGTAGGGAAGACCTTTGAAGATCACATGAAAAATTTGGAAGTAGTATTCCAGAGGTTGCGAGATGCCAACCTGAGATTAAGTCCAAAGAAGTGTCACCTTTTCCGCAAGGAGGTAAATTACCTTGGACATGTGGTTTCCGGAAAAGGAATTGCTGTGGATCCAGAAAAAGTAAAAGCTGTGGAAAAATGGCCGGTACCCAAAGACAAACATCAGCTAAGAAGCTTTTTGGGATTATGCACATATTATCGACGCTACGTTCCTGGATTCTCCAACATTGCAAAACCACTTACTCGCCTAACAGAAAATCGAGCATTCATTTGGAACAACGAATGCCAAGCGGCCTTTGAGTTGTTAAAAGGTACGTTGATCAGTGCACCCGTTCTGAACTATCCGCTGCCATCTGGGAGGTTTGTTTTGGATACGGATGCCAGTAACGTCGGGATTGGTGGCGTGCTCTCTCAAATCCAAGATGGACAAGAAAAGGTCATTGGATACTTTAGCAAGACCCTATCCAAACCGGAGAGGAACTACTGCGTAACCAGGAGAGAACTATTGGCAGTAGTTAAGACCATTGAGCACTTTTACAAGTACCTGTATGGGCAGAAGTTCCTGATCCGCACTGATCATGCCGCCTTAAAGTGGCTCTTGCAATTTAAGAATCCAGAGGGTCAAGTAGCTAGATGGATTGAGAGGCTACAGGAGTATGACTTTGTCATTGAACACAGAGCAGGCCTCAAACATCAAAATGCAGATGCCCTTTCCAGAAGGCCCTGTCAAGAAGACTGTCGATATTGCAACAGAATCGAAGACAAATCGGCCAACGCTCTTCGAACCACCGTTGTTGATGACCAATGGCAACCTGACAATTTGCGCGCAGATCAAGAAGCTGATCCGGATTTTGCAGTCCTCAGGGCTTGGAAAAGAAATGGGCAAAGACCGACCTGGCAAGAAATTGCTCCCCATTCACGAGAATTGAAGTCATACTGGGCACAATGGGATTCTTTAACCATAGAAGACGATCTCCTGAGACGTGAGGTCGAAAATCACGATGGAAGCGAGCGGAAGATGCAAATGGTGGTTCCCAAGAACAGAATACCAGAGGTTTTGCGAGAACTCCATAATGGTGCTTCTGGGGGACATTTTGGAGTCCATAAAACACTGGAGAAGGTGCGCCAGAGATTTTACTGGGTGAATTGTTCACGAGATGTGAAGGAATGGTGCCGAAAGTGTGCTAATTGCGCCGGAAGCAATGGTCCCCAGAGGCGTCGACGTGCACCCATGCGCCAATACAATGTAGGAAGCCCATTTGAAAGGATCGCCATAGATGCCGCCGGCCCTTTTCCAGAAAGCGACAAAGGAAATAAATACATAATAGTGGTCATGGATTACTTTACCAAATGGGTTGAAGCATATGCTCTACCAAATCAGGAAGCTGGAACTGTAGCAGACGTGATTGTGAAGGAGTTCGTCAGCCGTTTTGGTGTACCCTTGGAACTTCATTCCGATCAAGGACGAAATTTTGAGTCCAATCTATTCGAAAAGATGTGTGGACTTTTGGGCATACGGAAGACGAGAACAACTCCCTTGCATCCACAATCAGATGGGATGGTAGAGCGAATGAACAAGACCATGATCAGACACTTATCCAAAGTGGTCTCCGAACACCAGAGAGATTGGGACGAACATTTACCATTATTTCTAATGGCGTATCGGGCCTCCGTTCAAGAGACAACAGGCCAATCACCAGCAAACGTGCTATTCGGGAGGGAACTCCGATTGCCCTGTGATTTAAAGTTTGGGAGCAAGCCTGGTGAAGATCTTGCCGGAGAAGATTATGTCAGCACGCTCAGACGACGACTAGATAATATCCATGAACAAGTCAGACATAATATCCAAGATGCTAGTGACAGAATGAAAGAGAGCTATGACATCAACGCCGAGAAGAGTGGTTACCATGAAGGCGATCGGGTTTGGTTGTATAATCCACAACGTCGACGGGGCCTATCTCCAAAACTTCAAAAGAATTGGGAGGGGCCATACGAGGTGTTGAAGCGGATCAACGATGTAATATACCGCATCAGGCGAACACCTCACAGTAAGCCAAGAGTCGTACATTTTAATCGATTAGCCCCATACTCTGGAGACAATAATGACGAAACCGCTGACTTACGCCGATTGGATAGCCAATACCATGAACTAACCTTCGAAGACTTTATGCAAGAATATTCTGGTTCGAGAAAAGCTCGATTTGGAGTAACCATCGAGAAACAGCAAGATTTGTTTTCAGTGCCGCCAGACTACGCGCTTGCTCATTGCGTAGCCCGAGATCTGCGAATGGCCAAAGGGATTGCCAGGGAATTTAAAGAGAGATTTGGCAGAATCGAAAAACTAAGGCAGCAGGGACCAGCAATTGGGAAGAGTCTCCAAATAATAAATGAAGGACAGCCCATATTTTATTTGGTCACGAAAGAACTGTCGAGCCTAAAGCCAACCTATCGTGCCTTATGGGAGACCCTGACCCACTTACGCGAACAAATGTTACAGCAAGACATTCTGAAATTAGCAGTTCCAAAATTGGGTTGTGGATTGGACCGCCTGGACTGGAGAATTGTAAGGAGCATGTTGGAAGTAATCTTCCGACATACTGGTATGGAAATTCTGGTATGCAGTTACCGCCTTGAATATTCCTGTCCATCCAGGCAAGATAAAACCGTGGACTGTTATTTCGATATGACGTCACAATGTAACAAAGGCCCTACCTGTCGATTTCGCCATCGGTTGAGGGAATCAAAACTTGACATGTTTCGGGACGAAACTTCATTCTTAAGAAGGGGGCAATGTGATGACTCATCCTACGACTAATAGGCGCGTCATACTTGTCTGGTGTTCTCTTCAGCCTTCTACATCATTCGAGAATATATGAACGAGATATATAAGCCGCGTCGAAGAAGGGATAGGCAGACATTCAATACCCAAGTCTCGCGAAGTATACATAAATATAGTTACATAAATATAGAATACATAAATGTACTTATTGTTGTTAATAGTTAGTTATACGTTTTAATATTAATATAGTGTGTGTGTCTAAAGTTATTGTTAGTTTTATTTAAGAACCCGTAAAGACAAACGTTACAATATGTATATTGATATTTTGCTTACATACTTACCAAGTAACAAATGATATTAATATAGGAAGATTAATTAAAAATCGTTTTACCAAGAGTGACTATACGTTTCAAATGGCGCTTTAAATTTGTTTGGAACGTAGACCCTGACCTACCGTACAGAAAATGGCGATTTGACGTCACGCTTGCGTGGTCTATTGCCTAGTGCATAGTTCTAATTTAATGCGACATTGGCTCGCAACTCTAATGTTGAAATTTTGGCATGGATTTGGCGTCGATTTCAACCCCAATATATTTTTAATATCTTCTATAATTATTACTAATCTATCGACTACTTAAGTTACTTGATTTTGCATTTTCGTTTGTTGATTATTATTGAACCACTAGGTATATATAATAGGTTCACTAATTTTGTTCATAAGAATAGTTTACACATTTAAATAATATCCCTTGACATTTAGTAGGACATGCGCCTTAAGTAACGTACCTGCGATTTAGATTTGCACGTACTGTCGTGAGCAAAAAAACGGGACAGTGTCAAAATCGTTATGTCAATTTCCTTTATTTTTTAGCGTTGTAATTTTAACATTTGATTAACTTTCAAACTCTACGTCAAATTATATATCATAGTTGATAATTCAAAATTGAAAATGCCGCATCTTTCGAAAACTGATAAAGCTAGAGTTGTTACTAGTTTGAAAAATGGGAAATCATTAAGAAGTATATCGATTCAATTTAATCTTGGTAAAAGTTCAGTCGCAAGAATATATAAAAAAAATGGAGGGAAGAGGATAATTTAAATCGGAAAATAATTTCCGCACGTAACAAAATTTCGAATACGCAGGAAGACGAAACATTAGTTACTGAGATTAGGCACAACCCTTTCAAAACCATTAAAGGAAGCTATAATAACAACACAATTTCCTGTCTCATCTTGTAACACAATGGTTACATGAGAATGAAATTTAAACTTGAGATATCCAGCCCCACAGTCCTTATCTAAATCCCATTAAAAATGTATGGGGATTAATGAGATAGAGCTTCTACCCAGGAAGAATTTTGGGAGATTGTTCATAATGCTTGGCATCAAATTTCTACAAATTTTGTACAAAATATTGTCGCTTCAATGTCTACAAGATTAGATGCAGTTAATAATAACGGTGGAATGACGAAATACTAATTATTTTAATGTAATAATTATTTTAATTTAATAAATAATCTTTCTCTATCATTTTTAGTAATTTTTATTTACATTTATTTTAAAAATGTTTAGTAAATGTCAATGAGACACACATTTTTGACAATTCCTGACTTACTATTATGAGTAAAGATAGCCACTTAAGTAGTCACAATTTAAACCAACGCAGAAACAGTATCCCGTTTTTTTTGCTCACGACAGTACAAGCGAATATGCATATGTGTGCGTTCAAATATAGAAATTACGCCAGTCATCGAAGCTGTATTTTTAAATTGTAATTAAACAACTCTCAGTATATTTTTACATTAAACAGCAGTTTAATGTAAAAATATACTGAGTAGGAATTTAGTATTTATCGGAATTTTTGAAGACGTCAGTTATTGCTCTTAATTAGTATTTCATTTATTTGGTATTTCGTTATTGGAAGTTAATTGTTGTGTCGGCTTATCGCGCCATCCGTAAGTATTTATTTGAGTTACAGCACGATGTAGTAATTAACGATTTTGGGTCTTTATTAGTGAAATTTAAAATGGAACTTATTGTAAATTGGTATTATTTTATCTTTGCTGTCGATGTCCTTTTTGAAAATAATTAAATATAGGGTAATTGAAACATTCTTTCAAATATTATTTTTTTCCGTATGACGTCGCAACTGTCCGTTATAAAAATGCGAATCGAGCAAGGTTCTCCCTCATTTTGCTCTTGTTCAAGTCTTAATCGTTAGTTAATTGCTTTATTGTGATAAATTGTTTTAATGATTAGAATTTTATGAAACAGTGTTTTCTATTCTCAATAGCGGTTTGTAAACTCTAATTAGTTTGGTGAAAATCATGAGGAGTTGTTCTACCGTTGTTTTGTGATTTAATTGTTGAGGACGAGACTTCAATCTCGCACAAGGAAAGTTATCCTGTGTAAAATTTGGTATGATTAATTCAATTTTTTTTGTATTAAAATACGTAACTGTTCAGCATAAAATTTTATATATACATTAATCACTTTTACGTCATAGATATAGGGTGTTAAAACGTGATAAATCTGAATTAGGTATTACGGTAAGTGAGAAGGCGCAAGTCCTGACTTGAATCCAATAGAGAATGTTTGGAGAACAACAAAGAAATATGTTTTAAAAGATTTTATTCTACAAAGTCCATAGCAGTTATGGGATCGTCCAAACACATTCTCAAAGTGTAGTATGTCACATAAACTCCATATTTTAATTTATGCTCAATTCTGAAATGCCTTTTGTATGAAGTGAATTGAAACTTATTGCATTGTTTCTTTGGCAATAGCCTAACAGATGCAAATGAAACAATTTTTTTTATCTTTCTTTTTTGACTCATATTTAATGCAGTGTTTGAATATACTATTTATAATTACTTTAAATAAATAAAAAGGAATTCATAAACAAATAATACACGCATTACATGTCAACCCAACAGATTTGGGAATGCATTTGAAAAACAGATCAAGAAGCGGGAGCCTAAAGAGTGCTAGTATTGACATGACAGTCTACAGTGTTTATCTAACAGAATACATACATATTGAACAGTGTTTGAATTTGTGCACACGAGCATTTCCCACATATCGGCCATTTTGACATAAACGATTTTTAACGTCCAGGAGGATATCCGATTTTGATGAAGATCGTCTGAACGCTTTAATGCAAGATTCCCCACGCCAATCAACTCAGGAATTGGGCTTTATTGTTGCCAATCGACCCTAATACATTTGCATACGATGGACAAAGTTCAAAATCTAGCTGTTTGGATGGCGAATGTTCTGAATCAAGAATAAGCGTATCAATATTTGTGCCTCTTTACCAGCTCGTCAAGAACGTCGACCATTTTTGGTCCCACATTGTTAATGGCATCGAAAAATCGTTTACACTATGAATTACTTCCGAGGAATATAACCATAACTGCTGAGCTTATTGTCAGCAGCTTCAATTCAAGAAAAAAGGCAGAGATGACTGATTTTCACTTGCTTTCACTCTCATACTGCTAACATTATAAAAGTGGCTATTCAAAAACTCAGTCGGGAGAACATTCCACAACCGCCCCATTTTCCTGATCTCGCTCAATTAGACTTCTCTCTTTATCAACCTTCGAAAAAATCTCCTTTATTAACGGCATCACGCTTTAAAATTAGCTTGAGGACTTCACTTTAAAACCACTAGATTTCTTCACGCCCGAATTTCAAAATTACCATATTGTTGGAAGGCAATCATAAATAAAGGGAGAGAATATATTCCCGATTAGTTCATGAATTTTATTTGTTAAAAAAAATTGGTCAATTCTGAATTCAATAAAAACACTACGAATATGCATAGACCCAATATTACGCCTGCGCCAATGGAGTCACTTTCGGCATACATCTTAAACGAAGAGACAAACCATGAAAACTTTCTCAAACAGCCACCTCCGATTCCGATACCCACGGCATGTTAATCCAGTGACTTACCACTGCAATATCGTCTGAGCTCATGAAATAGCACAGATCCATCCTAATTTCATCAACCATTACCACCAAAAAATTACATCAACTATAATTGCTCGACATAGAACCAGTAGCAATCATCTAATTTTAGAATTCAAAAACTTGTACCTTATATTGGCATACAGCTTTTATAGTGGCACTTTTATATTGTTTGCAACAACTTATTTATTTCCTGTATATCAATATAGTTGCTCGATGAATGCCAATGTGGTCAGCATAAAGTTTTTGTGATAATAAAGGTATAAAAAAGCATCTACTAAAACAATAATTATTATCTTAATATTGATGAGTATATTTAATCTTATCCTAAGTAATAAAGCACAACACATGTCCAAATTTTTAATTTATTAAAAGGTGATGTATATTCATTTTAACAAGACATTATACAATTAAATTATTACAAGAACAATAAATTACATTTTAAAATAATTTCCAATTAAAATTTTAATACACAAATAGACATATAATTTAATTTCAACAATTCATTTATATATATTAAGTATATAAAAAAAGTAGTAAAATGTTAATTGAATTATCAACTGATATTTTGTATATATAGGTATATATATAAAATAGCTGCCATTGCAATCACTATTACTGTTATATTGAAATTTAAAAGAGAAAAAAAATCTATTATTTAAACTAGTTTAAAAAACTAATTACAGTTAAAATTATTTACATAAATATATCTAAATACATTAATTGATATAATTGGTGTGTGTATAAGGCACTAACATTTATACGAAATTTTCTATATTTCATTGACAAAAAATAATATAAAAATTTATTGTGGGAATGAATATCGTCAGTCGTTGATTGCGAAAACTTTAGAAGTTATTACTATTTAAAACTATTTGATTTCATTAGAATGCGTTGAAATTATAACCTCTTCTGAAATTTTATTTACATACAAAATTTTTTTTATTTAATAATTGTATATAAATGATGGTGAGCATCTAATTCAGTAAAACTGCTGTTTGAGGGCATCTATTATTTAAAAATAATGGAAAATTACTGGAAATCTGGAGATTTTTCGATTCTGTTTTCGTTGGCTATATGCTTTTTCTTCCTTCCTTGTGTTGCTGTTCCTATGACTTCCATCCATCTGAAAATTAAAGAAAAAGGAATATATAATAAAACTATTAAATAATTAATTTACACGGAATACTTGAATTGACAACTACAAAAGATATAACAAGATTTCAGATTTCAAAACACATTTCCCACCTAACTTAATATTTACGAATCTTTCTTATTATTTCTCTTTACAAGTAGGTAAAATGTATTGTCTAATAAACAACTCAAAATTAACGTACATACACGCGACCCTGTATGTATGTACCTTACAGGGTCGCTTATTTATTTATTTTATTTAGCGTATGGCTAACAGGGATTATACATCTAAAAGTTAAATTTTAAAATCGAGGCCATTGATCCAGTCCAGCGCGTAGTCAGTTGCTTCAAAGAAGTCACTCATCTCACCTCCATATGCTGTAAGGGGGCACTCAGCTGTAATATGGTAAATAGTCTGGCAAGGTTCTCCGCATTCGCAAGTTGGTGTATCAGTCAGTCCCCATTTATAGAATCAGTCACGACAAATTCCATGGGACGTTCTTATTCTATTGAGTGTCTTCCACTCATGGCGAAGCAGTTCCATTCTTGGTAAGGGTAAAGCAGGATCAATGATATGGGCCGCTTGAGCGGGTTTCAACGCTGCCCAATACTCTCTCCATCTATCATTTGGGTTGAAATCCTGCTATAAATCGTTCTGCTAGCAGTAGTTGAGGAGATCTCGACTTCAATCTCGACAGGCCAGTATCAGGCAAATCATTATGTACTGGAAGATGGAGATTCGATATTATTTTATTATATTCTTTTACCAGGCTTTCCTGTCTCCAGATGGTGGGAGGTGTAACATGGCTTAGAACCGGGAGCCAGGAGAGAGGTGTACTTTTTAACAACCGCTAATTATTCTCATAGTCTCGTTGAGTTTGATATCGATCTTTTTTGCGTGACAGCTGTGTAACCAAACTGGGGAGCAGTATTCAGCTACCGAGTAAATCTGAGGGTAGATGCGTTCGCATCCCCAAGCAGTACCGCAGAGCTTGTGAATTATGTTATTTCTGGTGTTTATTTTAGCTGCGATGTTTTCTAGATGTTTTTTATATCGAGCGATCAAAATAATTTGTAATCGAGTCAACCTTGAAACCGAAATTGTATGTCGTAAATACATTCGTCCTCAGTTGCATAGTTTACATTAACTGTTGTTATTTTAGCTGTCAACTGACATTTTACTTGACGTTTGTAATGTAAGTGCAGTTCAAGTAAATACATACGATTTCGGATTCAAGGTTGACTCGATTACAAATTATCTTGATCGCTCGATATGAGAGTGTACGATCCATTGTTACTCCCAGATATTTTGGTTAAGGATTATAACGTAGTAAGTTGTTATTGAAATACACTTGCGGCTCTAGACGTGCTTGTTTATTATTAAGGTGAAAACACGACACTTCTGTTTTATTCATATTCGGGATTAGTCTCCAGTCGGCGAAGTATTTTCCCAGCACGGATAGATCCTCTGAAAGTATTCTAATAGTTCCCTCTATGGTTTTACTCCTGCATGCAAGAGCCAGGTCATCTGCATATCCAAACTTTTTTGACTTTGTGTGTGGCATGTCAGAAATATACAGATTAAACAGGACAGGTGCAAGTACCGATCCTTGAGGCAATCCATTATTAAGATGTCTCATTTTACTCTTGTTCTCCCCTGTTATTATTTGGAAGGGCCTGTCGCAAAGCATGTTGTTTAATAAAGATGCTACCTGGCTGCATGGTACTACGTTGAGAAATTTGTAGAGAAGGCCTCCTCTCCAGACTGTATCATATGCCGCAGTCAGGTCAACATACACCACAGTTATCTTCAGCCGTTTCTGAAACCCTGCCTCAATGTGCGTTGTTAAGCTGAGCACCTAGTTAGCACAACTGCGGTTGGATATGAAACCAGCCTGTTCAATGGAAACATGCTTCAATATCAATGCGCTAAGTCGGTTTAATAACAATATCGGACGAAAGCTTTCAGGAAGGTTCTTAGGTTTGTTCGGCTTCAAGACTGCAATTATTTTGAATTTCTTGAGCTCTGTAGGGATATGTCCTGTCAATAGGATGTCTGAGTAGAATTTACACATCCACATCCTTGCGTGTTTCCCACAGTTCTTGAGGAATTCGGGATGCATTCCGTCAAATCCAGGACCTTTGCGGCGGAGAGTCAGTTGCTTCTTAACCTTAGTCAGTGCTACAATTCGAGCAGCGATTTGATCAGCTGATACTTCCAGTGGACCACGAGTGGGTAGGTTAGAGCTGCCTAGTTTGTTCAGAAGGCTCCAAGCTTTCCTACTAGATCTTTTGAAGTCCATACTACCTGTCGTTTTTGGCGACGTTCTATGTCCAGACGATTAAGGAGTTCATCCGTTATCTCAGAGTCCCCGCTATTCTGAAATTCCTGGTAAAGCTGTTCCGGCTCATTGCTCCATTCCGGGATATGTTCTATACGGAAGCCCCGAGGTATGTACCTTTTTGTTGTTGCTAATACGGCATTGATGAATCTATTATAATTGCAGCTTTTTGGAGGGATCCATCTGACGACTTTGTCAAAGTGCGAAACGAATTTATCCCATTGGGCCTTCCCAAGATTCCACCTAGGCCTAGGTGTACAGTGGATTATCGGGATTTTAATTCCAATTTCGAGAACTACCGGACGATGTTGGCTATGTGGAAAGTCGTCTACAACTTTCCTTGAGATTGGAATTGGGTGTTTTCTGGCACAGGGTCGCTATTATGTATGGAAACGGTCAAATATCTCGAGAACAGTTCGAGATATCTAAATGAAATTTTGTAAACGGATATAAGAAAATGTTTCGATCTTTTTATCAATATTTACATTTTTTTTTCTTATCGGATATTTGAAATCCAAGGCTTACTTAACTTTTTTTAAATAGCAACAGTGCATGAATTTGGCATCGTTGGAAAGATATTTTTTTCTGAATTCAGGGGTGTAAATATAATATGTCTTTTTTCCAAAATAGTTTTAAAGAAATGGATAAAAGGTGTTTTGGTTTATTTTAAGCATTTTTCGTTTGGTTGGCTATGAAACTGCGGATTACGGATCAAGTATTTAATTAGATTTAGCAACCGTTAACGTCCACCTATGAGTTTTAGTTTGTTTCAATTAGCATACAGAATTAAGATGTATTTAGATGAAAGAGAAAGAATTTTAATAATAGCAATGGTTGGATACGGCGATACAAAACCCACTTATATTGAAGTTTGTCGGTTATTTAATGAATACATTCAGTAGAAACATCAATAAATCTACAATTTCAAAAACCGTGAAAAAATACACAACAATCGTCCAAAATTAGAAAGACAAAAAACAAAAACTAATGACAAATATTCATTGAATGTCTTTCTTATGCAATAGGCAAATGGTAAGGTTTCCGTCCAATAATTAGCTTTAAACCATAACATGTGTGGACCTTCAATTCAAAAAATATAAGAATATTTTTATTCTTACAAAATAAAATTATTACAAAAATTAAGTGAAGATGATTTTGATCGTAGGATCAAATATAATTTTCATGGATGAAGCAATATTTTGTTTAAATGTTCATATTAACAAACGCAACTGTAGATACTGGGCTGATACAAATCCGCACTGGATGGATCAGGTTCATACATAGTATCCCCAATAGTTAAATCTTTAGATGGGATTTAGTAGCAACAATATTGTAGGACCTTTTTTCATTGATGGCAACTTGACAGCAGAAAAGTACAGTAAACTCAATGTAACGTTACTCGATTTAACGACAAACTCCCTAAAGCGTCGAAATCACTTGGCTTTGATTGGTTTAGCTTGCCTTCCATACAATGATACACTCTATATAACATTACACCCACTCTCAATAACGACAACAATTAATAATAAAAAGTACCTTTTAAGTTGCGATAACCACTAAATAAACACGTTACTAATATAAACTCGTAATTCTCGGGCAAGTGGTTTTTTCATTGATCGAACAAAGAACTTCAGTTCAAGCAAATTTTATCAAATGTTTACATTTCAATTCGGATCCAGCCGTCGGAAATGCGACAGTACTTGAGGCCAATTATAATAGTCGCATTGATACACATTCATATATGAAAAAGTACACTAAATTATAATGATGTGTAAAATGCTATTTTTCATTAGCAGCTACAAACTGCTACTGCTACTTTTCGTTAGCAGTTTCAAAAAACTGCTACTTTTTGTAGCAGTTTCTCCTATATAGCAACATACGTACTATATACTTTAAATAAAGCATTTTTCATTAAATACGGCTATTTTTTAATATCTTATCTTATTGTCTTACATAATAACTAATAAACGTTACAACATTTTCTGTCTTTTTCAATATTGATTGTTATTTGGTTTTGCTATAATCAATACAAATGCAATTAAATTTTGGTATTTGAAAAATGATTATATGTATTACCTTAGTATTAAAATAAACCATCCATTTTTTATTACTAATACGTGAAAGAAGTTTCTGAATCGATAGTTTATAAATAGTTCTACGAATTTTGAAAAAAATGTATGGGTGTACATGCACCAGTATGCATATACTTGCCGGTAAGCGATTTCTGTATGAAAGGATTACTGTAGTAAATAGCAATAAAGAAGATATGCATTATATTTCGTTTAGAGTACCTAATTGATTTTGTTGAATGTTTCTGGACAATCGTTCTTTATTCCTTATTATCCTGGCAATGTTCTGTTCCTATAACGAAAGTATAAAAAGTATCGTCTATTGTTCTGCAAACCAAATTTCTAAAAGAAAAGTATTGTGAAATGTATCAATTACTTCTTTGAGTGGATAAACACTACCTGCCTCTTATAATAAAATGTTTTCTAAACTTTAACAATAAACAAAGCGCTTAATTTTTGCATTTGCGACACTTTTGATTATACATTTGTATTTGTAACATCAGTCATATCAGTTTATTACAAATCGATTTTTGTATTACCAGCAGAAAAATTCATATAAATAACCAGGCTAGCCAAAAATTAGAGTATTTTAGTTATCACTTACAGGCAAACTTCAACATTAGAATAAACTACAATCTGAAAGTTTAAGTTATAGTGCTTGGTCAGTGTTTGAAGAAAATTCATATATTAAGTATATTAAGCGATAGTATCAATTGCACTTTAAATGTAAGTATACGAGAAAATATTATGAAATTGAGTTCCTAACATATCAGTTTATATGCACACAGATGGCTTCTAAAACAGAAAAAAGGAAAACTTCTGAAATATGGAATTTCTTTAAAATTGAAAATGAGAAAGCCGTTTGTAATATATCACCTAAAAAGAAAACATCCACTTATAAATCTACAGAATCTTGGTACTAAAAGATCTACTATTTTAAATGAAGCCGAGCTTCAAGCATCTACATCAGCAAGAACTACAATAAATAGACCTGAAGCGTTAGTTGAAAATCAACAAAGTAAGTACCAAGAAAACATTACTGACTACTTGCTTCCGCGGAAAATGAATATTACGGCTAAGAAAAAAATTGATGACCAGTTATTAGAACTGTTCACTCTAGATTTGCAACCATTTAGTATTGTGGAAGATAAAGGTTTTAAGAAACTAATTAATTTATTAAATCCATCATATACATTGCCCACCAGAAAAGCTATTAGCACTACATTTCTTCCAGCACTTTATGAAGAAACTTATCACCAGATCCAAAATATGGTAAATAATGTAAAAGCCTTAACAATTACCACAGACTGCTGGACTTCCATTAATAATGATAATTATTTAGCTGTGACCGCTCACTTTATATCTGAAAACTTCGAAATGAAATCAGTACTGTTAGATTGTAGAGTTTCAAATACCTCCCACACTAGTCAAAATTTGGCAACACAAATTATAAGTATACTTTTAGAGTGGGGAATTAACAGAAAAATCATATTAAGTGTGTCAGATAATGCAGCAAATATTAAAAAAGCACTGTCAGAAGAATTGCAACTTAAGCATTTTGGCTGTTTTGCTCATACATTAAATCTTATCGTAACTAAATCACTTACATTAGTTAATGAATTAGTCGAAAAGGTGAAAACAATCGTTGGTCATTTTAAAAGAAGCCCACAATATAATGCAAAACTTTTAGATATACAAAAACAGGCAAATAAAGAGCCAAAAAAATTACGGCAAGACGTACCCACACGATGGAACTCCACATACTATATGCTAGAAAGATTTATTGAGCTTGAAGAAGTAGTAAGAACAACTGTAGCATTAATAGATAAAGATTTGCCAATTCTAACATCTACAGATTGGGAGTTAATTAAAGAAATTGTTCAAATATTGGAACCTATGGAGGATGCTACTAAAATAGTAAGTGGCGAAGAATATCTGACTGGATCGCTGGTTATCGTTATAGCCAATGGTTTAAAAACCGTATATAACGAACTAAAACAGAAACAATTTTCACAAATTGGATATTCATTATTACAAGAAATTGGAAGCGGAATTGATATAAGATTTGCTACTTTAGAACAGAGTAGCGCTTTGATTACGTCTACATTTTTAGATCCCAGGTTTAAGAATTTTGCATTTTCTGCTGAAAGTACTTTTGAAAAAGTGAAAAAAATAGTGATAAACTAAAGTCAATAAATAGTGATAAAAGTCAAAATGCCAAAGATGCAAGTGAAGAAAAGTGTTTGCTGTTTAAACATTTGGATCAAAATATTAAGTCAAAAGTATTTCAATCCGTCATATCAGTAGAATCAAAAGCAATAGTAGAAGTGCAAAGATATTTAGAGGAACCTTTACTACCGCGAACGGAAAATCCTTTAGTTTGGTGGCAACAACAATATTCTTTCCCGTTTGTTTCAGAGGTAGCTAAGGAAAAACTTAGTGTGGTAGGGACATCGGTACCTTGTGAAAGAGTATTTTCAAAAGCAGGTACAATTTTAGTGGCCAGAAGAAATAGGCTTAAAGCAAAAACGGTACAGCAAATACTATTTCTAAATGCAAACACGAAGCATGTGAAACCATTGCATTGTTAGTTATGTATAATTGTTTTTTTTGTTAGAATTGTTTTATATTTATGGTTTATATTTTATATGTACTTTTTTTTCTTGATCATTATATTTTATTCATTGTCTTATGTCTGTAAATAATATTTTTATATAAACTTTTTAGTTCAGCCCTTATATTTTCTTTGTACCTTTCCTTCAGTCATTAAAAGTTAAAAAAAGAAATTTACGGCATTTAGAAAACAAGAGGAGTGCGCAGTGAAACAGAATTTATGAAAAAAAAAACGCTAAAGTTTGGTATTAATAATATATTTAACAGTCATAAAACCATTGATTTTATTACAAGTACCGAAGTATCTACTACAAAATTATACTAATTGTAATATGTACATTATATACAATACTAAGTTAGAGGTATGTATTATTTGGTATTATGGCAGTACGGAATTCTTTTTAACACTGCTACAACTCTATGGTACATATTATGTACTCGACGAATAGATAATTTGCTGCATAAAAAATATTGCTAGCTTAATATTACTTTCCGTTAGAGCTGCTACGTCAGAAATATTTACATCGGAAAACTGCTACAAAAAGTAGCAGTTTCTTTTCATATTCGTTAGCTGCTACAAACTGCTAACGATAGTTAGCAGTTTCAAAATAGCAGTTTGCTTCGTAGCAACCCATCACTACTAAATTATATTCTTACTTGCTCACAAACCTTCAAACTGTAAACATGGCTAGTAAAAGAAAATCACTGTGTATTGACGAAAAAGTTTTACTGATACGCGCAATAGAAACGGGAGAGAAGATAAGTGATTTTGGCAGACGCTTTGGATTTAGTCGCTCTACCGTGTCCACAATATGGAAAAATAAAGAAAAAATTTTCCAAGCAAAAAACGAGGGGAAATCTTCCAAAAAATTAAAGAAACCTAAATACGAAGATTTGGATCAAGCTATACTATCATGGTTTCACCGACAGCGGGGCCGATCGTGAAAGCTAAGGCGGAGAATTTTGCTGAAGAACTTGGTTTAACTTCTTTCAAAGCATCAGAAGGATGGCTCGGAAAATTCAAGCAACGTCATAATATCAACTATGGTAAAATAAGTGGAGAAGCACGAAGTGTTGATACAAATGTTACTCATGGTTGGATTAATACAGTGTGGTCAAAATTGACAGAAAAATACGCCTCAAGTGACATTTTCAATGCTGATGAAGCAGGAATTTTCTATAAGTTGACTCCAGATAAAACTCTCTCCAAGGAACGTGTTACGGTGCTTGTTGCTGCTAATATGGATGGTACAGAAAAAAAAAAAGCTTATGGTAATAGGCAAATCGAAAAATCCGCGCAGTTTTAAGAACATTAAAAAATTGCCATTGACGTATAAAGCTAATAAATCAGCTTGGATGACCAGTCAACTTTTTGAGGAAGAAGTGCGAAAGGGGGATGCCGAATTAAAGGGACGAAAAATTTTACTTCTTGTTGACAACTGCCCTGCCCACCCGTTTATATCAAACCTTCAAAACATACGCGTTGGCATTTCTTCCTCCAAATACGACTAGTGTCTTACAGCCAATGGACCAGAGTGTGATTAAAAGCCTCAAGGGTCTCTACAGAAGGAAATTATTGATGGAGCTAGTCGAATCTGAGGTTAAAACTTCTGTTAATATGCTGCTAGCAGTCAATTTTTTATCTAAAGCCTGGGAAAATGTGACATACACAACTATACAGCACTCTTTTCGACATGCTGGACTTTGTACCAATTCTACGAGTGATGAGGTGGAAACAGAACCTGAGTTTGATAGCGACGATGACCTTCCATTAACTGAGTGGATTCAACAGTTCAACATGGTAGGAAATTTTACTGATAATCTTCAAACCTACATCGAAGTAGACGACTGCCTGCTTACAACGGCTTCACTCACAGACAAAGAAATTTTGGATTCAGTGAGAGAAACTGAGGTTCAAGAACAAGGAGATGAAGAAGATGAGACGCATGAGCCTGAGCCTTCGCCGAGCATTAAGGAAGCTTTGGAAGCAGCTAAATTATTGGAAAAGTACTTCCTTTATCATCAAGATGCCTCAATATCGCAATATATGAATAAAATAAGTAAAAAAATACAACAAGATTACTGGTGCAGCAAACGACGTCAGACAAAAATAACAAACTATACGCAATAGCGTTCAAATAAGATTGTTTTTAATTAGTCTGAAATAAACTTTTTCTTTTTATAATTCTGATTTTTCTTCTCTCAATTTAACGACAACTCTCTATAACGCCATAAATGCACAGTCCCTTCAGTGTCGTTATATAGAGTTTACACTGTATTTGGAGCTATTGGAAGAAAATATCTCCCTCAACTTAATCAAATCCAGGAAATTTGGTCCCAGCAAGATGGTGCACCAGCACACTATGCCATTAACGCCAGAAATTTTCTTAACGCTACTTTCCCCAACCGAACTATCTAGTATCTAGTGGTCGGTAACGTCACCAGACTTGGCACCACCTGATTCTTTTTTTTTTTGTGGGGGTATTTAAAAAGTCAGTTTTACATTAATAGGCCAGAAAATCTCGAAGATCTAAGAAAATTACGAATTCGGCAATAAATTTCCGATATATTTTTGATTTGGTGGGAAAACGCAATTCGAGGCTTCATTCGACGTATCCATTACTGCCGCGAAGTTAATGGTGGACACTTTGAACACCTTTTGTAAATAGTTTCTTATTTAGCAAATGTTTTTATTGTTGTTACCCCAAAGAGACCGAAACACTTTTTATCGGTTTTCTTTTAAACTATTTTGGAAAATAGCATACTATATTTACATCGCTGAATTCGGAAAAAATATCTTTCCAACGACGCTAATTTCAAGCACTTTTGCCATTTAAAAAAATCAAGTTAGCCTTGGATTTCAAATATGAGATAAGGAAAAAAAATTAAAACCTAGCCAAAAAGATCTAAACAAGTCAAGTTCATGTACAAAATTTCATTAAGATAACTCGAACCGTTCTCGAAACACTTGACCGTATCCATACATAATCACGACCCTGTAGATACTGTCTGAAATTAAATAATTTGAAGAAAGGTGGAGGAAGGTCTATTTAAACTGCTGTACTATAAAAAACAGCTATTTGAAGCTTATTTAGTCTATCCACTATTCTATTTCTTGACCAATATCGAACAAAAGCGCCAATATTCTGAAAATCAGCATCGGTATATACTTCAATTTAGACGTAACCACATATATTAATGCGCTCTAGATATGCACCTTATATATTCAAGATTTTTAAAATCAGACAGCATTATATACTTGCGGCAATCTATTCCTCGTCGAATAGATGCTATACCTGCTATTTATAATAAGAAACATTTTTACAAAATGTTAGGTAATACCTATAGAATTTCTTTGAGTTTTCGATCTAAAATGATACCTTTGAAGTATTCCAAACATCTACTGTAAGTGAAAATATGCTTTCTACACTTTACGACGCTAATTATATATTTTTTTTAATAGAAAAAAGATTAGCCCTGAAGCAGGATTGGAACCCACATGCATGGCTTGCCGGGCCATTGCTTTAATCACTAAGCTATTAAAGGCCGTGATTTCCGAATCTTTGTGGGAATGTAAATGTAAATATGCTTTCTACACCTTACGACGCTAATTATTCTATTTTTTTTATAGAAAAAAATTCGCCCTGAAGCAGGATTCGCGGAAGCACGTCCACTGCTTAAGGGAGAATTTTTTTCTATTTAAAAAAAACTCGAATAATTAGCGTCCGAAAGAGTAGAAAGTATATTTACATTTACATTACTTCGCGAAAATTCAATAAATTTGCACAACTGCCTACTACGGACAAGATATATAATCATCTGTTTCCTTGATGTGACTCAAGGCATTCCAACAAAGATTCGAAATCACGGCCTCTAATAGCTTAGTGATTAAAGCAATGGTCCGGCAAGCCATGGACGTGGGTTCGAATCCTGCTTCAGGGCGAATTCTTTTTCTATTAAAAAAAAATTCGAATAATTAGCGTTGTAAAGTGTAGAAAGCATACTTACATTTACATTACTTCGCGCGAAAATGCAATAAACTTGCATATACTGTAAGTATTATTCTTTCCTAATTAGCACATGATAAGCATTTGTGTTTTTAAATGAAGTGATCTTTACTTGATGAAAATCCATTGTAAAATTAAATACAAAACACAATTGCGTGATTTTCACAAACATTTTATTATAGTAACAATTGTTTCACCAATAATATACGGCTTCTTCAGACTAATAGGTAAATCGAATACAGAACGGAATATATTACAATCGGCTAACATAATTTAAGGCTGGGGATGTTATACAGTTACATAGGAAGAAGTTTAATTATTATTCCTATGTAACTATATAACAGCCTCACCTTTAGAAGATAATATAATTTTGTTTTGTATTTAGTTTTAACATTTTCTGTATAATGCTGCTATTATTTTATACACATTGATGTCGCAGAAACTAATAACAATAATATCATTGCAGTAACAGGCTATATATTACGAAAAAAAACATAATAGGATAGTGCCAGGAATAGAACCCCTTTTAGCAAATAGAATAAATTTTACTGAGTAATAATAGTGTTTAAATAGTTTTTTATGCTTATAATTAAATAGATATAATGTTCAGATTCCTCAACTTACTTGATACTTACTTGTTTCCTAGCAAATATTTTTCCATTTTTACGAAATTTTAAGTAAGACTGTTTATTAATAATTCTTTCAAACTGTAAACATATCCCTAAAATTAAGAGAAACAGAATTTTAAATCATTTCTCTTATGGACTCAAAAATTAACTTTCTGAAAAGAGATTATTAAAGTTTCTTGCGACATCTTGCCATACAAACAACAAGGTAACAAGTGATCTTGAAAAACCATTGGCCAGTGCAGGACATTGCAAAAAAAATGTTGGCTCTTTTTACATTAAGTTAATAAATGAAGAAAGAAGATGTACAGAAAGGATATTAAATATTATGTTTAGTAATAATTCTTCAAAATACTAGTAATTAATCGATTAATTAAACCATTTTTATACTAATTGGTGGCAATTCATACTTATGATGAATCCTAATATTTATTTTTCTTTATTATTTTTTAACATAAACAAAATAGAAATTTTGGTTGAGTATTAGAGTTGTGTAATTGTGCTTAAACCTTATTCGATTTATATTTTCAATCCTTTAGAGCATAAAATTCCTTAGAAGTTTTTCAAAATTCTAAGTGAACAAGCATGAATAAAATATTTAAAGATTCACTAGACTAATAAAATTATCATACCTGCTATATGTATATTCCGATTCTGCTCTGAAGAAGTATATATGATTTTTATACTGTAATTTAAAGACATAATCCTTTCCTATGGCATCGTCTGGTGTTGGAGCACTAATGGAATAACCTAACAGTGGAAGAGATGCCAGTGGAAAATCGTCAGAGCAACTTTTATAAAAGAATAAACAAAATGAAGTAAAAACCACCCATAACTTCTGCCATCCGTTGCTGCTCTTGAATTTACGTAATAGGTAGCCAGATAATTGGTTCTGTAAACAAACGAGAATATATCGTGAAATCAATTGTGTTTATAATTAAAGTATATAGGCATTGTGATTTGTTACAATGCTTAGAACACTCCTTAATAGGTAATGTCATCGTTCGTAATATTTAGCGCAGGCTGATAAATAATGATTTTAGGTTATGTTGCTTGACAATGCTTTGCTAAAAGTGAATGACAGTTGTAAAAATATGATTTATCGTTTAAATTAATATTCTCAATCAAGCCGTAATATTAATAGCCTACCCTAACTATAAATTCTATTAACCTCACAGTATTTTACATAACATAAATACAGATACAGCAGTGGAAACGCATAATTTAAATAGAAATAAATCAGTAGACTTTAAAGTTAAACGAAATTTTATTCCATAGAAATAAAGCTAATATAGTGCAGTTTCCGAGACCAATTTATAAAATATCTCCAAAAAATAACGTCCGCCAAGTGAGGCAGTTCATTCCGTACCTATTCTACTAACCTCTCTTCAAATTCATTCCATTGGTTGCCTCGCTCACCGGATTTGTCTATATGCGACTGTTAGTGGATTGCCTTAAATCTAAAGGTGCGTTTTACCAAACTTATTTGCATAGCTCGTTTAGCTCAGCTCACATAGCTCAGAATGGTTTATTTCCATGCATGGTCTTAGCGCATTTTCTAGTTGACGTTACTGGCTATTATTAATTTACTAGTAAAAATTCTTTCAAACTTGGTTTGTAATGGATCAATGACGAAGAAAAATTTTAATTTATTTAAGTTGTCTCTTTGTAATAAAAGTCTTAACCATAATAAGACTTTTATTACAAAGAGACAAATTAAGGGTGCATTTCACAATTTAAGTTTAGAAATGCGGCTTCAGGACAAGGAATCATTCAAAAAAACTGAATATATCAATACGTTAAGGACGTATTACGCATTTGATACAAATGAAACAGAAATGCAATATACACGTCTGAAACTGTATACATGGCCATACACCTCGTATTTTCCAGCATTTACTTCTGCCTAAGACACGCGTTTCTGCCATTTACTATCAGGCGTCATCAGTTAGGCTAGTGAAGTAAGTAAAGCTTAAACAAATCACCTCATAAGGTATACCAAATTTTGTCCTATCAGGTGGCACCATATAACCTAGTGACATCTGACGGACAAAAGAGACTATGCCGAAAGTGGCAACCTTCCCTTGACCGGCTATGCCGGTACGGAAGAGAAAAAATGCGTATATAGGTGCAAGTCCATTAACACGATGCCAGATGGCAGCAAATATACACATACAAAAACCTTATGAGGCGATTTGTTTAAGCTTTACTTATTTCACTAGCCTAACTGATGACGCCTGATAGTAAATAGCAGAAACACGTGTCTTAGGCAGAAGTAAATGCTGAAAAATACGTGGTGTATGTCCATGTATACAGTTACAGACATGTCTGTTTCATTTGTAAGGAATCATTGTTCAATTTTATAGAATGACACCCGGTTTATTTGATAAATTGTTAAGTTATGTTTACAACGATTTGCCACAGATTTTTTCTTATATAACAAGTGTTCATTTGAAAAGTCAATCTAGTAGCATGTGATTTACTGAGAACATTTTTAAGTATGTCGTAAATTAAAATTTACTACTTAACCTACGAAGTAGTATATTTTGACAGTTTCATACATACAAATAAATAACAAATAATAGGTATTTAATGAAAACTAACGTGTGTTCATTTGAAAAGTCAATCTAGGTTACTTTGGAATTTTGATAGAATAAGACGCATATATATTAGTATGTGTTTGTTGTTCCGTAAACGTAAATCCAAATGACATTTGATAATGTCAATCACATTTGTTATTTATTTGTATGTATAAAACTGTCTAAATATACGACTTCGTAAGTTAAGTAGTAAATTTTAATTTACGACATACTTCAAAATGTTCTCAGTAAATCACATGCTACTAAATTGACTTTTCAAATAAACGCCCGTTATAACAAATGTTGAAAATGTTGTCCTTCAAGATCAATGTACTTTAAAATCCTCCGTTCAAAATTTCTGATGATATTCTGCAACATTACTGGATTGTTATTCTATTTCCATGCATTTTCGTTCGATTCTCTGTAGCATATCATTCAAATTCAATATAGGTGTGAAATATGTTATTTTTTAGATTAGATAAGGCCACAAAAAGAAGTCGCAAGGTGTTAAATCGCATGAACGTGCAGGCCAGGCAATTTCAGTATTTCGACTAATTATACGCTCATCAAAAAATTCTCTTAAATAATCCAAAGATTCTGCAGTACAGTGACAAGGTGCTCCGTCTTGTTGGAAATATGCATTTTGAAGTTCATCATCATGCTACTGATTGACAAATGGTTGTAAAATTTCCGTACGGTACCTTTGAGCAGTTAACGTTCCCTGAAAAAATATTGATCCAATGATTCGCCTTTGGCTTATCGCTGCCCAAACACCAATTTTCTCTGGATGTAGCGATTCTTCATTAATTACATGTGGATTTTCACTACTCCAAATTCTTGTATTTTGTGAATTTAGGTATCCCGTTTTATAAAACCATGCTTCATCAGCAAAGATGACTCTTTGCGAAAGTTCTCCATTATTGTTCATATTTACAAACCAATTACAAAACTGTAGTCTACGTGGGTAATCAATTTCTAACAATTCTTGTACTGCTGTGACACGGTATGGATAAAGTTGCATATCTTTCTTTTCCGTCGACCGTGTATTTACATCCGTTATTAACGTTCTCAAAATCATACATTAATGACCCTTATTAATGCATGATTTTCTGTTAATGAACGATTTTGATGGTTTCCATGGTAACCAAGGAAATCAACAAAATCAAACAACAAGTTAAGACAGCTAAAAAATTCTTTGTGAAACTACAACACAGGCTTGTCATACCACTCCTTTTACCGACGCTGAAATAAATTCTGTGACAAATATCCAAAGTAGTGAGGTAAACTTACATTCACAAAACCATACAAATTCTAATGCGTGTCCAATTACTTTTAATAATTGTAATATTTCGACTATGAACATATATAATTATAATAATGATCATTAATAAATTTAAAAAAAGTTGTAAACTGTTTTTCTCCACTTTAGAAAAATATACGGTCGACGGAAAAGTATTGTATCTAACTCTTACATTAAAATGCGATTAATGATCTCGAACATTAACGCGCTCGCTGCGTTCACGCGTTAAAATATCTCCATCATTAATCGCCTTCATTAATGTACTTGTTGGTTAAATAACTATTAATAACTTGTGAGTTGTACCAACAGAAAGGTTTATTTGTTGACTCAAATGTCGAACAGATGTTTGTGGTTCATTTTCCATTATTTCTTCAACACGATTGACAACTTGAGGTGTACGTTTCTTAACTGCACCGCTGCCTGATTTTCTTAAGAGACTACCAGTTTCAGAAAAAAGTTTTAAAGTTCTATCCAAAGTATTCTTAAATTGTATATAATCTATTACAAAATGTGGAAACTCAACTTGAAATTCTACCATGCAATCTTGAACTGAATAAACCCATAAACCATCAATTTTATTACCACTTCGAAAATAAGCCTGGACTAAAAAATGTTAATGTTCTAAAGTGAAAGCCATTTTAAAACTGAGAAGCAATTTATTTAAACCAGAATCGACCCACGATTATTTTATGCACTAACTGATATTTGTGATTGACATTATCAAATGTCATTTGGATTTACGTTTACGGAACAACAAACACATACTAATATATTTGCGTCTTATTCTATCAAAATTTCAAAGTAACCTAGATTGACTTTTCAAATGAACACTTGTTATATATTTGTAATTGACTAGCCGCACATTATACAATTCCTCTTTAGCTTGTACTTAAATTGATAAAATTTTCTACTTCATCCATGAATAAACAACAAACAGAACAACGGTTCAGAGAAATATACAATATTTCAATCTTTTTGGTTCACAATGTTAAAAGTCAGGTTAGGTTTGACAAATTTAATTTGACAGTTGAAGTTATAGCTCTTCTCGTGCGGCTATAAAAACTGGAATTGACCAAGTTTTGTCGTCATGCTGTGCTTCCCTGAACACGTGATTACTTCGCACGGTACAATTGATCAATTGTTTATTCCATAGTCCAGCTGAGCTAAACAAGCTATACAAATAAGTTCGCTAAGACGCACCTTATGGTGTATATTAACCATAGACAAGTTCAACAAGTTCTCTGTGATTGAATTTGTCTATGACATTAACGAAGCCCACGCCATCCAGGGACTAAAGGAATCTATTCGCCCAGAAATCACTAATTTGGAGAGCGCAGTATTGATAAGAGCAATGGACAATTCTGAAGAGAGGTTGATAGAGTGTACGCAGAAAGAGAGGCATCACTTGACGGACTTTATTTTTTGGAGATAATTTATAAATTGCATTGTACTAGCTTTATTTATATGTATTTCAATTTTATTTAAGTTTAAAATCTACTAAGCTATTTCCATTTGAAAAACGTTCGTTACCTCTGCCACATCCTGCGTAACAAATACACATTATGCTCACATAAATCATAAAAAAGGAAACCGTGCACACAAACTATATTTTAATTATTTTTATTACCTAAATTAAAACAAGCTTTTTACATCCAAGTGATTCTATTTTTAAAACGAATGCCACTCGATCTATACCTAAGCGTATCAGTTTTTTAAATTAAGTTTTTTAACTTCTGTCAAGTCTTCTATCGCATAGTATTGTATTGATGTTTATTAAAATAATTTCTTTTGAGCAATTGAGTCGTTCACTACAAAGTAGAAATGAGTTTATCCGAATAAGAAATTGCACGCAGCATTTGATGACCTGAATATAAACTAGAGTATCTACAAATAGGCAAAAATCGAAAATTCAACCAGAATGGGGAACTGAACACGATAAAATGTTTTTATTAGTCAGAAAGTATGCGTAATTTTTCTGGTCAATACTAAATGGTACTTCATAGTAATTGTAAAAATATTCAGAAATATTCAGTAGGCAAAAATTAGTTCAAATAAAGTTTCATATACATTATTAACTTGAAATTTAAGCTGCTCTTTCTGGAAGAAAATTGGTGAACTGGAGAAAAATTATAGTGTGTTAAACTTATTTGAGTGTTAAAATTAAATTGGAAAACACAGTATAATTAGGAACAAACAATATTAACCTATTTAATGCCAACTTAAAGAAAACAGGCAAAGCCATCCTTTAAAAAAGTTATTATTATAAAATGATAGATTTTGCTTTACTATTAATATTGATACAAAACACAATATAAATTAATAAATTATATGCGTATTTCCACAACTAAGTTGCCATTTTCAGTAGAGCATTATGACATAGTGACAAACGTAGCATCTTTGGCTAAGGTACAGAGTGTTATTGTCCTACTGGCGATTTGGTAAAGAGCATTTCTTCAAAGGTTGTACTTTAGCCAAAGACGCTACCTTTAACACCATTTTTCTAGATTCTTCTACTGAAAATGGCAACTTAGTTGCCGAAACAAGTATATAGAGTTTATTAATTTATATTGTGGTTAAAGATTTTCTTGTTTCTGTTTCAGATTTCAAGCCACAGTCTCCACCTATTCGAGACAATATTGATGGTACCAAAAAAAGAGATGACATAAATCTAATCATTTACTCTATTTTTTATTTTTGGAATCTGTGTAATATTGTTAAAGAAATAGAAAAAAAATAGTTACTATGATATGGTCACATCAAACGCATGCAGAAAACTAAAATACCACAAAAAACTCATGAACAAAATGGAAAAAAAAAGAGTAGATATAGAAATAAAAGAAAGAGGTCTAGAAGAGGGCAACTGGTGCAACAGAACAAGGTGGAAAATGAAATGCGAGAAACGACAGTAGACTGCGATTATATAAATGTATGTATAACCAATTTTCGGTTTCCATTGAAATTTTTTTGTAAAAATGATAGACCTCAAAAAACGATAAACTAAGAGAACTATTAAGAATCTAAACATCTAATTACATTATACAAATAAGCCTAAGGGGCAACCTACCTCAACGGCTAATAGTTGGTCACGCATAGATATACTCATACTGCGATGCCAACAAACATGAACAGTCGTATTACTTCGTTGTGTCGTCGGTTTAGTTTGAGTGCCCACGTCCGTTCCGCACTGGTCCATGATTTCGTCAGAAGAACCTATTGTATTTTATTGCGTGTTTACAATTTTCAAAAATACATAAGCATACTTACTACAGCTTTTCAAACTCAAATATGTAATTTTTGTATCCGTTTTATCTCTAGCATGCTGAATTGCATTTTGTAAGTCAAGTTTCCATCTTTCTTTTTCTTCGGCAGAATTGGCCGCTACCGTCAAAGATCTGTTTCCACCTGAAAACAAATATAAGAATATAAGATCATTCGTATAAAATTAGTTTTACTACATCATATCTATAGAACCACAATAAAATTTATGGTGTTTATATCCGTTTTATGCTATATAAAAAAAGTTACAAATGCTTTCTGTCGATCTTAATCAGTCTCAGACAAATCAAATTTGTCATGTAAAGGCCAGTCTTGCAATGGGAATGTAAACTGCAATTTAATTTTTCAAATTATAATTCGTCGTGAGCTCATAATCTGCAATCCTTGCAATCACACTTGTGACAGCAAATAAAGACCGACAGTTAAATAGGCATACAGTTTCATTAACATGATCAATTTTTATGTTTTCGGAAAATTAATGGCAATAAAGTTCACGTCCATAATATAACTGCGGAAAACATTCATGATGAAGTGTATGGAGGCGCTGTAGCCGAAGGAACCTGCATAAAGTGGTTAAATGGATGCTGAATTTAAGGACTCATTTGGAACTTTCTAAATTGGTAATATAATTATACAAAAAGGTTGTGTTTATGTATAACCATACGTTATGCACGTATAAAGCATTTGTTACAATATGAAACAGACATGTAAAAAATTTACATATCTGTAACTGTACACATGGACAATACATCTCGTATTTTCAGCATTTACTTCTGCTTAATACATATGTTTCTGCCATCTAGGCGTCATCAGTCAAGCTAGTGAAGCAATGTGATACAAATGAAACAAATCTTTATGAATAGATTTGCATCTGTATATACATTTCATTGAAATCGCCTAAAAGATAAAGCAAATTTCATCCTATAAGGTGGCACTTATTTCATAAGTGACATCTTATGGACGAAAGAGACTTTGCCGAAAAAGGCGACCTTTCGCTTGAATAGCTAAGCTATTACATAAGCGAAACAATACGTATGGTAATGTAATGTGTAATTAAATGGTAATGGATAGTTCCATTACCATTTAAAGGAAATTGGTAGGGTGTCCCTGTAGGGTGTAAATCTGGGTACCATGACTTCTGACTGAAAGAAAAATTAATGGACACAGTATCTGCATGTTTTTCATTGCTTAGTCGAGACAAACATTACAATGACATGAAAAGAAAAGGGAGTTCGAAACTATCGTCCATTTCATAATAGTGTCGTTAGTGTTACAAGTGACGTTTGTTTTATGCAACAGAAAATAGTATATTTTACAACAAGAGATGAAAATACTGGTTTTTTTTTGTGTGTATAAATTGACGCAACGATCCTAGGCCTCCTATGTGAAAACTTTTCTGGACTGTCAGACGGAGTGACGTTTGTTTGCCGCTTCAGCTATACTCGGTGATGATACAACTGTTATTAGTGTAAAAAATCCATCAAGTACATCACTAATGAGATGAATGACGTATATTCATTTGTTTAATTTTCACCTCGAGAAGTGAAAATATTTTTACCTCTAGAGCAAAATATACCTATCCCTTTCATGTAGAGTAGCCGGTGGAAAAATTATCATTTTTATAAACGGGAGTAGAAAAATTAATTTATTGTTTATTGTTTAGCAGTAATTGTCAACAATTTGTTTCATAAGCTCAACTTTCGTGAACATGAAATATTAACCGTTACTTACAGTGGTGACACGTTAATACCGTTTGCGTCTGTTGCAGCTGTAATCGTCCGATGTAAACCACTTGATATATCTTACACTTATCCTGACGACGGCGTTTGATTGGTTCGGCATTCGTAATATTGACATTAATCAATTACCGGTGCTTAGTTTCCTTCAATGCTGTCTTTTATAACTTGACTGTATGCAACAAGGAAGATATGTGGTAAAATTTGTTTATGCCAACATCATGCACTGACGAGTCTATAGAAGACGAAACACGTGACTGTATGTCTGGATAGCACCTTTCACAAAAATATTATTATTTCAAATTGTTGAAAAGTTGGCTGAAATACGATATTTGCAAATTTTACATAAATATTGGACAGTTTCTAAATACTTTTTGTTTTGAGTAAATAAGCACGAATTTTTGATAACCATAATTTTAGAAATGTTGCCTTATTCTTTCCAATATTGTATTCTTATATGAAACAATGCATAGGTGAAAGCTGAATTGCATCCGAAGTTTCAGGTGTCTTATTATTTACAGTTCAAGATGAATTGGAGCTAAGTGGAACTTAAATATGTACGCCTAAGCACTGAAAAATACGAGGTGCTACCCGGAATTTGAATGTGGCGTGCGAATGGATGGTAGTACAGCTCTATAGCACTAGATGGTGTCAGCTGCGTCTATACTAAGTCAATCTGACAAACAGTTTTTGTGTTTATATATGTTGAGTTGTGTTTGAGTTATTCTGCGACACTACAATGTCTCTTGTGAAAGAGCAAAAAACGTGCATCAAATTCTGCTTCAAACTTGGTAAAACGGCAGCGGCAACTTTGAGAGTGCTCAAATAAGCTTCAAAAATGGACGTGTGTTTGTTGATAATGATGAGCGTTCCGGCTACATATCGACGGAAAACACGCCACAAAATGAAATAAAAGTGCTTGATACTATCCTGCAAGGCTGAAGTAGAACAATCCATGTCATTTCAAATATGCGACGTATTGCTGCAAAATTTGTGCCAGCATTGAACAAAAATGGCACCGTGTCCATGTGTGCATAAAACTGAAAGAAACTGCCGAAAGGGATGCGAATTTCAGTATTAGAATAATGGGTGTACCAGTATGATCCCGAAACAAAGCAGCAGTCGCCACAGTGGAAGACGCCATCATCACAACGACCAAAGAAAGTCCAGCAAGTTCGAAACAATGTCAAGTCGATGTTGATTTGCTTCTTTGATGCTGATGGCATCGTGCACAATTTCTCGCACGAAGTGAAACAGTTAATGGACGATTTTATTGTGATGCTTTTCGATCCAAGTGGTCTGCCAAGTGGCGGGGCAATTCGTTAATCCTACACCACGAAAATACATCAACCAACCATTTGTTGTGTGTCAGTTTCTAGCCTCAACAAAGAGGGCAGTACTGCCCCTCCCTTCCTACTACCCAGATCTTGTCCCTTGTGACTTCTTCTTGTTTCCGAAGTTGAAGCTGAAGCTCAAAGGACGCCGTTTTGAGATGATTGAGGAGATCCAGATCGAATCGCAGGCAGGAAGTGGAGGGATCAAAAGTTAATTTTCGAAATGGGGTCATAACTGACCAACAAGTGCATAATTGGTTTACGAAATTTCATTCTGGGGATGCGCCGTTGAATGATAAACCCAGACCAAGGTGCTCATCAGACTTTGATGATGAAACTTTACAATAGTTGGTGGAACGACAAAACACTCACGAATTATGATAGAACTTAAACACGTCAGTCCATCGTAATACGTCATTTAGAAAAAAGAAAAAATCACCAAACTGGTTGTTTAGATTCCACATACTCTTAGTAAAAAAATAGGAATAAAACTGTTTATCCACAGCAATAAGTCGTCTTTCACGATAGAGAAATGACTCATTTATTAAAAATGGGTTATAAAAATATTCAACACAAATGCGGTGGATTGAACAGGACAAATTACTACCGCTAACCCAAAAACCTGTGCTTCATGGAAGCAAAATGTTATGTGTGCGTGATGGGATCATCGTAGTACTATTTATTTCGACTTCTTAAACCGCAATAAAATATTTAACTCAGGTTTATATGTACGTCCATTAACTGCAGCGCATTCTCGAAACGCTTTGTACCGCGATATCATAAAGTTTCTGGGTTAACGGTGGCCGTGGGGTGAAAAAGTCTGTCTTAATTTATGTGTCATACTGACATTAAGATTAATATATTGACAAATTTTAACGTCAGCATGACACTTAACCTGAAAATTTGATCAGATTTTTCTCAAAAGGATGATATAAATTAAGACAGACGTTTTTCACCCCATGGCCACCGTTGACCCAGAAACTTTATGATATCGCGGTACTTGTCAAAAGAAAAACTAAATAACCCCTACGTGATAATGTACATCATACAACAAAAATAACGTAAAAAATTTTAGAGCTTGGCTAGTCTGTTTTATTCCAACCACAGTATTCACCTAATCTTGCAATTTCAAGCCAACCAAGTTCTAAAGTTTGTTATAATTTTTTTACACCAAAATCATATGAATTATAAGAAGTATCATCTAGAGCTACCTGATACAAGGCAACAAATAATTGTTGCTTGTTTTATCAATCAAAAAGTTATTTTACTGAAATGGAAATTATTTATGACTCAACCTGATAATTTGCCTCTGTTTCTGTCAGTAAGTAACGTGCCTTCAAAAACTTTCCTCATTAGAGAAGGCGGTGATAGTGCACGTAATCGGTCACAAACGTATAATTTTGAGATTGGTAATGTTAAAATTGGTAAAATTAAAAGAAAATAATACTAAAGCAGATGTTGGAAATGTTGACCAATATTTTGAAATCAAAATTGAACTCTACGCTTCATGCTTTCAAGACCATTTATTAGAATTTCTTGGGTTATGACTAAAGACGGCAGACTATGTGCCAGACAGACAAGAATCATTTCACCATGTGTACTAAATATTATGTTGGATACTATAATATAAATATGTTTTGAAGGTGCATCTGTTATTGCCAATAATACCACTTTTTCTTTAGAATAAATGTTTTCTTCATTGTTAGAAAAACGAAATAATGTTTTTTTTTTATTTTGATTTAGAACTGTAAAATATATGTTCAAATTATGTTATCTCTTTGATAAATGCATGTATGGAAATATTTACGAAACTACTAAATATATGTTTTTCTGCTCCGATATGTAAACAAAGCGAGAGGAATGAAAAATAATATTTTGTACTAATGGTGAAATGATTCTTGTCACCATGCACCGGGCACATAGTCTGCCGTCTTTAGTATGACACCACAAAAATTCACAATAGCATTACGAAGCTCTTCGATTGTGAGATGTATTGTCTTGAAAATTATATTTTTTAAATATGGAAAAATAAAATAGTCAAAAATTGTCAAATCTAAAAATCTTGGAGGAAAATTAATAATTTTTGTATCGAAAAATTCTTGCAAAAAAGCTATTGTTTTATGCGCTTTGATTTATGCGCTGGTGCATCTTGCTGGAAATATCCTTCCGTAACTTGATCATCATGAACTTCATTAATAAATGGCTCTAATAATGAATTTCGATATCTTTCAGCAGTCATGATTTGATTAAAAAATATAATTCGTCTTCTTGCTTCTTCTGTCTTCTGCTAGCCAGGCGCCTATTTTTTTGTGGATGTAGTTTAGTTTCCACAAATTCATAAAGGTTTTCTGCAGACCAAATTCTCATATTTTGGTTGTTTAAATATCCTGGAAGATGGACCTCATCCGAAAAGAAGTATTTGTCGAGAATGTCATTATTATTTATGTTATGCAAAAACCATAGACAATACTGTGTTCTCCTAACAAAATATACCTGTTCGAGTTCCGAAACTATTTGAATTTTATATGTAAACAACTTTAAGTCCTTTTTAAAAATAGTATAACATGCTCCCATTTACAATTGAACTTGTGATAGTTTTGCGATTGATTTTTGGGTGAGTTGTGCATCTGACGTCGAATATCCTCTATGCAATTTGCTGTTCATTTTCTAGGTGCTCCAGCGCCAGAGTTATTATCACTGTTCCACCAAATTTAATAACACAAGCTTGAATATGCTTTTGCAGTTGTAGGCAGGTAACTGGCAGATTAGCATACTGTTGTATGCACTGATTATTTTTTGGCCAGTTCTATAGTAACTTTGAATAATAAATATTTTAAGTTGTAACTCTAACATTATGATAAAATAATTTAAAAAATATAAGCGTTTATAATTTGAGTTTATGTATGGCAACTGTAAGAATTTGAAGTTTCCTAAAGCTTCGCATGTGCACCAATCTCTGATTACTTAATAATGAGGAAAGTTTTTGGAGACGCGTTATATCAATCAACATTCTAAGCTATCCTCGAATGTTGGAAAGTATTTAGTTCTCCTTCATATATAAATTCATGTGTATGAATTCTAAAAATTTATATTTGATTACAAAATTATAACAAAAAAAGAGAAGAAAAATAATATAAGAAAAAAAAAACTAAAACAAAACTAACCATAAATAATAAGTCCTATGTTGGCCAATTCACCCTCTGGTTCTTCAATTAAAACGCCTCTAAGAGGCATGTGACCGTGCACTTTAAATTGCAATGTAGCTTGTGACCTGGATGTGTATAAAAGAATGTCAGAAAACTAAAAGGAATCAAATGAAAAACCCGTTATTTTTAAACGTATCGATTATTGTGTAGCGTACCAAAAAGAACATCCTCTGCTGATAGCCTTTTCTAGAATGTTTCAGTAAGCAACCATGACGTATGAATGTTCGTCCAGTTTGCACCAAATTATCGAAGCCAACAATGTCTCTCTGTAGTTCGCACAACGTTGCCAAATTTTCCGAACAAGCCAGAGTTTCGGATATAGGAACCATTAGGTCTTTCAGAGTATCGTTTGCTGTTAAACAATCAGCTCTATCTGGATGATTAGGATCATAATATAAAAGCAACCCTACAAAAAAGAAAAGAAAATTAAATTTTCTGCAATTACGTGTGTTACATAATAATAATAATAATAATAATATTCATTAGAGCCCAACAGCAAAGCCAAAATGGGCGCTTCAAGAATATACAATAACGCACATAAAACAATAGTATACATATATAAGGCAAAGTAAGTACTCATATATAAAAGTAAAATACACTCATACACACCAACCACAAACACACTGCCCCCATCCACGCTACCGCCTGACGGTTCGCTCCAGGAAGACGTCAGCAAAGATCCTATCAGCATCTCGACACATCCGATAAATGGGACTGCGCATTCCAACATTGGTCCTGCAGCGAGGAAGTGAAAAAGTAGTACTGCTCCTAGACGATAACCTCGGCACACGAAACCCAACCTGCGCCAACAGAGCGGGGCAATCGATCCCCCCAGACACCAAGCCATGCAAGAAATTGGCCCCACAAATCTCCTTACGGGTAGTAAGGGGCGACAGACCATGCTCAGCCAGGAGCTGCATGTGGTCAGTATTTCTAGGTGGGTAGAAACCGTCCCTCTTAAAGTTCATATACTTTAGGAATCGTCTTTGTATTCGTTCCAGCTGCAACATGTGACAAGTGTATAAGGGAGACCACACAGTTGAAGCGTATTCCAGTCTAGACCTCACAAGTGAGACGTACAGAGTCTTTATTACGCCAAGATCAGTGAAGTACTTAGAGCTCCGCATTACAAAACCCAGCAAGCCAAGTGCTGACCGACAAGTAGCAGTATTATGCTCAAACAACACACCAAGGTCCCTGATCGTAGTAGCAGCCCCAAGCACCCAGCACACTATAATTGAACATCACTGGATTCCTTCTCCTTGCATAACGCACCACAGAACACTTGGCAATATTCAGGTGCAATAGATTATCTCCACACCAACGAACGATCGCATCAACGTCCCCCTGCAGCCGCAAAGCATCCTGACGAGAATTAACTACCGCATAGATTTTTACATCATCGGCATAGGAAAGATGCGAGCACATAAGTCCATCGAAGAGATCATTGATAAAAATTACGAATAGAAGCGGTCCAAGCTTTGAACCCTGCGACACACCAGACGTCGATACGAATTCAAAGGATTTATATCCATTGTAGTAGACATAGTTGACCCTGCCATCCAAGTAAGACTGCATGAATGTAAGAAATGGCACATCAAATCCCACCATATCTAGTTTCCTCAACAACAAGCCATGATCAATGGTGTCGAAGGCTTTAGAAAAATCTGTATATATAACATCAGTCTGTCTCCCGCCATCCAAGCAGTTACTTAAATCCTGCGTAATATTCAACAAATTCGCAACAGTAGACCGACGTCGTACAAAACCATGCTGTGCATCCGATATTTTAACATTTACATTTCTGAAAATGGTGTCGTATATGATCTGCTCAATATCCGAGGGATCACTTAATTCTGTCGCACCGTCACACATTAGTGAAGGCAAACGCGACGTCCCCTGGCGCAGGCGAACGTACTCCCACAGCTCACGAGGATCCCTTTTAAGGTTAGTTTCAGCATTCCGAAGGAACACACTATACGCCGATTCAATAAGACCCTTCATAGATCTACGAAACCTACTAAATTCACTGTAGAAGCAGAATCGACCAGTAGATCGCCATTTACGATGGTAGTACGCTTTCATATTCAACCCATTCCTTATTTCCCTCGTAAACCAGGGCGGATACTTATTCTGCCCGGAAGCGCGATAGCACGGAACCGATACACTCACAACCTGAAAAAGTTTATTGTAGAACATATAGACACACTCATCCACATCAAGACAGCCGTCCAACTCAGACCAATCGACCAGCTGCAAATCTCTGTACAGAGTTATGTAGTTTGCCCTACGGAAATTATATCTAATATTGTCATTGACAGGAAATACCGGTGAAGACGTAGTTGCAGGAAACGCAACCGATATAGAGAGAGATGGAGGATAAATATCCTCATCCACCAACGGGTGTCGGTCATGCTCCACCGCCATATCCCTCCCAAGACTGGTAAGTACAAGATCCAACAACCTGTCCCGACTATTGACAATTGGATTGCACTGATCCAATTCAAGTATGGAGCAAAAATTTAGAATGGAGTTTGTTTTCGAATCCGTATCCAGCATATGTACAAAATTGGGTGCATTGAAATCGCCAACAATTATGAGTGGATAATTTAGAATTAACATCTCCAGGGCTTCAAGGAAGTTCCTCAGATCATCATCCGTGAAATAAGGAGGCACATACAAGCCACAAGAAGGAAAGAAAGGCCATAAAGAAGGAAAACAAAGCCGGACATTGAACACTTGCAAAGAACAACATCAACCATTGGAAAATCGCCTGCCAGACATGACACATCAAATACATCAAACCCAAATCCAGACCTAAATGCAACAAGAACACCACCACCGGTGGAGCGGCCAACCAAGTCAAATTTTCTGTCGCTTCTAACCACCGAAAAACTGTCAGGGAAAATTTCACAAGTGGATATAGATTCATTCAGCCAAGTCTCGGTGAGAACAAAAATATCGTGTTCAGAATTCAAAATATTGCCATATGCCAAGTGTGTTTTAGTGCGCAAACCGCGAGTATTTTTATAATAGACAGACAAAAACGAAGACAAAACATTAGGACAACGTGGTCCAGCACTGTTGGGCTCACTCAGTTTTCCGACGGTGAAGATATAATGATCGAAATGCCGCCTCTATATTTGATTCGCAGATTAGCTTCGCCCTTCTCAATCCTTTCCCTTAACTCAGTCCTAACCTGCGTATACAACTCTCTCTGCATAGGCGTCTGATCACGAGACACAGATATATGGGGCCATTCAGAGTGCTTCAACATATACTACATATTACTAAAAAATAAGTTGAAGTTTCATAAATACAATAATACGAGTGATTATAAATTTTATAAAAACTAATAAAATAATGTAATTATAAACAAGCGTTTAGATACAACCTTCAGTTTACCTTGACCTGTTGACCTATGGTTCGCCCTGTTTTCTATTTAAAATTGTTATGATACTGCATGTATAGTAATATAAAGTATATAAACAGTAACTTGCCAAAAATGTATTTTTTCTTCATTTAAAATAATTAAATAGAAGATGTTTCAATAGAAAGTGACTATCTTAGTATTTCAATAAAATGAAAATAATGACTAATATTTCGTGTTATTCGTGTAGCCGTATTAATCATCACTTTCACACATAAATCTGCACCCATGGTATGTTACGTTTAATATCAGGAATTGTTACAGGCCTATCAGCGTAGAATTTTAATATGAAATCTTAAAATAAGAAGTCCATTACGCAAGCAGGAAACATCGTTTGCAATTAAATCACGTGTTTCTCGTGCAATATGACAGGCGGCGCCATCTTACTGAAACCACATGTAGCCAGTATTCATTTCGTTAAATTCAAGTCGGCAAAAATTTATTAGTAGGTCACGATAATGTATTTAATTAGTATGTCCGAAACAATATGGTCCCATAATATAGTCTGTTAAAAAGGCACACCAAACTGAAACCTTTTCCGAATGCATTTGCATCAAAGTGAAACTGTGCCTTTATCACTTACGATGATTTTGTTTAAAAAAAGAGAGTCAACTATTTACTACTTTAACATCCAATCGGAAAGCGATCATGACCTCTAAGCTTCAGTTCCTGCGCTAAGTGTGTTTAACTGTAGATGGCTTTAAAATGTTCCTAGCAAAGAAGACGTTGAGTTGTTAGAGCGGACGTCAAATAAAAGTTCTTTACAGTAGCGACATTAACCTGAGCTACAACAACGCGCATGTGTAGGAGTTGGTTTGTTTGCAGTCAAGCCAGTCTCTTCAAATTTTTGCATTACCTTGTTAACGGCGTTGATTATTGGCGTGCGATTACATCCAAATACTACATGACTTTCATAATAAATTTCATGATAGTCACTCGTTCTTGCACTGTATAACATTCCATTATTACTTTTCCGTATCTCTACAATAAGTATACCTAACTTTAAACGTTAATAGCGGGTGGGTAATAATTTTCTAATTTGCATTATTTTCATGCAATTCTACTGTTATATATGTAATAAAACTAATAAAGTTTATCAATATGTATTAAATATATCTCCATTAATTTAAAACTTACTTTGCAATATAGTTTGATACTGTAATAATCTATGTAAAGGCTTCAAAACGAACGTGGTTAACGGCAGATAACACACTTTCTGCGTCTCAAAATCCCTATAAAGCTGTTCGAAGCGGTTGTTTTGTTTTAAAGAAGCATCTAGCTTCTCTAACACCAACACATGACCATCCAAATATTCCTCGTAAATCTAAAAATAATACAAGACGAAAATTTGTTAAATAAAATCTATTTTATTATAATTTAATGGATCATTAATACAAAAGTATTTTTAATAAAATAAAATATTATTAAAAAATCTGGTGTGAAGAACACAAGTTCAATATTAATATTGTTGTGAACGTATCCTTCTTCATAGGCGCAGATACGTATTTCACCTTTCTACAGATTCCTCAGTACGCCTGGAGAAGCATACCCTCACAAAAATAACAAAGAAAAAAAATAATAAAACGGATCTATTAATTATTAATTAATTATTCATTATAATTAATAGATCCTTTTCACTTTACTATATTGTTATTTAATATAACCCTAAATGACTAACACAGTCAGATGTCTTGTTTTCATATGTAACGGTCTTTCCCAAATTTTGTCCTTCTTAGAATTTCAATAGAGTTTAAGTATGCACTTTTACAATAATACGACCATACTTTTCGATTATTTGCATGTTTTTCGACCATTTGTAGTTTTTTACAGCCCTACCTAAAGATATTTTTACTATACATGTACTCGAAAATAATACGTTTAAATAGTAACTACTGACGATGTGTGCAGTGCACATGAAATGTACATATAGTTAATATACTATTGTTTGTGAAAATATAAGGTGTGTTATTTAAGTTTAATAGTAAAAATATTAATATTGAACTTATATTTGTATTCTTCACACCAGATTTTTTAATAATATTTTATATTATTAAAAATACTTTTGTATTATACAAAACTGGTTAGGTTTTTATTTACTCTAGTAACGATTCTAGACTTGAAAGCCTATAAAGTTTTTAAATATATATTACCGGAATAAGAGGTGGGAGATGGGTTAGTAAAACGTCTGCTATTTGTCCCGCCTTGGCGTTTGGTCCTCCATTTCCTTCCCAATTTTGGAGTCTCTGCTCAAGGTCTTTCACAAGAAATCCGTGCGCTTCTGCCAATGGTGTTATTAATCCTAACAGTACGCGTATCGAACATTCATCTGCTTCGTCCTTACCAACTTCCTCTTTGAACCACTGCAAAAAGTATTACATATTTATCAACTGGAGACATAGTTAGCCGTAACATTGCATCAAAATAAAGAAAGAGTTGGTTTATGTTACTTAAAGTAATCTTCTAAATGGGGAGTACAAATTAGATGATTTATACAGAAAGGTTCATCTATTAATAGTGGATCATTATTTCTGTGTTATACTCGAAAAGTGTTTTTTTATTGCATCATTTTTCATAAGTTCACACAATTTCGTCATATTTAAAATCAAATATTTCCCCTTAGTATTGCGTTTCTGTGTTTGTTACGTCACAGTCAAGTTATTTTTATTATCAATTCATTGTTGGGCATTCCTCTAAGCACCTAATGCTATTCAAGGAAAACTCGTTGTGCGATCTCGAAAGTAAGTCGGGGTGGGGTCTAGAACATTCATTGGCGTATCGTTACTAGTAAAAGTATCACGTCGTTGTAAATCGACTCGTGTATTACGTACACCCTGTATTATCAGGATTTTACGTACCCACGAGAAAGTAAGAAAAGCTTTAGTTCATAGTATTTGTGTAATTTTGCAATTTAGTTGCATTCAGCCCCTTTTGTTACAATATCTGGTTTGAGGATTTGAAAGTCGAGCAGCCATCATTACACTCCTGGCAGACGCAGGCAATCTAGTCCCTGAGGTACATCAATTTGAATTACTTTGATCGCTCTGAGTTGCACAGTTTATTTATGAACTTTATTTAATATTCTTTTTTGAACTTGCTTTCATCTTTTTTTTTCTTAATAACTTAACACATACTTAATAATCGTTACGTCACTTTAATTAAGACCTCGTTCAAATTTATGGAGATTATCTGTAAGCGAAATTCACCGTTTATATTTTTCAATGATTTTTGTTTTATTAGAAAGAGTAAACGTTCCGATTAATTGTGGAATATAACTTCATTCAAATGGCTGCCTCGGCTGGCCCTGCAGTAGCCGATCCTGTCAACCAAATTTTGCAGCACGTGTGGTTCGCCTCCGTGGAGGCGAATCACACGATTATTGACTTAGTGCGCAAAAGATTGATTGTTGGACGACTTGTGTGACACGTAGCGCCATCTTACTGAAACCAGAGCTCATCCACATCCAATTCTTCAATGTGCTGACAAAAAATAATAGTGAGCATGTCTCTGTAGCGCTTTCTGTTAACCGTAACGGTGTTGCCGTCTTCATTTTCGAAGAAAAAAATCGCCAAGGATTCCGCTAAAAGGGAGATCTGGTTATGACTAGAAAGAGAACATAAAAAGAAATGGAAGATAACCAAAGGTCAACTCCATACTAAAACACTACTAAGGGAGCTGGACGGAAAGTTTTCAGCCAACCTAATTCGTAGTAACAAAAAAGAAATTAAAACAATTACCGGCTTAATAACCGGACATTGTCTTTTAAGGAAGCATCTGAACAGCATGGGCTTGGTTAGAGGGCCCTGGTGTAAGAGATGTGAAAAGCAGGAGGAAGCTAGCCTTCATGTATTATGCAGTTGTAAGGAACTGAAGGGACTCACGACAGAAACATTTCGTAAGAGATTTATTGGATCCTACGAGGGTACTCAAATTTTCCTTGAAGAGGATAGTGGGTTTCATCGAGGACACAAGATTAACAGAGTAGAACTGAGACATCTATTGGGGATGGTACGAAGAGCAGTATGCTTAAGGGCCTGGACAACCCAAATAATTAGATAGATAGATAGACAATACAAAAAACGACCCAAGCTCGTCTGGTCGTCTAATAGCCCTGACCTGAACCCTTTCGACTATCGATATCGATTATAGGATATTCTCGAAGGTATGGCTTGCTAGAAACAGTGCGTATATCGATCGATAAATTGTCGTTTGCAACTCTACTCTCTATGGATACTGGAGACGAACGCAGCTATTATCTGTACTTTTCGAATGTATGTATTTTAATTTTGTACGAGTTATTCTTTTTTATATACCATTAAAAATACTGACCGTATTTATGGCCAGACGGTGTAAATCACTCTAATACATGAATGAATTCGTCATATGTGTACAGAGTGTAAATGAAATACGCCGACGTTGGCTAATATATAATAAATATGCAAAACATCAATTTAAATCTACAAAAAATTTTATTCTATCGAAACTTGATTGAATCTAAATCAGTAGAAATTATATGTTTATACGTTGTCGATTCAACAAACAAATAGGCATTTATTTGTTAAAGTTCACCAAAAAATCCCCCCCACATTTCAGTAATATAATGCGCGTTTGCATGAAAAGTTTATAAAAATATATTCATTCATTTCGTAGATATAAATTTTCTTATGCATCAGCTGTTCTGTTGTTATTTATAAGTAAGTCAATGGCCTGATCTTTGTCACCGAAATACAATATCCAGTTCCTTTAAATGTTTTAATATTAAATTCACACCAAGAAATAATAAATTACATTTGTAATTTTTAATTAAATGTTCATATTTTTTTCTGTGTTCTATTTGCCTTTTTTTCTAATGACAATTTCTTTGTCATAAAAAGAGCAAATTTGTGTGAAACAGGTGGAGTGTTTAAAGCAGATGTTCAATGTGTCTGCTTTTGTATAAATACAAGCTTCTAACCGATCGCTAAACTTTCGAAGTACACAATTTAACACGGCTTTGTCTTCACGGATATGGGACGCAGCTTGAAAAATACGTTGCCGAGGATCGTCTTTCACGGCCACCGTCTTCATAACTTGGATGCAATGTATCGCGATCTCTCAATCTGTACACAGTTTGTAAAATTAAACCATTTGATTCATCTTCTGTTCGGAAACCGCCCTTCATAAATACGTCTAGTAGCTCTAACATTTCCACTTGTTTCACCTGATAGTAAGACGATATCTGTTAATTCGTGATTTGAATCACTTCCAGGAAGTTGATAACAGACTGACTTCTAACTTACAGTATGCATCATCGCATGTGCAACTCCCACCATTATGCTTCAGTAGGGATAGCGCTGTAGTTATAAAGGAATACAAAATTTACCAGAGTTGGGTCGAACCACGCGCATTTATTATTTTTTTTTTTTTTGATCTCGCTCAAGATGTTGAGAGTGTTGATGTCGAGAGTGTTGATGCATTAACATTTTATGCTTAATATGATTACAGCTATTACATATTAAAGTATGTCGACATATTTCGTTTACACCTTCTAACTGTTTCACCATTTAATATTAAAAATAATAATTTGCCTCTACTGCTTCATCCACTACTTACCACATTAATAACATCTAAATCTTTCTTGTAGGTTATTTCTGTCATCAGAAGTTCTTTCGCTACATAATACGTTTTTTCATTCTTTGGCTTCTTTTTAACTTCACCTTCTATATCAGCTGTTATTGTTGTTCTATTTGGAATTGTGTTAGCATTTACGCTGTTCATGTACTCTTCCTTAGCCATATTTACAATCGGGCTCATGTCTTGAGAGTCACTTTTACCAAAATTGCTATTTATCACCGTTGCTAAACTGTTGATGCTACCATTAACTTTCGGAGAGGAAGTCGTGTAGAAAGAATTATTATTTTCATAGGTATGGTCGAAATTTCTTTTAGGCCCATCTGAAAAATCGAAAATATTCACTTAATAAACACAGAATTCATCTCATCAACTATAATTAAAAAAAAAACGTAAGAGAAACATAAAATGAAATTACTACCAACAGATTAATTGTAAATAAAAGTAATGGAAGGGTGAATGACATTCAGGAAGCAAAGTAAATATATAATATTTTCATATTTCGTAATTACATGCAAAACATAAGTATTACTAAATTTATAGAAAAATAAAATAAATTTTTAATAAAATAAATACATTCATAAAGACAAAACTTGTGTAACAGAAACATTCCTCACCTTAATTTCGATAAATATCCCGCAGTTGAAATTTTCAAAAAAAGTATAATTACGAGAAGCTACTAACAAAATTTGAGATTACATTGTAATCGTACAACGTAATAAACATTATAGAATTCGCTTTTTAATTAAAAAAAGAATTTCAATTGAGAAACTCTTCAAAGCAAACTGAATTGAATTTTATTCTTACCAACCAGAAGCCAATACACAATGTCCCACTTTGTATGGGTTTCTATACTGAGCAATTTAAAAATAGTCTTCTAAAATAATCTAATAAAAAAGTAGAAACGAAAATGTTCCATAATAAAATATTTGAAATAGCATTTCGTTTATTTTTATATATTTGGAACTATTACAAGAAGAAGTAAGGCTCTGAAATTAGTTTGAGTAGAACTAGTGAATTATATGGATAGGACGTCTTTCTTTTAGTGCAGCGTCATTCTTAGTCCAATACTTCTAATTATAGTAACGTTGCAAAAATATAAATAATTGAAATTATCACTGCTTAAATCCCAACTAATGGATAATAATATACACTACAAGTCACAAGTTTCAAATGAATTAATAATTATATAAAAAATTTATTACTCGCGAGAAAAAATGTTAGGTATTGCCTGTGTAACTATCATCAGGTAATAATTCTTTGTAATTCTAGGTTGAATTTTATTACATCCATTATCACTAGAGCTGCCTATTTCGATTACATTCTATAGGCGCCGATTTGATAAATACATAACTGGGTTAACAATTGATTTAAGTTTGAATTTACAATTGATATCCGAATATTTCATTAAAAACCGTGAAACTGATTGTCCTTTCTCCAAATACTACCTCGCACTGCCAATCTATGGACCAAGGGATCATTCAAAACTCTAAAATCAGAAGAATGTTTGTTAAAAAACATTTAGCAATGCATTAATATGAATTTCAGCTGCTTCAGAAAAATTATTGGCTGTAACGGTAAAAATCGTTTTCTAAAATGTGAACTGAATGTGTGTAATAGTGATATAAGTGAAATAAAGAAGATTTTTATTTCCAAATTGGAATGTCACTAATTTAGAACTACGAACATACTCATTGATAGACGATCATTTAAGAACAGAAGATCCAAATCTCTATTGATTGTATTGATGAAATGAGTGACCAAATCAAAACTGATCCTTGTGTGCAACGTTTTAGGAATGCGTGTAGAATATCTTAATATATCTAAGTTCTTGTAGATATTTAAACAAGGTCGCAACATAGAATATAATGCCCATAGTGTCGAGGACTTTTCTGTTTCACTTTGTGACTTAAAATACGCCAATAGAACATTTTCTGATAATATGTGAATTTTATTTTCAACACACCAAGTTTCAAATTGCTGATAATTTTTTTTCATACACAACACGAGATTTTTCTGGCAATATTTCCAAACGTATTTTCTGCGATTTCGCGCTACTTAAGTACTTAGAATTATCAGTCACTTCTTCGTAGTTTTTCTTTGAATTCAATAATAGAATTATAAATGAAAATATTTAAAAACAGCTCATTCTTACAACGAATGTCAGTATGATCAACGTTTACATTACAGAAACATAAATGTCAGATATATTATACAAATTGCATGGTATGAGAAATACAAATTTTAAAAGGTATGGAAATGCAAAATAGAAACAATAAATTATCTAACTGGCGACCAGATTCACTTAGAATACAAATTATTGGAATACTTTATAATTAGTTTCAACTAACTGACAAAAGTGATTAATTTAAGATCCTAATTGATCAAATTATTAATGTATAATTAAACAGTATACTTATTGAAGGATACTGGGCAGGTATCCTTTTGCAGTTACAATAAACGGTTATTGTCAATGAATATAGATTACTGCTCGATCGGAGTTAATTTATTTTTATTGTATTTAAGAGAACTATGACCTGTAGTGTATATAATTTACAATATGAACGCAACCCACAAAATGAAGACCGTTTAACTTAAAAAAATTAAAATATTTCATTATACACTCATGGACAAAATTATCGAATATATTTTGTTATCTCTATTACTCAAATATAATTTTAAATTATCGCCGTGAAGTTAAACCGTAATCGACAAATTTTAATTTCTGGTACGAAAGTAGAAGAGGAAAAGAGCGCGACAGAGAAAAGTAAAGAAAGACATATAGCGAGGTTGCCAATGAATGTATGCAAGTACGAAGTGGGGTACGATGAAGTTCAGGAGATTATAGTTATAGCTAGTAAGTAAGTCTATTGCTTCAGAGAGTTGTAGAACGCGTCTTAGAAATACGTATAAAATTCGCCACGAATATTTACAGAAAAATATTTGTTTCATGGTGTATTACTTTTATGAGGATGTACAACAAAGCTTATATTTACCGCGTATAAATAAAATGAAATGAAATATTAATTCTAAATTATGTAAAAAAAAAATAAATGTAACTCTTATGAAAAGAAAATAAATTAACTAATAATAAAAAACAACATTTTCTGAATTAAAGGTTCACATAATCCACCATATTGTTCTTGGCAGTATGCCAACTTATAATAAAATTCTTGGCGGACATGACTCATATGTCCCTATAGAAAGAACCGACAATTAAATTATTTAAGATACCAGCCAATACATTTAATTTTTGTGGATATCGGGTATGTACAGGTACATTCAGGTGTCTATTGGTATAATACCATTTTATGATTTGTGTCTTTTCTTGCGTTGTAAAAACATGCATGTTGAAATCGACTATTAATATACGCGCGTAGAGAAATAAGCGTTCTACACCCGCTAAGTGTATGTTAGGGAATAGGGCATGTTAAATGTGTATGTGTGTCCACCACTCTGCTTCTCCTTCCACTGTTTGAAAGCAGGCAACGTTGGATATACAAGCGTACACTATTTACGCAAACAGAAATTAAAATTTATCGACTGCGGTATATGTGCTGATGTTATTTATCTAGTAGGTGAATATATTCAATTGCTTTAAAATATTTTAACGTTTAATTCATTTTAATAATTTTAATGGCGTATATTGTCTATCACGCGTTGCGTCATTTAAAAATTCCTCACATAATTTGAGAATTAACGTGAATTAACTTATTTGTGGTGAAATTAAGTAAGTGTTAGTGATTTTTGTTTGTTGCTTCCTCTTAAAAACAAGCATTATGCCACCAGTTAGCTACTGCAGTGAAGCTAAAGCGGCAAATTGTAACTGTATGACGAAGGATATAGACAAAAACATATCGTACGACGTCTCAGAAAAAGTCAATCTACAGTGTCGAATATTTTAAAAAGGTATCAAGAGACTGGAAATTTCGTACGAAGATCCGGTCAAGGGTTTAAAAGGTGCACAACAGCAATTGATTATCGATCTTTGACACTAAATTCTACGCGAAATCGCACATTGGCATCCAGATATCTCAAAAATGAATTACTAAGTGTAAGACATGTTAATGTTAGTTTGAGAACGGTTAGACGAAGAGTAAAAGAAGTAGGTTTAAAGCTAAGACGGCCTGCCAAAGTTCCACGTCTTCCCCACAACTCACAAAACTCGTCGATTACAATTTGTCAGAACACATGTTCAGTGGAATATCGAGAATTTGAAAAATATTCTATTCACTGATGAGAGTAGAATCCAATTATGGAACCCAGATAGGCGAAATCATGTCTATAGAAGAGTTGGAGAACGGTACAGCAGCTGCAATCTCATACAAACTGTTAGTTTTGAAGGTGGTGGCATAAGGCTTTGCGGAGGCATAAGTTTGGATGGACACGCCGAACTTGTGGCAGCCAATGGAAGTATAACTAGTGACTGGTATATCGAAAACATTCTCCAAGATCGTGTTTTGCTATATGTGAGCCACATGGGATACGACAGATTCGTACTTATGCACGATAACGCTCGACCACACGCAGCTGTTATAGTGACTAATTACCTTGATGCAGCTCAGATTCAAAAATTAGATTGTCCACCGTATAGCCCAGACCTGAATCCCATTGAACACGTGTGGGATCAGCTAAAACGGCGCTTACGAGAAAGAAATGCTGTTCCAAATACAATAGAAGAACTTCGATTTGCAGCACAATATGAATGGAACGCAATTCCTCAAGAATATATTCAAACTCTAATTGATAGCATGTTGAGAAGGATAGAAGGTAGTAATTAGAGCTCGAGGTGGGAATACTCGTTATTAACTATGCTCTTATTTCAATCAAAAGACTAGGTTTTGCTTAACCGAGTTGCATTTAAGTTTAAAATAATTATCCTTAATTTTCATAAAATTTATTATTAATTTTTTTAATGATTCTCTCCTAATTAAAAATTAATATTCGTTAAGTAGACAGTAAAAAATAAACTATTTTTTCTGGTATTATGTTTTTCTAATTTACTAAATAAAACACTTGGTATATTTGTTTCACAAAATGTATTTAAAATATATCTGACATATGTTTCGACTTATACAGTCATTCTCAAAGAGTCATGTAAACTAACTGACAAGAATACTCCTACCGATATTTATGGCATATTTTTTAAAAGATTTTAAAAAATAAGAGAAAATGTCAACTCCGAAGTACAACAACAACACTTCAGACACCTAAAGAAACTGTCACATATAAAATGTAAGTCACACAATTCTGTTAACAATCTTGCCAAAAACCTAACCCTTACTAGGCCCTTTTATAAGAGAGTTATTAATTTATCACAAACTACCTTCACGAACGATGAACAACTTTTATTAGCAAAAGGTCTGAAATTTTCACCTTATAGTTATAGTAATAAAGATATAGAAACTTTAGCTGCTAACACAGATTTAATTACAAAAGATTTAGATAACCTAGAAAAATACAATATCGCGAAAACAATCATCAATAATATCAACCCAAAAAACAAATCTAAAGATATCAATATCGTAAAACAGGTTAAAAATAAGATTTCCGACAATAGTTTAATTTTATGCAAGGCCGACAAAGGCAACACGGTGACCATTATGTCCGAAGTAAGTTATTCAAACAAAATGTACAATTTACTAGATACAGACGAGTTCTCAGAACTTAAAACCGACCCAACTAACACATACCAAAAAGAAATCAGACAAGCACAAAAAGATGTCAAAGATATTTTTCCACTCACTTATTTAACAATTATGAACCCTAGAGCTCCGATATTATATGGCCTTCCAAAGTTACACAAAGAATCGATTCCCTTAAGACCGATGGTGTCCTACATTAACGCCCCTGCCTATAAATTATGTAAATCATTAAACAAAAATTTACCAGATATAATAAATTTCATTTCGCCTAAAGCAGTAAAAAATTCCTTGGAATTAATAGACAAATTAAAGAATACTGAGTTAACCTCTAACATGAAACTAGTGTCCTTTGATATAAAAAGCCTGTTCACTTCTATCCCCTTAGATGAACTAAAAACTATTTTAAAGAGTCACATTCAAAAATCTATTCCGAATATCGAACTACAGAACACTCTATTAAACCTAATTAATATTTGTCTTAAACAAAATTATTTTAAATTTCATGAAAAATTGTATACACAAACCAACGGTTTACCGATGGGTAGCCCTCTTAGCCCGCTACTCGCTGAAATTTATCTAACAGATTTTGAAGATAAACACATTCATAATTTCAACCGCAGTCCTTTATTAAAATACATTTCCTTTTGGGGCAGATATGTAGACGATATTTTGTGCTTGTGGTCGGGCACTGACAGACAGATGGACCAATTTCTTAACTACTTAAATTCCCGTAATAAAAAAATACAATTCACAATAGAAAAAGAGGTAGACGGAACGATTAACTTTTTAGACTTAAAATTAACAAGAGTTAATAAACGATTTGAATTTGATATCTTTAGAAAACCCACTACAACAGATACAGTAATTCCGGCAAATTCCAACCAATCGTGGAATATAAAAATGACAGCTTTTCACAGTTTCATACACAGACTGATTAATGTCCCTCTAAATAATAAGAACTTTGAAAAAGAAGTATATACCATAAAAACTATAGCTAGAAATAACGGGTACAAAACAGAATTCTTAGACAAAATGATTTACAGAAAACAACGCGCTTTCCTTATGAATAATTTTTACTCCAGACATACATACATAAAAACTAACAAAGTGTTTCATACCCTAAACTATATACCTGGGGTTAGCAATAAAGTTTCTAATAAACTAAATAAATTAGGTTTAAATGTCATCCTAGTAAATAAATGCAATTTAGGAAATATTCTAGTTAACAATAAACGAAAAACAGAATTGCGCGATAAGTCAGGGGTGTATGAATTAACTTGCAGTGATTGTGACGCGGTATACATTGGCCAATCAGGACGCTCTATAAAAGAACGTATCAAAGAGCACAGAAGTTCTATTCTACATGGCAATATGACCACGGGATTCGCGGAACACTGTATTCAAAATTCTCATCTGTTTAATGCTAATAATTTCAAACTTTTACACGCTTGTAATAAGGGTAAAAGGCTTGACTTCTTAGAAATTTTAGAAATAAAAAAAGCCATAAATCTCAACAGACAGGTCACAAACACGCAATTGGATTTTTCAAATACCCCCACAATCGATGCTGTAATAAAACTTTTAAAAAATAAACCATAAATATCGGTAGGAGTATTCTTTTCAGTTAGTTTACATGACTCTTTGAGAATGACTGTATAAGTCGAAACATATGTCAGATATATTTTAAATACATTTTGTGAAACAAATATACCAAGTGTTTTATTTAGTAAATTATTAATCATGTTTCACCAAGAGCCAACCGTGAATTCTTACATTATATTATGTTTTTCTTTCATTGAAATTTACATTTCCAAAAAAAAAAATTGAAAATTTAAAATATTCGATAATTTTGTCCATAAGTGTATATTTTAAAAAATATTACTCAATATAAGCCTGTTTTACCTTGTTGATAAATATTAAAAGAATACTGTACCAATTGGGAAATACACTAGTGATATACGTTTTTGTACAACACAGAAAAAATAATGTTCTTCGAATAATAATATGAAATAAAAAAAGCTTTCTGACAAGTAAATAGTTCAAATAAGTATAACGTAAATAAAAATTTTATTAATAAAAACATCGCACAAAAATTTTCAAATTTATTTCCAACAAAATGATTGTTACAGTGTATGTAGGTATTTTTCAGAATTACCATGGATAACAATACTTAGAAAGTTTTCAAAAGACGTACGACAGTGAAAGGGGACACACGCTTGGTTTACATAATTAGTCCTCTGAAATTGAAATTTAATTTGTGACTAATAAGAAGTGCGAAAAATTAGGCCTATGCACTTTCGTCAGTAAGAATGTACTAAATTTTTAATTAAATATCTTCAAATCTAACAAAAGAACATTTAACAATCACATTAATACTGAGCAAAAATTTTGAGAATAATAAGAGATAGATTTCAAGATTCTATTAACATAATAAAATTTTAAATATACATATTCTCAATTTTATTTGCAGCAGATCTACGATTTGATTTTTAAAATATTGTCAAATTTGTTAATAGAATTTGGAAACTCTATTTCGCTTTAAAACAACTTTTAACATACATGTGTACATCCTTGGTAACTGATTGATAATTATAATTTTTAAGATGATATATGTCTCGAAAATGTGTTCATCTTTATACTACAACATGATCAGTTAAAATTAAAAAAAAACTAGTACAATTCAGAAGTTCTTTAAACGTTGCACGAGAATCAATTAATTTCATCAATTGACTTTGACTAATGTCATCTATTAGTCTATAACTTCAATTAGCGCAAGAGAAATAAGAATTCTCAGAAATATTTCTAATTAAGAAATTACAAGAAAAATTTCTAAAGTACGAACCTTCCACTTTCCGAATCTATGGAAAATATCTGAAATAATAATGATTCTAAGCCCTGGTAAAAAAACAAGAGATCACGTCGTATAGGGCAATAAGTTTGCTCCCGATACTATCAAAAGTCTTTAAAAAGATTTATTTAAAAAAATTTAAACCTTTACTTGAAGAGTAAAACATTATTCCAAACTATCAGTTCGGTTTCAGAGACAAACATGGCACTATCGAACAGTTACATAGACTGTATAATGAACTTACTGTAAATGAGAACTAATGAGTATTAAATCTCACTTTACATGCAAATGTCGCCTAATGTGCTGCGTTAATTTCTACATTTCGACAAACTAAGTTTATACCAATATGCAGAAACGCTACACGTCGCGACCTGGTTGTTAGGATAATGAAAAATTCGTGAAAAGTCACACCTATCCTGGAATGTGTGGATGCATTTTGCTCTTATTCGAGCACGTTAACACACAGTATCCTGGACAGACATATATAGTTAGTATACGAGATGTCGTTTTTATATTCCCGGACTAGACATTTTTCAATTTTAATATAATTTTTCATTTTAGTGTTTTATTATTATGCATGCCTTGGTAACGACAATTTACAAAGCAATTGCAGCAGTATTAGTTCTAATATCTGTCAGTCTTTGTTGTCACGTATTAAAATGCACAAACTTGAATATCGAGCAGTTATAAAATTCTTAACAAAACAAGGAAAATCTCCAAAAATTATTCGTGAAGAAATGTTGCCCGTATACGGGGATGATTTACCTTCAAAGTCGAGTATTTGCGAATGATCTAAATTGTTTAAACATGGCCGAGAATCACTGGATGATGATCCCCGTCCAGGTCGGCCTGTTGACGTGATCACCTCCGATGTTATTGAAAAAACCAAGTATTTGGTACTGGAGGATGCAAGATTAAAAGAAGCGACAATTAGGAGTTTCAGAAAGTACGGTCTTCAAAATTCTGCACGAATACCTTGGAATGACAAAAGTTAGTGCCAGATGGGTTCCGCGAATGCTTTCGCCATTCTAAATGCGTGTGCGGATGGAGACGTGTGAACAGTTTTTGGCGCTTTGTGGAGACGAACCAGGTTTAATTATCAATCGACTTGTCACCGCAAATGAGACTTGGGTCCATCATTTTGACTCTGAATCAAAACAAAAATCAATGCAGTGGCATATTAGGGGTTTAAAGAAGAAGTTTAAAGTTACCCCTTCCGCAGGAAAAATAATGGCAATGATTTTTTGGGATTGTGAGTGAACAGTAATGATTGATTATCTACGCAAGGGCAGTCCGGTAACAGGAGAGTATTACGCAAGATTAATACATCGCCTAAGAGATTCTATTAAAGCGAAAAGGCACGGAAAACTCACGCAAGGTGTCCTGTTGTCCTGTTGTTTCACGATAATGCACCAGTTCACAAATCAAGACTTGCAAGAGCTGCCGTTGCCGAATGTGTTCTTGTTTCCTAATCTTAAAATAACTCTAAGGGGGAACAAAATTATAAACGATGACGAACTTAGAGGGGCCGTTGAAATGTATTTTGCAGACAAACCAAAGAAATTTTTTTATAATGGATTAGAGATGTTATTAAAACGATGTAATACTTGTATACTATTTTGAAAAATAAATTTTTATTGCTGTTCGAAACTTTTTTTTCATGCCTAATCCGGGAATATAAAAATGACCTCTCGTATATAGTAAAGTATAGAAGTGAAAAGTCATGTCTGTCCAGGATATTGTGTAGTGACGAGCTCCAATAAGAGCTGAAATGCATGCTGAAATGCAGGATAGATGTGACTTTTCACGAATTGTCCACGGAGATACTGCTCTGCTGCGTTTTTAGACAAGATTAACCATAGAACTGGAGCCTCAAAATTTAATGTCAGCTTTTGATGACAATAGTCCTTTATTAGCTGCAATTATTACTAGTTTCGCGAATTTATAAGTGTAAGGTGTTAATTAGAAGATGAACTAAGACTTGGATAATCTGTAGTAGCTGTTTGTGCTTAAAACATTATTGTCACAGAATAGCTTATTAAGGAAAATCGGAAATATCAAGATTCACGAATAATTTGGCATTGGATCATTTGTATTTGTTATAAACCATGATGATACAAATCCGCACACAACAACAAAAATAAATTTCTTACACGAATTCGGAGACCAACTCACTCACGCACCATATTTTGACCCTAACAATTACCATATGTTACTGTTGATTCAAGGTTTGATGAAATTTTCTGAGGCAAATGTGGCAGTTGCAAAAGAAGAGTGCGCCTATTTCGAAAAGTGTTTCAGCTAAAGGAGATTATAGATACACAAAAAACCAAACTATTTGTTTTTTATCACTTTATTATATTATTACAGATAGTTTCGACATTAAAAACATGTCATTCTAGAACGAATTTAACAAACAAAGGAAGAATTAAACAGTTCCTTTGTTTGTCATACGTATTGTTAAATTCATTTAAGACTGACATGTTTTTAATGTCAAAACTGCAGCAACGCTATCTGTTATAATAAACTGATAAAAAACAAATAGTGGTTTTTATGTCATACTAGTTGGTTATGTTTTTATTACTTAGATACCAACTATATAAAGTGTACTTTATGGCCCACGCGGGCATAAAGGCACAGGATCGCTCAAACCCAGATATTTCGCAATGATGAACGGGATTTTTCCAAATGTGTTTTTTCCAACTGGCTGTACAATACAGCGACCTTGTCTATAGGTCATAAAATGTCTTTTTTTCTGAACAACCCCGTGCCGTAAAAACATGTATTCCCATATCAGCTTCAAACTATTCATTTTGTCTTCGTCAACAATGGTAAAAACGCGTTTTTTTATCGGCTTTTGCCTCTGGTACGCATACCACGAAAACTGATTTTCTGATCTTCTACGTGAGTAACTAGCATATTCACAAGTTCTTGCCGTCGACATCCACCAAATACACCAAATATTGAATTGGCAGGCAGATCATTTGAAATACACATCAAAGAACATTTTTCTTCTTTTAGAAATAATAAAAGCGACTCTTCATACGCGTCCCATATTAATTTAACAAACCACAACTTTAACAAAGAATTTAAAATACCACACATAGATAATAAGTGGAAAAGGTTAATTTATTAGAGTCACTTGAAATTAATAAATTGAAGAAAACTTATAACATCCTCAATGATCAATTAGAAATTAATAATTCACCGTTACTTAATTTATTTATTTGATATTCAGATATTTTATTTTTTCGTCAGAAATTTCAAAATTTTCCTATATTTTGATTTTTGACATTTTTAAGTTTGACAGCATTTCCCTAGCAACGATAGTGTCCACTATGATAAAATGACAATATTGTTAAAATCAAATTGAATTTTGAGATTTTTCAAATGTTTATATTGTGGATGCAATAACGAACTAGTATGACATAAAAGTTTGCGGGTATTAATAGATGTGCGATTTACAAACCCTCGGGCCAGGGGTCCTCTACTAAATACCCTTGGTACATAAATAACTATTTTTTGTGTTTCAACATGATTAACTATCACAAAGTAACGGCTTCCACAATCAATTTTTTAAACAGGATTACTTTGAAAAACAAAATAAGTTTCTTTTAAAATCTCGTAGTCTTTTTGTAATTATTTTTCAGAATCTATTTTTCTTTATATTTAAGACTAGTTTGTACAGTCGAAATTAGGAAAAAATTAAATAATTTATTCTAATTCCTGTTTTATTGTTATAATTTAAATTATGTTATTATTAACAGACAGCGGATTGAATGCAATTGTCCCGATAAAACGTTGTGGCGCTCTCAGGTATTGTATGCATGTTATAACAGCCCCACTATTTGCTTGCTCAATTGCATTCGTCGAGCAAATGTTGTTATTTCCGTCGTTATTGTGTCTATTCATTCATAAATCTATTTTACAGTAGCGTGTAAGACGGAATAGACATTTATATATTATTCAGTCAAATAATCGCTTAAAAAATTATATCCGCTAATTTTCAAAGTGTATTCTCGTGTTTACATTCGCTCTGTTGTGCATTGACAGATCCATATAAACTGCATATGTAGGTATGTGCCACCTATGCAGCTCGCCACACGTATCAAATTGTTCGAAACTCCTATTGCGAATACATTCTCTGGTTATTACTATGCTATGCTTATAGTGCAAAAATAAATAATAATTATTGTTAAATAATTTATAATCTACAATAATAAATTTGCCATATTTTGATGTATAGAATTGAATTTCTAAAAATGTATTACATTATAAAATATAGAATCTTATTAATATCAATCAGTTGTAACGGATGTACAGAGGTGCACTTATGTTAAATTACAAGAACTACATACAAAAATTAAAAAATTTAAAACAAAATACATTACGCAGTTTAGGAACAAGATGTTGAAAATTTTTAGTGTCGTTACCAGTTCTTGATAAAGAAAACAAAACAAGAGAAAAATTCCTATTGATTATAGAACAATTCCAAATTAGTACGGAAAGTTTCTCATTTAATTTTTTTTTTCCGAAAAATAGTCTAAATTCTATAACGTCATCAGATATTAAAAGCAAATCTATAACAGTAATTCAGAAAAACTCGTATGACAAACACATCTGTTTCAAGCCGCTATTGATTATTTCTTTAAACACAATCAACGGGTACCAATTTTATAAAATGCATGATATTAATACATCTACTGTACAAAAAAATATTATGAAGTAAGTAGAATTGTCCTCCTTCATCACTAACCAGAAATAAACTGATCCACTATAAACTTCTGTTATTAATATAACCGTCTCAAATGGATTATTTTATGGATAAAGCAAAAGTGGCCTCCTTTCGCACAAAAGAAAACTTTGTGTTCTATCACGAAAAAACAAGACTGCATGCATTGATAGCTTATCTGATAAAAATTGGTGGACTTCGGTTCGAGTATTTCTAAAATTCTTCATCTACGCTAGATCTTGCATTTAAGATTTCGATCGCTTTAAAATAGTATGAATAAGAACCCGAAATCATTAACAGCATTTTTTGTAAGCAAACCGATTACGCTTTCCACGCAAAAGACTATAAAGTTATTTAAAAACTGGAATAATATTTAAAAAAAGTAAAGGCTCTGACATTACTAAATAAAGTTCTTTATATATTACAGCTCGAATTATAGTTATTGTTCTGCACGTGGAAAAACATATTCACCTAAACAGAATTTTTATTCAAAAAAGAAGGAGTTGTCTAAACCAGGAAGTCTTTTAACCAAATATAAACTAATTTTTAAATCCAAGAACATGAATAGATAAAATTTCATCAAATTCATCAAAATTAGCGCAGCCAGAAGAGTTGTCTGAGCGTGGTGATCATTCAAGTAATAAATTAACAAGGAATATTATACCGGGTGTATTATGAAAAATCTTTCGTGCTGTAACTTTTTTATTTTTTATCCGAATGTAATAAATTATACGTCGAACTAAATCGTTTTAAAAACACTGTAACGTGATCCGCTTTGAATTTTTTTTTACACTTTGTTTTTGACAGACAGCTGCAAACTGTGTTTTTTAAATTGCACTATATTTTTTTTTCCTTATTCAAATATTTTACTTTTTCTGAATATGAAACTGTAAACAACGATATCCTTGTATGAAAAAAAAACGAGAAATTGTAGGTTTTTTTTTTAGTTCGATTTATTCTGGTTTTCCGAACACAGAGATTTCTTAAATGCATTTTAAATACTCTATTAAATACTCTATCATTTTATTACCAGCAAATGTGTGTACCTTTTAAAATCACTTACATTCAATACTATATAGCCCATAAAGGATTACAAACCAATGTTATCAGCGGTGGGTCAACAACAACATTTACAGTGTTTATTTTAAAAATTTAAAAATCAAGCAGTCATATTGAACGATAAAAGTGCATTCCAAATTTTCGAAAAGAGCTGTGACATCTGTCAGTCACACATTCATTATAACATTTTCAACGATTTATTTCTAAATTTAGTTATTGAAATGGATAATGGCGAATGTGTGGATGCGATTCAAGCATATTTTGAATGCGGAACAAATTCTGCAGCTGCTTTGCGACTTTATGGAAATCGTTTTCCTGACAGATTGCGTCCAAGTGCCGATAAGTTTGGAAGGCTCGTGCGAAATTTACGAAATTTTGGATCATTCAAAAAACCGAAAATAAACGCACGTGTAATTCAAGATCAAAATTTAGAATTAAGTGTCTTGCTCTAGTGGAAGAAAACCCTAATACGTCTACGCGAGAAATAGCTCACTACATGCAGGTATCACATTCTACAGTTCAGTATATTCTGAAGAAGCACAAGTTCTTTCCTTATAAACCACGGAAGGTGCATGCTCTCGGTGAAAACGACCCTCAACGAAGGGTTCAATTCTTCACGGTTCTCATGAATAAACTAAGGGAAGATCCAATTTTTTATCGTCGTGTGTTGTGGTCAGATGAATGCACTTTTGGGAAAAATGGTGTATTCAACAGAAATAATCATCGCCATTGGAGCATTGAAAATAACCATGTTGTGATTCAACACAATTTTCATAATCGGTTCAGTGTTACAAATGTATGGTGTGGCATTTTAGGCGATAGAGTAGTAGGGCCTTTTTTGTGGAGGGTAATCTAAACCAAGAAAAGTATAATAATTTGTTACGCAATGAATTAGGCGATTATTTAGATGAGTTGCCACTTGCTGAGTTAAACATGGTGGTGTTCCAACAGGACGGTGCCACACCCCATAATGCACGAATGAATACTGATTTTCTAAATAATTATTTTGGCGTCAGATGGATGGGCACTTACGGACCTATTCGATGGCCTGCTAGATCGCCAGATCTGAATCCACTGGATTTCTTTCTGTGGTCTTACATTCAAGATCATGTCGATTTGACTCCACCTGATACCAGAGATGATTTAGTAAGAAGGACAAGTATGTCAACAACAAGTATGTCATGAAATACCACCAAATCTTATATTAAACGCAGCAGTTGGAGTTAATAGAAGGTGTCAAATGTGTCTGGAACAAAATGGGGCCAATTTCGAACATTTGATTCATTAAAATATATGATAGCTTGATTTCTGTAAATTTCGTTGTTTTTTTTTAATAATAATAAATTTGTCACTCAATTTCATGGAGGTGTCTTCAGGAAATAAATGTTTATTAGAATAAGTAAAAAAAAATATGTAGTACAATTTAAAACAAATTTACTACTGTCTGTCAAAAACGAAATGTCCAAAAAAATTTTTTTTAAAAAAACAGGTTACAGTTCTTTAAAAACGATTTAGTTTGACATATCATTCATTAAAATCAGATAAAATATAAGGAAGCTACAGCCCCAAAGGTTTTTTATAATACACCCGGTATATGTCTATTACAGGTTTTAGCTATCTCTTTTATCTTATTGTTAAAATCGCGTGAACAATTATATGCCACCAACTAAAAATTGTCTTAATTAAATGGGAAATTAACCCTTATGATACCGTAAAATTTTACACCTTTGATTTCCCAATCGAAGTAACCGGGTAACACAGGTGCGCAGATCGCAAAGAGTTGTTGTCGAGAGTTTACGTTTTCTAGAGTGCAGTGGATTAGTGTGTCCGTGCTTCAACAAAAATGGAAGTGAATCCCAACGAACTGATGGTTGTACTGAGAGGCTTTGACACTTCAATTGTTCGAGCACAACGGTAAGTTTACTAACAGTTTTAATGATTATATGTGCTGTGTACCATATAACCATATTACCAGGTAAAATGAAATTTACTTAATACATCCCATCGAAGCCAGCCAAGTACGGTATAAAAGTTTTTGGCTAGCTAATTCCGAAACGAGTAACCCATTAGAGGAAATGGTTTACATAGGTAATAAACCAAATTCTTGTCGTTCCATTTCAATAATGAAAGTGTTTGTATTTACAGATAAAGAACAAAGAGAAGCACGCATCACTACCGACAATTTCTTTACCTCAGTTCCCTTGACAAAGTGCCTCAGAGAACAGGGGCTCACTTAAGTACGAAAATTAAGGAAAAACATGCCCTACATCCCGAAAGAGTTGCTACCATCAAAGGACAGAGTAGTAATATCACCCTCTTTGCTTTTCGTGATGACGAAATTTTATGTTCCTATGTACCTAAAAAGAATAAAGCTGTTGCGTTGCTTTATAGTATGCACACAACTGCACAAATAGTTGATATATTTAAGAAACCTGAAATACAAGGATTGTTCGGAAACTACGTGGCCTAACACAGAGATGGCGCGAATTCGTAAGAAACTTCTTTACCATTTTGTAGGATCATCTTTAATAGGTTAAATATACAGTACAGAGCCATCTGTCAATCAATCTGTTCTTGACAGTACGCCAAAATGAACGTCTCGTGTGATTTTGTAATAATGGAAAAAACTAAATTCAGAGTAGTGATAAAGTACGTTCTTTTGAAAGGCTTAACACCAATTTAAATCAATTATTATTATTATTATTATTATTATTAAGCGGGGCTGTATGAGCACAAATGATGAACTGTTACTGGTCCGGATATGATTGAAAAAGTCCACCGTTATCGTCCTGGATGACTGTCAAGTCAAAATGCACGAGATAGCAGACATTGTAGGTATCTCAAATGACAGTGTGCACAGAATTTTAACTGAAGAATTTGAAATGAAAAAATATTCAAAGCGTTGAGTGCCGCGATTACTCACACCGGGGCAACAACTGAATCGTTTAAGTATTTCTTGTGACCTCTTGACACGTTTTCGCCGAAATCAGAACGACTTTGTCAAACAATGGACAAAAAAAGTTTTTCCGTCACCAACGAAGGCAAAAACGGTTTTGTTAGCAGGAAAGGTTATGGAAACCTTTTGGGATTCTCATGAAATTATCTTGGTCGACTACTTAGAAAAGGGGAAAACAATAAATAGGGAGTACTATGCCAATTTGTTGCAACAATAAAGCGACAAAATCAAAGAAAAACGGCCTGATTTGGCAAAGAAGAAAGTGTTTTTCCATCGGGATAACGCACCTACCTACAAGTCTGGGATTGCAAAGGCAAAAATTCATAAATTGGGATTTGAATTAGTACCTCGTTCGCCCTCATCCCCAGATTTGACTCCCAGCGACAATAATCTCTTTCCAAACCTGAAAAATGGTTCGATGGTAAGAGATTTTCGTCTGATTCCGAGGTAATCGCTGTTGTAAATAGCTATTTCGAGGATTTGGATTCATCGACTTACAATGAAGGCATCAGTAATTTGGAATATCGTTGGGATAAGTGTGTTGAGCGAGCAGGACACTATATTGAAAAATAAAATGTTTTTTGGCAAAAGAACTTGTGCTTTCTTTGTTAGGACACGTAGTTTCCGAACCACACTCGTAATTATATATTATAGATAAAGACGCAATAATGAGAACAATAAGAGAATAGAAGAGACCTATCAAGAAAAGTCTGAAATAAAAGTCGAAGGAAAAAGGGTAAATCTCTTGTAGCCTCAGGGAAACCATTACACTGAACTAGTCGAAATGAATGTTCCTATATACCTACACTATAAGCAAATTGTACCCTTCGAAGTGATTTGCTTACAGGGCTCTCCCTATTACCACATAGCGTATAATTACAGCATACCCTTATTGCTCTTTTTCACTAGTACAAGCAAATGTCAGTACAACAAAAGATAATGACAATAATATTAATTATAATAAAACCTCGATGTCACTAAAACTTTAATTATTATAATTTGAAATGAACAATAAATAGGAATTTATAAAACATTTACTATTTAATAGATGCTATGCTCAATTATAAAAATGCCATAAAATGATAAAATCATTAAGAATTAGCTGGTTAGGTCATATATAGAGGTGTCAGACTTTCCCCATATTCCAGAATCCTACTCAGTATAAGTTAATATATACGTACGAACGTTTCCAAAACACATTGGGTTTTATAAAAAAACACGTATTCGCATGAAATTACAACTCAGCATTTTTGTTAATACCTACAGTCCGGTAAGATTTAAGTATTAACAAAGAAATTACTTATTGTAAGAGATGTTTGCGAAAAGTTTTGCTTTTTTACGAGACGCACCCAGTTACAAAAGAAAGATTTCGAATTTGAAGATAACTTTCACTATTCACTGTATGCATTGTGTGCCGGTCAGATGTTTATATTTTAGTCAAGTGTAGATCTCGACGCGAGGCTGATGTTCTAAACACATATAACAGTATGTCGATATATATCAATACGCGATGTATATTGAAAACATTTGTACATATTAACTTGTACTGAGTAGGACTCTGGAATGTGGGGAAAAATAACAACTCTAGTCATATTTAAAACAGATAAAGACGCAATAATGAGAACAATAAGAGAAGAGAAGAGACCTATCAAGAAAAGTCTGAAATAAAAGTCGAAGGAAAAAGGGTAAAACCAAGTAGAAAATAATAAAAACTTACTAAAAGTTCAAAACTAAAAATAGGTAATCAACAACACAAAACAGAAAAAAGTGGTACTCGGTGCAAAGGTGGACATGGTTCGGTAAGACAAAGATGAGATAAAAGTGATATTTATGTAATTAAAATTTCTTCAGAAATGTGCATCTTAGGGCATAGCATTACTTTAAGAAAATTTTAAACATCTTGCTGGTCCCAAAAAAAAACAATATATTAGGCCTTATAAACTGATAAATGTAAACATGTCTATAGATGTAATTAAAAATAAATCATATTATACAGATTAATACCATATACTTAAAAATATAATTATACATATATATTATATACAGAAAGGTACAAAGTGTGTTTCATACACAATTGCATTGTTGCCGAAAAAGAGAGAAATAATATTCATTTTTATATGTGTAACCCTAGTAGTAATGATAACAATAGTACTTGCTTAAAAAATAATTTCGTTAATGTAACACATACATATGACATTATTTATATATTCAGAATTTCAACGTTTCAAACTACTGAAACTTGTACTTCAGTTTATTATTATTATTGTGTTGATTATCTTCTGTTAATAATCGTTCAATACAATATCAGAATTCGTATAAATATTCAATAATAATAACTAAATAGTATATGAGGTAATTATAACATTATTTGGCACATAAAACCTCTAAAAATTATACACGAATACGATTTTTAAAAATTGTAGAAGACATATCATCGGTATCATCTCAAAAAATACCCAATTTTTTAACATCGAAAATAAGTATTGCACATCACACTAAATCGAAAGAGGGTATGTATAACGAGTCTAAAAATCGTTTTTTCTTTAGTTTCTTTCCCTTTTTGTTTATTTCACGTATATAATAGTATGGGAATGTTAATTATCACCTAAATTGTGTTTACTTAATGCTAAATATGTTTATTTTATGAAGATATAGACTAGGTTTGAATTAATAAAAGTACTACACGTTATCTATACAATCTCCCGTGAATTTTACATGTCCGGTTTTTGCTGCTTGACAATTCGTTTCGACTTCTGTAAATTAATTTTTAGTATTCCATCTTAAACTGATATCTAAAAAAATTAGGAAATATAATTTGGGGTAATTTTCATAACGAACATCCAGGTTAAAAAGTAAAAGTACTGTTGCTATGCATGTACCCTTGAAAGAAGTTAACATTGATACAAAATCATTAACCCAGAGACTAAATAATAGCAACAATTATCGTTGGGTAGCATTTACATTAACGTCTTCATTACGCCAAGACTGCAACTATGCACGCACGGTAGCAATGTAGAATCAAATATTAATTATTACAAGCTTCAAGTATTACCCAATTGCTTATTTTGACTGTACATCGAGTTATAATTAACAGTAAAACAACAATTTTTTCATGCGAGTTTAGTGTTTGAAATTTTTGTATTGTTCCCTTTTGGTCAAATTTTCCTGAACTGTATAATTTATATTATAAAGCGAATATTACATACATATATACATATGTATGCCTACTAAATGATGTTTATTGATTACTGAACATACTTTTTAATTAAATGTGGAAGTTTATAATAGCTTAAATATATTAATAATTATGAAAATTACCCTTATTACATAATACAAAGATAAGAAACAATATTTCCTATAATGAGTTAAGAAATACTTACTATACTAGCAAAACCTTCTTAAGGCACTTCATAATTGATGATAATTCCTGATCATGATTTTTTTAAACTTACTATCTTATAAGTTCATATTTGTATGTATATAAATATTGAATATAACACAATTAAAATATTGCATAGGAATGTGCATAGGTTTAGTGTTTGAATATTACTTAAAAAACATTCTAAAGAATACTTCTTTTACTAAAATTGCGTTACTTAATATCTAATGACATGAACAATGACACTTAGTTCAATACAAATGAGAGACTTCCACAAGTCGGTTTATTTACAATCAATTGTCAGCAGGTTATCCTCATTATGTTGTATAAACTTAAAAATATCCCAACAGTAATTATTCTTTCAGATTAACGTGTTTATGAGATAACTACTTCATGCTGGGCATTAAAATTTGCTATTCTTAATTTTGTAAGAGGTTGTTAACACGTATAATAATTGAAAAATACTGATTCTTCGCATGTGTCTAGAAAGTTTAGAAATGTTTTTTTGTTTATGTAATACAGGTAACACAATATTGCCCAATACGTGATATAAAAGTCCATTTCTTTTTCAAACACAGCCCATGGTTAATACTAATTGGAACGCCACAACGATTAAGAGCTGAAGATGTCAATAAATTGATCGCCTGATGAAAGTCAGAGAACTCAGATTCCTTAAACAACAGTAATAAATTAAAAAAGAGCAAAAATTCTTGATCTTAGTGAAGTTATAAGGTTTATCTTTTCGCGAATTTAATTAAAAATGCCTTATGTGGGGTTATTATAAGTTCAGAAGGGGAGAATTATTGCTCTTTGGGAACAGGGCATGTTACAAAGGGAAATTGCACGAACGGTGAGAATTACACAAGAGGTTATTTCAAAAACCTATTCAAGGTTTCTGGAGTTGGGAACCCTAAAAAATAGACCTAAGGGAATTCGTATAAAAGTCACTACATAAGATCACGACCGCCTTTTTGCGCAAATAGCAAAAAGAAATCCCACAACATCCCATCCCGAGCTTTAAAGGTAACTTTTGCAAGCTACAGGTGTTAGTGTTTCGGTCAGAACTATCAGGAAAAGGCTTCGAGCTCGAGGACTTTTCTGCAAAACACAGTTGAGGATTCCAGCTCTATCAGTGCAAAATAAAGTTGGCTGTTTAAATTGGTGTTTGGAGCATCAAAACTCGACAATCGAAGACTGCCGAAATGTCTTATTTTCGGATGAAACCAAAATTGGCAAATTCGTGTTTTAAGAAGTCGTGGGAGACCGACTAGGCTTTGAGCTGCTCGATCTGTTCCCAAATACCAAGGAGGAACTGTAATGTTTTGGGGTGGCATTATGATTGATGAAAAAACTTCTTTGATTCCCATTAGACAAAGTCTAACAGATCCAAGGTATGTGGATTTAGTGCTACAACCCGTAGTGTAGAGGTCTGGAGAGGTGTCTTTGGTGATTTTTTATTATTTATGCACGATAATGTACCTTCACATACCAGCAGTGCTAGTAGACATTTATTAGAAGAGGAAAATATGACGGTTTAAGGTTAGCTTTCTTGTTCACCGGATCTTAATCCAATTGAGCACTTGTGGGATAAAATTAAAAGAAGGATTAGAGAACGTCAAAATAACTCTGCCAATGCAGGACAATTAATACCAGCAGTTTTAGAAGAATGTAGAAATGTTCTCAAAGAGAAATTGATAATTTAATAGAGGGCATGCCTCGTCGAATTCGTTCTTGTAGAGGCAATACTGATTACAACATTTTAGAAAACTTAAAATTCTTCTTAAATTTTCATTTACTTAAAATTTATCATTTTCAGCGAAATTCGCATTTTTTTTTTGTAATTAAAAAATATGTTTAGAAATTTTTTTCTGTAATAAAACGTTTTTGGATAAACTGCTTTATATCTTTAAATGATTTTTTTCAAGTGAAATACTGTTTTCTAGTAATTACTGAGTGATTCCATATAAGTTTGGTTGTTTGTATGTTGAGCAAAACCCTTTACACACTTAGCCTTTTACTAGTTGAAGAGTTTAGCTACACATTTGAATTGATCCACAGTTCAATTTCGTGTGTCGCTATTATTGCTATAGAGACTAATCAAACTGATTTTTGAGCTACAGGGCACAAAACGTGATACTAGAAGTGTAACTTATAATTCATTTAAAGAAGGACAGTGCTATTGCGGCCAATTCGAGAACTGATCATTTCGCGTTCACTTTCCGTTTTAATTTATTTATACTTATTTAATAAGTTTACTGATCATAAAATATTTGTGAATTATCTACCGATGATATTAATCGATCAAATGCATATTTAAGACAGTAAACAAGTTATCGGGATGTGATTTGAAATTTTATATTTCCTACCTACACTTCAAACTACTAGACAAGATATTATTTAGTAGGTAAATTGATGAACTATGAATTATTTAAATAAACTTCCATAAAGAATCAATATCTACTGAATTTAGTCACTTATGTTCCTTAGTTTAGAGGCAAAGTGATGAAAATGAGCGAATTGCAACGTCTGTATTTGCGTTCCCTTAACTTTAATCTCTTCGAGGTATACAATCAGATTTGTTTCTAAGTAAGTTTATGCAAATATCTAGTGAGTTAATTATTAGTCGCAATTAATAAATAGTAGTAGGTGTATATAGTTTACCGTATTTATACACAAATGTATCTAATGGGTGATCCAATTCGAATTTCTTATATTGGCTGCGCTATAAATTAGACAGCTGTCATTAATGGCGCGTATTTGGTCAAATGTTAGTTTGAAATAACAAATTTACGAAATGAGTCGCTTAACCACCGCTCAACGCGATAAAATTGTCCAATCGTTCTACAGCAATAACAATTCTGTACGAACTGTGTACCGATATTTACGGGAAGATTATTGTTAATTTAATCGTCCTACTGAGCGAACAATTCACAACGTAGTGAAAAAATTTGAGGAAACTGGAAGCAGTGGAGATAGGGTAAAACCGTGAGTATCATAGTGACGCACGTTCTGTTAAGAATATTGCTTCTATGAGTGATAGTGTCGCTGTAGACCGTGAATTATCGATTCGTCGCCGTTCGCAGAATTTGGGTCTTTCTTATGGCTCCTTCTGGCGCATTTTGCATAATTACTTGGGCCTACACCAGCATAAAATTCAGTTAACACAAGAACTCTTGTCTGATGAGGCACATCCAACTCTCTGAATATGGTAATTCACAAAAATTGCCCATAAGGGGGAGAAAAATCCTCACGTGATACAGGAGACACCATTGCATGCCCAAAAAGTAACTGTGTGGTGTGCAATGCCTTGCTTGCTTGGGCCTTGCTTTTTTTAAAACGATGAAGGTCAAAGAGTAACAATCAATCGGAAGCGCTATAAGAGCATGTTAACCGATTATTTTTGGCATAAAATCGAAGATACTAAAGTTGAAGACACGTGATTTCAGCAAGACGACGCAACTTTCCACACATATGACATGCAACGTTAAATGTTTTGCGTGAAAAGTTCAGAGTTCGAATTATTTCACGTAGCGATGACGTCAACTGGCCGCCATGATCATACCATTTAACGCCATTGGATTGTTTTTGGCAGGGTTTTATGAAGAGTCGCGTCTACACCAACAAACCTGCAACGTTGAGAGTACATAAAAACTAATATCCGCCAAAATAGTTCCTGAAACTTAAAAAAGTTGAAAATTACCTCAAATCAATCGCCGGTCCAGAGACGGACATTTGCCTGACATAACTTTCCATAATTAATAAATAATATCAAATATTATTATTAATAAAAAAATAAGATAATAAATTTAGTTTTTTCTTAAATAAAAGTTAGGAAACTGGAATTGGATCACTCTTTGCTCGCCTGCATTTTATTAACTCTTGCATGCTAAAAATGGTTCTTCACAGTAAAGTTTTTATCTCTCTTTTTTGTTATTATATAAACTCATGTTCAAAATTAACGCACCACTCAATGTTTCTGATATATTTTCTGTAATTTTTGTATTTTCTAAAAATTTTGATGTTCTCTAAGCATCATCCAGTAGATTTATCTCACTGCAGAGTAATTATGATATTCCTGGTGAAAAAAGTCAAAAGTTAATGTCAAGTTTTATTAAACAGATTTTCTCGAATCGTTGAAGTTACAGTTCAAGCATCATTTAAGTTTTAATTACGAGTTTGTTAATTTTTGTGCGTGTATAGAATTTAAGTTAATAAAGTTTAAATTCAAAGTCATGGACCAACCACATCATTTAACCAATGATGGATATGTAAGAGCTTCAATTTTGTTAAAAGGACGCACAATGCGTTATGTAGCTAATTTGTTGGGCGTTAATAATTCGACAATCAGTCGAATTAGAATATCTAGAGAAACCGGATCGCACTCGAGAAGACATGGACAAGACAGAAAACAACTCACAAGTGCAAGAGATGATCATTTTTTTGCAACTGCAAGCTTTCAGAAATAGGCAATTAACAAGCACAGAACTTAGTAGCCAGCTTGGAGCGGTCGGAAATGTCAGAGTATCTGCTTTAACTATAAGGAGAAGGTTGAGGGAAGTAAAATTTAATAGTAGGAGGCCTGCAGTTTGACTATTACTTACCGCAGCACACAGAGTACAACGTTTGAGATTTGCCAGAAATCATGCAGATTGGATAGTTGAAGATCGGAAGCGAGTTTTGTTTTCGGACGAGACTAGAGTAAGTTTAAAACCATCAGATGGTCGCGAAAAAGTATAGTGAAGAACTGGAGAAAAATATCATGGCTGCACAATCTCTCAAAGGGAGCCCTTTGGTGGTGAATCAAGAATGTTCTGGGGAGCTATTTGCTTTAATGCCTGCATAGAGTTAATTCCTATTAGCCAAAGGTCAATGAATGCTAAATACTACCTCGAGAACATTATTCAGGACCATGTAATGCCTTTTGCACCATTTATGGGGAACAATTTCATTGTCATGCAGGATAATGTCCCCATCGCTAGACAAATTTTGGATTACTTACAAGAGGTCAATATTCAAGTCATGGACTAACCACCACGGAGTGATTTAAATCCAATAGATTACGTATCGAATACTCTAAAAAATCATTAAGGCGACATTACCAGTTCCTGTTAATCGCCAGAAATTGGAACAAGTCTTTTATTCGAGTGGGATAATATTCCCCAAGAAGTAATCCAAAAGTTTATAGAGAGCTTTATTAACTTTTATTCTTTCGTTCCATTTTTTTTGTTTTTAAAATTTTGTAAGATTTCCAATAATATCGTTTTGTTTCTGAATTTATAATTGAATGTAATTTATAATTTTTTTCCATAAGTTTCGATTAAAACAAATTATAATTACCTGTAGTTAAATTATTTTTTGATAATTTAAAGAATAATTCACCACTCAAACAATTTTGTAAAAATGATATAAAATTATTTGAGTGGTGCGTTAATTTTGATGTTTTGAATCATTTTCAAGAATAAGACGTCGAAGTTATTACGTACAAGTAAATTAAATTTAAATTTCCAACAATGTGACAATTATGAACTCCGTTTAAACCAGACATTTCAAAAAAATTCACAGAAGATCGTTTTTTTCATTTAATCACTACTGAACAGAATAAAGGTATATATCACTATGTATATATAGATGTGTAAATACAAAGTGTACGATATTTGAGTTTGATTCATCAGCTTTCTTAAACTTTTACTTATTTTCTTTGTCTTCAAGTCGCGGGTTTATAAATATGTACAGGAATTATTCAGTCTTCATTTGGCTTTTAATTATATCATCTTCTTTTAATGATTGCAGTATTTAAGGAATCGCTCGTCAACTGATAGCGGTTACCAAAGGAATGCATGAGTGTAATTGTGCGTTTAGTTTATTTTGATGTTAATTATGGCAGTTTATATTTTACGATATGAAAAAATATAAAGTGTTTGAATATATAGCAACTTATACAATTAAGTGTTTTAAAAATCTAAACAAACAGGTACAGCTAACTATATATGTATTTATATATTATACGCCTTAATAAATTATTCTTAACGATAGGAAAAATGTGCGCAGATTAAATTTGTTAATACGCATCGAATACCCAAACTCCCTAAATATTTTGTTAAAATATTAATATACAATGCACGAAAACTAATTTGATTAAATATCTAGATAATATTGATAATGAAAATCAAATAATCAATATAATGGGCGTTATAATAGCTAATTGGTCAATTTATTTACTCTGAAACTAATTTTAGTATATTAACAGCTAACAAAGTAAATCCTTTAAATCTAATTTGATAAAGCATCAATTTAAAAATCCTATAATCACTATTAAACCACAAATGTTAAAATTTCAAAGTAAAACAAAAACATTTTTAATAATACTAAAATATTGTTCAAAATCGGGTGTGGAAAACACAATACAAGTTCATATTTGTGTGAAAATTGCTTTCCAGACATGCAGACACGTGTTCCATCTTGCTATTGATTCGTCGGTGCATTGTGTTGGTGTAAAGACAAATTTCACAGGAAATAACACGTTTATTACATACAAAAAAGTCACCAAAAGACAACATAGAAGAATACTGAGAGCCGCTCATTAACTAATATCGAAATCACGAACGTCAAAATAGCCATCGCTTTCTTCATGACAAATGTCAGACTTGGCCAGGGGTTTGTATCTGACAGACACAGCCACAACCAATGGAAACTGTATTAACGTATCCCCACTATGAATCGGAACCCCCAGATGCGGTACAGTAATCGGAGTTTATATAAGAACATAGTAATTGTACGATTAAAACACGATTCAACATAGTGGTAGAAATAGATAGCAACAGATTTAGCATTCGATTCACAGTTAAACTGCAGTTGTATAAGGAGATTTTTGCTACCCTTATATTAAATTGGCAACGCTTACTCTTGAGGAATAAAAACAATATCATGAGGGCCGTTTTCTGTATGGTATTTGTAATGTGTTCGAAAATAATTTTGCGGAACGTCCTTCTCTTTGCTCTTTACACCGCATTATTAAAAGTTTTGAGATATTTTACGTTTCACCTCGATAGCATATAAGGTCTAGAAATAATAATTTAAATAATTTTAATGAACAACGTGCTTCTTTGTGCTTCTATTGAAGAAAATCCTCGAACGAATCACCTGCTGCAGAAAGTCCAGAAACGCACATTTGCCTGACATAATTTTCCAAAATTAATAAATATGTAATATCAAATATTCAATTAACACACAAAAAAAAGAAATTTTGTGTTAAAAACGTAATTTGTGCTTGTATTGAAGAAAATCCAAACCTGGCAAACAAATCACACATCAATTTAATATTTCCGACAGAAGTGTACGCAAGGTTTTAAAAACAAGCAAGTACCGTTCATACAAAATTTAAAAAACTCAAGGGCTATTGTTAAGGTCTTTACAAGCTCCCGTATCTTGCCGTATCTCCCGTAATTTGCCTTATAAACTAATGGGGGGACACGTACTCTTAGCCAAAAAAATATCATTTAAGTTTGAATTTTGTTTATTATCAGTCCAAAACATCTAAAACACGCCAAATTTCGGATAATCGTGTTATTTTTGTGTGCCAATGTTTAACCTAAACATCACTTTAAAGTATTTATGCTATAAAGTTAGTTAAATTATTCATTTTTTTAGCTAAAAGTACTCCCCCCCCCCCCTCAGTTTATAAGGCAAATTAGTTTCTTTGAGATCCTTTAATGATTCCAATCGACATGAACGTCTTATTAAAAATATTCTATTTACTGAGGAGTAGACATTTTCTTTGCGCACACAGAATAGAAATACTGTTTGTTGATTGATACTGATGTGAATTAAAAAACCGGATTCGCGCTTATAGCGTAGTGCCAAACTTCGTATCCAGCGTATGTTCTTATTTAAGGCCCCGCTTAGTGTATACTTAAAGTAACAGTAATACGAGCGGGGAGTAAGCTAGTGAATTTTGGATTTACCACAAACCTGCACATACCAACATTGCGATACACGCATGTTCTTCTCGCTCATAGCACACAAATTATCAGCTTATCATTCAATGTTTTAATTAATCTGATGAGTAAAGAAAACTTTGATGTAGAATTGAATATAATATTCACTATAGCGTTAAATAGTTCCATAAACACAATTAATAACGTTTTAGCTAGAAAACAGAAGTCTAAAATACTCTCACTAATTTACCTCAAACTAAGAAGCAACAGAACGTATATTTATAAACCATTACAAATGTACGTCGGAAAAAGTTCGAAAACGTAGGAATGTAATTAAATACTTAGGAACGAGTCCATTTCATTTAAAACAAACAACTCGATAAAAAAAGTTAAAAGAAAACAAAAGACATAAAACGAACAAAAGGTTAAACTCAGACGTGTACAAATAAACTTGCGAACATTACAAAAAGTGTATGTGGGACAGACAGACAAGACTTTCGGAAAAATAATGAAGGAGCAAAAAAAAAGTTACAAGGACAAAAATACAGATTCAACTTTCTCTAACCACTGTTTAAAACATAACCACAAATTCAATATCGACTTCGAAACATTACATTTATAAGAAAAAAGTATAGAATTCAATTTATTAGAAATATTAGATATTATTAAGTTTACTACGTTCGCTGTAATTTTAAATAACTGGTTAGAATTAAATTATTTCCCCCTATTAAATTTAAAACTGTAATTATCTCACTTCCACTTATATTAATGTTGTTTTGTAGTTAATTATAGGTACCATTCCGTAAATTTATATTGTATCTTTCATTCATTTGACGAAGCTAAGTATCTGTGTACAATTTTATTATTTTGATAACTTTAACATTTGTTTTATTTGTGATCATAAGAATGCGTCCATATTTAAAAATTTTAGACTATATTTTGATTTAACGAGCTCTATATTATTCTTTTCCTCTAATTACATCAAATTTTTAATATGTACATAGTTATAAGATTTATAAATTCTGACTGATAATCACATATAGTCTAAATGGGAAACAGAATAAATTAAATATATCTTGTATAAAGTTAAAAGAGGTTTCATTAATAATTTTAGAATTGAAGGCACCGAAAATTTCAATAAAGGATCTGAAGAATGAAACAGTAAAAGTAGAATTTATACAGATAAGAAAGAAAAGCAATAGCTTTAATTAAAGTTATATTACCAAACAAGATGTTTTTAACAATTTGATTATGCCAGAAACTATTTGAGCAAGATTTGTTTATTACTAACTATTAGGTATGCTAGTTATCGGATTGATTGAGTAGATTTACAAACAAAAAAAATCAGATGCAAATTATGGTTTTTTTATTGCTTGAAAATAGTACTTACTTATTACGTCAGGATTGTACTTATTAAAATAATTTAAAAAACAAGAAATTTAGACGAAATGTAAACAAAGTTATGCGTTAAATACTTTATGAGATATATTTATCCGGTAACTGCACACAGTGGACAGCGATTCCGACAGAGCCGAAATTTTGAAGACAGAAGCAGCGAATTTCGAAAGCAATATCGTTTCATTATTTTTACAAAAACAAAAAATAGCATTAGAGTTCCTTTAACAGATAATAATGTAGGGTGCAATAAACATTAAAGCTGGATGCTGAAGTATATACCATATAAGGGCGCTGCACATTTCAAAATTCATAATTCAAACAAGAGCTTCACACACCAACAAGAAATGCGCCACATAAATTCGAGTTTATTCAATAGTGGTGCCCCACGTTGAGTGCGAATTTTCAACGTCTATTTTTTTTACTTTCGCTTATTTGAAAGAGAATAATGTATTAATAGCTGCTTTAAGAAATATGTAAAGAAAAATACGAAAATTTAACAGTAAATGCTTGATTTTTTCCTGTATTTTTGGCATTAGCATTAATACTGTATCGTTCCGCATATTAGTCTTTAAATCACACACGGTAAAAATTATAAGAAGGAAATACCGCTATTATCAAAAAAATTTCGCCTAAATCTAAGAGTTCCTTTAAAATCAAATTTGATCGGGTTTGTCCATCTCGAAATCATCCTCTAATAAAGGTGGAGGTATGGAGGACACATCGAAACCTTCAACTATCTCGCACCTATCTTCATCGTCCTTTTCCATTCGAAATATATCTGAACCTGACTGCGAATCTCCATCAGGAAAATAGCCCTCTTCTATGTAACCCGAAGGAGACAAGGATTCTGAAACTTCGTAATGAAAAACGCAACTCATGTCGTCTTTACTGCGAATAAATTCGTTGTAATCCTCTTGTTCCACGTAAAAATAATCATCTTTTGAATGTTCTTTTTCATTTTTGTACCGTTTTTGAGGCGCTTGTCTTCTACGTCTATAACCACGCCTAGATTCCGATTTACTTTTTGGCGATTCCATAGAGCTGGTAGAATCGTTTTCACTAGGAGGACTTTTACCGTGGAATAAGGTTTTAGAAACAGGTTTCTTGTGACTTCTCGTTAAAGGTACGGTAGCAGTTTTATTAACTGGAGTTGCGGTCGTCATAGGCGTTGATTCAGAACTCAAACTACTCGAATAATACGGCGAACATTTAGATAATTTTAAAGGTACTTTAACGGGCCTATCAAAAGATTTACTAGCGTACTTTTGGGAATATTTCTGCTTATCTTTATCGTATTTTTGCACATGTACCGTTTTCTGTTCCATACTACTGCTTTCCGTCGATTTTTCACTTTCCGACAAAATTTGTGGAGGAATAATCATAGGTCTTTCAGTAGATTTTGTATAAATTTTCTCTTTTATCGCTGACGATTGACACTGTTGAATGGCTAGATCTTCAGATGGTATATTCTGCGGACTCTTAATGTTATCACCTATTGCCCCCAATTCACCTTCATCGACACTAGAACCTAATCTAATTTGTCTCTCTTGAGGCACAACAGGCTGTGGCACAGTTGGGGTTGCAAAGAATTGCTGAGGTACTAACGTTTTCGAATCAGAGCTTGACCAATCGGATATTGTCGGTAGAATTTCCGTAAGCGTAGACGAGTCGCCAGTTGAAGATGATAATTTCTGAAATTGTAAACTTTGAGCTTTCATTGTATTACTATTGCTACTGGACCATTCCGATATTGATTGAGCTATATCTGTTAGTGAATTATCGTCGCTTTTCAAACCTGAGCTTTTCGTATTGCTGTTGCTGGTCGATAGGTTTTGAAATTTTACCGTGTTCGTACTATTCGACCATTCTGATAAACTTAAAGCGATTGAAGTGTCTTCCGAATGGGAGCTATGAGTGCATTTTGTCGGTTTCAAAGCGTATCTAACAGTACCATCTTCCAAAGTTGTACCCACAGAACTCGTACATTCCTCTTCAGAATAAGAGCTGTGCGAACCTTTTGTCGATGGTGGTTTTAATTCATTTTTATGCCCCGAATGCGAAGAATCATCGGAAGCTGTACTCCTTCTCATAGCTGTCGGTGGTCGCAATTCACTTTTCACAACATCTATAGTGTCTGTAAAGACATCATCATTTAAATTTGACATATTCACATCTTCTTCTGAATTCGAAGAACTTCCGGACTTCGTCTCTAAGATAATTTTTATCCCTGTGGGACCGGCACTTAAACTCTCAGATAAGGATTCGCTTCCCAATTCAGCAGCTACATTTTCATATGTATGGGATTTTTCCATATCTAAATCCAACGTTCTATATTCATCAGAATTTGAATCATTATCGTAAGTACTGACTGTACTTGTAGATTCTACCACCACTTTACAAGCTTCCTCAGGAGGAGTCATATAAAATGTTTCTACGCTACCAACGATAGGAGGTTCAACAACACTAGACGGAGGACTGGGCCACTGTTCAGAATCTTGACTTTTAATGGATCCGCGTAAACCAAATGTTTTTGGAATTGCAGTTTTAGGCGCTTGATAAACTTGGGTAGTTTGTTGAGAAGTATCACTACTTGGAATTTCATGCAAAGCCAAAAGTGGTTGTTTATGTTGTGGTATTTCTGGCAAAGGCCATTCATCACTTTCTTGGCTGCTTGAACTCTTTTTTTCTTTTCTCTCATCAAAGCATTCCTCGTCGATAACCGTATCGTCTGAGTCTTGTCTTCGAAGCTTCAATCCTCTTTCCGACGTAATAATTTCTATGTCGTCGATGGATATATCAGCCATTTCAGCGGAAGTACGTCTATCATCAGAAATTTGCCTTTGCAACAAATTACTAATGTTAGGAATTGGTTCGTCACTGGCCTTGTCACTTAATCTCCCTTCTTTTTGTTTTCCTTTTGAGCCGTTAGCTAGTAATTTCTTGTCCGTGTCAGAAACATGAGCATTACTGGGTGGATCTGAACTTAAACTGGCTGGATGATCACTAGACGGTAATGATTCGTCATTAAGGCTATCACTCTGCGTGCTAGCTTTCGTAGAATCATCATCAACGCTCGATTTCTCCGAATTCGTACTTCTTTCTGATATTCTAGAAAGTGTCCTTGAAAGAAAGGTAGTACTATAGCCGTGCAATACATCAACTATACCCAGGTTACCAATATTTGTTAGAGAAGGATAAGTGAAACTAGGAAAATCTGATAAGTCATCATCATCTTTCGTTGGTGTTACATCAAAATCAGAACCTTTTTGTTGGAGATATGTTATATCTGATAATGTGGTGAAATCTCCTGAATTTTCTCGGGTCAGGAAATACTCTTGACCATACAAATCCTGATCGACAGGCATTATACCTTCTTCTAAACTTGAAGAACCTGAACTTTCTAATGGAAAAGGCCTCCAAGTAGAACTAGCTTCTTTCATGGGCAACTCTCCCGTTTTTTGTAATCTCACTGCGACACCTAAACTTCCAGAACTCGATTCTGTATCAAGGGAATTCCTAGATTCCGTAGACAATTTTTCTACCGAACGTAAAGAAGGTGTATCTTTCACTCCAATACTAGAATCATCAACAGAACTGTTTTTATCACTAGATGAATGTTTCTTAGTCAATTTTTGTTGTAATCTCTGAGCTAATTCTGATTCGTTCGACCACTTTTCTTCGAAGGGATATGGTTTCTTCTTATATTTAAGACCACAAATATCGCTACTGCTTTCTTCTAGTGTTTCTTGTATGGGCGTTAAGTCTTTAGGAATATCATTTGGTCCATCCGAACTTGATTCATCTGAAATATTTTGGTCTTTGTCTGACGCCTCGTCTATGGTAAAAGCTCGTCCAAGAACGCATATTCTTGGACTCCTAGGACTTCGAGGAGGTTCCATTTCGGGTGAATTTTTATCGATTTGTTCTCTAGTTGCAAATTTTTCAATAGTTTGACTAATTCCTATTGCTCTACCCATAGAACAGCTGACACTCGATTCTTCAGCTTCCTTTACGTGTCCTGGACTTAAATCTTTTTCGCCACTAGTCCACGAACCTGTAGTATCACTAGATCTTGATTGATCTGAACTTCGCTTCAATAAATCTATTTTGCTATGCCTAATTTCTGTAGTTAACAAATTATCATCACTTTTGACATCTTCTACAATAATTTTGTTGTCAACAGTTTCTTCGTTTGGTTTCAATATTTCTGGTGACAAATCAATGACATTATCATAATCAAAAGATTCTTGTTCTCCTATGTACTCCTCACATTCCACTGTTATCCAGGATCCAGTATCTTCAGAACGACTCCGTTCTGTACTTAATTTCATAAAGCTTTCTCTAGGAGTTTCTAAAACTTCCGTATCTTTTTCCTTCTGTTCCAGTTTTAACTCACTTACTTCAGTTAACGATTCTTCACTAGTTAAACGAATTAACGTATTATCTTCACTTTTAACTTCAATTTCTTTCCTACCTTTTTCCATTTTCTTTAGTATCATCTTCTCCACTGTCTGTGATGCCTTACGTAGCTCGGATATTAACTGAGCATCTTTCTCCGACTTGTGAGACGAATCCCCAGAGTCATCGATATATTTAATATCCAATGAATTGCCCAAGCTAATTCTTTCCAGGCTCTGCGATTCAGATGAACTTTTGGCTTCAATTTTAGCAAGATCTGGTGGCTTTGTGCCAGAACCATCTTCAAAAAAATCAGATGACTTCTGTAATATCATTATATTCTCTAATTTTTCGCTTTTCTCTTTATCATCAACGGACAACCAAACATCTAAACTTGTGCCTTCCAAAATTATATCCTGTGTTATTTCTGATTCTTTTAGTGTGTCATCATTATCTGATTCGGTTCGTTCTTCATGTATATCTGCCTTCACTAGTTCTTGTTTTACATGATCCTCAGAATCGGGTGATGTTTCTTCGCGTTTTTCGATTTTTCCAATTGGTGAAGGTTGAAAATCGAAGTCAAATTCCTGTTTCTCGGGTCTATTTTCTAAATCTAAACTCTTTCCCAAACGTTGAACAGATTTTGTTTCTTCTTCGGCAACGTTTCCATTCAGATTCAATTCGAGGCTTTTGGTTAATTTTTTATCCATCTTCTTGTCTAACCGTTTAGGTGATTTTGTTATTATTATAGCATCTTCTAAACTGACGGTATTATTTTCAATTGTATTAATACTTATTTCTAATTTACCATGGCGCTCACGTACCATCTCTTCAACTTGTGGAAAAACTGGTAGAGCATCTTTAACAGGACTCTTTAATGTTTTAGTTTGTTTTATAGCAATTTCATACAACATCTGTTGTTTTTCTTTCCTTTTAGCTATATCAGTGTCGCTTTCATCTTGTGATTTAGTGCGTTCCTTGCTTCCTAAACGCTTGAGTTCCAATTTTTCTAGGGATTTCGCCTTTTCTTTGAGTGGCAGTTTTTTTTGCGACTCTAATTCTTGGCTTTTAGTTCGCGTAATTTCCGGTAAAGTTAATGATAAAGGAGTTGGTAAAGATTTTTGTGTAGGTAAAGTGTTATCATTTTTAATAGCATCTTTTTTGTCTACTTTTTCGCAAGAAGATGCTTTTTGTGGAGGAGGTTTGGGTGGTAAAACAGCAGGGGGCGTTTTAGGAAGTGCTCTAGGCTTTAATACAGGCTTTTGCGTTGAAGTTACCTTGCCTTTTTCCTTAGGAGGTATTTTAGTTTCTCTACTAGGTCGTGCTATAACCATTCTTCCTTTAATCGGAGGTGTTTTTTGCGTTAATTTTATAAAGGGCATTTGCTTATATTTTGTTCTTGATGTTACATCAGGTACGATTTGATCTTTTTCTTTATCCAACGATTTCAATTTCTCTCTTACAATTCTAGGTTTTGTATCAACCACTTTAGTTATTGTGCTAGTAGATGCAATGGTAGTAAGCTGTTTCGACTTTTCTTTTTCTTTAACTACAGGCTTTATTTCTTCAGGTTCTTCCTCGACTGACTCTTCTATTAATGATTTAATTTTCGTAGGTGATTCGTAGTCTGTAGTTTCTCTATCGGATTCCTTCAAAATCAAATCGCTTTGATCTTCCTCTTCAACAGTGTCATCTTTACTAGAAAACGCATTCAATGGCGGTAGACGATTAACACTAATAACAGGAGCATCTAAACTTTTCGTTCTTCTGCCAGATAATAATTGCGCTTCGGTAGCTTGTTGTTTTTGCAGCAATGAAAACGCAGATCCTTCAGATAAATTTAAACGCGCGTGCGCAAACAAAAGAGGGCTCTGGCCCTTTTTCCTCGTAGACGGTGAGCAAATTTCAGTGATTTTCGTTTTTGGAGGTACTTTTAAATCTTTAAGATCCTTCTCGATATCAGCTTGCAGTAATTTTTTCTCCTTTTCCTTTTCTTTATTTATATCCCGCAAATCTTCCTCTTTTAATAATTCTTGAACAGTTACTTGTTCAACCGTATCGTCAACAGATTTATCAACATCTTCCGGATCTGCGCCAGTGGTTAGACCGGCTTCGGATTCTGGTTCCGCAAATACCGGTGCCATATCGGTAGTTTTAATATTAAGATCATCTTCAGAGCTTGGTATAGATAAAGACCGTTCTGATATACGTCGAAGTTCGGTTTGGTAATTTGGATCTAGTGTCCTGTCATAAAGAGCATCTGATTTTCTAGTTTGCGGTGGCGAGCCCTCAACTTCCGTAGATGACATGGTATATTGTAAATACTTCCTTTCCGATTCAAATTTCAATATAGATTCCATTTCTTTTCTCATTTGCGGCGGCGAGAATTCAATTTTGGTTGGTGTAGCTTCCGCACTACCAAAAACATCGTCCGAATCTAGCGATTCATCGTCGGAGCTAAAGGAAGTTATTCTTACTTTAGTTTTGTTAGTTTTGGCACCTTTTTTATTAGGTTGCATTCTGGGTTTGATTACTCGTTTCGGTTTCGTTTCGCTTTTACTCTTCTCTTTTAAAACAGGTTTAGATTTGTTTTCAATTTTATCCGTACAAACTTTTTTGTCATCTTTTTGCGTTATTTTATCTACTTTTATTATTTTGGGTGGTTCAGGTTTAATTTCTGGAATTATTAGTTTCGGTGTGATCTTAATTTTTTGAGATGGTTTTAAGCTTTCTGTTTTAGAGCTTGTAGGCGAATCGCTTTCAATTTGACTTAATTTTGAATTCAAGGCCTCTAGCATAGCTGGATCAATTCTTGTAATATCCCTCTTGGGACTTGAAGTGTGTTGTATAGGTTTAACAGTTTTATCAATCTCCAAAGTGACAGGATCAACTTTAGATAAATCAATATTTTGAGTGAATAAGAAAGTCTTTTCAGGTTCGATAATGACAGGACTTTTGGGTTTAGATTTTTTATCTGATAAATCAGGAACTTCTTGAACTCCCTTGGGAACAGGTTTAATTGATTCCTTAACCTTAACCGGTTCTTTTATTTTAGTAATTTCTTTACCAACTTTAGTTGTTTCTTCTTTCGTAGCTGTACCGTTCATGATGTGTCTCTTATGAAGAACATACGGTATATCCGCTTCGTTTTTCGGCGGTAGATTAATAAAGTCTGATTGAGTTTTAACACCTAGAATTTCGAATTGACTCTTTGGCACTTCAAACTTAGTTTTTTGACCTTCTATTTCTCGTTTTAAGATATCAAAATGTCCGAATTCCGCGGAGGGCATTTCGAAATGAGATCCCCTGTATTTCATTATAGGCGGAGCACTGGGAATTTGTTTGTACAGATAATCATCATCGCTTGATTCCGCCGGAGTCAAATCAATGGATTTCTGATGTTTCAAAAGTAATCGTCTGTTGTTCGAATTAAGACGCTGTCTCGCTAAAGAATTAGGATCGGATTTAGTACGTTCAATTGGCTGATGTAATTGTATGGGATCACGACCTTTTCTAGGCTCTATTTCGATAAAAATGTCTCTAAATGGTTTAACATCGGACTTTTTGTGATTATCAATGTTAGGTACAACACTGAAACTATGATCGGTGCAAGCATCTACATCACTTTCCTGTAATGATTGGATTCTGTCTTCATCGAAACTGAAAATATTGCTTTCGGATTCTGTTGATCTGCTCTGTTTCGATGGCCAATCTCGAATTTCCGTTGGAATGCCAGCAATACTTTCCGGCCAAATATGGGTCACATTTTTAGATGTTCCATTTTCACTGAGCTGCCTCTGTTTAGGTCTGGGTATCATATCCTGATCTATATTGTTTTGAATCCTATTTGTGCGTATGTTTTGTTCAGTTTCAACGTTCTGCAAACTGATAGAGTGCACATGCGAAGTTTCCTTATTAAACGATTGATAAATGTTGAAATCTAAAGAATAGTTTCTATTAATTTCAGTATTCTCATGCTTAGTAATATGAGTTCCGTAGTTTCGTTGAAACTGTATTTTTCTATCATATTCGTGATGATACTTAACTGGTTTAACATCTTCACTTTTTAGAGTACTAGTGTCGAAATACTCGCTTTTCGAATCTAAGCTAGAAGTACGAGATTCGATATAAGCCTTTCTAAACGTCTCAAGTGATTTTTGTTTTTTAACTTCGTAATCACTCTTGGATTCTTGACTTGAAGTCCTTGAACCGAAACTTCTTTCTCTTTTCTTTAAACTTTCCTTACTGGATCTGGAAGTTTTAGATTCGTAGTAATCACTTTTCGATTCTAAACTAGAAGTTCGAGATCCCAATTTATAGGCTTTATAAAAACTGCCATCGGATTTTCGTGGAATTATCTCGCGAGGGAAATCTCTGGGATCTGCATTCGCGAAGAAATCATGATGTACGTCAGTACTACTCTTACATTTATGTCTCCTTTCGGTTTCGGAGTCCGTATCAGATGGTAAGTAATTACCTGAGTCCAAACTGCAACTTCTAGTATTCAGCGTTTTGGGCTTCCGATACTTATTATAATCGCCACATGTACTATAATCATCGTCGGAACGTTCTAATAATTCATAACTATCGTGCGAAAGATCGTCCTGGGAATCCCGTAAATCGTAATTTCCAGGGTCCTCTACACTTTCCTGCGAATAAGTAGTAGTTCCAGGGTAACTACTGGAATAAACCTTTTGATCGGGCATCATGATGTCTTGATGTATTTCCAAGCTGGCGTTTCGCGAAACTGATTCGTAAAGGGCGCGATGGTCATCGTATCGTGTAATTGGCGATTCTAGCTTACGTTCTTCGATATCCACTTTGGCCGGTTTAATTCTGCGCTTGGCTTGACCGGAATCTTCAAAACTGAAATCGTAAAGATCACGACAGCTAGCGCTTCGCTGCCAGACACGTCTTTTGTGGGTGGGTTGTGGCGGTGTAGATTTGGAGGTGGTGACCGCGTAATCTAGGGATGGGGTGTGCGATGACTGGACAATCGCATTGTCCAAGTCGTTTTGCGATTGCGTTTGCGAGGGACAATTATTGGTGAGCGACGATTGTAGTAGCATTGGCGGAGAATGATCTAGGGCGCCCTCTGACTTGTGGCTAGAGGGCATCCGGGTAACAGTAATGCGAGTACGCGTGGGAATACCTGTTGTATCTGCCCTGTGAACTGCTGCGCGGACGGCGACAGGCGAATTGCTGACCAACGGCGGCTGTTCCGGTAACGGGCGGGTGCTCTCGTACGGTATATGTTGTGGGCTCGTAGTCGCAGACGTTACTGGTGACGCCTAAAAATGAAAGGAAATAAGACAATAGACTAATATAATAAACTTTCTTCAAACATAAAATTATGTCAATTACAGTTCAAATAAGGTTCTTAATATTTTCGTACGCTGCAAGCTTTTTAAATTAAATGCAAACTTTTGTTGGAATCTATTATTCATGTTACAAACTAAGTAAACACTAGTATTGTTTTCAGTGCTAATTAATGCACAATAAGCACTGAATATAATAGTAGTTAATTAAAACTGCTATTCTTCTGGATGATAATCTTACTCGCACAAACGAAGACGTGTTACAAATTTAAAAGAAAGGTATAGCCTCGCTCATCAATACTATATCACCTTTTGATTCCCCGTCCATTCTCTTTCCATAGGGCATGGAAAGGGAATGGATTCAGTTGCGTAGGTGATAGAAGCACATGTTGTTTTGCAAAGATTTGATATTCGCGAATTAATTGAACAGTGGCAGTTGTTAAAAGGAATTGATTTAAAATGACCATGTAGAGTTTTAGTATTTTTGCGCAATATTTAGAGAAAATTATTTGAAATTGACACTTAAACAAGACCATTCTTTGAGCAGTTGCTTGGATTATTCCCATCGTTTGTAGAATTTGAATAATTCGACATTTCGGCAGTCAATTTACTGCCGTCTTCAGAGTAGCTTTGAGAAGGGCTGGATCTTGCCAAACTCACGTCTGACATATGTGTTTTTCTAATTTTTTAATTGCTAAATGTACCCGTTTGAGGTTTAAACTCAGTTTTAAATTCAAAAGTTTTAACTGAATCAAGCACATTAACCACTACGCTATTTGGGACAGAATATTGTTTCTTAATACTTTAAAAGTTATGTTCTACATTACTGCGCCATGTTATTACGCTTTAGGTCCTCTCGTCTATTCTGTCTCTGGTGCCGGGTACCTGGTGAAGTTTTAAAGCTATTGAAATCCTCGACCTGACCAGTAGAAATAAAGTTAAGGGTCTAATAATATATCAATAGTAGCAGTACTATTATTTAAATGTAGATAGCGCTACGAGACAGTACCTCTCACATTGAAGTTCACGAGGTAATAAATGCTGTCGTGCATGTGTAGAAATAAGCTCGAGTGCTATTGTTTTGACAATTGGATTTGTTTACATTCTTACTTTTATAATGTGAAGGTTAAACATTGTATATCCAAGAGCACTGCAATAAACTTAAAGTGGAATACAACAGTAATTGCAATTTATGTAATCCAAAACACAAACATAATAATGTACATGTAAATTTCAAATCAAAGTCCGATGGAATTTTTTTTTTACAGAGATAGGCAGGCCTTAAATAACTGCATCCCACATATGGCCGTATTCGTTCGTTTGGATTGCTTTTCTATTGATCAAAAACTAATATTGTCTCTCAGTAATCGATATCATGCCTTCAGATTAGAATAGTGTAATGTAGGGGCAGATTAAGATGAAGAGTGGATCAATATTGTTTTTTTCAGACGAATCTCCTGTGGGCCCATGATTGTCGTAGACACGTCCAACGTCGAAGAGGAGAAAGGCAGTTTTTTCGGTAGAACGTAAGACTGCACTTACTAGAGGATTGATGGCTTGGGATGGAATTAGCATTGGAAATAAGATTTGTTTAAGGCCATTTATTAAATATTCAAAGGGATATTTACAAAGTTCTGGAACCATTCGTTTTACTATATATTCGAGGGCTAAATAATGCCACATTTCAAGCAAGATAATGCCCGTCCTCCTGTTGCAGGTATTACACAACGATTCCTGCAAAAATCCAGAACCAATATTCTCAATTGGTCTGCGTGGTCCCCTGACCTAACGCCTAGGAAACATGTGTTGGACATGAGGTCGAAGGATTGGTATGCTTCCAACCCTCTAATAAACTCACAGCAGCTACATGATGCCCTACAAGTTGCTTGAAATGAGCTTTCACAAGAGTTCATAATTTTTCTTATTATAAACATGTCCAGGCGAATACCAGAATGCATTTTCTTCATAAAGGGTACGAATTTTTCAATGAAAATTTATCATTTATTATTTTCAATACAGTAAACATTTGTACAAAATTATGTTTAAAAATATATATTTTTACTTGGTGATTCGTTTTCTTTTCGTCAGATAGTATATTTTTGTAAAACGTAAAAAATATTTATCAATAAAAATTCTCGTTTATGCGTAATACATTTATTACTGTTCTATTTCATTTTATTAATTTTCCGCGGTAAGTTACTGACTTATCATGTCCGGGTTCGAATCTATTCGGAAAGGTTTTTTGTGGTTTTCCATCTCGTTTAGAACGAATGTCCGACAAATTGCTCAACAAGGGCAGGCGTAATTAATAACACATAAGTTTGCCAATGCCTCTCTAATTGGCGTTAAGCTGTTGGAGGATGTAAAGGTATTTATTAATATTATCATTATTTTTTAAAGAACTATCTCAAGTAAACCGTTAAATAAAATAAACATTTTTAACAGTTATCATATTAATACAAATATGTTAAAAACATATTTGTATCTGTAGACATGAACATATTTATGGCATTTAATTAACGGTCACTTCAACTACAGACACATGTGTTTCATTTGTGTTTCTGCTCAGTGCAGTTATGAAGCGACGTCTTAAGATTCGCTCCCGTAAGATAAGCAAAATCCTATACCATCAGCTAACAAGAGATATAGTGACATCTGACGGACACGAAGTCGATATCATAAGATCGAAACACATGTGAGGAGTTGACTTTCAAAACCGGATACCTCCAATATTTGCCATATACAAGTTATATGTGAATAAAAGATTTTACACCTTGGTTTCTTTCGACTTTTTCACTCAGAATCGACAAAAACTGGATATTTACTGAGAAAACGTCATATAAAGTTTCTGGTATCATACAAAGCCAGACAACACCAGCTGGTAATATGTGGCCGAATATCATTCAAAACCTGACAACTCCAAAAACCAATTAATAGTACTGTAAATTGTAACGCATTATCGTACAAAATTTGACATATCCAATTATTAGTGTGTTCGAATTTTGTAATTTATTCAAATGTAGTTGGTGCCATCTGCGTTTTAGTAGCAGAAACGTATATAGTGCATGTCACATAAAAACTGTTAGAAATTGCAGATTGCAATTGCAGACGTTGTGAAACTTTGGTTTTTCTGGCGCAAACAATTTGCAAGTGTGCTTTATGTATTGATAAATACTTTACATTATAATGGAAAAAACAGTTGGAGAAATCAACCAAGGAAGCAGGGAGCCACCTCGTAGGCCTATTAAGCGAAAACTGGAGAAACAGAAAAGTGAGTGTTATCATATATCATTGAAAAAATTATCTAACCTCTCTTTTTTAGGTATTCTGATAAAAACCCAGAATTCGCCAAAAATTTTCAGCAGCCCTGCTTTTACAATCATAATGCTAAGGTATTTCAATGCAATTCAATAGATATAAAGGATATTCACGAGTAAGCATTTTTACGAAAATACCGATAAAATAGCCCAGGACCACAAATTATGTCGTTTGTTGGATCTTTACCCACAAAGAATACGGGCCAAAGAAAATACAGAAAATAAGAAAGCACGGCAATTTAGCGTTACTTATTATTATTTTCGCACAGGGACTGAAAGAGTCCCGGTATGTTGTCAATTTTTGCTGTTTGCGTTAGGTGTTACTAAAACTACTTTAGCTAAATCAATACACAAAGGTGATATTCCTAGAGAAAAAAAGGGGTGGTGACAGAAAATCGTTCATGACTACAGATAAACAAGCAAAAGTTGTTGCTTTTATAAAACAATTTAAAGCCGTTGAAAGTCATTACGGTAGAAACAAGTCTAACGTATTTATCTGCCAAGTACATTAAATATTAAAAAAATGCATAGACTATACAATTCTTCAGTACCTCCTGAAAATATTGTGAGTGAAATAATGTTCCGGCGAATATTTTTAAAGAAATTTAACATTGGATTTTCATCTTCGGCTTGTGACGTATGTTCTACATGTTTTAACTTCAAGCAGTGTATAGCAACAGCAAAATATCAAACACAAAAGAATAAATTATCTATGCAGTTACGCATGCATACAATAAAGGCGAACACATTTTATGCTCTTGCAAAACAAAATCCTCCTAAAAGTGTGTCCATGTGTTTTAACCTCCAATAGGTGCATCCACTTCCAAAAACACCAATGGCGAGGCCTTTTATTTACGTCAGTTAAGTTTTTACACGTTATATTGTGTCGACATGGAAGTAAAAGATCTCACATTTTGTACACGGACAGAAGAACAAGCTGCAAGAGGAGCTACGGAGGTTGGTTCAACTCTTTCCACCTATCTAAAATCCCTTGCACTCAAGATGTTAACACAATCCGGTTGTTTAGAGACGGATGTGCCAGACAAAACAAAAATGCACGCATAGTGCATATGATTGCTTTTTGGTTAAGAAATGAAGTGCCAGCATCCATAAGTGAGGTGCAAATTACATCTCCGATACGAGGCCATAGCTACTTGCCTGCAGATCGAGTATTTGGGCGAGCAGAAAGAATCCTAAAGAAGGGTGATGTTATAAAAAATAGAATGGATTATAAAAAAAATTATGCAGAAGTGGGGCATGTGAAAAGTTTAGGTAATGAATGGAAACTGTACATAAAATCTCTGGAAAACGTATATATAAAGATTCCCGGAATGAAAACTGCCTACAAAGGCAACTTATTTTATGTTTGAAGATCCTACTGTAAATTTAGACCTAGTTAAAAGAGGGAAGAACGAAAACAAAGCCAAAATTAAAGAACTGTCACTGGGTAACCCTACTTCAGACGAAAAGAAGAAAAACATTGTAACCCTGTTAGAAAAACAAGTAAACAAGACATTCCCGGTCTCGAATACTTCAAAGCCATCCTGGAAAGAAACGGTGCTACAGGGGAGGAAAAGCAGGTTGAAAATGATTGTTCCTGTCTAGAAGATGACATAAATATGTATCTGTAACTTTCAAGTCCCATTTTGTGTATTTGTTATGTCTCTATTTTCTATTTTATAATGTTAACGTCTCATGTTCCTTTGTATTTGAAAGTTTATTATTGGTTTCAGCGTTTCCTTTTTTTTAAGAAGATTCAAAACCTGATATGTGACTTTTACTGTTGAATCAAAACGTGACATATCCAAAGTTATCAATCAAGAACGGTTATGTCGAAACGTTTTTCTTAGTTAGGTAGATATGCAAAATATTTCTAAAGTTAACATGTATTCCTGGTAAGGACCTAAAACCCTAACACATTTAGATAAAAAAGTTTTTTTGTGATGATTAACTAGGTCACAGCTATGTTCTCGAATATTCTAAATTTACACAAACTGGAGATATCCGGTTTTGAAAGTCAACTCGTGTGTCTGTAGTTCAAATGACCATTGGTTAAATACGTTGTGCATATCCATGTGTACATATAAAGATATGTTTTTAACATATTTTGCATTAATTTGTATTCACAAATACTTTATGTATTTACACATCGATGTGCCATTTTTTGGTTTATCTCATTACTATTTAATATTTTTGGGGATTACCTAATATATTTCAAAATCTTGACTAAAATGTAACCAAAAGTCTCCCCATACTCAATTTCAGAGGAAAATAAATTAAATTAAGGAGAAGCCTACATATACTAATTAGTTAATAGAGCAAGTTTTATAAATTGAATTAAAGATTTCTGTACCATAATTATTATTCAATTATGCCGGCGATCAACTCATAGTCATTTTTGGTTCTGCGATCTACGTACCGATTGCGTCGTCAGAGGAGGTGAGGGCGAGCTCATCGTCTGAGAAGGCAGTGCGGTAGAGCGCGTGTGTGTCCACGATGTAGCTATGTCTCGGGGGTGAAAGGCTGACCTCGTCGTCAGAGAAGCCGGGTCCGCAACTTCGCCCATCGATCCCAACGACGCCGAGAGTTTGGACACTTCCACTGGAACAACGGAATATGGAGGATTAATACTGCATATATTATGTGTAATGAAAGATTAAATTTATTTTATACAGTACAAAATGAAAATATATCTGTTCGTACTTAAAATATTGTCATATTAACAATGGAAAAACTTATATTTGCTTGTTGTTATAATATAATCAACATTTTATAGCAGAACTGTAATTTAAACAAAAAAGGTTTTACTTCTCTTTCAAATCTCTCTCTCTTTCAACAATAACTGCAATGAAATCCAAACAAAAATAGCTAAGAAATATCAACAAAAGTCATTTTATTTATTCGAAATAGTCTCTTACGGCAGAAATATAAAGAATTGCATGTTCAAAAAATGTATCAAATGATTGCTAGCCGTCAACCATTTGATGTCTTCAGTTGTTTCCTTTGATTGCCACATATAATCGCACATTGTACCACGATTTCTTTGTGGATAATCTTACACTACTGGCTACTTAGTTGCAAATTGTAGCTTTCATTAAAGTACAACGTGCTGACATACAACACTATTACACGTCCAATCTGGACATACAGTATCCAATTATGAGTTACAATGTAGCAATTATCAAAAGATTCCATGCTAAAACTAATAATATGGCCCTGGGTTTATATTTATATCATGCCCTAAAAATGTATGCTATAAAACAAACAGTAGTGCTGTTTAGGGCCGGTTGTACAATTCGAGTTTATGAACGGCTTAACCTCTAGCATCCTTTAGCGTCAGTTTAATAACAGTTGTGCGTTGTACATACAAGCTTTAGAGTTTAAGCTATAAAGTATGACAACATTACTTGACAGTGATTAAATTTCTTGAAAATCTATGTCAATAATATTGGACATCGCTTGATTATTTACTTCTTTCTCTGTATCTGTCGCATTCAATAGTTCGATACTATTATAATCGCCATAAAATTCTGATGTGAAACCTGCCATTCAGGCTCCCAATATTTCTTTCACATGAACTTCTAAATCAGTTTGAAATAATACTTTAGAACGGCCCTCTCCAGTGATTTCTCACCTGCAACGCTTTTCTTTATCTATTTTTAATGTTGTCATTTTTTCGTAGCTCTTTTTCATCGCGATACATCACCACATTCTGCATTGAATTCTTCCTTAATCTTAAATTTTAAAAGATTAGCATCAGTGTCGGATTGTTTGTATTCATTTGTGTTGATACATTTTTACTAAAGAAATAAGAATGTGTTCTTTTGCCGTAAAATTTGTACAGCGTTTCCTTTTTGGTGTTTCCATAATATAATAATATAAATTAATTGTTAATAAACGATACAAAATCTCGAAATTTATCTACTACAAATAACAGCTATCTAGCAATATCATATCAGGCGAAAATTTTACACAGAAAACTCTAAATAATTGCAATACGAATGGAGACAAATTCGATAGAATTCAACCCGGTTGCGTCAATGGAACAAAACACAAAAGTTTAGTTATTTAAACGGATGGCATTTAGTACCACTCAAAGAAAAGTAAGAATTATTGTGGAATAAAAGAATAAGAAAAATTATTTGTTTTTATAATTTATAGCATTTTTTAGTTTTTTGACATTTTATAAATTACAACAAATTTCGAAATTTTGAAGAATTACCATGTGCTTAAATAATGAAGGATTTTATGACATGGTTTTGGGAATAGTAAATTCTGATAGATTTTGGTATCGAAGTTAATTCCAAATATGTAATTTGATTCAACTATTTGACGAATATACATAGACGTGTTTTTAAGTGTTAATTTCAAAATTATGGAATGTACTTCAAATTCTAAAAAACTCGCTTTTGCTTTCTATGAAAAGTTAGAAAGCTTAAAATCGTTTAACGATTACAAGCAGTATTTGATGAATTTACAGAGTCTGAAAATGTTACTTGGTTTTAGTTTGGAACATCCCTAGAAGACATACATTATAGTAGACAATATAGGTCAAAGTGAAAGATCCATTAAAAAACGTATATCAGAACATGTAAGAGACGTGAAATATAGCATTAAAAATACAGGTTTCTCGGAACACTGTATTGAGCAAAACCATTTGCCCGATATAAATAGCTGCAACTTAGTACATAATGCAATAAAAAGTAAAAGATTGGATTTATTAGAAATTCTAGAAATTAAAAAATCCCAGAAACAAAATGTAATAATCACTAATACACAGCTAGAATTTATAAACACCCCCATCATAGACACCATTATAAACATCATCTAATAACCACATCACAAAACTAGGTATATAAGTTACACTGTTACGTAGATTGAGTTAGTTGTAAGAAACCCTTTGAGAGTGGTTTAAGAGCCGAAACATATATGTTAGAGAAATATAATAAAATTTATGAAATATAGCCAAGTGTGTTATTCCTAACAAGTAGATCAATAATTATTTAATTAGAGACAATCGTAAAATTTCGAGAAAAGCTATGAAGAAAAAAAAATTAGTAAGCGAATAAACGGCTTTATAGTTTTTCAACATATTCACCATTAAATTCTGTGCACTTTTTCATTCGATCAAACTAATCATTAAAACATTTACGCCATTCTGAAGTTGGCGTACTCAAAATGTGTATTGATGGACTCTTCTGGACAGAAAAAACGGTGAGTCCGCATTTTTTTATAGGAAACGTAAAAATATCACTAGGTCTATTGGCTAGATGTGTCTCATTAATTCGTTGCCTTTACTTCGCAAATAATCGACTGTTGCGCAAACGGCATGGGGGATGATGAAGGATGATTTCACGTTTAGGTTTGCTTCTTCGACATTCATCAACAACGTCAGGTAAGCAAATTGTTGTATATCTTTCCGCATTTACAGTTCGCCGATTCTTGAGAATAATTGTAGCAACATGATCAAATTTTGCTATGGTACATACAATCATTTGTTTAGAAGCGCATCGCGAGCGAATAACTTTTTTTGGCAGAGCAACACCCAAACTGTCGATTATTGTTTTGTTTCCGGTTCATACAAAAATATATACGATTCGTCACCTGTAATGCCGTCATAGACATATTTAGAAGATCCGTGAATAAATTTTTTCAGCACTACTTTGCACCATTTTACGCAATTGTCTTTTTGAGTGGTGGAAAGATTATGGGATATCCAAACGAGAACAAAGTTTCGTCACTGCTTAATGAGTATGCAAAATTTAATATATCGATGTTCAAGAAATATGCAAGTCATGTCTGAATCTGATCATACGTGTTACATGACGATGTTCCTCAACCCTTCGACGGACAGCATCGATATTTTCCGCAACAATAAATGGTGCAGGACGCCTTTCCTTACTTAATCCTGAAGCGAAGTACGACGACACTTGAATTCTTGAAACTAGCGATTGTTGTCTTTGATGGCGCTTGATTACCAAATGCAGGAATTAATCTTTCTATGCACTGGCATTGAGGTCAATCACAACAAAAATCATAATGAATCATAGCGCGAACATTTTTACGTGTTAATTCTATTTTAAATATGACTAGCAAACTTTAAAATTGCACTCTGCACAAACTGACTGATATTTTGACAATCGAGCAAAAACTTCATTTATAAAACTAAGCAACGTTGTCAGATTTCAGAAATTTCTCAACTGTCCCTTGTAGCATGCATATATTCCTCATAGTATGAATAACTAAATACCAATAATGTCCGATTTACTAACCGCAAGTTAACGAAGATATGGTTAATTCTATCAAGTGTTCAATTTAAAAGTTCATCTTGTCGTCTTCGGTATACTCTGCACATCTTGAAGTATGTGTTAATTATTAATCGTAATTAGTAACACAAGTTTACAAATATAAATTTGTTTTTACTGCAAGATGTAAAACCAACTGTATTTAGTGTATTTTGTGATTCTTAATTCAAATCTGCCGCTTGAAAAATTTCAGCACGTCTAGTCTTATAGTTCCAGCAAGGTGGCGCTACTGACGTTGAGTTATGATTCAGAGTCTACCATTATTGTTTATCTGTTAACGTATCGTGCAGAAGTGTTGAGTTCATTGATAATATCGCATAAAAATGTCGAGCCGAATGTAGAAAATTTTTGTTATGTATGTGGCCAATATATTTTTTGGGAAAAATGTATGCGTAATTACAGAATCTATTCTATTCGCTTATTTACATTATTTTGGTTTCGCGGTCGGTCACCAGGATAAACAATGGGCACCGCACTTGTTTTACAATAGTTGCAGAGCCATTTTACAGTTGGGCAGGTGGAGAAAAAGTTTATTTGCCTTAGTATACCAATGATTTGGAGTGAGCCTGCAAACTACGATGACGATTGCTATTTTTGCGTGACCAAGGTCAATGAAATTAATGCAAGACAATGCAAACATTTCATAAAAAAACGCTAATATTGTATGGATAACAAAACCAATTATTCGATCAGATGATGAACCATCGCCAACTTGTCGTCCTGGTTACGTGGGTAGTACTTCTGAATCGGAAGTATCGACCGGCAAGCGATCTGAGACCAGTGACAGTGAATACATGGCCGATACAAATGGACATTTAGTATCTCAGGCAGAGTTAAGTTATTTAATCCGAGATTTAAATTTATCAAAACAACATGCAAAGCTTTTAGCGTCGCGCCTACAGCAGTGGAAATATCTAGCTAAGGGAACCAAAGTGATCAGTTATACCAACAGGATTAAGCCATTTGCTAAGTATTTTGAAAAAAGCGAATCTATTTGTTTTTGTAAAGACATCTCGGGTTTATTTGGTGTAATGAAGCAACCATATGATGCAAATGAGTGGCGCTTGTTCATTGACAGCGGCAATCATAGTTTGACGGCTGTTCTCCTCCATATTGGGAATGAAAAGCCATCGATTCCAATTTATCATGCTGTCAACATAAAACAAACATCTATTTCGATGTGTGCATTGCTTAAAGTTATCAACTATGAACAGCACAAGTGGAAGGTGTGCGGTGATCAGAAGGCGATTGGTTTATTGACTGGTTTTCAAAGTGGTTTCACCAAAATTGTTGTTTCTTGTACCTGTGAGACAGTCATGCGACTGCACATCACTACATAAGGGAAACGTGGCCTGCTAGACATATTCACCGAGTATAGAAAACGTTAAAATGAACCGTTTGTCGATCCCAAAAGCGTGTTCCTTCCACCGCTTCATATCAGTCTTGTCCGTATGAAAAATGTTGTAAAAGCCTTGAATGTAAACGGTTCTGCATTTAAACATTTCACGACCACAATTTCACAACTTTCGTATGCGAAAATTAAAGAAGGCATACTTGTGGGTCCTCAAATTAGAAAATTACTTAATAGCAGAGAGTTTGGCAAGTTGCTATTACCAATAGAAGCTGCCGCATAGTCATTATTTCGACGTGTTGTTGACGGTTTTCTAGGTAACAAAAAAAAGTGACAATTTTCAGGAAATTGTTGCGGAATTGCTGAAAACTTATAAAACACTAGGCTACGTATGCCCTTAAAAATCCACTTCCTACCTTGACTTCTTTCCAGAGAACTTAGGCGCAACAAGCGACGAGCAAGGTGAACGCTTTCATTAAGATTTACTGAAAATTGAGAAGCGTTACCAAGGATATGGGATGAAAATATGCCCGGGGACTACTGCTGGATATTAATACGTGAATCCGACCAAAAGTCATATAAAAACAAAAGTTCAATGCTCAATTCAGTCAATTTTGTCAATTTCAGTTATCTAACATGATACCCATTTTTCTTGTTCAGCATTGAAAATTACATCAATAATAGAGCTCAAATGTGTTTGCACAAATTGAGAATTATCCACTTCAAATTGAGAATAATCAACTTCGAATTGAGAATAATCAACTTCAAATTGAGAATAGCCAACTTTAAATTGAGAATAATCAACTTCAAATCGAGAATTAATAAATTTGCAGCACCCGTTGATGTAACAAAACAATACCAAACGTCAGTGTTACTGAGTATCATTTAGCATCAGTGGTAAGACATTTACTGGCATTTACCAAACCCTACATTAAAAAATGCGAAGCTGACAAAGTTAAGCAGCAATTAGATTGGGTGTTAAAAAATCGATTGCCTACCAATGGGTAAAAAATCAAGAAAATGTGAAGCAACCACGTGGAGGACAAAAATTTGTAAAAGTCACGGAGAAGCATCGTCGACTTATCGTTCAATACATTGAAGAAAACCCAAAATTAACATTAAAAGAACTTAAATTAAAAATGGAAGTGCAACATCAAATAACAGTATCTAATGAGAAACATTTCGAAAACATTTGGACAAACTGTTGTTCACATTGAAAGACAAACGAAAAGAACATGAAAGAACAAATAGTGACGAAAATAAGATAAAACGTCGTGAGTATATTCAGCAATTTTTAGTTTATCTAGCAGATAATGTGCCAATTATATATATGGACAAGAAACAAATTTATTTATATCAAAAAGACAAGGGCGACCAAGAAAGGGATCCCGCTGCAGCAATATATTGGCTGGCAACCGCGGAGCCAATATACACGTTATAGGCTGTATTGGTAATATGGGAATGATTCATAACGAGGTCAGAAGAGGTGCCTTCAAAATGGAAGATGCAAATCAATTTGTCCGTCAATGTTTGCGTGCAGCCTATAACATTTTTCAAACTCATGTGCTGTTGGTAATTGACAATGCTCCATGCCATGCCGGTATAGAAACTGTATTTACTGAAAATGAATTCAGCAACCATAAATTGCTAAGACTTAGTCCTTACAGCCCGTCCAGTCGAAATGAAATGATTTGGCCTAGCTTAAAAGCTGCTGTTATTTAAATTTGCGTTGCCACATATTTTAGCTGGTGAGGGCAGAGCAAATTTAAACCAGACGGAGTTTCGTCTACAACAATTAGGAGAGATAATACATACTAATGTTAATGTAATAAATCCGGCAAACTATCCAAGATATATAGCGCGCATTCAACGATTTATACAGGAGGCATTAAATTTAAACGATCTATTCATGTAATTTACAAAATCTTCTTCTTCTTCTTCTTCTTTCTATAGGCGTATCGCCTGTTTAGTTCCGGTTTCTTTGTGGCGGCAGTTCTTGTGAATTTGATTGCCAGCTGTCTCGCCAGCGTTTTGGTGGTCGTCCTATGGGTCTTCTTCCGTGAGGTATATTGTTTCGTACTATTCTGGCCATTCTGTCGGGAGTCATTCGGCTGACATGGTGGTTCCATTCTCTTCTTCTTTTCCGTATCCATCTGACTACGTCATCCGTTTGACACTTCTCCCTTATATCTGTATTTCTTTGCCTATCATGTAATGTGTATTCTGTTATCGTTCTTAGAGTCTTCATTTCGGTTGTTCTTAGTATCCTCTTTGTTATCGTCGTTTGCGCTATCTTCTCCGCACCATATGTCATCACCGGTCGTACGCATGTTTTGTATATCCTTGATTTGCATTCCGTACTTAGGTGTTTGTTTCTCCAGATTGGATACCTAAGATGTCCCGATATTGCTGCTGCTTTGTTTACTTGTTTCCTCACCTCATCACCCAAAAACCCTGCGCTTGTAATTTTGCACCCAAGGTATTCGATTGACATGGTTTGGTCGACGGTCTTATTTTCTATTACCAATTTGCAGCGTACAGGTTCTTTTGCTATGGTCATGCATTTGGTCTTGTCTATGGAAATTTCCATGTTGTGTTTTTCTGCCTGTTTGTTGGAAGCATGTAACATTCTTTGTAGGTCGTCCTCTGATTCCGCAATAAGTACTGCGTCATCAGCATAGCATATTATATTTATGTTGTGTATGCCCATCCGATATCCTAATCCGGTGTTCTTTACAGCTTTAACCAGCTCATCCATGATTGCGTTGAATAATAAAGGACTGAGACTATCGCCTTGACGTATGCCTGTTGTGGTTCGTAGGTGTTGGGTTAGGGTGAGGTTTGTGGGTATTTGCGTTCTTGTGTTCGTGTTTAGGTCCTTAATGAGTACATGAATGAATTTACAAAATCCATTTATTAATTGTGTTACTTTACATGTTACAATATAATAAAAGCAGTTTTCATTTGTAATTGTTTGTGCTTATTTTGAATGTGTTTATTCTCAATTTGAATTTATTTATTCTCGATTTGAAATTGATTATTCTCATTTTGAAAATGTTTGTTGTCATTTTGAAAGTGTTTATTCTAATTTGAACTTGATTAATCCCAAACTGAATTTGAAAAGGTATAGTGATTAAACCACTTAAGCTTAAAAGTAATTTATGTTTGCATTTTGATACATGCAAAACAAATAACAAATAGTAGTCAACATAAAAACTTTTTATATTGACTCAAAATTAATGTCAATGTTGAATATGTTGCCCTTCTTACTCAGTATATTTTAAAATTCTCCGTACAAAATACACTTTTGAACAAACAGTCCGACACACTTTTAAATTTATTTTAAATTACGAATTAATAATTATGAAAAAAGAACACGTCCCCTTTTAGCTACGTTTTATTTTAACAAAATGTTAAGTTAACATGGTGAACTTTTCAATTGAACACGTTATTAAAAAAGTGCAAATGCAATAAAAAAAAAGTAAATATGTACAAAAATTTAATCAAATAAAAAATTTAGTCTCAAATTAATATTTACGGGAGCCTAGTAAATACGCACACACAAGCGCATCATCCAAGGATTATTTACATGTCGATTCGAATCTGGTCGAATTTTATTCCTACCGCGATTACCGCAAAATTGAGTTAGCAATGTTAACTTTTACGGCGCAATAACTGTACATAGATTGATATTTTATAAAGTAAGTGATAAACTAAACAAAATATCGCTCTACAATTAACGTATTTCCATTTACCAAACAATGTACGGGGATTTCTACCTACCACTTAGGTTGCTGTCAGCAAGGGGCAACAGAGGATGGGCAGAAATGCTGTTTCCGACAGTACTGTTGTGCATGTTGGTAGCACTAGAATGAGCGCTAGAATGGCGAAATGAGGCCGACCTGCACACAAGAGAACGAGGATGATAATATGATTTAACGTGCCCAAAATAGTTATTAAAAAAATAATATAAATAATAATAAAAATAGATATAGTCGTGTTCGTAAATAAAAACATCTAATTGTTAGTAATTCATCTAATAAGTACTAAGAAATGACACACTTCATTCTGTGGTCACTTTTCTTTCTAAACGTTTCAAAACAATGTGGAGCATAGCAGAGAGCTAAAATTAGCCAGCTTTAACATTTTTTTAAATATTATAAATTGAAAACAACAGTCGTTTCTATTTAATTGCTAACATTTGTAAAACAGATAATCTGCACAGTTCTGAGACACCAAATCCATAACAACATGCTTCATTTATCAAACATCGAACATTTACCAGCAACATTCAAACATCAAATTTAGAAGACCTGATAATAACTTTAAGGTAATTTAATATTTTTTTTCCAATATTATCATTTTATGATAATAACGTTATTCACTATTCATGAATTTACTCTGAACAGAATTTTGAACATATACGATTTTCTTCAACTGTATTTGTACTATTTTTAAATATTAATGTAAAACAATGCATTTATAAGAATACTGAGAAGATCAAGGTAAAACTACATTGCTTTATTTACACCATATCTCTTTAACACAAGATTTTTTTCTATGAAAATACACAAAGAGCCAAGACCACAACCCGCTCGTAGTGTAAACAATGTGTTTTTCATGAGTAAGACGGCAGACTATGTGCCCCAGCAGTGGCGTTGCGTGGAGAGTTTAGCAGAATAACAGTGCGCTTACTTAAAAATAAATATATCGAATCCCTATACAAAACGTTAAGAAAAAACATAAATAACTTACCCAACATGTTTACATTGTTGCAAAAAAATGCGGATGTGCGCTATGAAAAAACTGCACCATAATATATGTTTCTGTATTAGTCTCGGAAAGGTTCGTACGTAGCGACGTATATATATGTTTATATACAGAGAAGGATTGTTCGACGTTGAGAGATGTTATATTTGCATAGTTAAAGCGCTCTTTGTATCTGTACAACGGATCTTCAGTATTGGTAAAAAGTTGCCCTAATTTTGTAAAATCTACATTTTTATCTAATACACTGTTAAATTTTTCACGGACACAATCACTTTTTTCATCTTCAAGGATATGCAGCACTAGTTTTACGTGGTCAATAATTGCTAATGAGTCCGATAAGGACAGCGCAGTGTTCTGTAAATTTTTTATTGCGTCCAGTATTGGAACGTAACTGTCGTAAATAATTTTTAAATTTGCTGCAACTTGAGGATTGTTAAATTGAACCTGGCTGAGCCGTATTGCAGCTGCTTCTTTGGCATCTAGTTGTAAAATCTCTGATTTAATTTTTTCAAAATGTTTATAAATTATAAACATTTGGAAAAAATTAAATCAGTGATTTTACAACTAGATGCCAAAGAAGCAGCTGCAATACGGCTCAGCCAGGTTCAATTTAACAATCCTCAAGTTGCAGCAAATTTAAAAATTATTTACGACAGTTACGTTCCAATACTGGACGCAATAAAAAATTTACAGAACACTGCGCTGTCCTTATCGGACTCATTAGCAATTATTGACCACGTAAAACTAGTGCTGCATATCCTTGAAGATGAAAAAAGTGATTGTGTCCGTGAAAAATTTAACAGTGTATTAGATAAAAATGTAGATTTTACAAAATTAGGGCAACTTTTTACCAATACTGAAGATCCGTTGTACAGATACAAAGAGCGCTTTAACTATGCAAATATAATATCCCTCAACGTCGAACAATCCTTCTCTGTATATAAACATATATATATACGTCGCTACGTACGAACCTTTCCGAGACTAATACAGAACCATATATTATGGTGCAGTTTTTTCATCGCGTACATCCGCATTTTTTTGCAACAATGTAAACATGTTGGGTAAGTTATTTATGTTTTTTCTTAACGTTTTGTATAGGGATTCGATATATTTATTTTTAAGTAAGCGCAATGTTATTCTGCTAAGCTCTCCACGCAACGCCACTGCTGGGGCACATAGTCTGCCGTCTTTATTCATGACATACATACGTTCGCAATCAATAACCTTTTACCCTGAGATGTAAGGTGTACGTAAAGTTAATAGTCAGTCCTATATTATAAATGCCCGTGCACAAACTTAGTCCATGCTTTTCTGTTCTTGGCCAGTGCTGTCGCTTCTCTCCAGCTTTTATTTCTCTTTTATTTTATTTCTATTTAGTATTCGGGCTACTTCGTCGTTCCATGATTTCTTTGGTCTTCCTCTTAGACTTTGTTCCTCTATTTTTGCTGTCCATATACGTTTCACCTGTCGGCCTTCCGTCATTCGGATGAGGTGGCTAAACCATTTCAGCTGATTCGTTTCAATGGCATTCATTATGGATTCGAACCCCAATTCCTCTCTTACATCGTCGTTTCTGATTTTGTCCCTGCGTGTAATTCCTTTGACTGCACGGAGGCACTTCATATCAATGACTTGTAAGCTACTCCCCTGCGCGGTGTTCATCATCCAGCTTTCACTTCCATAGATCAGTATAGGCCTAAATATGGTTTTGTAAACAGTGAGTTTTGTTCTCCTACTAATTTCTCTTTTCCTTATTAATGCTCTATTCAGAGTATAATATACCTTTGTTGCGTTGTTTATTCTTTGTTTTATTTCATTTTCCATATTTCCCTCTCTTTCAAGTGTTACTCCTAGGTATTTGTATTTATTGACTTGCTGGATTTCGTTTTGTCCCAGTACTATTTTGATTCTTTTGTTTTCCGTTCCTATCACCATTACCTTCGTTTTGCTCTTATTAATCATTGGGTTCTTTTCCAGAAGTTCTTCTTCCCATATCGTGAGATTTGATTGCAGGTCTCTTTCAGTAGGTGCAGCTATCAACAGGTCGTCTGCAAATGCACCCTCCGAAAAGTAAACCGCTTCTAGTCGCCTGTAGCCTATGTATGCTTTACGGGTTCTGGTTTGTACCATTTTGATGACGTCATCTAATATCAGTATTAATAGCGTTGGGCCCAATACGCCTCCTTGTCTTAAACCATCGCTTATGTCAAAAGTTTCCGATTGCATGTTGTTTTTACTTACGTAGCTCTTATTATTTTCGCACAGACTTTGTATTACTCTTATTAGTGTTTCATTTACTTTTCTGCGTTTTAGCTCCCGCAAACAGCTTTTTCTGATACCATGTCGAATGCCTTCTCCATATCTGCAACGCTAAGCATAGCTCCGTGTCCTTTCGTCTTGACATACTTCCATGACATACTTCATCTTGTCGTCGTAGAATAAAAAGTATTATTTTTCGTAACACATAAAGGTGACTGAAAAGAGGCAAATTCTAAAAAATCTTTTCCATAAATAAACTACCCGAATATCCTAAGGTCCTTTTAAATAATCTAAAAATGTTCTTGAAATTTATAATTTTAAATAAACTCAGTAGTGTGCATAAAATTCCTTATTCGCAATTATTTAAGAAATCCATTTCTTTATACCATGAATCAAATTATCCATTATAAATGCATCATTTCTTTATTATCAAATCTAACTTTGTTGGTGCTGTATGGCATACGGATAAGAATATATTTTTTTGTTAAAATTCCTCAGTGATTTTCTATATAACTTAAATCGCCCGAAACATTGAATTTTTTAAATATCCAATGAGTTTATTTTTATATTTTTATAAATATGAATATGCACATTACGTTTAAGTTCGATATATCATTTGGCAGATATATATTGGATTTTGAGATACTGTTGAGTCGTGGTTAGCAATTCACAGGGTCCTAAATCAAATGATTTCAACAAATCATCCGATATACAAATTTGATTTTTACTCAAAAACTATCTCATCATGTCTGAACAATGAAATAGCACATAATCATGGGTAACAGTAATCAACTGCCTGCCTTAATCATGATGTCGTAAATGACGAACTTTCAACATCAAACATCCCAAAATTTAGACAAGATCCATCACTGACTGTTTGGCAACGCGGAACGGACTGTGTATAATGCCCTTCGAATGGTATAAAGAATTCAGTACTGACTTTAAGTTTGATTTTCCCAAACGACTTCTTTTCCGACACCTCGATTCTAATGGTCTCATATTCGACACTCTGGGTTTTATTTCGCAGTCATACTCAAAACATCATGTTTCGTCACCAGTGACTCGTTTTAGTGAAGTTTGAGTCCTTAGAAGCATATACACTCTTTGGTGATCAGTCAATGTAGCGAACGAACCGTAAATTCAATTTTCCGTAGGCCTAAATTCTCAGTGAAAATATTGTGCAAAGTTGATTTTGATTCTCCATTTAATTTTGAATCAATCTCGGGGACGATTTGTAATTTTCTTTGACGAAATCAGGCATTTTGGATTAATTTCCAGTTTTTTAACAAAGCGAATATTCCTCGTCCTTAAGTCTCACGATTACTTTGAAATAGCGACAATTTTTTTGAAGCTTTCGATATATGTCCTATCAAATTTGATTAGGTTTAACATACAAAAAGGATTCAGATCCAACATTGGAGAAATATTCAATGTATCGCATTCGACAATTTTGGAACGTATTCTTAGTTAGGGATTTGTTTTGACATATGTTACGAGAGCGGATTGATATATAAGGTCTCCAACTCTATAGAATAAGAAAACAAGAAAGTTTTTTCATGGACAGAACGAAGAAATAGATTCAGCATTTGGAGAATGTGTTGTACTAAATAGTGATTACGTGGAAAAATAATTACGAATATTGGTAGTACAATAAATTTACTTCATTTTAAGACTGGTTTGGTCTTTTCCTATTCTGTTGTTCCAGTTGCTAACGCCAGCCCAAACTTATCCGATGAAAAATGTTGACTTTTCGATATCTTCGTTCAACTTTGGGAACAACTAGAAATTGGCAGGACTGTGCGGAGGGTGCGAAACAACTGTGAATTTCAGGGTTGTCACTCACTGCATCGTTTCGTTGCTGCAATGCAGTTTGGCGTTGTCATAGTGAAAGAAAAAATTATTTCTGCAGTATCTTATTAAATTAATCGTTAATCCCTTCGTCAGATATTCGGTATGAACGACTCCTTTTGCATCCCAGAAAATGGTGAGCATAACTTTCTGCGGTAATTGAACTCTTGAATTTTTGTACACGCAGAGAATCATTCTATTGATAGCGCTTATTTTCGGGGTCATAATAATGAACCCAAGATTCGTTCCCGCTGGTGATGTTCATGATAAAATTATATCCTTCCATACTGGTTAAGAGGTTGTTGAATAATGTTTTTCCTATGTTCTTTCATGGCATCAGTTAATTATCGTGGGACCCATCTGGCGTAATTTTTTCTGTAATGTAAGGTCTGAATAATGTACTGGACTCTTCCTTGACTAACACCTAATTGCCGAGCAAGTTGTGTTTACACTTGTCTTGATTCTTCTCATGCGTCACTGATACAGGTCGACCGGATTGCTTCACATCCATACATTCGTGGCCATAAAGATATTTCAAACACCTGTAAATTTCGATGGGCACGCAACCTTCCAGGGTTAAAAATTCTATCACGGAGCGTTGCTTGGTACGCATCAGAAATCGAAACCATGATAAATGACTGTTACTCAACGACGGTATACAGGAAAATGAAACTTTGCATATTAAGACAAGATACTCGAAATTACCGATTGGCGATTAGAACTTCTTTCTATCCCTACTACCACAATGGCGTTGTTGGAGACCTTATACATCAATTCGATCTCGTAAATGGAGACATCATGAATTAAGATAGTGGAGATTGATAGGCCAGATTAAAATTTTCTGAAAATCACTGGTACGAAGTAGATAGAGTTCATTTTTTTAAATTACAAGAGATAGAAAAAAAATCGCCACAGAAACACACGTGAAAGAAAGCGTGTGTATAACTCGGACAATCAACTCAAAGAATGTTTGCAATGTATTTGGTGGAATAAACAATAAGTTATGCTAGAGATTAATTTTTCATCTAAGAAAGATCAATAAACCAATAATGCAACAAATATAGTCAATAAGTGACAAATTTGGAGGCAGTAATGAAAGAAAATTTTTAACAAATAGATGTCACATACGTGCATGACATGTGCATGAGACCACATACTTCGTTACCTCAAAGAAAGTTGGAAAAACTAGGGTGGAAAGTACTATCACATCAACAATGTCCTTCAGATATAGCATTTTGGGATTTTTTACTTTCCCAGTCATCCTAAACTTTGTTGAAAGAAAAAAAATATATGCAAAATGGTTGAGAAGTATCCTTTACCCTAGAAGATATACCAAAAACCCTTTATAAATACAACGAACATAATTGACTAAGATGATGCATTACTCCAGTAAGACTTCTAGAGTTAAGCGGGTACTCAAAATATATTTGGAAGGTAGGTATATTTGGAGGACTGTTTTATAAAATAATGTTGCAAGTATACTTTCGTAATTTAAATACAACAAAATTTCCACTAGATCTGACTCATTAGTTCAATAAATCATTCAAAAAATGGATAAATAATTTCTAAGTATTTCCATTAGAACGAGTCCCAATATAAGAATTAGTGAGTGTTGTAAAATTATTCTAAACGAGGTATTCTTCTCATCGTTGATTCAATTTAGTCCACTGATATTCAAGATTTTTTATTCGTTTAGAAAAGTCAGCTTTATCAAACAGTTAAATATCTCTTCGTTTCAGCGATTACCGCCTCATTCGACACAAATCTCTTGCCACCCAGCCAAGTTTTTAGATGGCGAAAATGGATAAAGACTGAAGGGGCTAAATCTAATATGAGAAGGCGGTCCGAAGTGTAGTTCAACAATTTTTCATTGTAACAGTTGAAGTGTGAACAAATGCATTATCCTGGAGGAAAAACTTCTTTATGTCGGGCTAGTTCGTTGTATTGTATCGTGCGGTTGCTTTAAAAGAAGTTCATAATATTCACCTGTTATCGTTTTACCTTTTTGAAGATAATCGATAAGAAGAATCCCACTGCAGTTCCAAGACAATAACCATAACCTTTCCGGTCGAGTGCATGGTCACTTCTTCAGACCACTCAGTTCATTGTTTCGATTTTTGCTTCATTTCGGGTGTATACTGATATATCCAGGTTTAATCAACCGCCATTGTTCGACGCCAAAAGTCGTTCGCATCATGTCTTAACTTCTTAAATAGAGGAGTGAAATGGGTTGTTGTTCGAGTTTGTTGTCCATAGTAAAAAAATGCAGCACCCGTCTTGCATATAATTTTTTCACACTCAATTCATTATGCAAAATGAAACCACTGATTCAGGTGAGACGTAATAGCCTCTGCTAATTTACACATTTTATTCGACGGTCATCCAGTACTTCTTTAATCATATCTGGAGAACACACAACTTTTGGGCGACCACTGCGCTGTTCATCAAATACACTGATCAGGTCACGTTTAAAATCAGCTGTTCATTGTTTTATGGTTGCAATCAATGGAAATTGGTAAGCCGACTTGACGGTTATGTTTTGAAGGATTATCAACTTTTGTTTTTTAAGTTGATAATAAGATTTTTTTTAGTGCTGCCCTCTTTTTTCAGGCCCACTAATTACTGTTCCGACCTTGTATTATGAATGCATTTCTTTATTTATCAATGCTAAACTAATTGTATTAGAAAAATAATAAGTGCATAAAATAGAAACGACGTCGGTGATTTATATATTCATTCAAAAACAAAAATAGTATTAAATTTAGCCAAATCCTCCTTCCCTTGGTCATCGTTAAATTTTTAATTACATTAGAGCATCGGTAACAGCAACTTCTGACCAATCGCTACAACAACCATGCTCCAAAAACGTCACAGGGGTCTACTTTATCAACTTATTACTTCAACAAAATATATTTATGGATATTAAATAGAATAAAAATGCAATTCGCATAAATAACATTCAAAGGGATTCAAACATATAAACCAATATGCTACTTTTTACTGAATTTTTGTCTGAATTACATGTTTAGTCTACAATTATAGTATTTTAAAATGAAAGGTTACTTTAGTATTTTTAGCTGGAAAGGTGATAAAAAATCTTAAAATAAATGTCATGGAGTCTGAAATTAAGCTCCTCTTCCTCAAAATATTAATCGTTTTGGATAATTACCTAAATTAACGTTATTTCACCATTAATAATGCCATATTTAACAATAAGCATGAAGTGTGAATGTGAATAATACACTACACGGTGAAGTGAAGTATTTTATACTAATAATCATGAATACTCAATGAATTATATTTTATCAAACTAAATAGACACTTCCCCATATTACAATTTAATCATTAAAAATATTTTATCTCCGTAGAACGAATGCCTTCTTAAGACTGTGCCGGAAAGTTTTGTACGGTTTAAATGAGTTAATGTTTGCTCCAGTGTTGAGGTTTTGTCTAAAGCTTCATTATTCCCTTCTTTTATATATTTCCTTCATTTTCTTCCGTCTTCTGTTATTTCTTTGAGAGTTCCAACATCCCCTCTCACTTTTAGAACTCCTTCTATATCGCTATTCCATTTGCGCTTCGGTCTTCCTCTTGTATTTTTTCAACAGATCATGCCTACCAAATCCTTTTAACTTGTTTTTTTTTCTACCCATCCTCACTAGATGTCCAAACCATACCGATTTTTCTTCTTTTAATATTTCCTTTGCTGACTTTACACCCAGTTCTTTTCCACAATCCTTTGTATCACCTTTTTTACATATAGGTAAGATTATACCTATCTTCCATCCATTCGGTATTTTGTCTTCCAACACAGATTTAGTAATTTCAGCATTTCTTCTTTACCTTTACCCCCAATATATTTAATTAATTCCGGGGCTATTTTATTTATTCCTGGTGCTTTTCGCATTTTAGTACATTTTAATGCTTGTTCCAATTCTTCCTTAATTATAACATTTTCTGTTGGTTCTTCACAATCAGGTAACCTAACTTTTTCTTTTTCTTAATCCGCGTTAAAGGCTCTTTAAAATACTCTTTCCATCAACTAATAATTTTTTTCTTTTACCGTTCCATTTTGTAGTTTATATTTGTTTTTAAAGTTTTTGATTGTTCTGTAAAACATTTTCTGATTATCTCTTCCAATAATCCTTTAAAATTTTTCTTGGCTTCTACTACATTCCGTTTAACTATATCCATTTGTCTTTTATAAATGTTATAGTTTCTATCGGTTTTATTCCGTAAATATTTCTTCCGTAAATGCTTCTTCTCCTTTATATTTCAGCTTGGCATCTTCATTTCACTGCGCAGTTCGCATACTATTTGTGCTTCAGAAAAAATCCAATATGAAACTAATGAAGAAATGATGGTTCACAAATATAAATTTAAATTACTTTTCGTTAATTAATTTTTTTTAACTGAAAATTAAGATTTTTCTTAATGTTACTCATCAGTTGTCGCAATGTCTCATTAGATACATTACCACTGCTACCATTTTCCTGAGATAAGAAAAGTCCTACAATAAATTGCGGCTTTGCTTTCTCCTCAAAATATTGTTTTTCTAATAACTCATTTTATCGGAGAGAAGTTCTGGTACAATTTTATGGATACACCATTTCTTGTACGAAGTCTGCCATTTTCATGAAACCAGTTAAGAGTTCTCGAGTAGTGAGACGGTACCGACCTGGTAACCTGGTAACCAAAACAATATTAATTTTTGCTGTCTTCTTAATAAAAACAAAAGTCTTCTTTGTATACAGTCATTGGTGGAAATTTCTATGTTAATAGTGTTTTCACAGAAAAAGGATTCACTTCGGAACCCACAATAGCAAATTACTTACAAAAAACTGCGATCAAACTTTTCCACAGAAATTATCTTTTGTAAATCAAAGATATTTCCTTTATTATCCATTTTGTAAAATTGTTGCCCCGGTAATGTAGGAGAGTCGTATTTGTTTGCTTTATTTTTCGTTTTTGTGATTTCTAGTTTTTATATACCTTATACCTACTCTTTCTCTTATTAATCTATTAAACTGTAGATGGACTTGTTCCAACTTTTTTGGCAATAACAGATACTGATGTGTATGATTTTATGTATTTTTGTTAGATGTACCCCCAAGTCTTCTACTTCTTCTTTTTTAGTTTTATTCTTTGTTTCTCAAAGAAATTATTTACTTGTATAGTTCGTTTCACTGTCCATCGACTTGTTTAACGCTCTTTTACCATCACAGAATAACTTACGGCTATTTTCATTAAACCATTCTCAAAATATTACGTTGTACTTCTTCACATTTGCGAGCTACTTCACTAATGAACAAGAGACCATGATTGAATATCTTACTATGCATTTTTATAAGTCACTAAGTTTTTTACTCATTTTCAACAAACTTTTTGAAAAGCACAAAAATCAGATTAGACATCATTAACAAAAACATTGCGAATATAAGCAACATGATAGAGAAAAATGTTTATGTTACTATTCGCTCAAAATGCATTACTATGAAGGCGTTCAATACCATTTTGCATGATCATTTATGTGTGCACATTGCTCATTATATTTCCAATAATTTAACATCTTGTCAAAAGATAGATCATGTTACAACTAACATGATATATCTTTTGCACACATAAATGATCATGCAAAATGATATTTAACGCCTTCATAGTAATACATTGGACTGTTTGGATTGAGCGAATAGTAACATAAAAATTTTCCTCTATCATGTTGCTTATATTCGCAACCTGATGATCTCTCATCTGATTTTGGTGGTTTTCAAAAAGCAGGTTTGTTGAAAATGAGTAAAAACCTTGGTGACTTATAAAACGCATACCAAGACGTTATAAACTACTTTAAGTCAACACTCAAAGTAGTTTATAACGTTGTAACGATAATGAAAGTTAGATCTATTCACATGACTCAGAAAAGGGTTATTCTGCATAATACTCCCTCACATATCACCGCTCTAACAACGACTACTGATGAACGTCCTGACCTAGCACTCAACGATTTCTTTTTATTCTCACGTGTCAAACATAAATTTTGATGATGCGTTGCACATCAGTCAGTAAAGCTGTTGATGTTTTTAAAAATAGATATTTTTTTAAATGTAAAATATAATGACTTGAATGGGCAATGTTGAAGCCTCCTTAGTTTGAGAAGCTTTTCGCTATGCACAGTTTTTCGAATAAAACACTCGTTTGTAAAGTAAACTATTTTATTCTACTATGTACACAACTATTAATTATTTTATAAAAGGTACTTGTTATTTATTTGATGTTGAACTTTATTTTGAAAATCTGAACGAAGATAATACCGAGTTGTCTGTCTAGCTCGATGCTTTACGATTTCTTGCTAGATGTTTTCTCGTTGAGTTCTTCCTAGATACTAGTCTTGATTGGTCTGTTGTGCCAGGTAAATTATAGGGTCGCATCCACAATTATTCCGACAAGGTAATAAAACTACTAATAAAAATAAGTACGGAAAAAACCTCAATGAACAGGACAAAGAGGGCTATAAACTGTAAACGCAAATAAATAACAAGTATTTTTTATCAAATAATTAATAATTGTGTACATAGTAGAATAAAATATTTTAGGTCACAAACGAGTGTTATATTCTGAAAACTGTGCATAGCGAAAAGCTTCTCAAACCAGGGACGCTTCAACAGGCAACGTTTTGAGAAAATGTAATAAAATTTTCAGAACAAAATACATTGTGCTTTTTTTTATATTAAACTCAACACTAAAAGAGGGAGAAAGGAGAACATGCTTCGTGCTTAAAGTAATATTCTATATTGCACTTTTTTGCCGTTATGGTACCAAAAATGATGAATAAACTTATTAAATAACTTTTTGCAATAATCACAGTTCAGATATTATTCTTTCATTAGCCCTTTATTATATTAGAAATGGCATCATATAATTGTGAAAATAATAACTTACAAAAATGTATTGATTACCCCTTCCAGCTAAACAAAATGCAAACCAAAGTAGCCTCATATCACAGCATGAATTCATAAAAGTAAAATTGCTCACAAATTCCATAAATAAATAAATAAATAAGCTTCTTGTATGCGGAGTTGAAATATTCATTTGACAAATTTTCAAATAAACCGCTATTAAAGTTAATTATTATTGGTTTAAATTGAATTAAACATAACAGTGTATCCTTTGCGGTATATTTGAAAATATATCGTGTGTATGTAATAGGTTATAGGCTGTACCTAATAGTTAAAGTAAGTATATGTAATCAATGAGAGGAAGTTTAATTCAAAAAGAAAAAATTTAAAAAGCATGCAACACTTACCTTTGAAATGCTTGGCGTTTGACGTAGTTATCTCTGACGAATTCGACAATTTGTTTCTGTGTCCTTCCACTATACCTGAATCATAAAAAGTAATAATTTAGGTTCACATTTACGGATTTTAATAATTAATACAAACATAATTCAATGATACAGAAGATAAACATTGGTAATATTGTACAGAAGCGAAGTAATGAAAAGAAAATGAAACAAATGTACGAGAATTTGAATGTGGCGCGCGAAGAGATGGTAGTACAGCTCTATAGCACTAAATGGTGTAAACCACGTCTATACTATATCAATCTGTCAAACGTACATTACCATGTAGTGACAAACAGTTTTTGTGTTTATATTTGTTGAATACAAAAGTATTTTTAATAATATAAAATATTATTAAAAATGGGGTGTGAAGAACACAATATAAGTTATATATTTGTGAATGTATCTCCTCTCCAGAGACGCAGATACGTATTTCGCCTTTCTACAGGATCGTCGGTACGCCCCTGCTGTTGTTACCGTCTATAGAAACACGTTGCTTAGTTCGGTAGTTATTATGTAGACAGCGCTGAATATTCTTTCACGCTCTGTCTTAATAATTTCTGGTTAATAGCAAGGTAGTTATATTTGGTTGAATGTATCTCTTCTCCAGCAGCAAAAAATTCTACTTCAAACTTGGTAAAACGGAGGCGGAAGCTAGCTCGGATAATGTCTAAAGGCACCCAGGATGCATGAGGCGTGGCTAAAATATGTCTATCTCTCTCATTTCATGCGTTCTCCTTTTTTGCCTTAAAATTTGATATCCACGCAAGTGCCATCATATGTTAACCGAGACATACAACCTTTTTGAAAATGAACGCGTGTTTCGTCCATCGACGAAAAACACGCCACAAAATGTGGCAAAAGTGCAAAATCAAAAGAGAACAATCTATGACATTTGTAACATGCAATATACCGCATGTTACAAATGCTGCGAAGTTTGTGTCAAGGTTACTCAGCATTGAACAAAACCGGCAGTATTCATGTGTACCCCAGAGCTGAGAGAAACTTCCGAAAGGGATGCGAATTTCAGTACCAGAATCATTACTGGCAACGAATCATGGGTGCACGGGTATGATCCCGTCATCGTCACCATAACCGACAAAAGCACGGTAAGTTCGAAGCAACGTCAATTTGCTTTTTTGACGCTGATGGCATCGCGCGCAAATAATTTTTCCACCAGATGAAACAGTTAATAGACGATTTTATTACGATGTTGTTTGACAACTAAAATAAAACATTCAACGCAAACGACCTACCAGGCGGCGCAACAATTCGTAAATTCTACGCAACGATAATGCACCAACCGATACGTCACTTGTTGTGTGCCAATTTGTAGCCTCAACGAAAACGGCAGTACTATTCCACCCTTTCTACTCCCAAGATCTTGCCCCTTGCGACTTATTGTTGAAATTGAAGCTCAAGAGGCATCGTTTTGAGATGATTGCGAAAATCCAGATCGAATCGCAGGCAGTGTTAAATATGGTAACACACAAAGACTTCCAGCACTGCCTCCAATCATGGACAAGTCACTGGGATCGGTATAATAATGCGAAAGGAGAGTATTTTGAAGGGAATGATAGTGAATAAGTTGTAAGAGCAACTTATTGTGTTTTTTTTTCACATTCCGGGAATTTCTGGGTAGTACCTCGTATACATATTCTAATCGGCAGCTTAAGAAAATAAGATTAGATTAATGGATTAGCATTACAATTTCATGTAAAGTGAGGAATCCGGTTGTGTGCTGCTATGAACAAATAGTCTTGACAAATAGCGATATTATCTCCTTCAAATCTCTCTTCTTTGAAAACAGTAACTTTCTTCCAATAATCCTCTCACTTCCAAAAGGTTTCGATGTAGCCGACAACTAGATTTGTATGTAAATAATCGAGTTTCTTTCTCTTGAGTAATTTAAAAAATACAGAGAAACAGGTGTACACGTCGCGATCAATAGGCTAATTCGTTGTCATAACAAAAGAAAAAGAAATTATGGAAAAGTCACTAATTTTCCATCATTTACGTCATTGTCTACTCACTGTGTCGCATAATTACTTAAAAAATTTCAAGTAATACTTCCCGATTACCATCTGACTAGTTAAAACTACCTGAAGAAAATCTTATTTTAATTAAAAAAAAAATACTTTTCTTGGGTCGTTGTTTTTCAGGCGTTGTACGTACAGATTTTGAGCTTACAATATCTCCTCTTTAAGTTTTTAATTTTATATTAGTAATCTGTGCAATGATTTCGACAACGCGATTTGTCCTTAAACCGTCAGTTAAAATTTTTAAATTCAGAACGAATTTCTAATGAAGTACTATTAATTTTGAATTGCGTGAAATTATCGGCAATATGGGTATCGTATTTACTGTCGGACAACCAAGAACAAATCGCATGATAATTTCAACGAAATGTTCGAATATGTAATCTACGTGAGTTTTTGCGACTTTATGTAACTGTGAACGAAACATAGATCCTTCACTTCACTCTAGAAACGAAAGAACAGTCGAAACAATAGACTTTCGTTGGCGAACGAGCATCAAAGAGCACAAAAGTGGTTACATGTGCCGAAAACGTAGCTAGTGGTTTTAGGATTCGAAATCTATATCGATTATTTGGAAGAGTAGAATGCCCATAGGACCAGTTTATGCTAAAGTATTGGACCATTTCAATGCTGAATTAAAGAAAAAGCGATCGTATTCCGCGAGGAAAAGTTGTTGCTGCAGAATGATAATGCATCAGTTCATGCGCCTGCAATTACAGCTTCTTAATTGGTTGAATTACATTTCGAAATACTATCTCATCCGCCATATCTGCCTGATCTGGTCCTCTGTATTTTTTTTAATTCCCGGATCTGAAGAAATAGCTCACCGATTGAAAATTCGTATCATACTAGGAGGTCATCGCTGAAACAGAGACCTATTTTAAAGACCCTACTTTTTTGTAGGCACAAAAAAAGTTGAAATATCACTGGTCTAAGTGTATAGAGTTAAAAAAGGTGATTATTAGAGATGATATATTGAAGCCACATACATAGCCGGAAATATTGCGGACGTTATCGGGTTTGATATCACCGAATGAAAAGAACCTTAAATTGCAAATTAGTATGCAGTCGTGTATAAATATTCCATGATCGGTAAGCTCACTTAACCGTCCAATATAGAATACAGAACGTAAATTCATTGACAATTTCCCGGATTTAAAATACAATGGATGTAACGGGTGTTCATTTGAAAAGTCAATCTAGTAGCATGTGATTTACTGAGAACATTTTGAAGTATGTCGTAAATTAAAATTTACTACTTAACCTACGAAGTCGTATATTTTGACAGTTTCATACATACAAATAAATAACAAATGTGATTGACATTATCAAATGTCATTTGGATTTACGTTTACGGAACAACAAACACATACTAATATATATGCGTCTTATTCTATCAAAATTTCAAAGTAACCTAGATTGACTTTTCAAATGAACACACGTTAGAATAAAAGGCACTATGTTCAATAGATTTTTGATGTGTCGTAGGAGAAGAGATTGCGAAATACACGTAAACAGCATCTTCCATGGCAATAAAAAAAGGGGTGTGATAGAAAAACATAGATTTTATTTTGATTTATGTTTAACTATTATTGCAAGTAATACCGATAGGTCCAACTCGCAACGGGCATAGGCAACAATATACGTATGGAACGTAATGGGATGTGGCAACGTCTGTACGATGCCTATATTGGAGTGACTTTCTTAAAATTTAAATTTATTTTGCAGAATTATTGATTTTTTTACTTTTATCTTTTAGAAAACGTTATTGTTTTTTTATTACTTAAAATTACTTTATATGAAAAATAGTATACCATAAAAGTGTAAACAAAGACAGTATACATTGTAACGAATATTCAATTCAATTGTATTGTCATGAAATTGAATTTGTCAATCGTTGTTAAATTTGTTAGAATGAATAGATATTTATATTTATCGGAAAATACTAATACTTAAAGCAAACAAATTCCATTTCTTCCTGCATATTGATTATGCAGCTGATGCTTTCGTAATATGCTCATATTTGTATTTCTACTATTATCGTGATGTTATTATAATACAGATACCAAAATCTCACGTAATATTTCCATCAGCCTTTTATTAACAATAAACAAGTAAAGTACAACTTCGTAGGTCGACAAACGCTCCAGTCTTCATTATCACTGTATTATACATGAACTGTAGGCTTAGTTTTTCGTAGAAATTGAAGTACGTGTCTGTTCCTTTGTAAAATTATAATAAGGGCAGGGGTTAATTTTATTCTGGCATTTTTAAAAATGCAGAGATCAGTTTTGCGACAGCATTCAGCTAATTACAATCTAAAATAAGCAACATTGTAACGTATTTTGGAATTGTGAATATCCGTAGGTAATAAAAAAAAAGGAAATATAGTTTAATTACAACTGTAGCTTCCTCCTGGTTTGAAGGAAGTCGATATGTATCGACCGAAGTATAAGTTGAAATAATACAAATATGAGCATATTACGAAAGCATCAGCTGCATAATCAATACGCAGGAAGAAATGGAATTTGTTTGCTTTAAGTATTAGTATTTTCGGATAAATATAAATATCTATTCATTCTAACAAATTTAACAACGATTGACAAATTCAATTTCATGACAATACAATTGAATGAATATTCGTTTCAATGTATACTGTCTTTGTTTACACTTTTATGGTATACTATTTTTCATATAAAGTAATTTTAAGTAATAAAAAAACAATAACGTTTTCTAAAAGATAAAAGTAAAAAAATCAATAATTCTGCAAAATAAATTTAAATTTTAAGAAAGTCACTCAATATAGGCATCGTACACACGTTGCCAAATCGCATTACGTTCCATACGTATATTGTTCCCTATGGCCCGTTGCGAGTTGGACCTATCGGTATACCGTTTGGCGTACTAGACCACTATGAATTCCTCCTTTTGGAATAAATACGCAAAGTGCGAATTGCCAAGTCGGCCAACGTTACAAAATCTTCTGCTCGCAAAGATATTGAAAAAAGAATTAAAGCGGAATTGGAAGATAAAAAAATGGTGGTGCGTGGATGAAACGACGGATCGAAAAAAACAATCAGTGATTAATGTATGGTATACACAATACCTCATCAACTGTCACCTGCTATGTTACTTGCTTCCAGACGAATTGAAAAGTCTACTACTAATGAGATTTTGACCAAAGTTGAAATTTCACCAAAGAAAATATTAATGTTTGTGAGTGACGGTGCCGCAAATATGCTGTCTTTAGGTCCATCTCTCAAAGAACCTAGTTCGAACCTCTTACATGTAACGTGCAAAATCCACTCATTGAATCTTGTGGCACAAACGATTCGTCAATGATATCCACGAGTAAATGATTTAATAGCTAGCTAGTGCAAAGGCAGTGTTTCTAAAGTCCCCGAAACGTACTCGACTATTTGACAGACTGTGTCCCAAAATACCTGAACCACCAGAACCGATAATTACGCGTTGGACAACATGGTTGAAGGCTGCGTTTTACTGTCATCAATATTTTGATCATGTAAAGGTAGTTTTAAAATTAAATTTGACAGAAGCTGCAAGTATCAAGAAAAGCCAGGAATTATTTAAAGATCCTCAAGTTAAAGAAGATTTACAAACTATACACAACAATAACTTCCGACTAACCGAGAGAATAGAAAAATTACAAAATGTTTGCGGATTCCGTTCAAATTGTGAATGATCTTCACGCACAGCCGTGCGTTATAGAACGCGAAAGAAATAAGTGTAGAAGTAGAAACATTTGAAAGTGTTTTAGACAAAAATTCCGATTTTCACATATTAAAACTTATTTGTGAAGGTGCGTCTAAAGAACCATTAAGTTCTGTCCAAGATTATTTTGAATATGTAAATATAACATCATTAGATGTGGAACGGTCGTTTTCGACATTAAAACATATTTATTCCGCACGTCGCACTAACTTAAGTGAAATCACTGTGGAGACATATCTGAATATTGGAATATTTGAAAAATCTTATCCAGACTGATGATTCATAATGCGGTAAGTGTTTGTGCACATTTTATAATTTTTTTCATATAATTTAAATTAAATGCAAAATTGCATTCGTACGCCGCTGGCATGTGTGTCGAATTTGCCATGTCTAGTGATTATATAGGAACGTATAACGTTTTTTTATGTACCAACAATAGTTTTCATTTAAAAGTCACATTTGCGTGAAATATCCGTCGTATATCATTCCTTCGAAGTGAAACAACAAAATTTTATGTTGTGCACATTTTTTCTACGTAAACGATTTCAAAAATTTTTAAATACGAACGTGGCAGTTAAAGCGCAATTTCAAAAAATTTAAAGAAATATGAAATACTATTGGGTGCAAAAAGAGTGCACGATTTATTTTTGTGATTAAATTTTTCTCACATTGTTTTATTGTTCACTAATTTAATGCATTTAATTGTCAATTTAAAATAGCCATTCCGTCTCATACGTACTTATCAACTAACTAGGTTATAACGGGTGTTCAGAAACATTCGAAGTCAAAGTACTAAGTAGTCCTTGAAAATATGAAGTCATGTCTGAGATAGATTGATTTTTGACAGACAACAGTTGACATTTAATAATTATTACAAATCAGATACTTAAGTATAGATATACGATTTTTTGTTCAGAGCCCACTTGACTTCGAATGTTTCTGAACACCCGTTAGTAATATTAACAACAACTTAACCAAAAATGTTTGTATTGTGACAAGTATAGTTTACACTTTTACTCTAGGGAAAAAACGTAAAATGCCGTAAGATACGTTTACAAAGTCTTTTTAATGATAAAATACAAATGGCACGTTCCAGAAATTATACCTTGTATAGTTTCAAATTATTTTCAATAATATTTAAAACATTGAAATGTTTGTTTTGTTAAACGAAATCTTGCCTTAAATTCATGATTTGAATAGGTACATTTCGAATGGATCGGTCGTTTCGTGAAACACCCTTGGCAGACGGCAACGTCGTAGACGTTGACGATATTCATACAGTTGATTTTCATCGTCTGATAATTCAGATACCCCTAAAACTGATGATGCCGAAGACATTGATGAAATTGATAAATCTGACATTATCATAATTCAAGTTATGAAACACACAAAATATAAACTTTAAAAAAGAAGGTTATGTTTGTTTGAAGCACAGTGAAGCAAACAGCTGATCGCATTTAACCAATGAATAGCATTTAATACCACGATTTTCTAGGGTATAAATTAATAAATAGATTAATTAATAGATTTACTTGCTTAGTTTCCTTATTCGCTATTTATAATACCCAATCTATAGAATAAATTAAATTTTCTTGCTTACAAAATAAAATCTGCAGATTTTTATCGTTTATAATACCGGCTCTAAGAAGGTTGAGAATCGCGGTGCTGAAGATATGGTTGGAAAATAGAAGTTGAGCATCAAACATTTCTCCTAAATCCATTATTTTGGATTATTTAGTAATGTGTAATCCCCGAATCCCACAAGAGTACGTAATAGGATTGCAGCTCGTAGAATATGTTACAATGGCACACTTCTCTCTATTCAGATGAATCATATTTTGATAATAATAATAATAATACGTTTATTATTCAACAATCATCATAATAACTAATTACAGGATAATACAATATTTATACAAAATAAGATAAAGTGAGTGTTTGTTGCAAAAAAAAAAATAAATAGAAAATAAGAAAAATAAGAAAATGGTCCAATAACTATACCAAAACTATAAACTAAAATAAACGCAGATGCAATCACAGCAATGTGAAGTGATTGTTAATACCAGTGACAAACTGATTAATTGAGTAACTGAGTAATTTAGATTAAAAATATATATGTCTAGCCCTTTGATTATGTTGTTTATGGTGCAAATCATGTCAATCACGGCGAATGTTGATATAAGGAACGAGACTTGAGGACATAAAAAAGGTTAAAACGCCTTGAGGCAAATTGAGGAACTGAGAGATTCAGTAGAGATAGGAGGTGGGAGTCAAGGATAACACATTCAATGAGCTTAAACCCGAAAAGCAACTGAGATATTGTGCGTCTGTCCTGCAAGCTTATTACATTGAATTCTAGGAGTAATTCCTGATATTAAGAAACCTCACTCAGGATATATACCATACTTACGAAAATAAATAACTTTCAGAAACTTCCGCTGAACCTTTTCAACATCATCAACGGCCTTGGCGTAATATGGTACCCAAATCAAACTCCTGACTTATGATATAGCTTTGATAGAATAATTGCAAGAGCTCCAGTGTCTTAAACACCTTGGTGTTGCGGGAAAGGTAACCAAGTTATCCGTATTATCCGTCTTATTGCACTCTGCCCAAACTATCGCCATTTACACCGTAATGGTACTGAACTGTGGCTTCGTTCTTAGAAAAAGACAGAGCCTTACAGTTGTTAACATTTAGCTCCAATCCGTTAGTCGCACACCAATCATTTATAATATCTAAATCAGTTTGAAGTTGTTCACAGTCAGCGAAAGTGTTAATTTTACCATAAATCTGCATATCATCAGCGTACAATAAATAGTTTGACCTGAGTATAGCTGGCAATTCATTTATGTACAGTACAAAGCGCAGAGGACCCAAGACGAACCCCTGCGGAACTCCACTCCTCGCAGGAAATCTATGCGATCTAATGCCCTGACATTCAACAAAATTAGATCGATCAGTTAAATAGCTGGAAATAACCTTGACGTAATTGGAACTAATACTAAAATTATTTAATTAAGAGATTAAATCCTGATGGGGAACTTTGCCGAAGGCTTTACTTAGGTCAGTATATACAACATCCACTTGCAAGCGTTGATCAAGGGTATCTACTATATATTGGGTTACAGTCATTAAATTAGTTGTTGTAGATCTGCCCCTTACAAATCCGTGTGGCGAATCCGATAATTGTGTCACTATTTCACTGTAGACAAGCTCAGCGAGGATTATTTCAAAGACCTTAGAAAAATTATTAATTAAAGAAATCGGTCGGTAAGACTTTATGTCATTTATTAGAAAAAAATAAATCCAATATTCCGTATAATGCGCTACATGCCAGGTAAACATCTCTCTGTACCAAAACGGAGGCCCAAGTCTCATGGGAGAGAAGATCATGCAAACGCACAAGATCAGCCTTTACAAAATTATATCTTTGGAATGTTACCATCATTAGGTGTCCTAATGTTTGTAGTAATATCCTTCAATGGAATATTAATTAGAATGGAAGGGTGATGACGATCCTCCTCCACAAGACTATCGTCATATCTATGTATCGAAGAAGATTCCAAATCTTCAGAGAAAATTACCTAATCCAATAGACGACGATTACAATTGTAAACATCATTGATTTGTACACAGTTACAGAAATTTAGGAAATTGCCCACTCTGTTTGATCTTGGACATGTTGAAATCTCCTATCAGGATAAGACTGCTTCCCAGAAGAGATGAGGACTCAATTACATTAAAGAAGGCGTCATAAACAAAGACAGGGGTTGCAGGTGGAATATAAACAGTTACAATATAAACGCTTGCAAAATAAAACTTAATACGAACACATAATATATGAACATTATATTCTCGAAACATCGAGTCAGTAGGAAGATCCATTGATTCTGAGCTTATGATTCCTTTAACTGCTAACAAAACTCCACCACCATGGCTAGACTGTTTCAATCTATCCTTCCGATAAACGACATAACCATCCGGGAAAAGTTCCATGCTATGCAAACTGTCACTGGCTCATGTTTCAGTCAGCGACACAACACCAAATTCATCTGAAGCAAGTATATTCTGATAAAAAGAAATCGTTTTCGTGTTTAGACCATTAACATTTTAATAATACAAGGAGAGAGACTCTACTGACTGGATACATTTCTGATTTTTTCATTCATTATTTTAGGTATCCCACTGAAGTACTTGAAGTGAACATTCTCACCATTATCCTTACGTTGTTTAAAGTCCGCAGTGATTTCACTTTTCAATTTATTGCATCAACTATGAACAATATCAATATCATTCAGATGTTTGACACAATCCGTAGTAGATATAATTTATAATAACATTTTCCGATCATCCGTGTAAACTAAAACATCAACATATCACAAACAATAAATCATAAATAAAAATATTGAACAAAAGAGGTTCGAGATTGAAGCTTTGTGATACACCACAGAAGGCTGTGAAGGAATTAGACGTAAGTCATTATTTGACACATAGCAAGTTCAGTTGTTCGACTAAAAAGCTCTCAAGGCGACCACTCCTAAAGAAAAGCCGAGGCTTGAAATTATGAAACTTGGCAATTAAAAGAGAGTCATACTTGTTGACGCTTGTCCAAACAATAACTATGGAACTGAGTAAAAACTTTAAAAAAAGGTATAAAAGCCCTTACCACAAGTAATAATCGTATTCTAAATATGTATTTCGACAAGTAAGTTGTCATCCTCAGTAAGTAAAGCCACTAATAATCTATTCCTTTGATTGGAAGTTATTGTGAAAAGCCATTCTTTTGAGATTGTGTAAAAACTTAAAAATGGTATAAACCACCTTACCACAATCAATATCCGTATCCTAAATATGTATTTCAACAACTAAGTCGCCATACTCAGTAGGTAAAACCACTAATAATCTAAACCGAGTAACTTCAGTTAGGTTGGTCAGCGTAGAACACCTAATCATAGATCCATGGTGTCTAGTTGAAATACATGTCTGAGTTGTAAAATTTAGAATAAAGGAAATTTTAAAATACCAGATAAAATATTTATAAGACTATAATTTCGTCTGTTCTAGCGATCATCTTTCTTGTAGATCGATTGGAGCAATACGACTTAATTTCCAGAACCCTGAAAAGGTAGAAGGTCTCACGGATAAATAATAAGATAGTAATAAATCCTTGATTTTTGATGCGGCTTGAAAGCAATTCTAATAAACTTACTCAATAAATAAACATTGGGCCTATTTTTAAGCAGTTTGAATAAATGCACTCCAAATTTGCGAGATAAACGTAGATAAATGTGGTTTATCAAATCCTTTATAAAATTCAGTCTATGTTACATATTAACTTTCGAGCGTCATACAAAATTTTATATTAAGCGAATTTTAAAAATTTAGTTTGGGTAATATGGGGCGATGCAGCATGCCAGAAATATTATTGAAATATTTTGCTTATTTTTTTACTATTAACTTAGTATTTGTATCTTCTCCTTCTTGCGTATGGTATATGAATTGTATTTTCATATCTCCACATCTCATTGCTCCGAGGAATTTTTCTCGTCGGGCAAGAATGTTACCGACCCAATTCAATATCGTGTTGTGGCGATCCATGACGTGATCCGGTGACGTCTGTTAATATTACATTTAATTCCTTGTATAGTTGGCAATCTAAATGTATACCGCCTGATTCTGAGCAAACGCAACGATCCGAACGTATGAATATTTCTCCCGCTTCGAATACAATTCCCCTGAACGCGTTTAGCCAATCACAAACCAGTCTGTCGCGCAACCATTTAACAACTAATGTCACAAATTAGTGTCACCACTGTCACCCTATACGAAGTCTCCTAAGCGTTTGAATAGTGAAAATAAGAAAATAAGAAAAGAAAATAGACATTACTGGTTCTGTACAAAATTTAAAACCATTATTCCCAAATCGCAGAGTTCCTAATGATATATATATATATAATTCAAATTTGACAGTTAGCGATATTTCCAACGATTTAGGCATATGCTGCTCTTCCGTTAACCGCATACTAAAATTAAATGGTTTTCGTAATTATAAATATTCCAAACATCATCAATTATTTTACGGTGATGAGTGATGAGTTTACACGGATGAATTTCCGTTATTATATAATTAATTTCTCATTATGAACAATTTATTTTATTATCTGTAAGAGTAAATTTTTCTTAACATTACTAGAATTTAATTTAGTTTTTATTTATTTCTGAAGTTTATTTAGTTTACTATGAACAGTTTTTGTGACCTTTATTATTAAAATTTAATTTATTAAATCTCTTGATGCCTTATTTGCAATTTTCTTAACCGCTTATTAATAATTTCATTACGCTTTGTAGAATAACGTATTGCAATTTACTCATTACCATAACACAGGACTAAACAATTTATAGCCCTTTAATAGTAATTTGGAAATCAGATAATTTTTCTTACGCGGCTCCATAATATGTAAGTATGTATGATATATGACATTGATGTTGACACGTCTACAGCATTCAGGGGAATTGTATTCGAAGCGGGAGAAATATTCATACATTCGGATCGTTGCGTTTGCTCAGAATTAGGCGGTAGTTATAAATAGAGTGTATAAGCTACTTTCCTGAACTTGTTAAATAAAAATTGCATTATCGTTATGTGAGGGTGTTCGCAATTTCTCTTAACGTATCACGTAGGATGTCGTTATGTTAGAGGCTGACCTAAACGTAGAAGAAGTGATAACCAAAAAACTCCTTTGGAAAGTAAATTGTAAACAATATGTTCAAGTCCATCTCGACATAATCTTTATGCATAATTATTTTACGAGTTATGCCCTTCTTCAAGAGTTTTGTAAAAAGAGGATTTCGTGCATGTGGAACGATAAAAGAAAACAACAAAAAAATTGTCTCCACTGTATCACTGTATCATACATAAAAAGCTAGAGGCACGTATGATTATTTTTTGGATGGCGTTATTTTGTGTAATAATTCAACAGTAACCGTAGCAAATAAACATTACTGTGTTACCTCAAAGTTTTACTGCTTCAAAAAAAATCCAATATTAAGTGGAAAGGAGTATTAAAGAGCCACATCTAAACTCTGTAGAATACTGAATATACGAATAGTCCCGGGTGTCTATGCTAATTTTGTTTTATTAAGTAATTTGACATTGGAGAAAAGTCAATTATTTATATTTCGAAATCAATGTTTAGCGATTTGTTTATGCAATGTGTTTAATTCCAAAATCAATAATTCGTGCGTTCGGCAGCGAATTTTAATTAATTTAATTATGTGATTTCTTACAGTTTAAATTTTACGTTGATTTACTTTATAATAATGATAGTGTCGTCTTCATCCGTATAGTAGATAAGTAACGTGAGTGAGACTCTTAGGAGTACCCAATTCACGGAACCTACTACTGCCAGTTCGGTTAGGTAATCCTCTAAAATTAGCCAGCTTTTGTCCAGGCGGTTGTATCGTACCCGACGTACTATACGAGGTGCATTCAAGTTCTAAGGCCTCCGATTTTTTTTCTAACTAACTACTCACCCGAAAACTATGAAACTGGTGTTACATCTCGACGTAATCTCCCTGCAGACGTACACATTTTTCACAACGTCGACGCCATGATTCCATGGCCGCGGCCAAGGCTTCTTTAGGAGTCTGTTTCGACCACTGGAAAATCGCTGAAGCAATAGCAGCACGGCTGGTGAATGTGCGGACAGTGTCTTTCATTGTTGGAAACAGCCAAAAGTCACTAGGAGCCAGGTCAGAGGAGTAGGGAGCATTAGAAATCACTTCAAAGTTGTTTTCACGAAGAAACTGTTGCGTAACGTTGTCTTGGTGAAACAGCACACGCGCAGCCTTTCCCGGACGTTTCTGTTGCAGTGCAGGAACGAACTTGTCCTTCAAAACATATTTTCGTAGGGTGCACCTGTCACCGTAGTGCCCTTTGGAACACAATGGGTAAGGATTACGCCCTCACTGTCCCAGAACACGGACACCATCATCTTTTCAGCACTGGCGGTTACCCGAATTTTTTTTGGTGGCGGTGAATCTGTGTGCTTCCATTGAGCTGACTGGCGCTTTGTTTCTGGATTGAAAAATGGTATCCACGTCTCATCCATTGTCACAGTCGACGAAAAGAAAGTCCCATTCATGCCTTGGTTGCGCGTCAACATTGCTTGGCAACATGCTACACGAGCAGCCTTGTGGTCGTCCGTCAGCATTCGTGGCACCCACCTGGAGGACACTTTTCGCATTTTCAGGTCGTCATGCAGGATTGTGTGCACAGAACCCATGGAAATGTTAACACTGGAGGCGATCTGTTCAACTGTCATTCGGCGATCCCCCAAAACAAGTCTCTCCACTTTCTCGATCATGTCGTCAGACCGGCTTGTGCGAGCCCGAGGTTGTTTCGGTTTGTTGTCACACGATGTTCTGCCTTCATTAAACTGTCGCACCCACGAACGCACTTTCGACACATCCATAACTCCATCACCACATGTCTTCTTCAACTGTCGATGAATTTTAATTGGTGTCACAACACGCAAATTCAGAAAACGAATGATTGCACGCTGTTCAAGTAAGGAAAACGTAGCCATTTTAAGTATCTAAAACAGTTCTCATTCTCGACGCTGCCGCTACAATTCCATCTGCCGTACAGTGCTGCCATTTCTGTGACGTATTGACAGCGAACGCACGCTCATTTTAAAACAATGCACATGCTTCTATCTCTTTCCAGTCTGGAGAAAAAAAATCGGAGGCCTTAGAACTTGAATGCACCTCGTATACCAGGTGATGAGAAGTATCTGGGTCAGTGAACCGTCTAGTGCAGTGTTGGGGAAATGGTTGGGGACATGATTTGAACCGACCCGCGATCGGTAAGAGCCATCAATATAAATACGGATTGTTTACAAGTAGTAGCTGATATTTTGTGTCCAGATAAAAAAAAAAATTTTGAATCAATAAGTTTATGGCGCCGTACCATAATATCAAGGATTGAAAAAATGACCGAGAACATAACATCCCAACTTGAAAAGAAAATTGAAAGTTTTGTGGCTTTTTCGATAACAATGGACGAAAGTACAGATATATTAGATACCGCTCAACTGCTTATTTTTGTGAGAGGTTTGACGACGAATTTAACATTATTCAAGAATTAGCATGAAGTCTATGAAAGGAACCACCACCGGAAGGGACATTTATGGCGAGTTTGAAAAATGTTTAAAATTGCTGCATCTGCCATTATAGAAATTAATAAACATTACTACCGATGATGCCCCGAACATGGTGGGAACGAATCAAGGGTTTGCTGCCGGTATATTCAACAAACAATATCCAGACAACAAAATGATATTCTTGCATTGTGTGATACATCAAGAAGTGCTGCACTTCAAATAAAGCATGTCCTTAACATCGTTGTCAAAATTGTCAATACCATTTCGAGCCCATGGACTAATATACGGACAATTTCAAGAATTCCTCGCGTCTATAGAATCAGATTATTCTGTGCCACAATAAGGTCCGGGTCTAAGTGCATACATGCATACATCTGTGAACAGGTGTTTTCGACAATGAATCTCCGTAAAATCAAATTGAGAAATAAGATGACCGACGAACATATTGAATGCGTTTTACGAATTACTTGTAGTAACTTGAAATCAAATTTCAACGAGATGATTAAAGAACAGTCTATATGTTATTTCTCACACAGACCTAGTACGATCGAATAATAAATTAAAAAATAAATTTATTTGGCCCGCCTAAATATTTTAATTATTTTATATGGCCCTTGTCTAAATCTATTTCCCCAACCCTGGTCTAGTGTTATAGACATGCTGGTTGACCGCTGTTTATTTTTCGACAACTTATACAACAGTTCGGCTGTTTGACTCTCTTTATTTACCTTATACCAGATGCATCAGTCCTAGTGAGTCAATGAACGATCCTAGGCTATCGAGAGATGGACTAGTGGATACAAAAAAAAGAAAGGAACAACAAGTATCTTTTAGCTTGTACTAATGTTACTGGAAAAGATATTCGGCTAACATGTGAACTGCAGTTAGGTATGGGTTGGGAGGGTGCGGGGTCCAACCCCCATCATAGTGGCTTTTTTAACTTACGAATTGAATTCTTATTTCGTTTAGAATTCATGATAACTCAAATGGAAGATTTCTATTATTATATGATTGTTTGTTCCTCACCCATCGTGGGCTACAAAATGGAATGGCATATATGATAACATCTGTGATAGAAAACGCACGGGAGGGCCAAGAACAGAAAATTAATTGCGAGTAAGAAATTCGGCAATGCGAAGTCTGAAAAGACTAATTCGACACGCAGCTATTTCAGAAAAATTGTGTGCTAAATATTTTGCGGATCTCAAACGCTGCTTACAAGAATGCATTGCAGAAGATGGGGGACATTTAAAACAGACTATCTGCAATAAACAAAATTACAAAGTATGTAGATTAGAAATATATTAAAATTGTCCAAAAGTTTAACCAGTATTTAATTTATTTGATTTTATTTTTGGCCATAGACATAAATTCCTGCGACTGTACACGAAACAATTCTATAACAATAAAGTCTACCACAACACCCGGCCTTTTAACGATTGCTAAAATTAAAATCGCACGAAAACTGTAAAAAGGCTGTTCTGAGACCTCCCAATGCCCAGCAAGCAGAGCTTGATGGGGCGAGCATTATCATGCAGAAAGTTGACGTCTTCTTCATGAGGCTCCCGGAACGCTTATTCTTAACGGCACGTAAACAGTTTAAGGTATGTACTTGCATATAATTTAGCATGGATGTTGACATCAGAGTCTCTAAAATGTAAGAACAGTACCCCTTTGCAATAAATCACTTTTCCTGCTGAAGCCTGAAACCAACATTTTTTCAGTATTTGAATTTTACTTAGCGACGATAAAAACAAGATTCATCACCGGAAACAATCTGGTGTAAAAATACTGAGCAATAACTTTGTGACAGACAAGAATATACACATTGGAATGAACATTTCCTACAGTGACGCTCAACGTTTGAGAAAGTTCTTTAAGTTTAATGCGCCTCTTTGCATGTAGAGTAATTTCAAATTACCTCACATTTTCATCTGATGCTCCAATGCAGGCGTGACCTGGACGGGACAAATCTTTAGTGGAAATTTCTTTCTTGTCGAAATTTATAGCATCACTCCACCACTGCCATATCACAGAATAACATATGCAGCTTTCCCTTTCACATAAAATTCCAGTGGCTGAGACAATTTATTTAGTCGACAAAAATTGAATAAATGTGATTTTCCAATTCAATCATAATATTTAGAAAGTAACAAAGTTAAAAAAAATTATCACACGTACTAGATATAAACAGCTTGAATTTCATTATCATTAATCTATGACTTAATGCATATTTTCAAAATTACCATAAATACATAAGTTTATTACTGCTTCTACTAAATTTTCACTTCATTATTTGAACTCTCAGCGATATCAGACATTTTAGTTATTTTAAATGTGAATGTTATTAAACAAGAACCCAACAGGTATTCAATAGCAACAACTACTTTACGCGTACAGTTATGCTCGCAAAAATCTAGCACAAGCAAAAATGTCAAATTGTTTTCAAATTTAGATTGAAGTCATTGTGCACAACGGGGTCAAAGAAAAAGGCTAAAATATTGCATCCCAATGTACAAGTTGATACAATTAAATATTTTTATTGAAAAAAATAGGACCTTGTTGGTCTAGTGCAGTTTCCCAAAGTGAGATTTATGGAATGATACAAGGTGACCGTGGTAAGTAAAAAATATTTTGGGGGTCCGCGAAGAACTACTGGAGGTCCGCGAAAAAGATTTTCTAAATAAAAAATTACAAAAATTTAAAAAGCGATGTTTTCCGCGTAACCACGCGGCACGGACGAAATCAATGGTGCATAATTTCCTTAACCTCCGTTATTTATGAAATTCTTTATAATTATTTCCTCGAGTTCCGATATTTTTACTCAAATATTGTCTCTATAATTCTAATATTATTCTTCGTAATTCCTGGGCTAAGTATTAAAATTTGAAGGAAATATGCATTTATTTACACTTTTTACGTTATGAAAAACTATATTTTGACAATAATGGATTTACCAGAACAGAATTATTAATAAAAGAAGCGCTATTGCGTATTTTTTATAGAAGCGCAGCATGTGACTCCATCTGATACTGCTCATTCTAACTATGATGAATTTCAAAAAAATCCACTCGTTTATACAACCTTATTTATATGCGTTCAATGTGTCATTCGAAGTGCATGTAACAAAGCGATACAAAGAGTGATTTAATTTATAATCGCTCATCTATATTATCCCAGGTATTGAAAATAAATTTCCACAAGTTTTCCCCATTTCGTAAAATTTTGCAAAATGTTTTTTACGATCTCAGTCCAAATATTTTGTATGGATATAACGTGTGTTCATGTGAAAAGTCAATCTAGGTTACTTTGAAATTTTGATCATTTATATTAGTATGTGTTTGTTGTTCCGTAAACGTAAATCCAAATGACATTTGATAATGTCAATCACAAATATCAGTTAGTGCATAAAATAATCGTGCGTCGATTCTGGTTTAAATAAATTGCTTCTCAGTTTTAAAATGGCTTTCACTTTAGAACATAAAATTTTTTTAGTCCAGGCTTATTTTCGAAGTGGTAATAAAATTGATGGTTTATGGGTTTATTCAGTTCAAGATTGCATGGTAGAATTTCAAGTTGAGTTTCCACATTTTGTAATAGATTATATACAATTTAAGAATACTTTGGATAGAACTTTAAAACTTTTTTCTGAAACTGGTAGTCTCTTAAGAAAATATTAGGCAGCGGAGCAGTTAAGAAATGTACACCTCAAGTTGTCAATCGTGTTGAAGAAATAATTGAAAATGAACCACAAACATCTGTTCGACATTTGAGTCAACAAATAAACCTTTCTGTTGGTACAACTCACAAGTTATTAAAAAAAGATATGCAACTTTATCCATACCGTGTCACTGCAGTACAAGAATTGTTAGAAATTGATTACGCATGTAGACTACAGTTTTGTAATTGGTTTGTAAATATGAACAATAATGGAGAATTTTCGCAAAGAGTCATCTTTACTGATGAAGCATGGTTTTATAAACATAAATTCACAAAATACAAGAATTTGGAGTAGTGAAAATCCACATGTAATTAATGAAGAATCGCTACATCCAGAGAAAATTGGTGTTTGGGCAGCGATATGCCAAAGGCGAATCATTGGACCAATATTTTTTCAGGGAACGTTAACTGCTCAAAGGTACCGTACGGAAATTTTACAACCATTTGTCTATCAGTTGCATGATGATGAACTTCAAAATGCATATTTCCAACAAGACGGAGCACCCTGTCACTGTACTGCAGAATCTTTGGATTATTTAAGAGAATTTTTTGATGAGCGTATAATTAGTCGAAATACTGAAATTGCCTGGCCTGCACGTTCATGCGATTTAACACCTTGCGACTTCTTTTTGTGGCCTTATCTAAAAAATAACATATTTCGAACACCTATATTGAATTTGAATGATATGCTACAGAGAATCGAACGGAAATGCATGGAAATTATTAACAATCCAGTAATGTTGCAGAATATCATCAGAAATTTTGAACGGAGGATTTTAAAGTGCATTGATCTTGAAGGACAACATTTTCAACATTTGTTATAGTTTTCAATAAATACCTATTATTTGTTATTTATTTGTATGTATGAAACTGTCAAAGTATACGACTTCGTAGGTTAAGTAGTAAATTTTAATTTACGGCATACTTCAAAATGTTCTCAGTAAATCACATGCTACTTGATTGACTTTTCAAATGAACACTTGTTATGTCTTTTAAGTACCCATTGTAATACGTTCAACATTATTCACATTTATCAATTATCATGTTGAAATATGTAATAATTCTAAGGAAACATTTGTTGAATGGATGGCAGCATTACATTATTATTATATTTTATTTATGTAAATCTTTCCTCAATTCTCCAACACATCCCAATATCATGGTAGTTAGTCTCAAGGCTTAAAAATTATTTGAAACCTTCCCTGCTGATAAATGTCATTTATATACCGCTTCTTAAATCTCGTATTTCGTGATTTATAAACATGCACGGTTCCACTGTTTGTAGACTAGAATTTTTTTATCGAAAGAGATTACATTTTCACAGAAATCAGGTCAGCAATTTATATGATTTACAACAAATAGCAGCCAGGAATGCTTCTGTTCTTTAGATAAAAGAATCTTGGTTGTAATTCTTTTATTCGTCGACTTGACGTTTGACAATAATCAGGAAAATGTGTTTAAAGAATAGCGGTGTAGTAGTGTGTGTTTCTTGGACTAAAATGTGTTCTTGCTTCTGCTTGAAAATTCTTGCAAGACCGGTTCCTTGTTCGCGACTAAAATTTCCTTCCTTTTCCTACCTTTGCCCTTAATGAGTTAGACTTATTTATATGCATTTCTCAACGATTCCTCTAATACATATAACTGTTTTCCAATTTTACTATACTTATTAAGTTATCAAACCAAGTTAAGTTTTCTTGACACTTTAAGTATTTTAAAGCCTAATTAAACTGACTAACAACAAAATCCACCCCTACAGTACCGATATCCGATACTTATGTCTAGATTGTCTTTTAACTAATTCATTTTTTCAAATATACCGACATTATCGTTCTTACATAATTTCACCATAGGCTTAACCTAGGGCCGCTTATACCATTATAGTGCACCGCAATCAAATATTTGACTTAATGTTAGAATCCCTAAACATTAATTTTGTGAATTTTAAACAAAACGCGCCTTTTACATTATATTATTAAATGAATGTTAAACTTACCTAAAGGAACTGCCTCTGGATAATACTCTTGTCTTGTGCCTAGAGACATTTTTCACTGAAGAACATCTAAAGAAACCGTGATTTTCGACGCACTTCTTCCAAAAATTTTTACATTCATTTCGTCCTTCAAAGAAAAATTCCACTGTGTCCTTATAGTAGCCCTAATAAAGAACAAATTTTATTTGATTAGAAAAAGTAACATGATAGACATAGTGTAACACCTACGTAACCTTCCGGATGTAATTTTATTAAAAAACGTTTTCTTTTGAAGGAGATTTTTCTAATTTTCGCCCAACTAAATGTGTTAATTTTTGTATATTGTTGGAAAACTACTATTCCCATATGGGCTACTGCTAAATTCAACGGAACGTTTTCGTGATCTTTTGCAGGATGCATTTTCATGCCGTATAATTCACATCTCCGTGCTGTTTCTAGAAGGTTTAAATCTGCTTCTGCCGGTGCTTGCCCGCTAAAACAAAACGTGACTGTAAAAGGATAATTTACAAAAATTTACAAATTTTTAGATACAAGGATGATTTGACAGAAGGTGAGACAATGAAATATTTGAATTACGACAATATGTATCTAAATTTTTTAACATATTCAGCATTAATATACTTGGACCAGTGATGCTGGAATGGACAATCGACATTTCTATCACAAAATTTTCAATTCGGATGAAGGATTGGTCAGAAGAAAATCGAAATTGAAGAATTAATACAAAGACACAAAGGTCGAGAAAATGAATGTGTGGTATGCGATTTTAGTAAACAAAATTATTGTCACTTATTGTTTCGAAGAAAATCTGAATGAATTAAACTACTTGGAATTTTACAAAATTTTATTTTACCATCACTAGCGGATATGAATTTAGACAATATTAATTTCAACAGAATAAATGTCCTCAATATTCCACAAATTTAGTCAATAGTTCCATTATGATTCAACATTTTGATTACTCTATCCAAAGACGTTAATGCGCAGCAGTGCCGGCAACGTATCTCCTTGTTGCACCCCACTTCTAATTTTAAATCTACTAGTATTGTTTTGACGGGTGTGAACTGTTTCTCAGGAGTTTTCCATTGCCATTCTGATTAATTTAATTAGTTTGTTTGGAGTTTTTATGTCTTTCAGGTCTTTTTATGGTATTCTTAGTTGTTCAAAAGCCTGTTTAAATTCAAGAAACAGTATATGTATTACTAAAATGGATTACTTCAAAGTATGTTTCCCTTAGCATAGAAACAACCAATTGTGATACCGGTGCCAAAGAAGTCTGACCCGCAATCTATGGCTGATTTGAGGTCTATAAGTTTGCTCTCCGTATTGTCTAAAATATTCGAGAAACTGCTTAATGCACAGTTAATACAACATATAAACACTTATAACATTTTACCATCTTACCAATCGGGTTTTAGGGCTGGTCACAGTTGTGAGTCGGCTTTATTGAAGATTACGGATGACATATTGACTGCACGTGATAGAGGTTACGCTTCCGTTCTAATACTGTTAGATTTTAGTAAAGCATTTGATATCGTGAATCACGATCTATTGTTTGCTGTTTTCCATTATGTGGGTCTCTCTGAAGATGCAATGAAATTATTAAGTGTTTTTTTGCGGGACAGATCGCAATCGGTTCGGGTTGATGGTCGGATATCTGAACGTGTTGGTCTGGCATCTGGAGTGCCTCAAGGCTCTATCTTCGGCCCATTTTTTTTTTCTATATATATAGTAGTGCCCTTTTTGAATCGGTAAAATCTTGCAATATACATATGTATGCGGATGATATGAAAGTGAAGTGCACTCATTTCCAAAGCATTCCTTTAGAGAGGCTCTGAATGTTGTTCAATGCGATTTGGATGTGATCTCCGATATATCTTTACTTTATTCGTTGAGTATTAATTCCTCGAAAGCCGGTGTTGTTCTTTGGTAATGTGCCGACTTGCGACGAGTTGACACGTAATTTTCGTCTGTCAATGGCTGGTGAGATCTTGCCTGTAGTGACTGAAACCAAAAACCTCGGGCTATTTATAGACACCACGTTCAGATATAGAAAGCAAGTATCAAATTATGTTAACAGGCGTATGGAAATTTGAGACTTCTCTACCAGCATAGGTCTTATCTGTCCATAGCTACTAAATTGTCTTTGTGCAACGCTTTAGTATTATCTCCTTTTATGTATTGCTCCTCTGTGTATGGTCCATGCATAGATGTTAATGAAAAGAAAAAAAAAGAATTCAAAGAGCACAAAATTCGTATTTGCGGTTTGCGTGCGGCATTAAGAAATATGAACATATTTCGCACAGTTTGTCTTCCTGTAAGTGGTTGAATATGAGAAATCGAGCTGTACTATGGGCTGCCTGTCTGTATCACGCAATTATTATAAGCAGGGTTCCATCATACCTTTATAATAAAATAATTTTTCGAACGGACGTGCATCACATCAACATTAGATTGCAGGGATTGATTACGCCACCATTGCATAAAACATCACTATTCGAGCGCTCGTTTACATTTAATATATATAAAATATATAACGCTTTGGCTCGCAACCTGAAGGAGTTGCCATGTTCTACATTTAAAAAGCACTTGCACCAATATTTATTTGATCATCAGCAACTACGGATTGCCCTTCTTTGAACGTGTTGCGCCAGCTTACAGTGATTTCTATATTTGCATTTTTGTTTTATTTTTCCCCCATCACAGAATTTTAGATTTAAATTAGATTAGGCATGAAACTATGTTGTGTTTACTTGTATTACAAGGTTAAGTGGAGGAAATGTTGTGGTGTTTTACACTTAAAGCCAAAGTTAACCTTGCGGTTTTTTTTTCTCTACTTTTTTTCTATTAGCTGTGAAATTGTTTTTTTCTTATTATTATTTAATTTTTTTTATCGTTTATTCTCGTTATATTATGGATGTAAAGGAAAAAGAAAATAAACTTTTTATTATTATTATTATTATTTGTTGATTAATTACACCTCTCCATCTATCACCAATTTTCTTTGTTGTCGGGAAACGGACTCTAAGAGTCAGAAGCCAAAGAGCACGATCAGTGGGATCTCTGGGCCGTAATCATCGTCGTTCCTCACTATTTTCTGCTCATTTTTATTAACATCACGAATCTATAATTCGACTTCTCCTAGGCGTATTATCCTGCCACGTTCAAACTTAATGAAAATCCGTACGTTGTCGAATAGGAAGCATACTTCTACACTGTACTAGGACTAAATAAACCTATAAGTGTACTTTACAGTGACACTTAAGTAAATAATGTCAACAGAAAAACTAAAATATTTTTTAGTCCATTGCCAATGCTACCTCAAGTAATCAAATGAATCTTGCTGAAACATTCGTCGTTTGTTAGTACGAACAAAATACATCTGTTCTGAAAATTTTACTCAACATTTACTGGGTGATCATTTATTTATGGCGCCAATACGAGGTGTAGTAGGAGTCACCTGAAATAGAACCAGCAACAGCATGTAATAGTTTAGAGTCTCACCAATAGATGCCGGGTGAGCAAAGATAAAACACCTGCTAGTTTCTGAGTAGGACATCGCGTTTCTGTCAGCAATGGAGCAACAAGTAAATATGAAATTTTGCTGTACATTAGGTAAAACTATAACAGAAACTTACGAGATGTTGAAATCTATGTACGGTGATAACACCTTAAGTCGCACTACAGTGTTTGAGTGGTTTAAGCGATTCAAAGATGTACAAGATGATGCTAAAACTGGACGTCCGTCAGCCTGTCGAAATACAGATACTATCGCTAAAGTGTGAATGACCCTTCGAATAATGGAAGAGTTAAACATGAATAAGGAGGCGATTCGAAAAATATTGCATGAAGATTTGGGAAAGAGAAAGATTTGTGCCACACAATCTTACGGATGAGCACAAAGAGCACAAGTAAAAATCCAGAATCATCGAAACCATGCTGATTACTTTTTTCGATAGTCAAGGTGGAATTCAAAAAGCATTTTTACCGGAATGACAATCTGTTCTGCTACAAACTACCTTGAAATGATGAAGAAATTACTGAAGCGCATTTTTCAAGTGCGACCACAATATCGAGAAAAGGGTAGATGGTTCTTGATACATGGCAATGCACCGTCACATTTTTCACACTAATTCTAAAGGCATTTCTCGCAAAAGAAGGTGTTGTTGAGATTAATCATCCATTCTATTCATCGTGCCTGGCACTGGCCGACGCTTTCCTACAATGAAAACTGACCACAAAAGGAAGCGATTCCAAAACGTAGAAGATATTCAGAAAAATGTAACCGCTGAATTGCACACCATTTTTTCGGAAGCATTTGTTGACTGTTCTCAAAAACTTTTAGAACGTTAGAACACAGTAAGTCTATTAGTGTGAATGAATATTACTTTGAATAAATATCAAACATTTTTTTTATTACTTCAATTGTGTTCTTGTATTTTATACCAATCTAGGAATTAAATTGTCATACCACGTATATATAATCAAAATTTATTAGTAAATAATTATCTATTTTCTACCTATCTTCCCTAATTACCAAAATTATATATAGCGTCTAAGTTGAAATGCAAAAATTAGTTTACTAACGCATGCTTCTTGTGATTTTCCATAATTCGCCTCTCCATTTCTTGATCTTGATGCGGTACAAACTTATAACTGGAAAGGTACGTGTGATCGGGATAATCTTCCGAAACGTAATCACCACACTCCGCCTGAACTATATAGCTAGCCATCAATGCTGCCGTATTGTCATTGCATTGCATCAGACCTTGAGCTAAGTCTCGTTTTACTTGCAAACAAAACAGATACCGTGTATATTCCTCTTCGAGCTGGCCAGGATCGGGCGTATAGAATTTAACACAAAAATATAGTAGGGGTTCGACTAGAGATAAACCAAGCTGTCGAGAAATAGGTTTTTGTAGATCCAGCCAGTACTGTAACAAAAAAATAAATAAATTAGAAGCAAAGTTTACACTTCAATTATTTTGTACTGTTTAATTGAAAAATGGTTATTTTATTATTCAATTTTCGATAATAAATATGTAAATAATAATTGTGCTTTATCGTGCTACAAAGAATTCGCAACTAAAATTTAAAATACCTAGGTACATAAGGTATTTTATCAAACATTAAATCAACCAAGACGAAATCTATGATAATCTCAAATCCATTCAAGCAGGTCATGTCATTTGCCTACTTAAGATGTAAATTAACTAGCCCAGAATAACTTGAGGATGACATAAGACAGCAAACCAATAAAGCAAACATTATATCAAAACACTCAACCTTTGGCATGTTTCCTTCCATTAACTTCTTCTCTTAAAAATAATTTCAATTTAATCATGTTTACAGTTTTTGCAGGAAACAGCTAATATCTTTTGTATATTATATGTAATTAACAATCATCTTATCAAAATTATTTAATCTTGATAAGATGATTGTTACTTTACGTATAGGTAAATAAAAATGCCGTGCTGATAGTGTATATTGGAATAAATTTTTACCAAAGTTGTAAAGGGTTTAAACACTGCATACGAAAATAGAGAAAAATCAGCCTAGACTACTAAACAATGATCGGTACGAAATGTTCAATAGAATAGACTAGCAGTCATCTAAATATTACATATGAAAGTATGAGAGCATATTGATTAATTTAGTAATAATAAGCATAAAATTATTCAGTGCATTAAAGTCGTGTTTTGAAACACAAGAGAAGTCTGCAAAAGTATCAAAATGAAAAAGTATAAAATCATCTTTGTTCATGATGACCACGGAGATGAAAATACTTAGGAATAATAATACTTGGTGTGGCCAAAATGGATAGACTGTCAAATACTGTACTTGGAGCTAGAGTGTGAATAGAAACAATCCTGAACCAAATAGATTAGACAGCTAGGATGGTTCACACATTTAACAAGGAGAATAATTTAGCAAAACAAAACTGAGAAACTAGATAAGAGGGGGAAAAAGAAGACCAACAAATAGCATGGAAAAAAATATATAAAAAAGGAACTGTAAGCCAGAAACTTTGACGACAAAAGGAATAACATGGAATGAGGCTAGAAGAAAGACTGAAAAAAATTTCTACAGAAACCGCATCATCAATCCAGACACTTAACACTATACAAGACATACCGATAATATATATAATCTATATTTATATAATTTAACTGAAAAAAATGTAAAAAATAAATTGCTCTATTCAATAAGAACAGACAAATTGCTAACACCAAATAAATAAAACTAGTTAGGATTTTTTATATAAAGGTACAATAAATAAAATAAATGACAATATACTAAGGTAGTGGCGGCTCTTTAATGAGAGCAAGTGAGCAATTGCACCCCCTGGAATTATGAAACAAAACAAACCTAGCGGCGACTAACTGTGAAAGTATTTATCTATTATGTATATTATATATTCATAGTCATTGACGAGGAACGTGGCACACTAACAACGTACATGCACCGATCGTCGTCACAGATATACTGAGCAAAGCCCAACTGTTGCTCCGTTAAGGCATTAACATTACATTGATGGTGGGGAGAACTGTATTTTGCCGTACTTCAATGTCGTATAATACATAGCGTTGGAGCAACTGAACCAGTCTGCTCTCGGGCGTTGTATAATGAATTCCGTGTCTTCTTTAGAGAACAACGCGTTTTCACGGTTAACGTATGATGAAAAAATCGCGGCAAAAAATCTTAAACGGCCGATGCCTCAATTATGTTTAGAAAATAAACAATCTGTTAAAGATAAAGACGTTATAAGAAAATTCAAAATGAATATTTATCAGAAAAATGACTGGATTTGTGGGTGTGAAATTAAAAATACTTTCTTTTGTTTTCCGTGTCTTTTGTTTGGTGGCGAACCGTCTTGGTCAAAGAACGGAATAAGAGACTTAATTCATCTTAGTGCTAAAATTATTAAACATGAAAATTCCGAAGGGCATTTAAAAATATATTTAGTCTAAGAATGTTAGGAAAAAATAACATTCAGAATGTTTTAGATTCATCATATAGAAAAGCAATTCAACAACACAATGAAAAGGTAACAAAAAATAGGAATGTGTTAAATTTAATAATAAATTGCATTAGATTTTGTGGCGCGTTTAAACTGGCACTTCGGGGTCATGATGAACAGCTAACGTCGAATAGCAAGGGCATTTTTCTGGAATTGATAAATTTTACGGCAGAATTGGATAAATCGCTCAGAGATCACATCGAAGCAGCACCGGTTTTTAAGGGATTATCAAAAACGATACAGAATGAGCTGCTTGATGCAATGTTGAACGTGTATCATGAACAAGTTGCCACTGAAATTAAAGCAATCGACTTCGAATCTGTAATAGCTGATGAAACCACAGATGTGTCCAATCAGTTTCAGTTGGTGGTTGTTTTAAGATATATTGTGAACGCGAGACCGGTCGAAAGATTTTGGAAATTTCTTCTGCCTAGTGGACATGATACTAATTCTTTATCTGCCTCCATCCTTAACGAAATTAGTTTGCTTGCTGATGACCCAGGAAAACTGATTGCACAGAGCTATGATGGGGCAGCAGTCATGAGTGGTGCTATTAACGGCGTGCAAAGACATGTCCAAGACCAGTATCCAAGGGCTAATTTTGTACATTGTTATGCACATCAGATATCAGATCTAATTATGTCACATGCTACATCGAGCAGTAGTAATTGCAGAATTTTTTTTGCCAATCTGACGGGATTATGTACATTTTTCTCCACTTCACCACAACGAGCTGCAAGATTGGAAGAATTCCTTCAGAGTAAAAGCTTACCTCGTTCTTCAAAAATAAGATGGAACTTCAATTCTAGGACAGTGAATACAATATATGAGCACCGAGAAGAAATAATTGAAGCTCTAGAACAAATTGAGGGAGAAGCTAGTTTACAAACTACCATTCATCAAGCTAGTGCCAATTTGCGAATTTTAGAGGAGGAAAATTTTATCTATTGGTTAACATTTTTTCATAAAATTATGCCACATGTGGACATATTGTTTAATCAATTACAAAATGTCAATACAGATGCATTAAAAATCAAGAATAATTTAGATAATTTTGAACGCGCTATTGGAAAAATTCGAACCGAAATCGCTGACACAGATAATCAGTTGGTTAAACAAAATGACCCAGAACTGACTCCTCGACCATCCAAGCGGCGAAGAGTAACTGATGGTAGCCAAAGAAGGAGGAAAACTATTGAAGGGTGCGATATTATTTTGCTAGAAATAAAAACTAGATTTCGGTATACAGGGCACTTAATATTAGCAAACTTAATTTCTTTTAAACAGTTCTCCTCTTTTCAAAAAAAATTTCCGGAAGATCCATGCCTCAATGAAAGCAGACTACGAACTGACCTAGCGTTCTATATTCTAGAGAAGAGTTTAGGCAAAATATAGAAGTCGGTGCTTTAGGTCTGCCAGGTCTTCTGTTGGATGGATTAAGCGACACCTTTAATGAAGTTGTTACGCTTTTAAAAATTGTCATTACAATCCCAATGACAACGTCCGAAGCGGAACGCCAGTTTTCACGGCTGAAGAGAATAAAAACTTTCCTGAGAAATACAATGAAAGAAGAGAGATTAAATGCCCTTACTATGTTATCTTGTGAAAAAGAATGTATAAATGATTTCCCAAACTTTAATGAAAAAGTGATAGAACTGTTCTGCAAGTCAAAGACGCGTAAAATGGACTTCGTTTATCGTCAGATGTAATTAAACTGTGTAGTGTAATATTTACTATTCCCTCAAAACAAACTCTACAATGAACAGTACCTGTCTGGAACAGTACGTTGTTACGCATACAAATACACTTTCCTGCATACGGCCTATGTAAGTGCAAGTTTTCTCTATTATTTCTCTTAAAACCCTCGTAGCTTTAACATTTAAATAAATTTCTACTAATGATTTTTAATTTGCTTCAAACTCCATTTATCGAACAGTTTAGACCCTTCAACTACTATATTCTCAACCCATTTCATTCGTTCTATTCATCTTGAAAGCCTTTGTATATTAGCAAGCGGCCATCTTTTTAAATTCCCTATCCGAAATGCTCGCAAGATTTTCACTGCTAACTCGCTAAAAGTCACACCGAATTTCAAACCAATTATGTAGGAATTTTTGCTTTGAAATATAGATCTTCTAGACGCATCTGTTTTTGTTAAATATTGCCTTTCTATAATTAATTCTAGTTTAATTTTTAATTACAACGCTTATTGCGCCATCTCCTTTTCGTTGTTCGCCCTCTGCGACAGGAAACTCACTTGCCGACTCCTATTAGAAACTTTCGTCTCTGGTCATTAAATTATTTAACGTTTTAAGTTTGGTTTGACACTTTTTGCGATATGAGATCATCCTCGAGATTTTGAAAACTATATCCTCTTCTTTCTTTACTTCCGGCAATTACGATGACGTGTATCCGGCATTTTACTTCTATATCGATACGGCAGCCATTGAGACTTAAGCTTCATAAGCGCTGTGTCGTGTTTGTGTCACGTGTTATTTAAAACTAGATTTCTGCGGTGAGTTTTTGAAATCCCCTTAATAATTTTTACCATATCGCATTTTGAACTTTCAGGATTCTTATAAACGTTTTATAAAACGAGGTTTTCTCTGAATTTCTGAGAAATATTTGGATATCTATTGTGAAGCGTAAGGCGTCTCACCGGTAATTTTAACCTGTGTTTTGGGGCATAATTTTGCTGATCGAAATACTTCGACGCAGATCTGAAACTCCCTTAAGCCGTCCGCAACCTGTGAATTTTGGGGCACATTTATTCTGCAAGACCTTTTTGGATTAGGAGAAAGGGACGCGGTTCATCCATATTGGATTCCCGTAATGGCGTCGCTGTGAAACCTGCTCGTGAATAAAAGAATTGAATTGCCCTAGTAAGCGATATATTGTACTTGGAAGGAACGAATTCTGTTATTGTATCCTAGAAAAAGTAGGTGTTGCCTTTTAATTCTTGCAGTCCTAAACTTATAGAAGATCATTTAAATATCGAATAGTGTTTAGTATTTTCTAAATTAATATTATAATCAAGCTGTTACTCTCCTTAAGAGACGCACACCTTGTGTGTTAGTTCAAACTGTTAATTCAGTTTATTTAGAAGGGTTCTTTTCCCTATTTCAAGTTTGTTTTACTGTGTCATTCGAGTCTGATTTTGTAATAAACCCGTTGATAGTCATAAATATCCCCGGGTACTGGTACAGAAACTTAATATTAGCTCCAGAAGACCGACAGCTTCACTGCTTGTCACCTGTTTAGATTTAGTGTCATTTTCGAGGTCAGATCCTTAAGATCGGCCCCTTAATTGTTTGTTTCGATACCTTAAAATCGAAGAACTTTCTGTAGTTTAATGTACTTATTTTGTAATAAACTGTACAGAATCTAGATTACGTATACGGAATTAGTATTCTAATAATTACTTTTGTTAATTAATTTCCTACAGGTTTTTCTGATTTAAATTATATTAAATATTTGCACACCTGATATACAGGGGGTACTCCAAAAGTTATGCCAGGAATATTAGATCTCATAATTTTGTAACTTTTCTTACCTTTATTATTTTGCTGTAATTAAGGCATAACTTTGATTACTTTCATAAGGTAACCTTCCGTTTCGCTTGTGATTTTGCCATTCTTGTAATTGTTCGCGTTGACGTCTATTGAGACTTCTTTTGATAACTCGTTCGTGGTTTCAAGATTTTATTAACCTGACGAGACAATTTTGGAATAACCCCTCTCGCCTCCCGGTTCAAATATACAGGGGGAGAGAGTTGCTAACTTTTCCGTACTCAGTATTATTAACTCAAATATCAAGTTGCTATCACTTTTGTTTGGTTGAACAGGGCTTCACCTTTTAATTGCTTCGAAACATTTTAAGTGTCTGTTACCATATTAGTTTAGCGTTTTGACTTTGAATTTTGATGTACGACTGTGTCTAGTTTTATATTTTGTGAGAATTGACAACGCCGAATTGTGGATTGATGTTGGCCCATTTGTAGCCTTTAATAAATTGTATAATTGTTGATTGTGTCTTGTTCCCTACCCTTCCACTAGTTTTATGAGTATAACAAAGTTTCTTGCTCTGCAACGAGTGATAAGAGGCTGACCCTCTGGTGTTAGTTGGAGCTACCAGGTCCCGCCTGCTCCCGTTATAGCTGAATCTCTGCAGGTGGATATAACGGTGGCGTCCATTTTCCAACTCGCGGCCTTGAATCCGCGACGTTCTCCGAAACAAGAGAGTTAGCCGGCAGAGACCTTCCTGGGGACATAACATCAACAGGTAGGTTCAGACCAGAGAGGATCAGCGAGCGTTCACTCCTTATCACTCGTCACACATTTAATTTTACGCCGCGTTGGTGGCAAGTTTTTGGCGCCCTGTGTGGAGGCCATTTTTCTTTTTTTAAAATCTTTAGAAACTTTGCTTGCTCATACTTGTGGGAGGGGCTTTTGTTTACTTTGAGACTTTCAATCAGCTTAGGGTTGAGTAAGGACCATTTGAGGTTTCGGTCTGGCAAGTTTCCGTACTTTACACGTTTCGTTCGACTTGGAACATCCTCGGTTTACCTTTCGTTTTATTTCAGTTAAATTCTTTTCCTTTTGGGACTTTTGGACAGATCACGCTGTGGTGAAGAGTTTGTTCTAGATTTACTGTATATGTTTAGAATTTTGAGGTTTCGATATTTTTGGGAATATATTTTCACTTTGAGTGTGTCTGACGTTTTGTTGTATTATGGAGGGTAAAATTGAAATCAACAGGTTAGAGCGTGATGAGTTAGTTTACGAACTTAGGGTTCGGGGAGCAAATGAAAATGTTCCTGTCAAAACGATGCGTGCGACTCTTAGGAGTTTGTTACAGTTAGAGAGTGGGGGCATACCGATGGCTAAACCAGCCAATCCTTACACTATCGAAGAGGACACTCGTGAGGTGAAGAGAAAGATCGCCGAGGTCAATGATCTTTTGGAGCAATTTTTAGAAATTGAAACTAGTTTAAGGTATCGGAAGATTAACACAAAAATCATCCATGCTTTTTCGCGAATTAGGCGAGTAAAGCCAGTGACACCCGAAGCTGAGGAGGAAGTAGCGGGTATTCTTGTTGAGTTGGTAACCCTTCAGGCATCTCTTAAGTCTAAGGCGCGGAAGGCCAGGAAGTCAGCTTTGGTAGGTACCGTTCCTGCAGACATGTCGTTTGTGTTCGCGTCCACTAGTGTAGCACAAGGTCCTACTGTTTCTGATAGCGAAATTTCTGATTCCGAAGAATCTGTGGGAGAACCGATTCTGTCTCCTGTTCGTGCGACTGCGTCATATGCGGTGAGTTCGGCAGCTGTCTCTGCGACATCTCCGTCGTGTAAGGTTGTTCCGGTGTCAAGGTGGAGCTTCTCCAAGTTCGATGGAGAGAATTCACGACAATCTTTGAGTGCATTTCTCGAGACCATTGAAGATAAATGCATAGCAAACAATCTCGCCAAAGAACAGTTAATAAGATCCGCTACAGAGTTATTTTCAGGAAAGGCTTGGGTTTGGTGGCGTTCCACTCGCCATAAGGTAACGACTTGGGTCGATTTCGTACGAGAGCTTCGACTACAATTTCAACCACCCAACTATAACGACAAATTGTTTCAGGAAATAAAGAGGCGAACTCAGGGGCCGAATGAGACGATAGGCATGTACGTGGCGGTAATGAATGGTATGTTTGGGTGTTTGACTGTGCCGGTTGCCGAGGGACTTAAATTGGACGTTCTGTTGCAAAACATTGCTCCGTTTTATCAGAGTCAACTAGGGCTTACAGAAATTAAATCCGTGGACCAGCTTTTAGAATTGTGCAGAAAACTAGAAGCATGTAAGATCTCTATAGAAGCTTTCGCACCTCCACCTCGCAATAAGTCTTCTTTATGCGAACCGGACTTAGCTTATGCTTATTCACCATCAACATCTGGTGAAGCAGCAGTTTCGGCGCCTTCGTCCAGCAATGGACCGAAGTGTTGGAATTGCAACGTAGTGGGACATCTAGTGAGAGAATGTCCTAATCCTCGCAATTCACGATTTTGTTTTAAATGTGGAGCGCGTGGTCAGACCATCAACACTTGTCCACGCTGTCAGACTTTCAATCGGTCGGGAAACGGCAGAGGGAGTCGTCAATAAGACCGCGAACGATCCCTAAACCAGCGACTTCTCGCGTTAGCGGTCTGTGTTCTCGTGTTGAATCTTCTCGATTGAACTTTCTGTTGGATCAAGCATGCAATGACGAGCGGCCACATCTCAGGGTGTTAATTTTTGGTCAACCTTTTCTTGGTTTGTTGGACTCTGGCGCTTCACGCACTTTTATCGGAGGTTCTTGTTGGAAACTCTTACAATCTATTAGAGTTCGAATACGTCCTACGTCTGCGACTTGTATATTAGCCAACGGGCACACATGTAAACCGTTGGGAGAGATTTCGGTTCCTGTTCAACTTGGAGATCGTATTAAAATTTTAGATATTTTGGTTATTCCCGAATTGCCCTATAGTTTAATTTTGGGAACTGATTTTTGGAAGGTTATGGGCATTGTACCTGATCTTCGACGTGGTGAGTGGGTATTTTCAGCAGATATAATTGGTACTATTGGTATTCAGCATGTCTTGGACGCCGACCAACAAAGGCGTATAGATTCTTTAGTCTGTGACTTTTTCGCGAAATCAGCTTCTGAGGAATTAGGTTGCACAACTTTTGTAGAACATCGTATCGTGTCGAATAGTTTACCTATTAAACAACGATATTATCCTATATCTCCGGCGTTGCAAAAAATAGTTGATGTAGAACTTGAACGCATGTTGTCTTTAGGCGTCGTTGAAAGATCCAACAGCCCTTGGTCTTCACCTATACTGATGGTACCTAAAAAGGACAAGACCTATCGTTTCTGTGTAGATTATCGTAAACTCAATCAGGTTACCGAGCGCGATGCTTACCCGCTGCCTTACATTACTCAAACCTTGGACAAACTTCGGGATGCTAAATTTCTCACATCTCTTGACATCAAGTCTGCATATTGGCAGATTCCTATCGAAGAGTCATCTCGTCCTTATACCGCCTTCACAGTGCCGAATAGGGGTTTATTTCAATTTCGACGATTAGCTTTTGGACTTCATAATTATCCTGCTACCTGGCAACGATTTATCGATCAAGTTTTAGGACCAGAACTAGAGCCCCACGTATTTGTTTATCTTGATGATATCATCATCGTTACTTCAACTTTCGAAAAACATCTTGAGATACTGCGTGAAGTGTTATCTCGAATAGAGAATGCCGGCCTGACTCTGAATAGAGAAAAGTGCCTCTTTTGTAGAGAAGAACTAAAATACTTGGGATATGTTATTAAAGGTCATGGACTGTCTGTCGATCCTGACAAGGTTCGAGCAATCATTGAGATTCCTATATCTACTAACGTAGCTGGTGTCAGACGCATGGTGGGCATGGCTTCTTGGTATCGTCGTTTTGTACCGAATTTTTCGTCAATTATTTCTCCTCTGACTAACCTTTTGCGCAAAAATATTCGTTTTAATTGGGACACCTCTTGCGATGAGGCTTGGGTTAAACTAAGAGATTGTTTGGTTTCTGCTCCTATCTTAGCATGTCCTGACTTCAAACATGAATTTGTCATTCAGACTGATGCTTCTGATTTCGGCCTTGGTGCTGTGTTAACTCAGCATATTAATGAGGAGGAAAAAGTGATCTGCTATCTCAGTCGATCTCTCTCTCCGCAGGAGCGTAAATTCGCGACGACTGAAAAAGAAGTGTCTTGCTGTCTTGTGGGCGATCGAGAAACTCCGTCCTTACGTTGAAGGCGCACACTTTTCTGTGGTTACCGATCACTATTCACTTTGTTGGTTGAATTCTTTAAATTCTCCTAGTGGACGATTAGCGAGATGGGCAGTTAGGTTATAACAATATGATTTCTCTATCATACATCGTAAGGGAAAGGAAAACGTAGTTCCTGATACACTATCCCGCTCTGTGCCAATCTTGTCAACTATCGATGAAACTGCTCCTGTTACCGATAAATGGTACAATAGACTTGTTCGTGCTGTTAAAGCGACTCCTGACATATATCCTGCCTTTCAGTTTGTCAATGGTAAACTTTGCAAGTATCTTCGTCCTTCTCGCAACTACTTTGGTGATGATGTTGACTCTTGGAAAATTGTGGTTCCTAAGGAACGCCGATCGCAATTAATTAAAGCTTGTCATGATCCTCCTACTTGCGGCCACTTGGGAATTACGAAAACCTTGAGTAGAATTACCCAGAGACATTATTGGCCTAAAATGACAGCTGATGTCATTCGTTACGTAAATCGATGTCGCACATGTTTACGTACGAAACCCGAACAACGTAAACCTATCGGACGTATGGGAGGTCACTCTCAAATTGACAAACCTTGGGAAGTTCTCAGTGTAGATATTGTAGGACCCTTGCCGAGATCTAAGCGCGGGTTTAATTATATACTCGTTGTTTCAGACTGTTTTAGCAAGTTTGTATTAACTTACGCCCTTCGTAAGGCCACTGCCGCCAATATCATTAAACATCTTCAGAATGACGTGTTCTTGCTATTTGGCGTACCTCGCACGATTATTTCTGATAATGGGGTTCAATTTAAATCTAAAGAGTATCGTCAGTTGTTGAATCGCTATCAAATTAAGTCTGCGTTTACCTCTTTCTACCATCCGCAGGCGAACCCTGTCGAACGAGTGAATCGTGTAATAAAAACTATGCTGATCTCCTATGTGTCGGAGAATCATCGAGAATGGGATCTAGTTCTTCCCAAGATTTCTTGTGCTCTGCGCACCGCCAAGCATGACGTAACCGGTCTCACTCCCTATTTCATCAATTTCGGCAGAGAAATGTCCACTAACGGGGAACGTCCGCTACAGAAACCTGAAGGTGGGAATGCTCCAAACGTTGTTTGTGTCAGAGACCCTGAAGAACTTATTTCTAGATCTTATCAATTTTCACGAATATTCCAAGATGTAAAATCTCGACTACAGACGGCTTACGAGAAAGCTAAGACTCGTTATGATATGCGACATCGTGCAGTAGAGTTCTTGCCGAATCAGATGGTCTGGCGTAGGAATTTCGTTTTGTCTGATGCATCTAAATACTATACGGCGAAGCTGGCAGATAAATTTTTGGGACCTTTCTTGATACATCGTCGTTTGTCTACCGACACCTACGAACTAAAAACTTGCGAAGGCGAACTTCTGCCTGGAACTTGGAATAGCGCACACCTAAAAGCGCAACCTGGAGTTGTCTAGTATTTCTTGTGGCCTGACTGGGGGCTAGACGAATACTCAGTCGGGTGTAATCCGCCCTGGCGTAAAAGGCGACCAAAAAGGAGTCCTGCTTAGTTGTTCTTTCCAACTCGAATACATCTTGTGGCCTGTTTGGGGGCTGGACGAATACCCAGACTGGTGTAATCCGCCATGTCGTAAAAGGCGACAGAAAGGAGACATGCTCAGCTCTGATCGTTACATCTTGATTAGGTAGTTGTGGCCTGTTTGGGGGCTGGACGAATACTCAAACAGGTGTAATCCACCATGTCGTAAAAGGCGACTAAACGGAGTTCTGTTTAACTGAGATACTTTCCATCTTGTATAGGTATTGTGGCCTGTTTGGGGGCTGGACGAATACTCAGACGGGTGTAATCCGCCCTGGCGTAAAAGGCGTCCAAAAAGGAGTCTTTGTCTGTGTGTTCATTCTATCTCGAATACATCTGTGGCCTGTTTGGGGGCTGGACGAATACCCAGACTGGTGTAATCCGCCCTGGCGTAAAAGGCGACCAAAAGGGAGTCCTGTTGTTCTGTGTTACCTTCCTTCTGTAACATGTCGTATATTTCAGGTTGAAGTTAGTTCTCAATAATTTATCGTACCATATATCGACGTTGACTTAACTTATTTATTGTGACATTCTTTTGTCTGTTCTGAATCGATATATCGTGTTGTCAAGTTTACGTTTCGCAGATCCTTTTATTTTGGTATGTGTTGATTCTAGCTGTTTGTGCTAGGTTTTGTTGTACTTATTTTGAGAATAGTTTGATATTCCAAATTTGGATCGGACTGCGTTTGGTTGTTGGTACATTTATCGATTCCTGATTCTGACAAATTTTCGTTCAAGTTTATGACTTTTAATTCTAGGATAGCTTGCTATCGAGTTGACTCAGTTAACAATCTTGTAGATTGATTTACTATTATGAGTATAGACGTTATAAGGTTTAGAACTGTTGATAGTGTTGTTCTGTTTGCTGTTATTGTATCTCTATTTAGAGGATTTGGAGATCACACTTACACACAGATCTTACCAGTTTATTTTGTTCTTGTCGTATAGAGTTTTATCGTACCGTGTAGGTTTTCCTCGTGTGAGGGTTTTGTGAACTCTTATACGTACTGGACGTTTGATATTGACTTTTGGATTTTATATATATTCCAATTTTATTTACCGATTTTGACTATTGTTTAATATTTTTATAGAGATCTTCACTTTAGGTTAATATTTGGCATATGGGTTGTTATTTTACCTGCATATTTGCTGTTTACCGTTCTCTCCTTGACCTTTGTGATTGATTCTTTATGATAATAGAATTTGGACTTTTGGATACATCTCTGATGTGATCTTTTTTTTTAAAACCCGATTTTGACTCTTTCGCTTTAAGAAGCGGGGTGGACGTCAATAAATTCCGTCGTCCATTCCCGTAAGCTTCTTTTAGGGCTGAGACCGACACCCCTCGTTTGTAATCGCGATTTTTCTTTTCGGTCATGGACGTGTCTTTGTTTGTTTACTTTTATCTGTTTATTGGTCCTCAACCGTATCAGTGTGGTGGTAGGCCGCCGCTGCACTTTAAACTTTTGTTGAAACGTATCCACTTATTTTGTTTGGCCAGATTAAGTTTTTTTTTGTTGTTGTCTCTATCGCATGGCGTAACGTTTGTAAGATTGTTGGAACTCGTAAGTACACAGTGTCACAGTTACTCATTTCCTACCTTTTAGATTCTTACCTATTTTTCCTTATCCAATTGCGTCCTTTAACGTTAGTAATATACCTTTTTAGTTTATCCTGTTTTTTTGAGCTGCTACTGCTTCACGGAAGATAGTCTCTTTTGAGCTGTCGGTAGTTGTTCCCTAGTTTTGGTTGTGACGCGACGATTTTCGTGACTTGTGTTCATAGCGCAGCTTTCTATCTTCTTTCGCCGCTAGGAGTAATGATCCCCTCCTAGTCTGTGCTTTTTCGGTGCTATATGCAGCTTTTCCTTCCCCTTTCTTGTTTTCTTCGAGGCGCTTGAACACTCGGCATGATATCGGCTGTTGCACATTCTGATGCTGGGGTGACCACCGTTCAGTACTGTTTGTTTTGTTGTTTTATGTTCTCGTTATTTGTAATCCCCGTACCGACCGTATGTCGAAGGGCCTTTGTGGTGGTTTAGGCCGAGCTAACTGTTGACATGGTGTGTTGGTTTGGTTATTTTTGTGCTAATGAGTTTCTGCCGTCGAACAATCTGAGCGTCGATAGTTTTGCTTGACCTTGTGTCAAAATCGCCTTCTGCGTTTAATTTTGCTTCTATCTTGTGTAAGTTAGTTTCGCTTGACGTTCTGTCAATTTCGCTTTCTGCGTATTACTTTGCTTCTAACTAGTTTGATAGTTTTACTTGACTTTGTGTCAATTTCGCCTTTTACGACTAGTTACGCTCCTATCTAGTGTAAGATAGTTTTGATTGACTTTGAGTCGATTTCGCCTTCTGCGTCTCGTTTTGCTTCTATCTTCTTTTAGATAGTTTTGTTTAAAGTGTATTTCAGGTTCATGTTCTTAGGTCACTCTTCAGTGCTATCTTTTGTTTTAGACTAGTGTCGCTGGTCAGATTGTTTAACTCTACTTATGTTCTTATTTGGTTCTACCGTAATTCTCTGTATTGTTTCATCAGATTCTTGCGTTTTGCGTTCGTGGCTTTAGGTCACTATAGTTTCAGTAATTAGTTTTATTTGCGTTTCGTCGATTCTTTTCAAATGATCTGCTAGATACCGTCGTTTATGGACACCGCACCGCCGAACTATTGTTCAGCTGTTTATTTCAATAGGGCTCACGTTTTCTTTTTTCTGGTTTTCCTTAGGAGACTTACCTTCTACTTTTGGAGAAATTTACAAGTAAATTTCTGTTGTGAAAGGGGGGAATTTGTTACGCATACAAATACACTTTCCTGCATACGGCCTATGTAAGTGCAAGTTTTCTCTATTATTTCTCTTAAAACCCTCGTAGCTTTAACATTTAAATAAATTTCTACTAATGATTTTTAATTTGCTTCAAACTCCATTTATCGAACAGTTTAGACCCTTCAACTACTATATTCTCAACCCATTTCATTCGTTCTATTCATCTTGAAAGCCTTTGTATATTAGCAAGCGGCCATCTTTTTAAATTCCCTATCCGAAATGCTCGCAAGATTTTCACTGCTAACTCGCTAAAAGTCACACCGAATTTCAAACCAATTATGTAGGAATTTTTGCTTTGAAATATAGATCTTCTAGACGCATCTGTTTTTGTTAAATATTGCCTTTCTATAATTAATTCTAGTTTAATTTTTAATTACAACGCTTATTGCGCCGTCTCCTTTTCGTTGTTCGCCCTCTGCGACAGGAAACTCACTTGCCGACTCCTATTAGAAACTTTCGTCTCTGGTCATTAAATTATTTAACGTTTTAAGTTTGGTTTGACACTTTTTGCGATATGAGATCATCCTCCAGATTTTGAAAACTATATCCTCTTCTTTCTTTACTTCCGGCAATTACGATGACGTGTATCCGGCATTTTACTTCTATATCGATACGGCAGCCATTGAGACTTAAGCTTCATAAGCGCTGTGTCGTGTTTGTGTCACGTGTTATTTAAAACTAGATTTCTGCGGTGAGTTTTTGAAATCCCCTTAATAATTTTTACCATATCGCATTTTGAACTTTCAGGATTCTTATAAACGTTTTATAAAACGATGTTTTCTCTGAATTTCTGAGAAATATTTGGATATCTATTGTGAAGCGTAAGGCGTCTCACCGGTAATTTTAACCTGTGTTTTGGGGCATAATTTTGCTGATCGAAATACTTCGACGCAGATCTGAAACTCCCTTAAGCCGTCCGCAACCTGTGAATTTTGGGGCACATTTATTCTGCAAGACCTTTTTGGATTAGGAGAAAGGGACGCGGTTCATCCATATTGGATTCCCGTAATGGCGTCGCTGTGAAACCTGCTCGTGAATAAAAGAATTGAATTGCCCTAGTAAGCGATATATTGTACTTGGAAGGAACGAATTCTGTTATTGTATCCTAGAAAAAGTAGGTGTTGCCTTTTAATTCTTGCAGTCCTAAACTTATAGAAGATCATTTAAATATCGAATAGTGTTTAGTATTTTCTAAATTAATATTATAATCAAGCTGTTACTCTCCTTAAGAGACGCACACCTTGTGTGTTAGTTCAAACTGTTAATTCAGTTTATTTAGAAGGGTTCTTTTCCCTATTTCAAGTTTGTTTTACTGTGTCATTCGAGTCTGATTTTGTAATAAACCCGTTGATAGTCATAAATATCCCCGGGTACTGGTACAGAAACTTAATATTAGCTCCAGAAGACCGACAGCTTCACTGTTTGTCACCTGTTTAGATTTAGTGTCATTTTCGAGGTCAGATCCTTCAGATCGGTCCCTTAATTGTTTGTTTCGATACCTTAAAATCGAAGAACTTTCTGTAGTTTAATGTACTTATTTTGTAATAAACTGTACAGAATCTAGATTACGTATACGGAATTGGTATTCTAATAATTACTTTTGTTTACTAATTTCCTACAGGTTTTTCTGATTTAAATTATATTAAATATTTGCACACCTGATATACAGGGGGTACTCCAAAAGTTCTGCCAGGAATATTAGATCTCATAATTTTGTAACTTTTCTTACCTTTATTATTTTGCTGTAATTAAGGCATAACTTTGATTACTTTCATAAGGTAACCTTCCGTTTCGCTTGTGATTTTGCCATTCTTGTAATTGTTCGCGTTGACGTCTATTGAGACTTCTTTTGATAACTCGTTCGTGGTTTCAAGATTTTATTAACCTGACGAGACAATTTTGGAATAACCCCTCTCGCCTCCCGGTTCAAATATACAGGGGGAGAGAGTTGCTAACTTTTCCGTACTCAGTATTATTAACTCAAATATCATGTTGCTATCACTTTTGTTTGGTTGAACAGGCTTCACCTTTTAATTGCTTCGAAACATTTTAAGTGTCTGTTACTATATTAGTTTAGCGTTTTGACTTTGAATTTTGATGTACGACTGTGTCTAGTTTTATATTTTGTGAGAATTGACAACGCCGAATTGTGGATTGATGTTGGCCCATTTGTAGCCTTTAATAAATTGTAGAATTGTTGATTGTGTCTTGTTCCCTACCCTTCCACTAGTTTTATGAGTATAACAAAGTTTCTTGCTCTGCAACGAGTGATAAGAGGCTGACCCTCTGGTGTTAGTTGGAGCTACCAGGTCCCGCCTGCTCCCGTTATAGCTGAATCTCTGCAGGTGGATATAACGGTGGCGTCCATTTTCCAACTCGCGGCCTTGAATCCGCGACGTTCTCCGAAACAAGAGAGTTAGCCGGCAGAGACCTTCCTGGGGACATAACATCAACAGGTAGGTTGAGACCAGAGAGGATCAGCGAGCGTTCACTCCTTATCACTCGTCACACATTTAATTTTACGCCGCGTTGGTGGCAACGTCGGTGAAATTTATAAGGATTGAGTAAGCGTTTTTGTATTACACTTTTTAATTTTGAAATTATGCACTCCCTATGTGAACCACCCCGAGCCGCCACTGTACTAAGGCACTTAGTATATTGCCATTTTAAAAGCTCATATTAGATTTTCCTTATTCCAAGTTAGGCATACAATCTATGCTCAATGGGTATAGTAAGTATTTATTACGAATGATTAGTTTTAAAATAGTATATTAAAAGCAAGTTTCATAAGGCATCATTTTGCCGCACGAGATCAATTTAGAAAACAAGCCGCGATAGCGGCGAGTTTTCTAAAGAGCGAGTGCGGCAAAAGGCCTTATGAAACGAGTTTTTTATACTATTTTTTCTATTTTGCATTTTTTACATTAATAAGTTGGAATTATTTAATTTAAAAGTTCAGAGTTTTATTTTTATATAAAGCATGCAGTTGGTCACATTGATACTTGACATTTCCAAATTTGAATCTTGCTGTCCGCGAAGTATATTATATTACATAATATTTGTTAATTTTCGTTAACATTACTTGATATTTTATTTAAAAATATAAACATGAGTGACATAGAAACTAATATATCTTGTTGTCAATTGAATACAATATACGTTGTTTGTGTACATATATGTTCGTACATATATCATATCTGTCAAATGTACTTAAATTCTTAAAATCAAATGACAGCAATGATATTTATTTCTATGTTCGAACAACGCCAACATTGAAAAATGAAAAAGCTATCGAAAAAATATATTTTCCAATTCTCCACCAAATTTCAATAATTTCTATCAAAAAAACTTTTTTATACAAGTTTCATTACTTAAATTCTATGAACAAGAGGAATATATTTCCAAATGTTAAACATTATATTTAGCGCTATTATCCTAATTACAGATGTAAACTTAATAATGAGTGACGATTGTGTTAAATCAAAATAGTATAGATGTTAATATGTAATGATTTAATCAACTAAAACTCATGGTTAAACGAGTATAATATAATTATGTAACAATTTTGACAAGGGTTTTGAAGGGTTCGTTAATAATAGTGCTCTAGTTGTAGTTTTCAAACCTTATTTAGAATCAACATACATACATATATGGATATAAATATAGAAGAGTTAGACCGAAAATATCTTGTAAACGGTTACAAAATTGTTGAGAAGCTACGTTAAGTTTTTGAACTATTTTAGTAGTTCTTAATAAAGTTTAGGTGACTCCAAAAATTGGCACAAAGTACCCGAAATACCATTTAAGATTTGTAAATTAGATTTTTCAATTAGAATTTCACTCCATTTTTCTCTATTTGGTGTTCTTATTTTCCAGTTCCCAAATTTAATAATTCTCAAACTCTCCTGTACTTGCTCCAACCATCTTTTTCGTGGTCGTCCTGTTCTTCTCTTGAATATTAGTTTTCCATATAGAACTATCTTTGGTATTCTCTCCCCTAAAATCTATCCACGTGTCCTAATCACTTGATTAATTCTTTATGCTGCTTTACTGGTTATAGATTATTTAAGTCCTTTATATAATTCTTCTATTTCTCAGTTTGTTTTCATTCTCCAAACTTTTTCTGTTCCTGTCCCACCATAAATAAGATTTCAGTATTTTAGCTCACTCTTCACTGTATTGCCCATTATCGTTGATTTGGTCTTCTCCTCATTTATTTTTAAACCCACTTCTTTTGCCTCTTCCGCTATCTTTTATGCTTGTGCTATTAGGGACACATCATCCGCAAAAGCCTTACATTGGTGTTCACTACTTAAGATCGTTCATTTCATTTTAATCCCGCCTTTCCTGACAATTTATTCGAGCATTAAGTTGAATAATACGGTCGATAACTGGGTCCGTTCTTTATCCCAATAACCTCTGACATATACAAATAAAGTGTACACTATAAATTAGTGACGTATATCTAATATCTCATGCCGAAATAACAAAGGAACTTCTCGAATACATTTCAATACACATAATTCTATTTTTAAATTAATTTACAGTTGAGTCTTGTCTTCCAGACATACCGTCTGTTCAAAAAAGATTACAAAATATTAAAGGAGGTGGTAGTATGAACCAAAATAAACAAAAAAGTCTTAATAAACATGGATTCGCAAAGTAACGGTTTCGGAAATATGGAATGTTATGCTTTTTTTACCTTTTTTTGTTATTTTGAAAAACCGGAAAACGTATAAGGACATAATATTAGAAGCGGTTGAAAGGGTATGTGAAACAACAAGGAGTAAACAATATTACTGTGCGGCATTGATGTAGTGGAGAAACTAAGAACGAAACAATCAGAAAAAGATACTGTGGAAAAGATACTTGAGTGATAGAACTGAAAGTGTTAAGAAAAAATATTGGAGGCAAAGAGATTAGGATAGGAACAATTCGAAAAAATGGAAGAAAATAGACATGGAAATATAAAACACTTATATACAACTCTGAAAACATTAAGAAAGGAGAAAATAATAACCGAATTATATATATTGGAGACAAAGAGGAAAATCTATTGGTTAGTATATTTCGTTCTAAAATTGGATGGATCCAGTGAAGATAATTGACAAGAGCAGTGTATGACAGAAAACGGTAGAATTAGTGTGGAAGAAGGGCTGAGTGTAGAAGAGGTGGAGATGACTATTAGGTCATTAGGTAAAAAATGGAAAAGTCGCACAAAGTATGATAGAGTAAAGCAGAAATGGTAGAGTATTTGAATAGGACCGGAAGGAAAATATTGCATGAAACAATAAAAATACCTTGGAAGACCAGCAACATTCCGAGGGACTGGACTATAGCTATAATAGTACCGAGTTAAAAAAAGGCGATAATAAGAAATGTAACAATTTTAATCCTTGGTCTTAGGTGTAAACTGTACACAATGGACATGATATTCAGTGTGACAAGTAACAGAGAGAGCAGTGCAATATAATAAGTATAATAAGTACACGAGTTGGAGTGCACAATCTGCAGCAGATATAGGTAACTGACGATACTCTTCAACAGAGAGAAGAACTTACAAAATAGATTCTGGAACGAGGAATTTAAAAAGTTTGATCTAAAAATAAACATAAAGAAAATAAAAACTATGGTAACTACAAAGACATGTGAGAAAATAAATATCAATATGAAAAATGAGAAAAGTCGAGTTTTTTAGGTATTTGGGGTCGATAATCAACTCACAAGGAGACATGGAACCAGAAGAATAGAATTACTAATTCCAAGAAGATCTATTACTCCTTGAATAGATCATTTATTAGAAAAACAAAAGTATCTTTAAAAACAAAAATTAAGATATTTAACACCGTTTATGTGCCTGTGTGGATGCGAAGCTTGATCTCAGTTGCATAACAGTGGCATACGGAAGAGAATGGATGCTGTACCAGAGAGAAAGATATGTAAAGCATCAGTGGATAGAAAGAGAAAACGTGGTAAACCAAAGAGTTTAACTCTACACCGTAAAGTAGATGATGGATTATAATGATGAGGAAATTAAATTAGACACTCAAGAAAATATACACCTCACACGGTACATGAACACCAATAAAGAAGAATATCGTTTATAAACTAAATAAAATTAGATCCAGATATAATAAAGCCATAAGTATAAAACTGGAAAACTAAAAATAACGCTAAATGGAAACATTATAAATTTATGGCAAAGTGAACATTTATTAATTAATTTAAACGAAATTCAGATAAAGATATAAAATATTTCCTAACGGTCTTCATCTCGCTAGTACTATCGAATGCAAAAAAAAGTGGTACAGTAGTGAAGTTATATTTAAAGTCAATTTTTAACATTTTAGTATTGTGACGTTGCTAAGGTACTTAAGATCGTAGTAACGTGCAAAAGTCATTTTTGACACTTACACCTATCTGTATATCAACGTATATGTTATTTGAATATTTAAATTTGACACCTACATTTAAGATATATATCTAAATTCGCGCAGCCTAATTTAAACTGATTAAAATATGATTGTACCACTTTTTTGCATTGGATAGTACATACATCATGTGAATCAATGTAGATATTTATTTCTTAGAGTCTTCTCGTATTTAAATTTAACAAGGAAAGAACCCTAAATAACTTTCACCTACTTAGAAAAAAATTCGACAATTGCGCCGTCCTCGCAGGACTATGTAAGAAATATTTTCCCATTTCTGCCAATACAGCTTTTAATGATGTGGAAAACGATCTTGATCGAGGTATTCTTTGCCTCTTGTACATTTCATTGTTAGTTATTTTAGGAAAAAAGTAAATCGTACACACGAATGGGTTTCTAAAAAGGCAATTCAAATATTTAACAGTTGATGTTTTTTATTTAAAAAAAGACGCCGTCTTCCTACCTTCAGCCATTCATAAGGGGAAGTAGTTCACCTTTTTTCATATTAAGTATTATATTAAATAATGAATTGATAACAGATATTTTAGGGTTACAACACTAAATAAAAAACAAACGCTTATATCTCATTTGAATCGATACTGACTACTTTAGACAAGAACAAATACAAAGTTGATGCGGTATAAGTTAAATTCTTTGACGGATGTATACGTTTATTATATTAATTTCGGATGAATTATAATTTCGGAAATTATGTTCTTTCTAGATGAGATTATCTTCAAGAAATATGTATAGTTCATCCGGAAAAATACCGTTCACTTTTAAGTAAAATATAAATACTATTCATTGCACCGTAATTAAAGCAGCATGAGGTATAACCCTAACAGAAAGAGAGACATTAGTGTATCAGGGTCGGTCTTAATTTATATTTGTATATATTAAAAAATCATTAAGTAAGAGCTTCAATTAATAAAATATCTAAACAGAGTGTACCTGCACATAATAAAATTCTTCGATATCCCTATTTTTATAGCCTTAAATTTTATAAAATAGTGGTAATATAATACAAAGATATTTTTAATAATATAAAATATTATTAAAAATCTGGTGTGAAGAACACAAATACAGGTTCACTATTAATATTTTTGTGAACGTGTCCGAACATATCCCTCCCCAGAGACGTAGATACGTATTTCGCCTTTCTACAGGCTCATCGGTACGCCCCTGCTGGAGAAAAGATTTCTTCAGACACATTCACAAAAAAGAACCACATCGCCACATCACAGAAATTATCCAGACCGGGCGTAGAAGTAAATTCAGCGCTGCCTGTTGTCCGACAGCCGAAGTACCTCGCCCCGTCCACATAACCAATGTGAAGTAACGACGCCCTTCCAAAGGTGGCACAGCCATCTCTCTAGAAACTGCATTTTGTTTGTGTCTTCACTCATACTACGGACTAACCGCTTGTGTAATGTATCAGAATAATTGAAACATACATGAGTAGGTAAACCCCACCAGTTTTGTATAATACAAAGGTATTTTTAATAATATAAAATATTATTAAAAATCTGGTGTGAATAACACAAATACAGGTTCACTATTAATATTTTTGTGAACGTGTCCGAACATATCCCTCCCCAGAGACGTAGATACGTATTTCGCCTTTCTACAGGCTCATCGGTACGCCTCTGCTGGAGAAAGGATATCTTCAGACACATTCACAAAAAAACCACATCGCCACATCACAGAAATTATCCAGACCGGGCGTAGAAGTAAATTCAGCGCTGCCTGTTGTCAGACAGCCGAAGTACCTCCCCCCGTCCACATAACCAATGTGAAGTAACGACGCCCTTCCAAAGGTGGCACAGCCATCTCTCTAGAAACTGCATTTTGTTTGTGTCTTCACTCATACTACGGACTAACCGCTTGTGTAATGTATCAGAATAATTGAAACATACATGAGTAGGTAAACCCCACCAGTTTTGTATAATACAAAGGTATTTTTAATAATATAAAATATTATTACAAATCTGGTGTGAAGAACACAAATACAGGTTCACTATTCATATTTTGGAAGGGCGTCGTTACTTCACATTGGTTATGTGGACGGGGCGAGGTACTTCGGCTGTCTGACAACAGGCAGCGCTGAATTTACTTCTACGCCCGGTCTGGATAATTTCTGTGATGTGGCGATGTGGTTCTTTTTTGTGAATGTGTCTGAAGATATCCTTTCTCCAGCAGGGGCGTACCGATGAGCCTGTAGAAAGGCGAAATACGCATCTACGTCTCTAAGGAAGGGATATGTTCGGACACGTTCAAAAAAATATTAATAGTGAACCTGTATTTGTGTTCTTCACACCAGATTTTTAATAATATTTTATATTATTAAAAATACCTTTGTATTATACAAAACTGGTGGGGTTTACCTACTCATGTATGTTTCAATTATTCTGATAGTGGTAATATGTGTGGTGTTTAATAGTTCTTGAACTTTCGAGATGTTTAGACCATGTGAAGTATAGAGAGTGTTTCTAATGTGACCAGTGTTAATAAGAGAATACCTGATTGTGGTGATGTGGAGAATAATAGTGCATGTAAAAGACACCTTTTAACGACAGATGGAAACGAGATTGTGTTAAATGTATATAATGGTCTATTGAATTTAGATAAAACGACATCTATAGAAGCAAGAAAGAAAACTTCACTTGTAACTAAGGTTCTTCCGAATACTGTCAATGATATTGTGGTGTTAAAGTGTTAAACCTCGGAAAAACCGGAAAGACAGTGAAAAGTTCAGAAAAGTAAGTCTTCGAGACGTAAATGTTATTCGACCTACAATGTATTCAATTTATATTGAAAATAAAATTCCTATGCTGGATAGTTTAAAATAAAAACTATTTGACGAAGGCACCGGCATGGAGTTTTTAAAAACAACATCGTGGGAAATTTTGAAGAAAAATGGCTTCAAGCTTGCAACTACAGATAAACGACAAGCAAGTATGGAGACCGCTAGAATTTGCAAATGGCGATACATTTATTTATCAGATATATGAAAATAGAGAAAAGAGAACAGGAACATATTTTTGGGGATGAAACTTGGCATGACAGATATGAAATAAAAAAAGATGGGTTGATGATTTCAAAAAATGTAAATTAGATATTCCTTCATCAAGAGGAAAAAGAAGTATAATTTTACAGTGTGGATTTGAAGAAGATTAGGCACATGCTGCCACTTATATATCTTCCAAAAACGTTAAGGATTCCTCACTGGATTATCATGAAGACATGAATGGCACCAATTTCGAGAACTGGTTCGAATATACTTTAATACCACGCCTACCCAAAGCCAGTGTAATTGTACTGGACAACGCGCCGTATCATTTGAGAACAGTGAAAAGTATACCAAACAGTTCCAGCAGGAAAGAGACCATACAAAAGTTTTTGATTGAAAATGATTTTGAAGAAAATTATAACAAAAAAAGAATTACTGGAATGACTTTTGAAGTTCGGCGGAAGTATATAATAGACAAGTTGGCGAAACGATATGATCACGTTTCACGATTGCCACCATACTATTGTATATTTAATCCCATGGATTGAATATAGGCACAATTAAAACAAAATATCCGGCGAAAAAATCACCATCCTAGAATTAGCGGGAATGTTGTTCATCTGATTCTAGAAGAAATTGAGGCCATTTATGCAGAAGCGTGGTCTAATGCAGTCCAACATGTCATAGAAGAAGAGAACAAATACAGTGACATATTCACGGCACATCTTCAGTTAATTATTTCAATTAATGGTGGAGATGAAATAGATGAAACAGATGATACCGACACCGACTAACTAAAAGTTCTTTTTTGGCAAACATTTCGTTAAAAAAAATACAGTTTGAAGTACCATTATGTATAAAAGATGCGTCCATGATTGTTTCAATTTGTACACATAAAGGTAAGATAGAAATATATATTGTAATAGTCAGTGAGTCAGTGTATTTAGTTATTATTATTATTATTACTGCATTTATTTATTTAGAGTTATATGTACATTTATAGATTTTTTGACGTATTCTATGCTTATATACAATATTACTGAAATTCATCTATCTATTATTATTATGATTGCCAAAAAAAGCAGGAAAAGTATATTAGAGGTTAGTATGTATTATATTAAGGTCAATAATATTAAGGTCATCGTAATTGTAATATACCTAGTTGAAGCAGTGTTGGTGTATTCATAATTTTTTTGTGAATACGGTTCTGTATGTGGTTATCTGTATGTCGACTACCTATAGCCGAAATTCCAGCCACGTGGGTTAGCTTAAACTATTCACCGCTTATATAGTCAACGTTATATTTAATAAGGTTGTAGAGATGCAGAGAAAATATATGAACATTGACTCAATTTAGCACATTTTAACGTACTGTCTTCGAATGCATGTTGCACACAAACTTGTCAATGATAAGATTTTAAAAATCGTTTACGAATATAGGAAAGGGCTAAAGTATAGGAACATTCAAGAACAAGAATTGCACCGTATTATAAAAAATATATCCGACAGAATTTTTTTGATGAATATGCAAACTATTACGATACGAGGGGACGTTATTTCTTCCCGGACTAGGCATGAAAACAAAAGACTAGAGCATCAATAAGAATTTGTTTAACAATAGTTTCCTTGCTTTTGAATATAGGTATTACACCTTTTCAGTAACACCTTTCATCCATCGTAAAAATATTCTTCTGTTTCTCTGCAAAATTATTCTCTACAGCTTGCTATATGCTCCATCACGAGCAATAGTTCTGCGCCTGCGTACTCAACGTAATACCTACTTACGATTTAACCACTTACCCCAATAATATGATTGCCCCGGAGATCTTCGGCTAAGAGACTAGCTCGGCTTAGAAGCGAGCGAAGGGAGGCGCCACCATGTTTAAACTCTTTAGCCGTTACAGTGACATAGACACTGCCGACGATAACTTGACTAAATCATAGGTATGTACGTGTATCGTTGTTATCATAACAATAAAACAAATGTAAAACAATAACAAGAAAGAGTTTATTAACAACGAATAATTCAGTAACACAACCAAAAAGGGATATAAAACATCAATGTCAAAATTTTACGTAATATGAGGACAATGTGAACTTGCAAACAAAATCCGCACGACCAAAATAATGCAGTATTTCGATAACCCTATATATTCAAGATTATGGGCGTCGATATCATAAATTAACTACATAACTATGTAGTTTAATACAGAAAAATGAATGAAAAAATTATCTACATTTTTTATACAAATTTAAACTCGCCATTTTCATAGAGAGACGTTGGATGAATCTGTCTGCAGTCTTCGGTAAATTAAAGAACAACGGACCTTAAATGTCCGAAGGGTTATGATTTAAAACGCTCACCAGCCAATTGACTAGAAAATCCACCTAGCACCTGGTAATAACCTCGGGGTGAGTGGTTTATACATGATGTCCTTGTGTAAAGGAATTATTTCCTTCATTATTTTGTTTCTGTTCATTATATTGGTTTTCTTTCTTGAACTTATTAGGGACTTAGCAGAGGCTATTTTTGTGGATTAGCTTGAAATAGCATCTCTTCAAGCACATGAGAATATTACCCAACACAAGTCGGATGAAACAAAATGAAGTTTCAGGCCACGTGCTCGCTATTCGCTTAAGAAATTCTTGTTAAATCCGTCGCATCCAACGTTAAAACAATCTTTTGGATTATCCACTATTGTTTAATATTAACCATAATAACTTTGATCCGCTAAGCGTGTAAAACCATTTACATTAATCAGTTACAATTAGATTTCTAGCGATGCCTGTTAATCATTACTTCACCAAAATCACTTTACAAAAAGGAAATGAAACACCTACTGCACGCCATTTTATAGGAAAGGTTGCGTAGTTGTTGCAATAAATCAACTATAGATGGAGACCGCATCGAGAAAAAGATATAAATGAATATCAGGATTAGACAAATCATTTTGCTACTGTCATAATTAGATAGAAAGAAACAAGACAAAAATTCCTCGGAATTGATCGAAAGTCTAGATTAAATATGGTTCCTAAAGAAAAAATGCTAATGAAAGAAACAAAGCTATTGGGCCAAACTAATTACTCAAAGATGGCTCTGTTATTCGAATACAATACAGAAAATTTAAAATAAAGAAGTTTCTACATGATAATTCTCAAAAAACAAAAAGATACAAGCTAAAATTGCTTTTAAACATATTTTAATTTATCCAAAATTAAATATTCGATAAATACGAGTATATGAATCCGCCATTTTGTTATTCATATTTACGCACGCACATACCCTGATTCACATGTGCGGGAATATCTTCGTTGAAAGAAGCCTAAGGCTCATGCGCTACTACTGTCAGAATTCTATATTTTTAACTTGCCTTAACCATTAAAAACAAAACTGAGAAGAGATTTAAATAAAGTATGAACCATACAATGTTACAAAATGAAACTAACGTAATTTATATGAAATTGTCTCATCTATTCTCTGATTAGAATTAGATTTCAGAATCATACGAATCAAACGAAGGGAAGAAAATATTAAAATACAACTTCAGATTTATGTTGTGAAATTAAATCGTAATCAGAAGATATTTACAGGGAAATTAAGATAGTTAAAGGAAAATTTAGATATTTAAATAATATGCTCGAGATACAATATATTACTAAATTTTTAGATTAAGGACGTATCAAAAATTAACTATTAAAGAAACGGTAGAGCTGTAAATGACATTACATTATTATAGATAGCAAAAATTAAAAATATTATATATATATCAGGTCCCTAAGAAATGTGTGGAATATTAATACAAGCAGAACGAACCTAAATGTACGAAAAATAATAATTTAATATCGGAGATTCTACGTCATATACCTAGACAGTCAAAAGTAAAGGACAGGCAAAATGATATTTAAAAAGGTAGGTGTAGTTTTAAGAAATCAATTTTTCTAACAATACTAAAGTATCTGTACGTTATACAGAAAAAATACAGCAGTCAAATTTAACCAATAACAAGCTGCTATAAGTTAGGCATTGCCTCTAAATTTTGTCCTCCCAGAACTTTTTTTGAGATTTTGAAACAAAAAGTAGTTTTCCTGGGTGCTAAATCAGGACTATACGGTGGGGGGGTTCTGTTTTTGAAAGTCTTGACTTGTGGACTGTGCGTAAGTTTTCCGCGTCTTTCCTCTGAAATAATATCTTTGGAACAATGCATCTAGCTTGCATAATACTCTCCATTTACCGTAATACCCATGATTCAGATAATCAATCAACAAAATTTCTTGACAAATAGCTGACATTATTTTCTTCCATATGGCGAACTTTAAACTTCTTGGGGTGGCTCGAGTCCTTAACTTTCCACTGTATCGACTCCAGTTTCGATTCTAAATCATAATGATGGACCCAAGTTTCATCTACAGTGACAAGTCAATCGATAATTAAATCTGGTTCGCTCCCGCGAAGCGCTAAGAATTGTTCACACGCCTCTACCCGGACACGTATTTGCAATGACAAAAGCATTCGTGGAACCCACCTTGCCCTGACCTTTGTCATTCCAAGGTACCCGTGTAGAATTTTAAAGACGATGACTTCTAAAACACCTAGTAAGCCTGCTAATTGTCGCTTCTTTAATCTTGCATCTTCCAGTACCAAACACTTGTTTTTCAACAAAATCTGAAATCGTCACATCATTAGAGTGATTTGGACGGGGACAATACAATGATTTTCGATCATCTTTAAACAATTTTAATCACTAGCACATAGTTAACTTGGAAGGACAATAATTTCCGTATACAGCCAAACCTTTCTTAAAGAATAATTTTTGGAGCTCTTTCTTGTTCTGTAAGGAACTTTATATTCGAGTTTGCTGACAGATACTAAAATTATTAATAGTAAATAAACAGTAAAGTTTTACGATCACTGTCTTTACACCCATATTCTACATATTTGGGTATAAGAGTAGTGCAAGATGGGTACCGCTACTTCTTTCCACTCCTCAACATCAATGTGAATGTGCGCGCTCGTTTTTAAATATGTGTAGAGCCAAACCAAAATCGACTTTGGAGTTCATTGTCACAAGGAGAGAAAATAGTGGTTCTATATTATGATCCCCTATCCAAAAAGGAATCAATGGCGACCAAATGAATCTCATCCCATCAAGGCAAAAGTCGTTCAATCAATGAAAGATTATGATCACAATATTTTGGATTTGTAAGGTCATTTTACCGATTGACTTCAAGAATCACAATACGATCCTCAACAGTACAAATTATGCATTATTATTTTATTATTGCATAAACTTAGAGACAATATTAGTAAAAAAGTGAACGAAAATTGTCAAAAAGTGTTCAATTAGTGCATGACAATGCGTTCGTTCGTACTGCTTTAGTTTTACACGCTACAATTCGCGAATGTGGCTTTCAAGAAATTGAACATCCACCATATAGTCCTGATATGGCTCCTAGTGACTATTATTTCTGCATATAGTCCTGATATGGCTCCTAGTGACTATTATTTCTGTTCCTATTTAAAAAAAATAAGTTAGGCGGCGTCATTTTCATGACGATATTAGAGGAAACCATCAGATTGCTTTTGGAAGGGTATAGAATTATTAATTAATCATTGTGTATAAGCGGGAGAATCCGGCCGAAGAACCAGATGTATAATTTATATCCGACTCTCGAAGGACCAAATGTTGAGGCTGTATTCTGGCTCACGAAGGACCATATATAAATTGTTTCTTGACCCACCGCTTAAGGGGCGTAACTTCCATATAAATTTGTGGCAGTTATATTGAAACTTGGTGTGCTTTCTGAATGTTTTATTTAACAAAAAACACTCACACCTAATTTGTTAAGATAATCTCACAAATGAAACACATAATGTTAACTTAAAGCATAAATTATTTGCTGTTATATAAGACTGTATGTCTCTTGTTGTTAATATAATAATGTTTGAAATGAATGTTATGAAACGACTGTGTGTCTTGATGTTCAGCTGATGCTGTTCTGTTTTGCACTGTTGAGTTGACACTGGTCTACATATAGATAGAAATATACCAGTACCCCTAAAAATTATCTCATAATTAAAATCCGCGTATTGCTTACACATTGTATTGTTTGACGTCATAACGGGGAATTTATTTGTGTGATTAATTTGTAGAAATGGTACTTACGGGCGACAATACCCAAGGTTCACGATAGAGTCTTGAAATTCTTACTAATAAATAATAACAAAATATCATTATTGATTAAGTATTAGTTGGCGTTATAAATCTATGTATGTAGTTCAGGATAATATTGTTCTGTGTCGGTGGTGACACCTTTCCGGAAGTTGATAGATTTGTATCCGGTCTTAAAAAAGTTATCAGAAAAGCACGATTGAGAGTAGCTCTTTATAGGGAAAAACCTCTATCTTTGTCACTACCTCCCTCTCCAATAATAACTAGATGGGGAACATGGTTGGAAACATACTAGTTTTTATGCAGAAAATTTCTATAGTTTACAAAATTTCGTTACATATTTAAATGACGATGCTCGAAGTATTTCTGAGTGCAAGAAACTAATACAAATTCCAAATTTAAAAAATCAGTTGTACTTTCTTCAGGAACACTTTGGAAATTTGCAAAAACTAATCAGTTATTTTGAAAATCAAAATCTCAAATTAAATGATGGATTAACCACATCAGATGTGGCTATTCTTAATATAATTTGAAAAATCTACTAAGTGACTTCGGATGTGGCCTTTGGCAAAAGTTAGACGCAGTTTTTAATAGAAATCCAGATTTAATAACATTGCGGCAATTGTGCATGGGGACAATGCCTCAAAATCTAACTGCTAAATATCCTGAAATAAAAGAATATTTCCAGTATGTACCTATAACCAGCTGCGATGTAGAAAGGACGTTTTCTATCTACAAGGATGTATTTCATTCAAAGAGAATAAATTTTACAGAAGAGAACCTCGACAAAGTATTGCTAGTTAATATTAATACTCCTTTACTCAACTTGAACTACAAAATGAACAAATAAAAATGTATTTCGTATTTTATAGATCACCATCCATTTGTTTTCCAATTAACTGTTAAAACATTGAAAAATAGAAACTAACTCACACTACTTTATTTATCTTACGAAATATAAATTAATAAATAAAATAATTTTTAAGAACTCGTACCGCTTCTATCTACGCCTATGAAGAAATTAATTTTACTGTTATGTCGAAGTAAATGCGTCACAATTCAACGACAAAATACAGATGTGCGGTTAACCGAATGAATACTGCTATTAAATAACTGCGTGTTGTCCTTAGCGATGTTATAGACTATTTATATGGTCCATCGTAATTTCGGCTCGATGCGTTCGGTCTCTAGTATTAAGTCACCACTTTAATTTGGATGTGTTGTAGACGTAGACTGACGCGAAAATGTGATGTAGCATTGTATTATTAGTAAGCATTCCTAACGCAATCGAGTCATGCATACATACTTCGGGTATGTATGCACGTTTTCGAATAAAATTGCCATCACTTCATATCCATTCGTTTATCCAGGTTTACTAATTAGCTAGCATTAGCTAGCAGCTTTATATTATGTGTAGTTTTAGTATCATCTAGAGCAGTGTTTTTCAACCCTTTTCATGACACGACCCCCCTAGTATCAAAAAAATATTTCCCGACCCCCGACCCTTTTTTTTCATGTATGTTAAAAATATTTAATCCATACAAAAATTTTAGGCGTTTGCGTTATTAGGATTCGGATATAAATATACAATTAAGTACGTAAAACATATAATTTTAAATCGAATACGTGGCCAATTGATAACTAACAAACAAATACATACATATTGTTAGGGCCGAGACTCCCAGCGCCATCTGTTGGTAACATTCGGAACTAGTACAGGTTCCGAGTGTTACCAACGGATGGCGCTGGTAGTCCCCCGCACGCTCCACGGCCCGCGCTAAAGGTCCACAAGTTTCGAGACGTTTCGTTACGCTTCGAGATGATTCTCGCTAGAATGCGCTGGCCTATAAATAGGGCAGTCGACCGCGGCCATGGCAGTTGAGTGCAAGACCGCGAAGCAAGTGGTCGTGTGGTCTGCTGTTTAGTTGTTTGAAGAGCGCGAATCACTTGTTTTACGTATTTATTTGAGTTGTTTGTTATAATTGAAAATGGATAAATTCCTGAAAAGATCATCAGAACCATCAACGTCTAAGTATAGCGGCAGTAGTGGAATAAAGAAAAAACGTCTTTATGACGACAATTATTTGAAATTTGGGTTTACTGTGATTGAGAATAAACCGCAGTGCGTAATTTGCTTTGAAACTTTGCCAAGAGAAAGCATTAAGCCATCGAAGTTGGTACGCCACCTAAATAGAAAACATCCTAATGAAAAAAATAAACCCGTGGAATTTTTTGAGCGAAAATTAAAAGCTCTTGAATATCAAAAAACTGCTATAGGACAAATGTCCAACCTAAATGAGAAAGCGTTGCTCGCTAGTTATCGAGTAGCTTTTCGTGTGGCTAAAGCAGGAAAACCTCACAGTATTGCCGAAAATTTGATTTTACCAGCGGCTTTAGATATAGCAGAGATTATGTTTGGCAAGCAAGAGGTCGAAAAGCTTAAAAGTATACCTCTCTCTGACAATACCATTCAACGCAGGATAAGCAATATGGCGACTGACGTTCGTGGTCAAGTCATAGAAAAAATTAAGAAAAGTTCTTTTGTGTCCTTGCAATTTGATGAATCAACGGATATTGCGGGTTGTGCGCAGTTTGTAGCTTTTGTGCGTTTTGAATCCAATGAAATATTAATGGAAGAAATACTATTTTGCAAGGCACTACCCAAAAATACTACAGGTCAGTGCTTGCATGACACGTTCCTTGAAGCTACGCAAGATATGAATATCGATTGGGCACAAAAATGCATTGCTATTTGTAGTGACGGAGCAAAAGCCATGACTGGTGCGAAGAGTGGATTTATTGCTAGACTGAAAGAACAGATGCCAAACGCTTGTTGCATGCATTGCTTTCTCCATCGCCAAGCTCTTGCAGCCAAAACTTTGCCACAAGAATACAGTCAAGTTCTAAATATTATTATTAACATTGTAAATTCTATTAAAGGAAAAGCGTTGCAGACTCGATTATTTCTAATCATTTGTGAAGATATGGGGGCACTACACCGCAATTTGCTTTACCATACAGAAGTTAGGTGGTTATCAAAAGGCAAAGTACTGACCAGAGTTATGGAACTTCGCGCTGAACTATTAGTATATTTACAACAAGCCAAGTCACATTACTCTGAATTAATTTCTGACCCGGAATTCCTTTTGAAATTGGCTTTTCTTTCTGACTTATTTGAGCATTTAAATAACTTGAATAAAAGTCTTCAAGGGCGGGATGAAAATGTCATTACAGCAAAAGACAAACTCCATGGCTTTATAAAACAAATTAAATTGTGGTCATCATCTATAAATCTAAACAACTTTGATTCATTTTCGTCGACAGTCTTTCATTGAAGAAGTCGGAAGCGAGATAAACATCAACTCATATATATCTGGCATGAAAATGGTGTTAGATAATTTGAAGAAAGAATTGTGTCATTACTTCTCAGTGCAAGAGATATCGGATAACACTGGGCAAAGATGGATCTTAAATCCGTTTTTAAATGCAGCTATAAATGAGGCAAATTTATCAACTAAGCTCAAAGAGAATCTGCTGGAATTATCTGCCGATGGGATGTTACACTTGGAATTCAAGTCTGAAAATTTGGATACCTTTTGGTTAAAAAGAAAAACAGAATACCCGGAATTAACAACCGAGGCTTTGAAGTGTTTGATTCCATTTTCTACCTCGTACTTGTGCGAGTTGGCAATTTCATCAATGGCCCAAATAAAAAGTAAACTAAGAAATCGCTTAAATTTGGAAAACGATTTAATACTTAAAGTTGCAAAAACGGATCCACGATGGGAGAAATTGATTGAACAAACTCAAGCGCAACCTTCACATCAAAATGAACGAGTACTCGAAGATTTTATTTTTTGTTAATGTGTTTGTATAAATAACATAACGAGTATCATTTTGTTAACTTTTTTTTAATATATCTACCTTTTTAAAATTTATTGATTTTTTTACTGAGTTCTCTCGACCTCTCGCGATACCCCTACAGAGGTTTCGCGACCCCCCAGGGGGTCGCGACCCACATGTTGAAAAACACTGATCTAGAGGAATTGATTCAGGTATTTCAGCAGAAGTTGATGTCGATGTCTTATTCGAACCTTGTATTCTTCCGACTATTTCTACTTTATTAGAAATAGAATGTTGGATGTAGCCCTCAGCTACGGTAGAGGACTTCCAACCACCATGACGTTTTACTGTCGTAATATCGGGCCCTGCATTTGCCAACAATGTTGCTGGGGAACGTCATACTGTATAACAGGTATGTATACGTTTTTCATAACAATTGCTTGTATTGTTAGAAACTGTATTAAAACGTTTCTTTTTTGAATATCAGTTAAAACATATAAAATAGAACTTTTTTAATCAAAGAATATAAAACACATAAAACATAATTACTTGATTAAAATATCAAAGGTTTGAATACTATTTTTCTACGCCAGGCAAAAATATGATAATCGTGAATAGTTCCTTTCTGGCCTCGGAGCAACAATAATACAATAAGAATTACCCTTCGTCTCCCATGCACAGCACCTTTATTAAATGGAATATCTACCTACCACCGGGATTGAGTTAATAAAGAACCGGTGTCGTGCCATGGTCTGCCTGTAGAATGTGCTTGGAGATACACATGTATGTAAGATGTAACCTTTACTTGAAGCTGAACCGCGACGAACCTTCATAAATTATTGTGCAGACTTCGTCGTCGCAGTAGTGGCGTATCATACTTCTGATTGGCAGAATACTTTTGCTCATTCCAAGCACGCACTGTTGCGAATTTCAATTAGTCTAACATAAATAAATGAAATGAAGTTTCTCTGTTTCTCTTTCTTTTCGTCTTTTGCAAACTTACTTGATAACTTGCACATTGTTTAGTTTTTTTTTTGTATAAATTGATTTAACAAAAGACAAATATTTAATGTATTGTAATTATTTAAAAAATTTCAATTAACCTAAAAATTTCAACTTAAAAAACATTATATTTACCTAATTTTATATACATCACCGGCACGAAAAACGGGAACTTTTTTAATAGACTGAATAAGCCTCTATACAGCTGGAAACGTTAGGTATTAGGTTTAAGATGATTGAATTATAAGACTACTGTGTAATTAAATTGTGCAGAGTCACTTAGAAAGAGAAAAACTGGTGGCTGTGGATTACGTATATTTCAAAAAGGTATGTCTTAACTAAATATCATTTACTTATCTGTCAAATGTGATTAATTTTAAATGTCATAATATTGTAACGAGTGATCATTAAAATTTTCGCTCAAGTAAGCCATGTACACAAAAAGTATGTCCTAACTTAAGTTATTAGAGGAGATCTGTCATTATAATTTCAAACGTCATGATTGTTAAAAAATAATTTGAAATGCTGACTTTTATATTAAATATATTTATAACTTTTATACAAAGTAATAGAATATTATAAAAAAAAGGGTAAAATGATGACCATTCTCCACCAAGCATAATCGCACTCTATTTCGTAGAGCATTGAAAACATTGATCAGTATTTGCGGTGAGTTATTGATGTGTTCACATTTTTCAATGATTTTATGTCTTAACTCTTGTAGATTATTAATTGGTGTTTCATAAATAATATTCTTTATATATGGCCACACAAAAAAATCCATGACTGTTAAATCACACGATCGTGGTGGATATGGAATCGCTGTATTTCTACTTATTATCCTATCGCCATAAAATTGTTGCAGAAACTGAATATTTTCAAGTGTAACGTGAGATGTAGCCCCATCCTGTTGAAAATATCCGACCTGGAGTTCATCATTAGTCAATTGATTAGTAAAAACACTGAGAATTTCGTTACGATATTTCTCCGATGTTATCGTGCCCTCAAAGAAAATTGGTCCTAGTAATCGGTGACGACTCATACCTACCCATACGCCTATTTTTTCTGGATGTAGAGGAACTTCTCTGTAGAAATGAGGATTTTCACTGGACCACATACACATATTTTGCGAATTAACATAACCTTTCAAATAAAACCAAGCTTCATCGGTGAAAAAAGTATGATTTAAAATATTGTCTGTCATTGTTTGAATAAACCATTGGCAAAATTGTGTTCTTTTTTCATAATCCGTAGGTAATAGATTTTGTACAGAAGTTAATTTATATGTATCACATATACATGTGCAAGTCCTTTTTTAAAATTTTTTGACATGTTCCATACGAAAGCCCAACTTGTTGCGAAACTCTGCGAATAGATGTTTGAGGAGATTCGTTAATAATTTGTCTGACATTTTCAATTACGCCGCGACTTCTCTTGAGAGGACGACCGCTTCCTTTTTCCTTAAAATAATGCCTGTTTAACAAAAAGATTTACACAATGCATTAGCGTATCACGGAAAGTTTTATAGCTAGGAACAGTTTTTGGATATCTCATTTTGAAGTTCATCATCATGCAACTGATTGACAAATGGTTGTAAAATTTCCATACGGTACCTTTGAGCAGTTAAAGTTCCCTGAAAAAATATTGGTCCAATAGTTCGCCTTTGGCTTATCGCTGCCCAAACACTAATTTTCTCTGGATGTAGCGATTCTTCATTAATTACATGTGGATTTTCACTACTCCAAATTCTTGTATGTTGTGAGTTTAGGTATCCTGTTTTATAAAACCATGCTTCATCAGTAAAGATGACTCTTTGCGAAAGTTCTCCATTATTGTTCATATTTACAAACCAATTACAAAACTGTAGTCTACGTGGGTAATCAATTTCTAACAATTCCTGTACTGCTGTGACACGGTATGGATAAAGTTGCATATCTTTTTTTAATAACTTGTGAGTTGTACCAACAGAAAGGTTTATTTGTTGACTCAAATGTCGAACAGATGTTTGTGGTTCATTTTATATTATTTCCTCAACACGATTGACAACTTGAGGTGTACGTTTCTTAACTGATCCGCTGCCTGATTTTCTTAAGAGACTACCAGTTTCAGAAAAAAGTATTAAAGTTCTATCCAAAGTATTCTTAAATTGTATATAATCTATTACAAAATGTGGAAACTCAACTTGAAATTCTACCATGCAATATTGAACTGAATAAACCCATAAACCATAAATTTTATTACCACTTCGAAAATAAGCCTAGACTAAAAAAATTTTATGTTCTAAAGTGAAAGCCATTTTAAAACTGAGAAGCAATTTATTTAAACCAGAATCGACGCACGATTATTTTATGCACTAACTGATATTTGTGATTGACATTATCAAATGTCATTTGTATTTACGTTTACGGAACAACAAACACATACTAATATATTTGCGTCTTATTCTATCAAAATTTCAAAGTAACCTAGATTCACTTTTCAAATGAACACTTGTTATATTTTGTATCCGTGCTATTTAAAGACCAAATATATCTTATTTAAAGACTGAATATGTATAATTTCCAGGGAAATACAAAACTACCTGCTATCTGAGACTTTGGTAAGTCACTTAATGTAAGTATTGATATTTATTCATTTTTTAATTTTCAAATAACTTTCAATTTGGTTATATTAAAATATTTTTTTCTGTGGGTGTTTTTTTAATTCGTAACCTTCTTCTTCTTCTGTTTTGGGTTGGACGCCAGCACGTCCAGGCACTTGAGCACACTGCTCTTTGTACTATCCCCAATAGATCTCTCAGTTCCACTCTGTTAGTCTTGTGTCCTCGATAAAAGCCACTATACTCTTCAGGGGAAGTTTGAGTACACTCGAAGGATCCAAATACATCTCTCCCGAAATATTTCTATCTAAGTTCCTTCAGTTCCTCACATGTGCATATTACATGAAGGCTAGTTTCCTCCTGTTTTTCACATTTCCTACACCAGGGCTCGCTAACCAAGCCCATGCTATACAAATGCTTCCTTAAAGGACAATGTCCGGTTGTTAACCCGGTAATTATGTTAATTTCTTTTTTGTTACTACGAATTAGGTTGGCTGAAAACTTTCCGTCCAGCTCCCTTAGTAGTGTTTTGGTATGGAGTTGACCTTCCGTTAACCTCCATTTATTTTTATGTTCTTTTTCTAGCCATTCGTAACCTTACTTAAAGAACTAAATTGATTCAAACCTTTTTATTAGATTGGGGAAGGGAAAGGGAGATTGTCTCTATCACTAAACATTGTCAGGTGTTGGCAATGGTGTAAACCACACCTTTTTTAAAGATAGCGTGAGAAAAATCAGTCGTACCTGAGATTTATTCCAATTTATTCTTTATTTTGTTGAAAAAATTTCCCTACTTTAGTATTTAAAAATATATAGGGCATTAATAATTAGTTTTTTTTAGATTGTTTTATTTATTTATTTATAAACATATTACAAACACAAAGATTGTTTTGAAGAACGACATTAAAGTAAACATAGTTTTTCCATGGCTTCATTATTATCATTGAAATGAACAATAAATCCTTGACAAAATTCTTCTCTTCAGGGTACTTATCTCTGTAGGAAATATTTCATAAGCCGCTTGTAAACGGTAAGGATGGAAGTGTAAATCGTTTGTAAAGATACGCAGTAGTACTTCAAGAGAAACCTAGTTCTTTCTGTGTCGTACAGAAAATGTTGACGTTATTCAATTATTTACTTCACGGTGAAGTAAAAGCGGTGAAGTCTTCACCGCTTTAACAGTTACTTCAATTCTAACCGTTGGTTTACCACTGCCTTTTCTATGATGCACACTTCCTGTTCTCTAAACAACTGCACAAAACGGACAATAGATGTTTCTCCGTAAATTCCTCTAAATAATCTTCATCACTTACGAAATAGATCCATTCACCATTGATTTTCTGTCATGTTTTAAATAAACTTCAACCATGTGTCGTCTTTGTTGTTTATTAAATAGGAAAGCCATTATTTACCGACAAATTTCCACAAATACCTACTTGAAAAATATTCTTAACTTCTCAACTTATTTATAAACGACAGTTAAAACGTTCTGTTAATTTTTCTACATACATGAGTTTAACTTCATAGCCTACTCAAAAAAAACTTGTGGCTCAGTCGTTACATACAGTGTGTTTCACTTTTCATAGAAACACCTAAATAACTTTTTTATTTTGAAAGCAATCAATATAAAATTTTTATCAGTTGTGTGGGCCACGACAATGCACCTTTTCATATGAATAGAGTTTTTGTAAACTAAATATCTAGCCAACTATAATTAAAATAAAAAGTAGTGTTTCGAGTAATGTCATACTAGCGATTAAGATAAAGCAAAAAAGTATTAGGAAAAGTTTTTGCAAGTGACTCAAGAACCCCTAATACCAAATTTCGCTAAAAAATTTTCATTTTTAGTTTCTTCTACATTTTTTTGCTATCTGTAGATAATAGTTTGTTATTGCAATAATAAAAGTGCAATGAAACAAAAAAATAATTCGCCAGTTCAAACGTCAATTCACAACAGTCTACTTCAGTTGTAACTATCGATAGACATTTAACTATTGCTCAAAAAGTAGAAATTATTCGAATTGTTGGTGATAATGTACGTTCTACCCGAGAGGCTGCTAAAGAGTTTAACGCGAGACATCCTGAACGTACACCCTTCCGTCATCGAACTGTTGCATACATGAATAACATTTTCAACACTACTGGAAATGTAGCTAAACCACGTCAACGAGAATTGAACAATCGACGACACCATTTCGATGCAGTAATAGTTGCAGCGTATCGTAATAATTAAAGACGGCAGACTATGTGCCCCAGCAGTAGTGTTGCGTGGAGAGTTTAGCAGAATAACAGTGCGCTTACTTAAAAATAAATATATCGAATCCCTATACAAAACGTTAAGAAAAAACATAAATAACTTACCCAACATGTTTACATTGTTGCAAAAAATGCGGATGTGCGCGATGAAAAAACTGCACCATAATATATGTTTCTGTATTAGTCTCGGAAAGGTTCGTACGTAGCGACGTATATATATGTTTATATACAGAGAAGGACTGTTCGACGTTGAGAGATGTTATATTTGTATAGTTAAAGCGCTCTTTGTATCTGTACAACGGATCTTCAGTATTGGTAAAAAGTTGCCCTAATTTTGTAAAATCTACATTTTTATCTAATACACCGTTAAATTTTTCACGGACACAATCACTTTTTTCATCTTCAAGGATATGCAGCACTAGTTTTACATGGTCAATAATTGCTAATGAGTACGATAAGGACAGCGCAGTGTTCTGTAATTTTTTTATTGCGTCCAGTATTGGAACGTAACTGTCGTAAATAATTTTTAAATGTGCTGCAACTTGAGGATTGTTAAATTGAACCTGGCTGAGCCGTATTGCAGCTGCTTCTTTGGCATCTAGTTGTAAAATCACTGATTTAATTTTTTCAAAATGTTTATAATAATAAAATGCTGCTTCTAGCCAAGTACCCCATCGTATAAGAATTGGTTGCGGCGGCTCGGGTATATCAGGACACAGCGAATGAAATAGCCGAATCCGTTTCGGAGATTTAAGAAAAACCGCTTTCGTTTGTCCTATTAGTTGATCCACATCAGGACAAGTTGTACGTATAGTGTTTGTTACAAAGTGTAAAGCGTGAAGCAAACATGTGACATGCAGCAGGTTTGGTTGAATCGTTTTGAGTAAGTTTACCGTGGAACACATAACCTTGGCAGCATCGGTAACTAACATTAACACTTGCTTCGGTAAAATCTCAAATTTGTGTAGTGTTTCTATTAATACATCATATATCGCTCTGGCAGTACACCCTTGCATTCGTTTACAGGTTAGTAAATAAGGAGGAGAAGGTCCTTGCGGAGTCAGCGTCCGTACTAGAATGGCTAGGATGGACTGTTTTTTAATATCTGTAGTTTCGGCTATTGTTAACCACAGGATTTTCTTTTTACCGTATTTTTCGTACAATTTACAATTCTCTCACGTACTGACGGTACGTAATTCCGTAGCGTACTTCTTGCTGGTAATTTCCACGTAGGATTGTATTTCTCCCAAAACTGACGAAACATTGGGTGTTCCACTTTCTGCATTGGTATATTGGTCGCAATTGACATCATTGTTAAATCACACACAAATTTATTATATGATCTGTGTCCACTATTATTCGACTTATGTTTGTCACTATTTATATGTCTTTGGCACTGACTTGCTTTCCAAGTTAATAAAGTTGTTTCACAAACTAAACATTTCACTACGGTACCGTCATATATTAAATCGGGAAACCGATGTAAACATTTCTTTACTACGTTAGCATGCAACCGAGTCGATGCATTGTTTGTACGCACTCCCGACATTTTCAACACGATTGTGTTAACAATGTATCGCTTACAACGTCTCAACGGCAACTGAATTGATCGTCGTACGCCTCTACTCGATCCCTCCATATCACGCTACTGTTCGGGCACATAGTCTGCCGTCTTTAGTAATAATCCTCACACGAGTTTAAGAGATATGGCTGGTAGAACGTACATTATCACTAGAGGCCGGACACATCGGGCTGCAATGATGTCATTATATAAATAATCCACAACATCTGTAAGTACATCACGCAGTTATTTCATAGCACTATTCATTCGGTTAACTGCACACAAAAAATAGATGTGCAGTTAACCGAATTAACAGTGCTATTCAACAACTGCGTGATGTATAGCAAATGCCAATTAAGTTGGCGCGAGTAGGGGTAAGTTCGCGCAGGATTAGAAGTAGTGGGGAGATTTGTATTTGGTTTTACATCAAATGTCAGATAATTCTAACCTCTGAGCGTGTATCACTTTATGATCCCCTAGCAAAGAAATTATGTTCCCTCAAACGTCAATGACAAATGTATTCTGACAATTACTTGAGTAGTGGGGGTGGACGTTTTTAAAAATGGCTTCTGCGCACCCCCTCCTCGCGCCAACTTAATTGGCGCTTGCTATACTTACAGATGTTGTAGACTATTTATATCGTCCGTCGTAATGATGTCCATTTCAGCCCGATGAGTTCGGTCTCTAATTATCACCAAAATTCGAATAATTTCTATTTGAGCAATACTTAAATATCTATCGGCCCTTGCTCAGCAAAGTTCAATAGTTACAACTGAAGTAAACTGTTTAGTGAATTGACGTTTGAACTGATAAATTATTTTCTTGCTTCATGGCACTCTTATTATTGCAATAAGGAACTATTATCTACAGATAGCATAAAAAAGAATTTAAAAATAAAAAAAAATCGGCGAAATTTGGTATTAGGGGTTCTTGAGTGATTTGTAAAAACTTTTCCTACTACTTTTTTGCTCTATCTTAATCGCTTGCATGACTTTACTTGAAACAGTACTTTTTATTTATTTATAATTATAGTTGGCTAGATATTGATTTTATAAAAACTCTATTCACACAAAAAGGTGCATTGTCATGGCCTACACAACTGATAAAAATTTTATATTAATTGCTTTTAAAATAAAAAAGTTATTTAGGTGGCATTGTAAACAAGCAAAATTCGCGGTATTGGGGTGCACAGAATCCGCAATTAATTCACCAAAGACCTCTCCATAGCGAAAAGGTTACAATATGGTGCGCAGTTTTTTCACGATGAAGTTGGTCACACACTATCGGTAAATGGAGATCGATACAGCAGGAGGAGGAGGAGGAAATACTGGAAAGTTCCTTTTTATCAAGATAAGATCAACACTACTGGTTTCAACAAGATGGTGCCACTGCTCATACTGCCAGAGCCACAATTGCTCTTTTGAGGACACATTTCCCAAATCGATTAATTTCGAGAAACGGAGACTTGAGTTGGCCCTCAAGATCTCCAGATCTCACTGCTCCAGATTACTTTCTTTGGGGTTTCTGAAGGAAAAGCTTTATGTAAACAAGCCGCCATGCTTGGAATAACTTAAAGCGAATATTAGCGTCGAGCAATCCAAAACAAAAGGCGCGGCATGCTGAGTGGAGGAATCCTTTCGCTTCACGACAATGCCCGGCTGCACACAGCCAATCGAACTCAACGTCTCATCGCCTCGTTTGGCTGGGAACAACTTGATCACTCGCCACACAGCCCAGATCTAGTGTCCAGTGACTACCACCTGTTTCTGAATTTGAAGAAGCATCTCGGAGGTAAGCACCATGATGACGACGACAACCTTAAAACGACCGTGAATCAGTGGCTGTTAAATCAAGCGGCAGACTTTTATGACAACGGGATACAAAAGCTTATTGTTCGATATGATAAATGCGCCAATAATAACGGCAATTATGTGGAAAAGTAGGTTAAAGTACAGGCTTTCATGTAAAAATAAAATTGTTATAAAAAGTTCCCTAGTTTTTTTTATATTTTGAAACAGTACTTACTTTAAAAACACGCCCCGTATTTATTTTTATTTAAGGTCTAGAGCTTTTATGGTTTGCTATTATGGAGTCTATGGATGACTGAACTCAATTAAAGTTATTTGATATGCTGATTTTACTTAAAGTTCAGTTTGATTTGCAGAATAAAGATGGGTGATTCATATTCACCTTCCTTACTCTAATAAATATGTGGAAGAGAAAGGTTTTCATATTTTAAAATAAAAATAATAATTTTATATTACAGTTTTTTTTTATATTTAAGTTGAGAACTTGTGGGCCTTATTATGTACAGTTAAGCTCATAAATCTAGTATAACCTAACTTGTCAAAATTTTCTAATATTGCTTAGTGCTTATTAATCTTTTTTTAAAAGACAAACCAAATGTCAAGTAATTTTTTAATACAATTTAGAAAACACAAATAAGCTAATACTTAATTGATCCGCCATTTGCATCAATTACTACCCTTAACCTTCTAGGTACAGAATCAATGAGGCTTCTTAAAAAATTAGGTTTTTCAACAATGTTTTCCCAGGTATTTTCAATTTCCATAGTTGTTCCCTATTAGTAAATCTTATACGAGATCTTTGAATTTTCTTTGTAATTTTTTTAAATTTTCTCTCAAATATTCAAACAAATTGTGATCTTCTGGATCAGTTAATATTCTTTTAAGACCAGTTCCTCTTTTCCTCTCTTCATTTTCACATCTTTTTTTAACTTGTAGTACTGTAGATTTGTACAAAATTTGTACTTTGTCTACCGGTGTCAGTTTTCTTGCCATTTTGGATATCAAAAAGTGACAAATGTCTCTTTTTTCTCTTACCGATTGTACTTGTTACAGTGAAATCGTTTGAAGTTTTAGATTTTGGGTTCCTCCCTATTTACAATACACATTTGTAACCATAATTTCTAATCTTGTGCATGTTTTTATTTTGGATTATGAAATTGCACTATTTGGATTCTTTCTTGGAATGTACACTTGCGCTCATAAAAATTGCATACATTTACTATTGGACTGTGTAAATGCGGTTTTAGACCGTACAGAAATATCACGTTGACATTTGGCGACTTTCGCTAAAGTTGGCATGACATGTGTCAAGATCAAATAGTGATTCAAAATAATAGCTAATTTTATCTGTCACTCATAATAAATTTATCAGAAATGCCGCGGCATATGACTGAAATCGAAAAAATGCGTATCATCACCAAATTAGAAGACCATTGGTCAATAAGGCGAGTTGCTCGTCTTCTAAATGTTAATAGTAGCACGGTATTCAGAATTAAGAAACGCTGACAAGAAGACCAAACTCTGAGTAGAAGACCAGGGTCTTCTCGACATGAAATCTTTAACTAAGAAGAAGACCAAGCTCTTGTGCAATATTTAAGGGAAAACTCTTGTAAATATAAGAACTGCTAAATTAGAATCAAACTTTCCCGGATCCCGGCAAACAGCTTCCAGAAGGGTTAATGCCTCAGAACTGAAGGACAGGGCCGCAGCTAGAAAACAACTCTTGACAGAGGAAAACCAACAATCAAGAATTTTATTCGCGTTAAATTATATTCACAGAGATTTGGAATTTGTTCAACGGACGAGAAAATATTTAAATCTTACAATGATAGACATATTCGGATATATAGACCACAAAATTCAAGATTTGATGAACGATATGTAACAGGAAGTCAACATTTTGGAAGATTCAGCGTTAATGTTTGGGGCTGAATTAAGTTGTAATAGAATGGGAACCTGTTGGAAAATTGATGGGCGGTTTAATTCGCAAAATTATATCAGAATTTTAGAAAACGTAATGTTGCCTTCGGTAGAACAGCTATATCCGAATAAATTATATCTATAAACAAGACAACTGTCCAGACCTAGAGGTATGGTCTATGGTATGGTATAATGTTAGAAATTGGTTTCGAGAAAATAATATTTCGAAATTTTACCGTCGCCTAGAAATAGTGCAGATTTAAATCCTATTGAGAATGTTTGGAGTACTATTTCAAAATTATTGTATAAAAGAAATTTTCGACCACATAATTCAGACGAATGATGGGAAGCAATTAACAATACCTGGGAAGAACTGGCAGAAGGAAATCTAGCGCAACACTTAATTAATTCAATGTCTAGTCGTTTAAATGTTGTAATAACACAAGACGGCAGTATGACTAGGTATTAATGTTTTTCTTTGTTATTATATCTTTATATTTTATATTGTTATCGTTTTTTTAATGCTCCAATTGAAAAATCGTATTACTTGCATTATTAGATAAATATACTATTTATTTTATTTGACTATTTTCTTGTAATTGAGTACAACAGACAATAGGGTATGGGACTAATATAGGAAACCTACCTCAAATTACTTATTAACGTATCACTGATGTTTCTTTCAAACAACCGGTATTACATAACTAAAATATTACAAAAATCGGCTATAAGTATTGTGGTGGCGTCTGTGGGTTCATTTGATGTAGGTAAAGCAAACAAGTGTACATAACATTTAAAAACATATAATAATAACATTAATAACTATTTAAATTGAATACGTCTTTACAGCTGCACGTCTTAACTCTATCATATCGTTTTTACTTCTCTAATGTATCGTCATTACTACTCTTCTTAATGCAATGTTGTCGCTCTATGTCTAGGGATGGTGGGGGATGTTTGTATTCCCACAGTATTGTATGCAATTTTTATGAGCACAAGTGTACAATAAATTAATAAATAAATAAATATAAAAGTTAATTACAGGAATTTTAAATTTTTAAGATTAAGCGTTTTCCTTCATAATTTATTTTGATAAAACCTTTTAGTAACCAGAAAACATCTTTATTACTTCTTAATAAACTTATACCTTACGGTAATCAATATTTCAACATTCGTTTCATCTTCTTTGCCTCTAACTTAGGCTAGTATTAAACCTATAAAACCCTGAAATAATAAACCATATGTAGTTCAGGTAAGTTTAAGACGCAAATTATCGGTGAAATTCTCGAGAGGTTTTGGGAAAACAAAACGTGCCTTTCATTCGGGGATGACGATCGACGCGCTCGGTTTGACAACAAACTAGAATGAGGACAGGGAGATATTTCCCGAAGGAAAACAGACAAGTTGTCGGAGCGAGGAGACGGAACAAACAACTTTCCAACCATCATCAAATCTCAACGATGTTGTTGTAGTTGCGGAACATGTCAATAGAATTACACTCCCCTGCGGCGAATACTTACTTTTGTTCCGGCGAGGTCGTGGTATTCCAAACCGAAATAATCGGCCTCTAAGAGATGTAGCTGCTTGCAGACCTGATCGAAGAGAACTCTGCCTATTGCTTTCGCCTGAAACAAAAGCGAAAATTATAAAATTTATTATAAAACCATTTTATTTTTTAATATATCAATAATACTTTTTATAAAATATTAATAAACATTTTAAAATTCAATAAAATATGCAGATTAATTTCGCAATTCTCTTCACCGGTAAATATAGTTAGTTTCATTGAATTGAAGTAAATTCTAAATTTATTGAAACGTAAATTGTTTTTAGCAACTTAAATGAGTAAACGCGTTTCAATAAGCTTAATTCATATATCTTTGCTGGTTTTATGGTTTTTGGCACAGGTAGGTGTAGTGTTTATAGCTAACTAGGAGTTAAAAAAGATTGGTGGTAACACCGAAACAGTAGATTCTTTGCCGGTAAATAACAAGTTGAGAAGGTGATTGTGTTTGTGGCTCATATTATAATAATTAATAATATAAAAACTAAAAATAAACTTATTTACAACATTTTAATGATGGGTTTAGATTTCCTTACTTTGGTTACAGTCCACTAAGAGAAGAAAAAAGAAGAAAAATTTTCATATTAGTTAAATAATATAGATTATCAATTTTCAACGCCATTCCCACATATATTTAAGAAAATTTTGTTGATTATTGAAATTTCCATAAGTATGACAAATATGTCACTAATAGTATATTCTTCAACGAGCGTATAATGACGGCTATTATCCACGAGGGTGAAAATTCACACCTAAACTTTTACTCGTGAAATAAAATCGCACTTTTAACACTTGTATCGTAAATAACTATTTCCGACGACCACAATGTAAAAAGAACAAATTCGCATGATTTACTAGTACTGAAAATTGCAAATTGCATTGTATCCCCAAAACTGTGTTGAAAAGTTATCTTGTAACTAAAACTGTGCTGAAAAGTTCAAAAGGGCCAATAAGAATCGTCGCAGAACCGTGTGCAAAGTAACACACGTGCCAACCTACTAATCATAAAATAACAAATAGGAAACTGTCAAATGAATGACTCTCAAATGTCAAATTGTTGTTATGAAATACATCATATATCATTGTTTTGTGAATGATTCTTTTATTTTCATTGAAATTAATTCTTGTCACTAAGCGGTCGTCGGAAAAGTATAGTGTACAACACGTGCTGAAAATATTTCACACTCGCATAATTAAACCACTCGCCTACGGCTCGTGGCTCAAACTTCATGCTCGTGTGAAATATCCTATTTTCAGCACTAGTTACAATATACTAAATTTTCTACAAACACCGTTAAATGTTGTCATTTTGACACGGCTAACTTCACTTAAAAATGCGATTTTATACCGTAGCCTGTTAAAAAGGCCACTTTTAACAATGTCCCGTATAAGATTCTGGATTCGGCAATTTCAAAAACATTGCGATAATTGCGGGCATCTTGCCAAACGAATTTATTCCAACCGCTTGACTTGTGCTTTTATTATTAGCGTATTTAATAAATAAACGTCGATGTTTTATATTAGATGGACGTAATGCTTTGTATTTGCGATAGAAGTTTATATATGAGCCAATAACGGTAAATATTGTACTAACACATTTCCTCTATCTTCAATGTCATCCACAGCCATACGGCATAACTCTTCCCGGCGACAAGCGCCAAATATACCCATAACAACAGCTACTTTGAACAGCATATATTTTTCATCTCATGCTTCAGAAATAAATCTATCAATTTCTTGTCTTGTCAATATTTTTGATTTTCTTGGTCGGTAACCTTCTCCTTTCCGTTTCAAAAATGCAATAAGTTTATAATATTTACTAATATCATGGTTGTCTTTTATATTTAGCAAAAGTTTTATCATCGAAAAATGTGACCAAAGAGTAGAAGATTTCCAAATTTTAGACCTTTCTTTAAAATATGCTAGTAGAACATTTTCGCAAAATTTACCTATCACATTATTGCATCTGCACCATTCCATAAACCTTTTGTACGCAATTTCATATTGTTGCCTAGATTTTGAGGGCAACAAATCTAATGTCGCTTTATCAGCGGCTTCAATTATTGCACTCGGTATTACTTCCTTCATTTTCTTTATTAATACACGAACTCATCTTTTGTATAAATTGTGACAAATTAATTTGACGTAATTTAACGGTTGCGTCTAGTTGTGTCAAAACGTATTCATGAGCTGTCAAATTTGGTCAGTGGAGTTTCATTATATTTTATAATAAAAATTGTGTTTGTAGAAAAAATATTGTACGATACACATGTTAAAAATGTTATTTTATTTCACTCGTAAATTGCGACACTCGCTAACGCTCGTGTCGCAAACTTTTACTCGTGAAATAAAATCGCACTTTTAACACTTGTATCGTAAATAACTATTTTTGCAAATGTTATCTTAAAATTAGAACAATTACTAATATTTATTACTGATGGTGTTGAATTTTTATCAAAATTCACTTCATTCAAAGTATGAGTGTTTGAAAATGTTTGTTGTGAATTATCGCTTTCATTAGCGACAAAGCTCATTTTTTAGGAAGAAAATATGCGAACAACGTAAGATACTCAGAAAATGTATTTGACGTTTTAAATTTTGACTTGTTTAACGGTTGCTAAGTAAGGCACACTTTACACTGCATCAATGGTGTACTGCTCGTTGAATAATGTAAATACGAGTGATGTGATTGGTCAACAGGCCGTGTATAATGATTCATTACACACAGGGTGAAGAATTGATGCCATTATACAATTGAATAAATATGCAGAATGAATATATTATTCAATAGCCGTAGAGAAAAATTATAGTATGAGTGGATATCAACGTCACGGTACGGTTACGGTATGACAAGGGGAACTAATTAAGTAGGGGTATTAATACGTTTGGATCATGTCTAATGCAAATTGCACGTTATCTTATATTGGACAATCCTTAGAAATGCACGGGACATGCGTTTCGACATACATCCTCTACCATTATGACGAATGGTGGTGTGACAATCGATCAAATCCAACAGCAAGTAAATTGGAAATGGCAGCTGTGGCGAGTGGGTTACATTGAAGAGAGTATCAGTAATAAGAAGAATGTTTCAAACGTTGTACCATTAGTGGAAGCACGATCTCAGTTACTTCCGAAAATAGTGTTAGAAGTATTCATTTGAATAGCATCTCTTCTGATTTAAAAAACCGAGAATTTAATATTTCAAACAATACCAATTGTATATTTCATATTTTGCTGGTTCTGCTGTTTTTGTTAGTAATATTCTCATTATTTTTACAGGAACTGGTAACACATTAAATATAATTCAGTTCGGTAAACAATAAATAAAATGTACTTAATCGTGCCATATAAATTGTAAACTGGTTTTCATGATTTTTATATGCCTACAGTTTCCTCTTGAGGAAGTTATGAGCAGACATGTAATGGGAGGTAGAAATGAAATTAACGGAAGACTAGTCCAGATATGCCTAGGAAATATACTATCTACAATGGAAGAACCACTACTTCCTCTTAAAGATTGACCAAAAGATTAAGATCTAGATCTATCACGTAAGAACTAACAGTAAGCGAGTGTTTACTGGATGTACGAAATGAGGGCTCTGTTGATGTACGCAGCGATTACTGCCTGCTAATAAGCAAAATAAGGCGTGAAAATTTGCAACAAGGAAACAAATTCATAATTAAAAAGGAAAATGAAATAACATAAACTATGTAATGAGGAAGTAGCAAAACGCCTAAAGAAGCTAAGAAATGATTTGAGAGAAGAATTCAATAAAACCAAAGCAACAGAAAAAAAAGCAAAGCGAAGAAATAAAGAAGTAAAAGAAAAAATGTAGCAGTAAAATATGTTAAAAATGGACAGAGAATTTGGCACTAAAATTGGACGTACCTGCTAGTAATAATAGAAAGGAGTTGTATAGAAATACAAAAACTCTGGCTAACAAATATTCAAAGAAGGAGACCGCGGAAAGTTATTAACAACAACAATAGCACAAGATAAAACTATAATTTCTATTTTTAGAAAGAATAAGAAAATTACTCTTCAAACAAAAAAAATATTCGTAAAGAAGAATATAAACGTATCTCTAAACACAATTCCAAGAATATTAGAACACGAAACCTTAGTTCTCGGAAACCAGAAGACAAACCGAGAAAAAAGACGAGATTGGGACAACATAGTATATTGCGCATGAATGAAAAAAGTCGAAGTAGTGACCGAAGAACGGTCAAACACCCGCTAATGATACTCGTGATTTCGTAAAATTGATGGTGGTATTCACCGGGATTCTGACTGACCAATGCTTTATTAAAAAAAGGTTTACTAAACTCTGCCGAAATCTTTATGGTCCAACAATGACGACTGGCCCTCGTCGGTTCTGGACGCAAATTCAAAGCGTGTGGGGATTAAAAAAGCAAAAAACCAAAAGAAGCTAAACAGTGCTAATCATTTTAGAAGGATTTTTTGCACACTATGCAAGGAAGTCGGTAGATAGTTGGATACGAAGATGTCACATAATTAATAATGATGGTGATTGGACTATATTTTTAAATATTTCTCCTTTATATAAACTTAGCGCATGTTCGTGATGTTTAAATATGAGCTGAGCCACCAAATTTTTCCTCAAAGATATTCCTAAGAAAAATGAGTTGTCTTAAATTGATTCTAGTTTCTAGCCTGTTATTCTGTTACGTGGCAGTATGTTGGCGAAAAATCTTCCTAAATATGTATTTAAAAAGCATACCGTATTCATTATCATCGTTGACAAAATTTTTGGCCTCTGGGTATGTCTGCAGGAAGTATTTAATGGGTGGCTTCTAAACGGTAAGGGTGTAAGTGTAGATCAAGTCTAATAGAGAGGTCTAGTTCTTGCTGAAAGTAGCGCACAGAAATCTATGGATGTTCCTCACTTACTTGTCTCATCGCGTAACAATTACTATCAAGCATTGGTTTACCACTGCCTTTTCTCTTATCCAAACTTCCTGTTTCTCTAAATAACCGCACAAAACGCAGAATAGATATACTGAAATGATCATTCGGGATAGCTTCATCCGCAATTTCTCTAGAAAGCCATAATATAAGTTTTTTTACAAAATAAACCTATTCACCATTGAATTTTTTGCCATTTCTTCAATAAATTTTCCACTATGTATATGTTATCCATTAAGTACGAAAAACACTAATTATACAAATCTTCTCAAATTATCAATTTGATTTATAAATTACAGTTCCCAGTCAATTTTTCAACATATATGAGTTCAACTTAGAAATGACTGCATATCTGTTTTTGTTGTTCATAATCTAATCTGAAAAAAATTGTGGCTCAGTCATTACTCATTACTAGAGCTGAGGATGTTTGCGGTATAACCATGGTTATATCATGTAACCATAGTAAATTACTATGGTTACATGATATAACCATGGTTATACCGCAAACATCCTCAGCTCTACTCATTACTAATCACAGTTCTAGCCGCAGTCATCACATGACAGTATTTTGACATAAGAAAGTAATGGCCAGTGGCTCAATCATTTTCGATCTCTTAATATTATGTAGATTTACTATTCTTTTCTAATATTATTTATTAGTATATGCAGTTTCCACGTTTATTATAATAATAACCATATTTCATTGGCTATATTGCTCCAGATAAGTTTACATACATTGATGCTAAACTTTCAACTCTACTATCTTATAGAACATGATGTAATGCTAAGAAGCTACATTTGCATCCATATTAAGTATCTGTATTACAGGAATTGTTACCAATAGATTTTGATGAACCGAAAAAATTTTCTTCATGGTTTAACCATAATTTGGCTGATGATAATTTATTGAATATTACGTAATTCTCATATGAGACCTGGTTTCATCTTAATGGTTACGTCAATTCACAAAATTATGAACATTGGTCATCTGTAAATCCCCATGTTTATGTATAAACTAATATACATCCGATAAACGTCGGTATTTGTTGTGCAATTTGATCGCATGTTTGTTGTATGAGAATAGCAGGCCCCATTTTCTTGAATAAAACAATTAAGGCACCACATAAAACTCTTAATTTGAAACCACTTATTGGACAATTAAATGATAATGAAATACAATTTGGATACTTCCAAATTGTTGACTTATGCTCCTGTTCACACTGCGCATAATATAATTGAATTTCATAAACGTTTCATATTCGATTGATTAGCAGAAATAGATGGTCTCTGACCTGACTGGACGCCTACAGACTCCTTTTTGTTTGACTACTTTATGTGCACAGTATATAAAAACAGGTTCCATACGTTACCTAAGTTGTAATTACAGAAGCTGTTAATCGTTGTTTCCTCATAAAACGAAATTTGATATATTTATATATGTTAGATATAAGTAAATTTAGGATAAAGAATTAAACTACAACATTTCCAATTTTATAAATATTCAACGTGTATTTTCATGTTTAAACCACTGTATAAGATACCTTTATTACAATATTCAAATTATAAAACTTTCTTTAGATTCAAAGAATGTATGTTTGTAACTTTATTTATTAAGTGCCTACTTTATAATTTAAACCGCTTCTTCTATTGCCTAGGGTTAAGAGTGAACGCATTCAAGAGATGATATTTAATCTGACCACCAATTGTTAATTAAATATGTATAGTAGGCTCACGTTACCTAAATTACAATAAAATTCCATTTCTAACAATGGAATTCAGCCAGAACTACATAATTAAATTGATAACATCTACTAATACTTAATTAGTAATGATATTTTATTTATTTATTAGTCAGATTTAAGACCCTATCATAAACCTGGTATTGTTGTCAGTAGGTACAATTTCTACGAATTGAACACAGAAAAATTCCTCGTTATGACGTCAAATGTACTATGAATGTACAATTGTACAACGAATGCACACATTTAATTATGTAATAGTTTGCAGGGGTAGTATATATTTTTAACTACTTGTAAGACAGTTCAGAATAGAACAGTATCAACTCGACAAACCAGAATAGAACAGAACAGCATCAGCTGGACATTATATCAAAGAGTATCATATAAACAACAAGAGACATACAGTCTCAAATAACAGTAAATAATTTAAGTTTTAAGTTTACATTAAGTGTTAAATTTGTAAAATTACCATAATAAATTAGGTTTAAGTGTTTTTTTGGTTAAATAAATCAAATATTCAGAAAACGCCCAAATTTCAATATAACTGCCACAAAAGCGGTGGGTCAAGACACAAATTTATACATAGGCCTTCACGAGCCGAATACAACATAATTTCGAATGATAATTTCTATACTGTATATAAATTAAAAATTTTATTTAATAATGACAATAAATTCTGATTAAGATGCATTAGTATATTGTTGTCTATTTAAATCTATTTATGTATATCCAATAAATACATTTTAAATTGGCGAGTATGTTTATTAATTTATTAAAGCAGAAATTATTGTATAAATCAAATTATCATAAATTATTTGAAATGTTATTAGTTATTAATGTTATTATTATAAATGTAGATTATCATGCAGTAAAAAATTGAAGTAGCTTAAATATATAACTATAGATGTCGCACGAATAAAATGCAATTCATAATATGACTTGTGCGACAATTACTAAGGTGAAAATTATTTGTATAATTAATAAAAAGCATGTATCATTCCAAAACTCATTTATGTAAGAAAGTAACGAAAATATTCAGTATCTTATGCAACACACACTGAAAAATAAAAATTTAGTAATCTCCAAAGCCAGAAATTAGAATACAATTTTGACGTTTCTTTCGATTGCCGCTTCGACCACCACCACGACGATAATATTTCTTGTTCTTCTTCTTTCGTTTAGTTACTCTTCTATTTTCTTCACCTTCTCTCTTTTTACCTACGCGACGATGAGCAAAATAAGCATTAATAACGTCCGTAGAAGTACCGTATCGAAATAAATCACGTAAATGATGCATCATCCTCAATCTTTCGAAATAATTATTAGAAACTTCTTCTCGTTGTCGTCTAAGTTTACAAATAGCTCCGTATATAGTGTCTAATTTGCACTGAAATGCGCGAATATCATGTAGCATTCTACTTTTATATAATATGTACTGCGAATTTGGAAAAAATTTGACAAACAAGTCAAATGAACTGACGTTTGAGAAAGTTTTCAAGTCATGCTCAAACCCATCATACAAAGGTTTTTTGCGAAAATTGACACACTAATTACTTACAAATTCTATTTTAACAGAAAAACAAGATAAAAAAGATATATGCAGTCTTTAATAGCCGCTACATATTCATACACGAGAAGACAATGAAAAACCAAATAAAAATCCTACTTTCTAACGAAATATCCAAGAGTATCATTTTTTCTTTTAAATAGTGAAGTGATTTAAGTAAAACTGTACTAATTTGTATAGCCATTAAATAGCTATGGATTTACGATTGCCTCCCAATAATACAGGCCTGCGATGGTAAAATTGTCTGGATTTTATACAGTGATTTCAATAGATTTTTTGGTGCTGAAAATGGGAAAATTATTTAAAAAATTCCATCACGTAAGGTTTTTTTACAATCTGGGGTTTTTTGACCTATCTGCATGTATTAGTCTTTTTGAAAAGGACGATTTTGTTAAACCGTTGTTTAAATAAACTATTATAATTTTTTTACTTATGATGATGCAAGAAGTTGATATTCTGAATAAACATACACTAGATTTATGATAAAGAAGTTACAAATAGAAATAATTGAGCATGTCGCAAGACATGACTCATTATCTTCCTGTTACTGCATGTCTACCTCCCCACCTCCTCTACAAACATATTGCTATTCTAGACAAAACAGTTAGTTCATTCAATATCTTCTTTACAACTGTGGTGTGAATTTGTGTAATTAGTTGACATTTGTGATTAGTTGCTGAGTTAATTTAATTTTTATTTTACGAGTTTTTTAAAATTAAATTCCAATGGTATCAAGAGGCTGTGTCAATGTACCCAACTCCTTCTGCTATATTTGTGGAAAGTTTACAGTAAAAAAAAACAACAAAGAAACATTACAGATTTTGTAAAACAAGTATATTTTGCATATTTTGGTGTGAAATTAGGAGACCAAGACAAACCTTGGGCTCCTCATAAGGTTTGTTCAGTGTGTGTTGAAGAGCTTCGCCAGTGGTCACAAGGAAAAAAACAGTCTTGTCGCTTTGGAGCGCCTATGGTTTGGAGAGAACCGATCAATCATAGCGATGATTGTTATTTTTGTTCGTGTGTAGTACACGGATTCAGTTTAAAAAACAAAAAGGACATCGTTTACCCAAACCTTCGATCCGCAACACGTCCTATACCTCATGGAGCAGAAGTACCTGTTCCTTCACTACCAGATACATTAGATGATATATCTGATGACGAAATGGTTTTATGTACATGCGCAAGTGAACTGGATGAGGGAAGTGATTACTATGATACTGGAAGTGATGAGCCAAAACTGTTTGACCAATCTGAATTAAATGATTTGGTGAGGGACTTAAACCTTCCTAAGGACTCAGCTGAGCTTTTAGGCTCAAGGTTGAAAGAAAAAAATTTGTTAGCACCTAGCACAACATTTTACTGGTTTAGGAACAGAGAAAAGAGTTTGCTCGATATTATTCCGAAGAAGATGCACTAGTTTTCTGTAATGATGTACCTGGGCTCATGGAACAATTCCACGTAGAATATAACGTTTTTGAATGGAGACTCTTTATTGACTCTTCAAAAAGGAGCCTTAAGGCCGTTCTTCTACACAATGGAAGTAAATATGCTTCTGTACCAGTGGGACATTCAGTTCATTTAAAAGAGTGTTATGAAAATCTTGAGCTACTTTTAATTAAAATTCGTTACAAGGATCAAGGCTGGACAATTTGTGGTAATTTGAAAGTTCTTTGTTTGTTACTTGGACAACAAAGCGGTTATACTAAATATCCTTGTTTTTTGTGTGAGTGGGATAGTCGTGATAGAAAGCAGCACTATTGTAAAAAGATGTGGCCACCAAGACAAACCTTACAACCTGGAATGAAAAACATTGAAAGAAAAAGTTTAGTAGACCCGAGCAAAGTTTTGCTTCCTCCATTACATATAAAACTAGGGTTAATGAAACAATTTGTGAAGACATTAAAAAAAGATGGAGAGTGCTTCAAGTATCTTTGCAGCCAGTTTCCTCGCTTGTCAGACGAAAAGATAAAGGAGGGTGTTTTTGTTGGGCCGGATATAAGAAAGCTTATGAAACATGAAAATTTTGAATCTAAAATGGAGGAAGCAGAAAAACAAGCATGGATAGCCTTCAAAAATGTGGTTACAAATTTTCTTGGCAACAAAAAACATGAAGATTACAAAAATATTGTGCAAAATATGTAAGAAAAATTTAAAACCTTAGGCTGTAACATGAGTTTGAAGGTGCATTTTCTAGATTCGCATCTCGACTACTTCCCTGAAAATCTTGGTGCAGTAAGTGAGGAGCAGGGGGAAAGGTTCCACCAAGACCTAAAAGACATGGAGAGAAGATACCAAGGAAGATGGAATATAAGCATGATAGCTGATTATTGTTGGATGTTAAAAAAGGATGGTCCACTACGAGATTACAGGAGAAAAAGCACAAAAAGGAGTATGGAAAGACAAAGAAAAAGATATTATAAGGACTTGTAAAGACATAAATAGTATTTTACTGTTTCTTTTCATTAGATTTAATGATAATTGTAAGTAATTTTGTTTTTTATATCCTTTGTAAATAAATTCAAAATGTAACTAAAAATTATTTTTAATTTTAAAAAAATATAATTTGAAGCCTTTTTGTGAAAAATCCTTACGTGATGGAGAAAAATAGAGTTCATATTTGGATTCAGCACCCAAAAACACATAAGAATCAGCTATCAAATTTAAAACAATTTTTAGAAAGTTAAAAGACGCAGGCCTGTGTAATCAATGTCAATTTTTAAACTCCACATCTCAAGAAATCTGGTGGTTTGGAAATGCAGAAATCATTAACCAAATTTTGAAGTGCGATTTCGTTATCAAGGAGATTCCTCAAAGGCTGTTTGGTAGAAAGCAAAAGAGATGGAAATCTAACGGAACGTGATCAGAACAATAGAATATGTGGAATGGCCTCCAAACCCGGGTTCTTGAATAACCGCTTTATATATAGTATAAAATGGCACAAATACGATTGTTGGCTAGTTACGGGTTGTTTATTTCTTGACAGTTTTTTAAAGTATCAATGGTATCAAGTTGATCACATTTGAGCACCCCAAATTTAGCTTAATTTTTCGTTTTTTTTTTAAGGTTGGTTTTCAAGTTGGTTGTTTATTTCTTGACAGTTTTGTTAAGCATGAAGTTGATCACATTTGAGCACCCAAATTTAGTTCAATTTTTCTGGCTTTTAATGTTGGTTTTCAAGTATGCCTAGACGAAAATTAGTCGCAGCTGAAGCAAACAGAGCTATAGGAATTCTGCAGGATGATATGCAGCTTACTGTAGCATGACGCTTTGGAGCAACACGAAGTGTCATATCTCGCCTTTGCGGTAAATTTATTGAAGCTGGTTCTGTGTCAGAACGACGGAGAACGGGTAGACCTCGTAAAACAACACCAATGCAAGACCGTTACATTACACTATCTGCAAGAAGACGTGCTTGCGAAACTTGCAGAATACTGCAAGGGAGCTTGTAGAATACTGCAAGGGAGGTTTCAAGCAGCAACCGACGTTCATGTGTCTAGAGAAACTATCAGTCGGCGTCTATACGAAGCTAACATTGTATCTAGGCGTCCATTAAGAGACATTCCTTTGAGAGAACATATTAATTGGAATCAACAATGGCGCACTATACTTTTCACAGATGAATCCAGAATTCCTAGAAATCTTCGGTTTGTTCAAGGTCATCCTTTTCGAGAAGGCTCTATAACAGTTTGGACAGGCTTATGTTTTAATGGGCGTACAGAGCTCTACCTTTATCATGGAAACATGAATGGATTGCAATACAGTGATAACATTATTAATAACGTTATACCGAATTTTCAAGGTGCTACCGGTTATCGGTGAAAACTTTCGTTTCCTTGACGAAAATGCTAGACCTCACCGCCCTGCTATAGTCCTAGATGCTATTGAGGAGCTTGCCATTCAACATTTACAACTAGCTCCACGATCTCCTGATCTGAACTATATTGAACATGCGTGGGATATGCTTCAAAGAAGACTAGATTAGTTACAACCTGTTCCGGAAACTTTAGATGACTTAAGACGCATCTTACCACAGTTGTTTAATGATGTGGGGCAAAACATCTTTAACACGCTGATAGACAGTATGCAACGTAGATGTCAAGCTGTAATTGATGCTCGTGGTGGTCATACGTTGTATTGAAGGTAGTGTTTTTTTTAGTTATAAAATTTTGCTTCTGTTACTTATCATTTTTGTTAAAAATCCTTGAACATATGGTTAAATCATGTAACTTACCCGTTATTTTTGCTTCAAACAATATAAAAATAAAATCCAAGCGAGTTTCTGCTTCATGTAATTCCATTTTGTTTTTTTTTCTGATTACTGCAAATATCCCTAACTCATGTGGCGCAGTTTATTAGCGATATGAGAACGAACGTTATCATGCTAAAAAATAGCTTGATATGTCCCCCGGTATTTTTTCTAAGATTGCGGCCTCCAACCGACGGAGTTTTTGACAGTAAATCTCAGCAATAATGGTTATATTCCTCGGAACCAATTTAGAATACATTACGCCTTTTTTTATCCCACCAGATACATGTGAATATCAGCTTTTATTCGGGAAGTTGTATTTTTTTAGGACTAAGCAATTCTTTTCTATTTTTATGTTAACATTAAGGCAGTTTTCATCACCAATAACAATATGGGATAAAAACGGTCGATATTATTGACAAGCTAAACCATGGCGACCTAGTAGAGACACAAATTGTTGGGATCTTGATTTTTATTGTTTTCGCTGAAAACGTGCGGCAACCAAACGCTTACTTTTTAAAATTTTTTCATGAAATGCAAATGTATTATCGTTGACTGGTTACAATCCTTTATAATAGTCAATTCCCGAGTTGACTGGCATGGATCGTCATGAATTTAAACGTGCAAACAATCTTCATCAAAGTCCGATGGTTTTCTTAAACGTTGAGAATCGTTTATGTCAAAATGGCTATATTTAAATTCAGAAAACTATTTCCGTGCTGTATTCTCTCCAATTACGTTTTCCCCATAAACACCCCAATGGTTCTAGCAGTTTCCGACGCATTAACTCCTCCGTTGATCTCGAGCAAAATGATATGTCGGAAATGTTCGGTTTTTCTCGACTTGACGTTGACCTCTTGTCAATAAGTAATACAATCTTTGCACAAGCTCAAACATTATTCCATTACACAATAATGCGACATTAAAATGCACGCTCATGCTACAAACCAAAAACGCTACAAATTTATGCATCAACCTGATATATTAATAACTTTTGTAATTGAATCCTATCAAACTGCACTGTTATCACTATTTGGTATAGTTTACGTATACATAAAGTGCAAAATTAACACTTGATTTTTTCAAAATATTTTTGACCCGCCAAAATAAAAATCATATATTTGGTGACTAAATGCCTTATTAACACATTAAAAATAAAATTTATTATAAAAGAACGAAATCTAAGCTAAAAGAAACCATAAATAAACAACTTGGAAACAGAAAATAAAACTGCTATAAATTAGAAATAAAAAATGATAATTTATGGTGCTGTAATAAGAAAAAAATACTCAATCGCTTGTATTCCCACCACGAGTCCTAATTACAGCTCTCATTTATCAGAAATTTGATTCCATTCCGCAGTTAGAGGGCTTCTTCTAACCTGTCCAACGTCAGAAACTCCGCATGGCTGCGGTGAATACGTCGGCCCAACATGTCCCATACATGCTTCATAAGATTTAAGTCAGGGCTTTGTGTTGGCCATGACAACAACGCCAACTTATTATAAGTAAGCCCGCGTGACAACGTGTGGACGGGCATTATCTTGGATTAAACGAAAATCTTCGCCAACAAATGGCGCAAAAGACATTACATGTTCCTCTAAACATTGTTGAATGTAGCGATCGGCAGTAATTGTTCCACCTCAGATTCGCGCAAGGTCTGTACAACCTCCACCGAATTGGCGCAAGCAGGCTTCAGCAAAACGCTCGCCTGTCCTTCTCATCCTATCGCGACCATATGATGTGCGTAAGGTGAATCTGGACTCATCAGTAAGGAGCACAGAGAATCATTCGTCAAGGCCCCAATTAGTATATTCCCGTGCAAATTGCAAACGCTGTCACCGATGCCCTGCGGTTAAAAGAGGACCTGTTCCAGGTCTTCTGAACGTCAACCCACCATCTGCGAACATTAAATGACACTATGCCGTAATGGACGTCGTCCAACCTTTGCACAAAAGCAGATGCTGTCACTATAACGCTATCAATAATTATAATGGAAGAAAGATAGAGTCGAAAAAACACTCAAGTCGGTAATATAGTCAACCCTTCCCCAAGTAGTATTGTGAACCTATAAGCAAAGAAATAAGTAGTATTTCTTCTGAAGAGATGACAATATGGCATTTATTGTGCTTAAGTAACATGCCATTTCGCAAGCAAATTAATATCCCTAAAAGCGATTCGCCATCATGGCAAGCATCTACACGTCTACGTATTTTTAAAACATCTGGACACACCGTAAGTCAATACAATAAGGTCTGGAAGTTACTGATATTTTAACAATATAAATAGTATGAAGTAACCCACGAAATTAAGGTACCACAAATCCCGCAAAGTATGAGCTTGTGGAGCAACAGCTTATGATGGTCACAATCGAATGTTTTAGAAGAATCAGCATAAATGGCATCCACTTGAAAACATTGTTTAAGTGTGTAACTAATGAAACAGGAAAAGTATAGTAAGTTGGTCTAAGTGCTATGGACAGAAATGAAACTTACTTTACGATGACTGAGCTAAAATCTAATACAATATGCTCAAACATTTTGGAAATATGTATTTGGCAAGAAATATTTGAAGATGAGACTTGAAGATGATAAAAATATAAACTAATTTCCATTGACTGAGAAAGCATCCTAAGTTAATAGAGAGTTGACAAAGAAGAGATAAAATGTAACTGCACACTTTGAGAAAATAATCAGGAATGCCATCCGATTCAGGACTGAAAAAGCTTTTTAGAGAGGCAAGTTTATAAAATGTCCCAATGGATAAATATTATTATCAATGTTTATTCAAATTGAAAGTATTTGCAAAATGGTAACAAAAGTTCAGAATAATTAGTATCAGTATGATTAGCATACTAAAACAATTTAAAGTCGGGACCCCTCTTAAATTAATACATTTAATACAGCGATCCTACAACGCCTTTAACCCTTCTAAAACAAGATTCTTCTTGCTCTGCAAACCAGCCTTCCACAGTTTCTATAAACTCTTCGTTACACAAACATTGACAACCTTTTACACTTTTTTTTAAAATCGAGGGAACAGATAATAGGCTGAAGAGGCTAAGTCTGGAGAATAGGGCGCGTGTTCCAGTAATTCGAACCCTAGATCCCGAATTGTATTCACTGTAATAACTGTTAATCGAGAATCTGGACTCATCAGTAAAGAGCACAGATAACACTGGCCTACAACCATTTTGGTGCTGGAGATTTTAGACCCGATTTTAAGTAGGTATGTCTTGCATGGCGATATCAAAAATGTTACCCGTTTTCTTCTGTCAGCTCTAGTTCCCGAGAAAAAAAAACACAATTCACGAAAAAAAATATATTTTATTGACATTAAACATCAAGAAATTGTCTTTTGAGTGATTTTCTAGAATGAAACTGACTCGGGCAATCTCGCATGACTCCCCAGCAATAGTCAGCCATCATATGACTGTCCCACCTTCCTTGGTATCTATTCTCCATTGTTTTTAGGTCTTGGTGGAAACGTTCCCCTTGTTCTTCGCTTAGATCTCCTAAATTGTGTTGGAAATGATGTAGATGACTATTGAGATAGTGTAATTTTATACTCATATTACAGCCTAAATCTTTGAATCGCACCAGCATTTCCTCTACTAGTTCTACATAGTTGTCAGCCTTATGATTTCCGAGGAAATTTTGTGCAACTGCTACAAAAGATTGCCAGGCAAGCATCTCCACATCATTCATACAAGTCTCAAAATTAGTTGTGTCTTTCATCAATTTACGTATTTGAGGTCCATCAAAGATACCTGCTTTTAGTTTTTCAGTACTTAAACCAGGAAATTTGTGAGAAATAAACTGGAAACATTGACCATTTCTATCGAGAGCCTTAACAAATTGCTTCATTAGCCCTAATTTTATATGCAATGGCGGAAGAATGATTTTTTCTCTTGAAACTAAGGGTTCATTTATAACATTTCTTTCCCCAACAACAAGAGCATCTCTCAGAGGCCAATTTTTTGCAGTCCAATGACGTGATTTAGCTCGACTGTCCCAGAGACAAATAAAACATGGGTATTTAGTGTAACCACTCTGTTGACCCAATAAAAAATTAACCATCTTCAAGTCGACGCAGATCACCCAGTTATGTTCAATATATTTTATTTTTTGTAAAAGATTTGAAATTACCTCATATTCTTCTTTTACACATGTCGAGTGAGCAATTGGAACGGGAGCATATTTATAAGGAGCATAATTAGAAGAACTGTTTTTAGACTTCGTTTACTACTGTCAATAAAGAGACGCCATTCATTTGGCTGATAGATCGTTGAACCCATGAAAGCCAGCAAGCCACTCACATTACAGCAATACACAAAATTTTCATCAGATGAAAAAAACTTCAATAACTTTCCCTCTCTCGTGCGATATGTAGACACTCGAACATCTGAGGTAAGACAATTTTTTTCTTTTAATCTTGACGCTAGAAACTCAGCACGTTCCTTCGAAAGATCTAAGTCTCTGATGAGATCACTAAGCTCATTCTGCGAAAATGGCTTAGGATCTGATGTTATTCCGCAGTATTGAAAGTCATCATCTACTTGGGAAGAAATAGGTATTTCAGCTTCATCCTCCTGAGATTGCTGCACTACCTGGTGAAAAGTTGGTATTGGAACATTTTCTAAATGAGGAACAGGTCTTTGTACTGAAGAAATATTGGGGTATTTCCATTTATGGCGATTGTTTTTGTTGATGCCCACTATATTAATCATACAAAAGTAACAGTCGTCATAATGATTTTTTTGTTCTCGCCATCATAGGCACTCCAAACTTCAAAGACTTACGTTTCCCTCTCTCCCATTGTCGCAAATGTTCAACGCATATTTTACAAACACTATGAGGCACCCACACTTTATCTTGGTGTAGAATTTCAATACCGAAGTAAGCAAAATACAAACGACGCACTGTGTTTGTAATCGATTTACGCTGATTTTTCAGTATGTATTCACCACAAACATAACAAAATATATCAGGATCGTTAACACAACGTCTGGACGTACTAGCCATAATGAAATAGTAACACAAACTTTATCGATGATATTGTAATAATGACTAGTTACGAACAAGACCGACAACAATTCACAATGAGGGTAGTAGGTAAACTAGAGCTGATGAGTTAAAATGACGTATGTCAATATACGGTACATTACCTACTTTATCGACAATTCGAACAAACAGAGATGCACCAAAAAATTTTTTTTTTTGTAGGCCTGTGTAATCATTCGTCAAGGCCCCAATTAATATATTCCCGTGCAAATTGCAAACGCTGTCACCGATGCCCTGCGGTTAAAAGAGGACCTGTTCCAGGTCTTCTGGACGTCAACCCACCATCTGCGAACTTTAAATGACACTATGCCTTAATGGACGTCGTCCAACCTTTGCACAAAAGCAGATGCTGTCACCGTGCGATCACGTAACGCCTGCATTCAAAGAACCCGATCTTCGATGTGATTTGCTACCCTTCATTGTCCCGGCCTTCTTCTGCATTCTCCTGTTTCCCTAAACGTTTATAACCCATCTAAGACGGTACTTCGGAGATTTTCTAGGCCATCGCGATGTAACGCAAACTTTGTCCGTAATTTTTTAAAGCAACAGCTTGAGCAACTTGTTCTGGCCCCATGCGTCTTTCTTGTTTTCACTTTTCAAAAACAACAATTACTCAACAAATTGAACGTGCTACTACACGAATAACTTTCAAAAGAAAAACTGAATAAGGCAACTTTCTTTGCGACAGACTCGCTGCAACAGTACTGACGCAACTCTTATTTGCTTATTTCACTTTAAGCAAGTTGTAACATGTTCAGACCTAATCACCTAAAATTCAGCACAATTGCATACTCACAAAAACTCAAGCGTTCGGTTAATTTTGGACCTCAGATTATATTTTGTAAAGTTTTGGCAAAATATAACGTTTTTACATAAAAGTTTTATTCGTTAAAATTTATTTCCACAATAAGTTTTGTTATATTTTTTTTGCTGTTGATTCCATGATATAGTTGTCTTACGTTAAGAAGACTTACGTTAAGAAGACTGCAAGCAGTGGCAAGTAACAATTTCTCATACCTAAATGGTAGTTTTGTGTTGGGCGAATGATTCATTGTATTTAATATTAACTCTTGTCTTCTGTTTGATAGTATGTGGGATTTGGTATGATTTTACACGCATTTAACAATTGAATTGTAGTATTATAAAATATGTGAATGCATGAAGTGATATAGTACCACCACTATTATTGTTTCAGTTATTTCAGTTATTTACTTCAGGCTAGATATTTTTGTGTATGTTATTTAATTCTCCAATTTTTCAAATACATCAATCAATAATGGTAATGTTCATCAGTTACTAAAAGTCGTCCTATTGGTTATTAAATGTATAATCTCTTGAGTTAATACATCTGTGCATAATCTTAATATTGTGGAATAGACTGAAGAAAGTGCGAGAACTTTATCTTTAACCAACCACTGACATTTTTCGCAGACGTGTACGGAATCCATCTAACAACTGTGACTATATACTCTTAACCTGTTTAAGCTAACTGACGATAATTAAACTAAAAGTAAAAAGTATAGGCAACCCAGCTAACAAATGTGTTGATATACCCCTAAAAAGTTTTTATAATCTTGTGCGTACAAAGAACAAAGTATTTGAAAATTGAAAGAATTTAAAAAGTCAACAGCTAATTGCAATGAAAGGTTTGAGACTGCCTAGTAAATAACAAAAGGCACTGGAATGATAATAGAAAGTTGCATAAAGGAACATGGAGACAGAGGATGTTAACGGTAGCATAACGGGCGAACTGAATTGAAATTGAACGTGCGATTTTCCTGTCGACTAGAATACTGTTTCAATTCTATAAAAGAAAACTGCTACTTTTATTTCCATCACGTTTCTAAAACGCAAAATTCTCTGTAAATATTATAATCCGGAAAATATGTACTACAACATGACCTTAGGCTGTTTATGTTATTGTATGTAGGTGACATTTCAAGCACCCGTTAATATTTATCATGAATATTTTGCATTGCTATTATTTTGGCTACAATTGTATCTTTTATTATTTTATTTTTGAACATATATCCAACACCGTCAACAATATACTTAATGATAAAAGAAGCTATATATATATAATATTATCTCCAGGACAAACAACAATGTTTGTAGTGTCTATAATATACCTACGTATAAATGTATTTTCATACAGGTATATGTACATTAGTGTGGTCTTTAGATGTATGGAAGAAAAATTTTTTGAAGTTATAGATCGTAACTCCCTCTAGAAATGTTTGTTTTTGTGTAAAAATACGGTATACAAAAAATTATGCGTATCGAACAAAGGGAAAGCGTGGCGCACCGCCTCTCAAGGTGACCCCTGTTGGTAAAATGAACAGAAATATATTTTTTTTTATGTATTTATATTTTTTAGTATACAATATACCTATAACTTTATTATTATAACTTAATTAAATTTACGGTAACTGCCACGATTTGTAACAAGAATTTGATTATAAAAATTTAATTGGAATCAAATTTTAAAAATTGCGGCGGCAACTAAATTATTTATATATCCTGATAATAGTTTACAAGCATAGATATTTTTTTAAGCCAACGAGTTCTAAATACAGCTTTTTATCCCTTTTTCGAATACTCTTACGCGTTTTTGTTAAGAAAAGTTGGCGCCACTGTGGTGCTGCATTTAAGAAAATTAAAAAGGGACTTCCGCTATAAAATGACAATTGATTAAAATTCACTAGGGTGGTAAAATTTTGCCATCGTTGATAGGAAAAGAATCTATTGATCGGATTCCAGTAGTTATATCATACAATGGCAAGGAACAATTACTTGGAATCCCAGCAATATCATCTGGAACGGGAAAGCAACAAGCGGAAGTAGTGTATGACCTATTGCAAGAATGGAACCTAATTAAAAAAGTAGAAGCTTTATGTTGCGATACCATAGCTTCTAACTTAGGCCGACTTCAAGGCTCTTGTGTTCTTTTAGAGCAAGCGATCGGAAAAGATCTTTTATATTTACCATGCCGTCATCACATCTATGAAATAATTTTAAGAAGTGTTTTCGATTAAAAAATGCAAAAATCATCACGCCCTAACGAACAAATATTTAGCAGATTTATAGACGCTTGGATCAAAATTAACAAAATTAACTTTATGAGTGGTGTTGAAGATCAGATTGTGAAGGATGCAGTTGGGAGTGTATGTGAGATTATAAAATTTGCATCTCAAAATCTTGAAGTAGAGCAACCACGTGATGATTATAAAGAGCTTCTTCAATTAAGTATAGTTTTTCTTAATGGTACAGTTCCGGAATTTACCTTCAAAAAGCCTGGAGCATTTCATCACGCTCGTTGTATGTCGAAAGCTATTTATTGCCTTAAATTATATTTCTTTCGAAACGAATTTAAAATGACACAATTGGAGATAACTAGTATTCGTGACATTTGCATCTTTGTTGTAAGGGTGTACTTAAAAAATTGGATACAAGCACCAGTTGCAGCAGAAGCTCCTATGCAGGATTTAAGATTGCTAAAAGATATGCTTATAAAATTGTTGATGAGAAGATTAGTCGTGCGTCACTAAGCAAATTAAGTAATCATTTGTGGTATTTAACCCCAGAAACAGCGGCGTTGTCTTTTTATGATGCAAATGTTACATATGAGTCGAAGAATCTTATGGTGCAAGCTCTGGATAACCCTACTGATTGCGAATTACAAAAATTGATAGTAACATACTATAAGCCAATATCTTAATAAGAACATCGAATATTTTATAACCCAAAAATCACGTAATTTTTTTAAAAGGTTTGATATTCCAACGGACTTTTTACAAAAGATCCAAAAGAGTGGGTAAATGAACCTAGTTTTAACGTTGGCCTTAATATCGTTGGAAATATGAATGTTGTTAACTCGGCAGAGCGAGCAGTTAAGCTAATGGAAGATTTTAATTTAGTGTTATCCAAAGATGAAGAAGAAAAGCAATTGATAGTGCGAATTGTTGCGGATTATCAGAAAGTCTACCCCAGTGTGAACAAATATTCTCTTTTGAAATAAAATAATATATAAATAACTAAAAACAAAGCATTTTTATTTATCCCTTGTCAGACAGAGATCTTGTAACATTATCAAATTTGCGGCCACAAGGAATAAGTGAATGTTTTGTTTTTCCTATTTATTAACTCTGTTTTCCAATAGTAAACCATTCTTCTATATTTTTATTAATTTTCATTTATTTTCTTAAGAAAATATGTCACCATATATGTATATAAATATGTAGATTTTACTTTGTATTCTAGTCCTTAAAAATTTGGTTTTAAATGAACACCAGGGAATCTTTAAGACGACATCGTCTCAAGGAAATTTAAAACATGTTAAAATTAAAGTCAAATATTAATTTTAAATATATTTTTTAGTATAAATAAATATATTTCTTACAACCAATAAAATTTTATTTTTCATATTTTTGAACCAAATTTCAAGAGCGATGCGCCACGTCTTAACCTCGCCCAATCGTGATAATTTTTTGCACACCGTATTTTCATACTATAACGAATATTTTGACGGGTTACGGTCGAAACAACAAAGTTGAAAAATAAGGACCACCCTAATGTACATATTTGAAAATATGTATGTACATAAAAATGAAAATAAGAACAATATGAAACAATTTCTTTAATAATGAACCTATAATTATTTAAACCTCCATTTATGCTAATAATATGTTTTCCAAATTAGATTTGGTTAAAGCAGTGCACTCAACGTGTTTTTGTTTCGTAGTACGAGGGGAATTATTTATTTCATCTACCTAGCTATAAAAACAATATGCTATTGTGACAATTTTCTTACGTCAGGTTTCTGTGACGTTGTCATCTCCAAGTTTGTTTCGAATCGCTTAACATTTGTTACTTTTACATTCGTTTAAAGAAGAGAAAATGAGTGATTTTGACTTTGAACATAGAAGCGCCATGGAATTTTTATCAAAAGAAGGCAGAAAAGTGGCAGTGTATGGAGTCCTATTTCCAAGTCAAATTTTTGTGTAAGCAGTTCAAATGGGGCAGAGAATCCATTCAGAATGACCCAAAATGTGGAAGACTTCTGGAAGTACAAACTGAAGAAATCATATTCAACAAAGTTGAAGATTTGGTGTTGACTGACTGACCGTTATTTTTAGAGAAATAGGAATATCAGAAACGAGTATTTTTAAAATTCTACACGAAGATTTAGGAATGAACAAAGTGTTGGCACGATGGATTTCCAGGTTGCTCAGTCCCGAACCAAAATTGTATAGACGACAAATTTGTGAAAAGAATTTGACTGTTTTATCTCAAGTTGAAAACTTCTTAAATAGAATTGTACCTGGGGATGAAAGTTGGATACATCACTGGGACCCTCCTACGAAACAAGAGTCCATGCAGTGAGTTTATAAGGGCTCTCCACCGCCCAGGAAGGCAAAAACGCAATTTTCTGCGGGAAAATAATGGCCACAGTTTACTGAGACGCGGAGAGGATCCTCTCAATTGACTATATGCCTAAAGGGACTACTACACAATTAAGAACCTGAACACGGGTTCGTGCTAAAAAGACTCCACAATTATACTCTCTGCTTCTGCACGATAACTGCAGGGTGCATAAAGCCATGAATTGTTCAAGCAGTAATCAATAAATGCGGCTTTGAGGAATTAAAACATCCACCCTACAGTCCCGATCTCGCCCACTGTAACTATTGTAAAATATTTGTCTTTCTGGGTTCTTTTAAATAAAAATAACTGTAATTTAAAACACACTAGATACACTTAATAACTAATAATTATATATTTATTTCACATTTATATCACAATACAACCCGACGACGATTACTCGTTGATTACTCGTCTCCCTTCCGAACGGTATATATATATATATATATATATATATATATATATATATATATATATATATATATAAGTGTTTAGATAATTTCATACATACTAACTTGATATTTCATTTAAAAACCGAAATACTCCAATCAATCAATTGTTATATATATATATATATATATATATATATATATATATATATATATATGTCCGGCTTACGCCTTCTATATTTTTCCGGGATTTTGCCGGAAGCTTCCCATACATCTCTCGAATGCGTAAGTGGGTGACGTAATTTCATGACTCACATTACACAATTATTTCTTTCTAAAACTCAAAATACACTTGAGAGGCCGCCAATTTTTATCGAATGACGACGCTAGAAATTCGTTGTGGGGTCGTATTTTGGGAAATTACCGAAAGAATTTTTTTTTCGAAGGCAGAGCGTTATTAAAGAAACGTTGGAATAAGTGTGTTAGTCGTATCTATCATAGCTAGGTAGACAACATAAAAATTCACCTCGTACTTACCAGTAATTTCAGCACACTTTCGCAATGACGCGCTTAAATGTATTTACTTTCATTTATTTTGATATGATTTGTACAAATGTAAGTAACAGATAAGTATCCCAACATTCGCTTATTTGGCGTCTCTCAGCCTTCTTGTTTCGTTTGAAACACACAGTATAATTCCTCCTTTCACGTTTCCTAATAATGTTAAGCTTTTCGTTTAACCTTGTCTCAGATCTGGAAGTAGAATTTCTTGTGTTGTCCTTCCAAAAATCTCCTATTACTAAGAGTTTTCGAAATTTCAAATGGGTCAGCAATTTCCGATTTTATTTTATTGCATAGTTTTATAGACAATATATGAAGTTTTAGAGAGAATGTATGAATTATACACATTTACATTCCCAAGAAAACCACTCAAAACTGAGAACTGCAACTGTTTTTTTAATTACTTTTTTCCACACTTTCTTGTTAATTTTTTTCTAATTATCATTCCAACATTATGTCGGTTGCTGATTAAAATTTCAATTCTCTGATACCTTCAAGATAAGAAGTGTTTGAATAGTTAAAAATAAAAATCGCCTTCACTTAATTCTAAATTTTCATCGCAATTTTCTCCTTGGTTTTCAATTTTTCTATAGGTTGAAACAGAACTAAATAATTTGTTTTTAAAACTACAGAAGTGGCCCGCGTTACCTACACATTTACTCTGTTCACGTCTGCAATAGTATTGTGTTTTTCGTGTTATCAAGCTGTCTACACATGTCTCCTTCGCAGAGCCAACGGAGTTGTGTAATACGTGATACTTGTTTCCCTAACGGAACCAACAGTGTATTACAATAAACTATTATAACTTACTACATAGGAGACTAGGAAAGTATTGTCAAATACTAAAAGCTTTTAAAATTTTTTACTGACATAAAACGAATCAGTGAAAATATGTTCTCACTTCTCACTGTTGGAAAGCAGGGAAAAATATACTTCACACAGCTATTAGGGCAAGATCGTTCTAGTAGAAGAGTAGATCAAATATGAACCGATGTTTGTTATAGTATACTCGTAAGTGTAAAGTCTTCTTAACGTAAGACAACTATATCATGGAATCAACAGCAAAAAAATATAACAGAACTTATTGTACAAATAAATTTTAAGGAATAAAACTTTTATGTAAAAACGTTATATTTTGCCAAAACTTTACAAAATATAATCTGAGGTCCAAATTTAATGTATGCAATTGTGCTGAATTTTAGGTGATTAGGTCTGAACATGTTACAACTTACTTAAAGTGAAATAAGCATATAAGAGTTGCGTCAGTACTGTTGCAGCGAGTCTGTCGCAAAGAAAGTTGCCTTATTCCGTTTTTCTTTTGAAAGTTATTCGTGTAGTAGCGCGTTCAATTTGTTTGAGTAATTGTTGTCTTTAAAAAGTGAAAACAAGAAAGACGCATGGGGCCAGAACAAGTTGCTCAAGCTGTTGCTTTAAAAAATGACGGACAAAGTTTGCGTTACATCGCGAATGGCCTAGAAAATCTCCGAAGTACCGTCTTAGATGGGTTATAAACGTTTAGGGAAACAGGAGAATGCAGAAGAAGGCCGGGACAATGAAGGGTAGCAAATCACATCGAAGATCGGTTTCTTTGAATGCAGGCCCTACGTGATCGCACGGTGACAGCATCTGCTTTTGTGCAAAGGTTGGACGACGTTCATTACGGCTTAGTGTCATTTAAAGTTCGCAGATGGTGGGTTGACGTCCAGAAGACCTGGAACAGGCCCTCTTTTAACTGCAGGGCATCGGTGACAGCGTTTGCAATTTGCACGGGAATATGCTAATTCGGGCCTTGACGAATGATTCTCTGTGCTCTTTACTGATGAGTCCAGATTCTCGATTAACAGTTATTACAGTGAATACAATTCGGGATCTAGGGTTCGAATTACTGGAACACGCGCCCTATTCTCCAGATTTAGCCCCTTCAGCCTATTATCTGTTCCCTCGATTAAAAAAAAAAAGTGTAAAAGGTAGTCAATGTTTGTGTAACGAAGAGGTAATAAAAACTGTGGAGGGCTGGTTTGCAGAGCAAGAAGAATCTTTTTTTAGAAGGGTTAAAGGCGTTATAGGATCGCTGTATTAAATGTATTAATTTAAGAGGAGTCCCGACTTTAAATTGTTTTAGTATGGTAATTATACTGATACTAATTATTCTGAACTTTTGTTACCATTTTGCAAATACTTTCAATTTGAATAAACATTGATTATAATATTTAACCATTGGGACATTTTATAAACTTGCCTCTCTAAAAAGCTTTTTCAGTCCTGAATCGGATGGCATTCCCGATTATTTTCTCAAAGTGTGCAGTTACATTTTATCTCTTCTTTGTCAACTATCTATTAACTTAGAATGCTTTCTCAGTCAATGGAAATAGTTTATATTTTTAACATCTTCAAGTCTCATCTTCAGATCACTTGCCAAATATTTCCAAAATGTTTGAGCATATTGTATTAGATTTTAGCTCAGTCATCGTAAAGTGAGTTTAATTTCTGTTCATAGCACTTAGACCAACTTACTATACTTTTCCTGTTTCATTAGTTACACACTTAAACAATGTTTTCAAGTGGATGTCATTTATGCTGATTCTTCCAAAACATTCGATTGTGACCATCATAAACTGTTGCTCCACAAGCTCATACTTTGCGCGATTTGTGGTACCTTGATTTCGTGGGTTACTTCATACTATTTATATTGTTAAAATATCAGTAACTTCCAGACCTTATTATATTGACTTCCGGTGTGTCCAGATGTTTTAAAAATACGTAGACGTGTAGATGATTGCCATGATGGCGAATCGCTTTAAGGGATATTAATTTGCTTGGGAAATGACATGTTACTTAAGCACAATAAATGCCATATTGCCATCTCTTCAGAAAAAATACTACTTATTTCTTTGCTTATAGGTTCACATACTACTTGGGGAAGGGTTGACTATATTACCACTTGAGTGTTTTTTCGACTCTATCTTTCTTCCATTATAATTATTGATAGGGTTATAATCAGATCTATACTTGAATATTATTGTGTTGTTTGGTCTCCTTACCACAAATTGTATCGAGCGAATCCAAAGTAAAGTTAATTTTGTTCTTTTAAACTTTTGCTCAATAACATGGATTACTCTGACCTTTCTTTGTTGTCGTTTCATATTCCTCATGCTCGCTTAGGTGACATTAAATTTCATTTTCATCGAATTAAATAAACACAATCCTAAGGATCGAGTATTATCAGAACTCTTACCTAGGATTGACCTATTCAGTATATTAAATCAATCTACTTTAAAAGCTCTCCAGTTTTATTAGTTTAATATTAGATGTTATCTGTTACTAGTAATTTATATAAGAATCTATATAAATTTTATATTTCATTTTAGTTGGCATTATAATTTTATTTAACTTGCGATTTCACTCATTGTGATTTCTTAAAGTGGTTGCTTGTACAATGCAGTTGTGGTAAAAAAAGATATTATGTGGCGTAGGAATTCTTAGAGTTAATGTACAAAATTCTTGTTTGTTCTTTATAGTGTATGTTTCTATAATACATTCGCTACAAATATTTTGATCTGTACAGCTACATTTTTGTCAGTGTGGCATCAACAAACTTTATGCATATGTTTCTAGTTTAGTCGAAGTGTCATTAAAACAAATAAAATTATATTTAATAAAAAAACTAATCCTTGAGTTAATTTGTCATTCTCTAAAATGTAATAAATTCTAGCACTATTTTTGTAAAATAGCTTAAAACAACTCAGCCTTTAGTAATCTATTCGATAAAATAATGATTGCTTGTGGTGATTGTTGAGTGAGATGTAATCATTCCTTGTACACTTCGAATGAAGCAGTGCTTTTGTAAATAGCTTTTAGTAAACTAAACTAATCAACCTATTTATCTCCAGATAGTGAATGCGTTAAGTTCTTCTGCCATTTGTTTTTTTACTGATTTTCTACTGATTTAGTCATATAAGCAGTTGATAGTATCAATAAAATATTTTAACAGAAATAAGAATAGAAAGATAGGAATGGTACGTCGTGTATAAATCGAGAGAGATTTCATTATTTGGCTTCTAGAGTTCTTTTGTATCATTTAATAATTTAATAATTAATTAAATAATAATAATAATTATATTAAATATTATATTAAATTATATTATATTATATATATAATATAATATATATATATATATATATATATTACTTTAATATATTAATTTAATATAATATATATTAAATTATATTAAATAATAATTAATAATTTAATAATATAACGAACACATCGATCGGTGTATTTATATACCATAGAAGACATATGATTACAGCTTACTAGTTTTAGTAGTTGTCTTCATATATTATACAGTATTAGGTATATAACGACAGAGAAATAAAGGGCTAAAAATACATATGAGTAATGCCTTCTTACAAAAAATCGTGGTCCAATGTTCATGTAGTAACGAGAAAATGATTTGTCTTTATTGGAGTACGGCCCTGTCGCAGTTAAATATGTGGGCGGCAATATGGGCTTACACCTATAATTCATCAGTAGTTCTCTTTACCGGCAAATTATATTGTGCTATCGGTATTTGTCAGTACCACCACAAATTTAAGGAAAAAAATTAGAAGTAAATAATTAAAACCAAGTGTCCATTTCATTGGACACGCCATGGACACGCAACATAAAGCTTTTTGTTTTATTATAAACATAATAATTTTATTTTAAAAGAAGTTTAACGTTAATTTTAATTACATTAATTAAAATGCGATATAGGTTTGTCGACATATTCCACGTAAAGGCTATTATTGATATCCACAAAAAAAAGACATCGTCGTATGTGCGGCCGAGTATGTTTTGGTAAGAAAACAACAACATTCACTGTTCTTATGAGTAGAAACAGTTATTGTCTAACAATGTCTAGGAATTTTATAAATTTTTTTGTACGTCAGTGAACTAGAATTACAGTTGTATTTTGGTAAATATAGAATAAACACGAACGACTTTAACTACATGGCCCTAATTTTTTTTTTTAATTTTTATAAATAAATTTCTTTTTTGATTGCCAGTTTCACATTTATACGCATTACTCAGATTCGTATAGCTTTCTCGCTATTCAGCGGTCATCCTGTATTTAATTATTTTTTATTAAGGCAACTGCCACGTTAAAATATTTTTTTTTAAGAATCACATAAAGGTTTTTTTTATTTTGTAAGAAAAGTATTGCCATAACAGTGCATTACTTAGCACTGTTATGTGTTAGCAAATTTGAAATTTAGTATCTAAAAAATGAAATCTAAAATAACGTAACTTAAAAACACACCTATTTTATAACTCATAACGATATCGCAGGCACCAGTTACAGTTCGATTTTCCTTCGGACAACGATTTTTCCATGAAACCCATTTTTGTAACTTTTCAGAATCGTTTCAGACGATTAAATTGTGTAGATATAATCGTTACTGAACGACGCCTCTGCTTGCAGTCGTTAAGGAGCACTAGTTATCATTTTTGACAAGCAACACTTACCACTTTATTCTTTTGATAATTATTCTTGTTACAATTATTGAAATAATTTGTGATGATTAGATATAATAACTTCTTGGATGTTTGGCGAAACTAGAAGAACGAAGATGGGTAGATTTTAAGATAATTATATTGTATATTGTACTAATATGCACAAAAATAGCTTGTTGTTCGATTTTACATATTTTACGGATGAGAAATATTGCTGATAACAATATTGAGATGGCGTGCGATGATCAAGGTCCTCAAAATCTATTAACTGAAGATGAAGAAAATTCGCTCCAACAAAGACATCAATCAAATAAGAAATCATGTAATATTACAACATTTTGAATGATACTTTATATTTATTATTAGAACATTTATTTATATAAATAAAATATACAAAAGAAAATAAAGCTTTTTGAATTGCACGTATTCATGCATTATCAGAAAACTAATAAAATAACTATGAATATGTTTACTGATTATTCCTAAACTATTCAGAATTATTCAAAAGCTCTCATCTTTATCAGTTGCAACTTTTTTTTAACATTCCTGCATTCTAATGAGAGGCTCGTTTCTGCTTTTGGCAGGTAAAAATAATTCACAACACAATAACAATTATATCTTTTATAAAATTGATCGAGCATTTCTTGACACGGGCAGACGGGCAGGAAAGGTGTCTCTGAGGAAACATATCCTAATATATATGATTGTTTCGGCCTTTACTTGATGAAATTCCATTATAACTATTAAGATAAAATACATATATAACTATATAACTAGTTATATAGTTATATGTCTGACGAAGCCCAGGTTGGTGCGAAACGATTCGTTACAGTGATAATTAAAAAGTGAAATTCATAAAATTTGTTTTATTTTATCTTAATATCCTAATATACTGCATATTACTTGTGTAGCACATGCTCTCCACAGAATCTGTGAATATATCAGAGACACCTTTCCGAAAGTTGATATACTTGTATCCGCTTTTAAAAACGTTTTCAGAAAAGCACCACTTTACAGGGAAAAACTTCCATCTTCGTCATTGCCTCCCCCTCCAGTAATAACTAGATGGGGAACATGGTTGGAAGCTACTAGTTTTTATGCAGAGAATTTCTATAGTTGACAAAATTTCGATACATGTTTAAATGACGATGCTCGAATTGCTGAGTACAAGGAACTAATACAAATTCCAAATTTAAAAAATTAGTTGTACCTTCTTGAGCAACATTTTGAAAATTTGCCAAAACTGATCACTTATTTTGAAAATCAAAATCTCAAATTAAATGACGGATTAATCACATTAAATGTGGCTATAAATGTGACTTCGGATGTGGCCTTCTGCAAGAGTTAGGCGCAGTTTTTAATAGAAATCCAGATTTAATAACATTGTCGCAATTTTGTATTAAGACAATTCCTCAAAATCTAACTGCTAAATACGCTGAAATAAAAGAATATTTATAGTATGCACCTATAACCAGTTGCGATGTAGAAAGGGCGTTTTTATATCTACGAGGATGTATTTCATTCAAAGAGAACACATTTTACAGAAAGGAACCTTGAGAAAATATTGCTAGTTAATATTAATACTCCTTTACTGAATTTGAACTACAAAATGAACAAATAAAAATGTGGTGTGAAGAACACAAATACAGGTTCACTTTTAATATTTTTTGTGAACGTGTCCGAACATATCCCTCCACAGAGACGTAGATACGTATTTCGCCTTTCTACAGGCTCGTCGGTACGCCCCTGCTGGAGAAAGGATATTCTCAGACACATTCACAAAAAAGATACACATCACCACATCACCGAAATTATCCAGATGATGTGGTGATGTGTTTTTTTTTTGATGATTTTATAGATCACCATACGTTTGTGTTCCAATTAACAGTTAAAACTATGAAAAAGAGAAACTAACTTACTAACTTTTATCTTATGAAATATAAACTAATAAATAAAACAAATGATTGAAACTCCTCACACTTTTATCTACGCTCGCGAAGAAAGGAATTCAACTATAATATTGAAGTAACTGCGTCACAATTCAACGACAAAAAACAGATGTGCGGTTAACAGAATGAATAGTGCTATTCAATAACTGCGGGTTGTACTTAGCGATTATAGACTATTTATATGGTCCATTGCAATTTCGGCCTGATGCGTCCGATCTCTGCTTATGAAACTTGTGTTTTAGTGCACTATTTTCATATTTTGACGAATTGCACTTAAACTACCGACCCGATTGCAAAACAATCATAATAATATTTGTTAACGATTTAATTATCTTTATATTGGTACCATTTGTGACTAGTTCCTTAGCTCGAGGTACGGTCTACGTCCGAAAGATAAGCAAAAAAAATTAAAATATGAATATCTTGAAAACTTATCTATAAAAAAAAATTAAGGCAATTTTCGAGTTTAGCATGCGAAAATACTAAAAAAAACAGTGACGGCATCTAGTGTACAAAATGACTGTAAGCCAGTGTCATTTTTAGAAAAAATTACTTAACTCATTTACACTGCCAATTTTGAGCCTGGTAATAGCATTTTAGAGTATAAAAGATTTCGAACGTATGGTATTTACCAACACTACTTAGAAATGTCTTTAATTATACATAAAATTAATAAATATCCTAAAGTTAAAAAAGCACTACTAAATAATAAATTAAAATAAGTTCAAAAGAAACTAAAAAGGCGCTTATAAGGCAATTATGGTGGTAATATACAATAAATAAAGAAAATTTCCTAAAATGTTAAAACAACTATACTGGTGTTGTATTCTAGATTTTGCAATTATCCCACTAAAGCTTTAGTGGGATAATTATAAAATTTATATAGATTCTTATATAAATTACTAGTAACAGATAACATCTAATATTAAACTAATAAAACTGCAGAGCTTTTAAAGTAGATTGATTTAATATACTGAACAGGTCAATCCTAGGTAAGAGTTCTGATAATACTCGATCCTTAGGATTGTGTTTATTTAATTCGATGAAAATGAAATTTAATGTCACCTAAGCGAGCATGAGGAATATGAAACGACAACAAAGAAAGGTCAGAGTAATCCATGTTATTGAGCAAAAGTTTAAAAGAACAAAATTAACTTTACTTTGGATTCGCTCGATACAATTTATGGTAAGGAGACCAAACAACACAATAATATTCAAGTATAGATCTGATTATAACGCTATCAATAATTATAATGGAAGAAAGATAGAGTCGAAAAAACACTCAAGTCGGTAATATAGTCAACCCTTCCCCAAGTAGTATTGTGAACCTATACGCAAAGAAATAAGTAGTATTTCTTCTGAAGAGATGACAATATGGCATTTATTGTGCTTAAGTAACATGTCATTTCGCAAGCAAATTAATTTAATTTAATTTAATTTAATCAAGCGATTCGCCATCATGGCAAGCATCTACACGTCTACGTATTTTTAAAACATCTGGACACACCGGAAGTCAATACAATAAGGTCTGGAAGTTACTGATATTTTAACAATATAAATAGTATGAAGTAACCCACGAAATTAAGGTACCACAAATCCCGCAAAGTATGAGCTTGTGGAGCAACAGTTTATGATGGTCACAATCGAATGTTTTAGAAGAATCAGCATAAATAGCATCCACTTGAAAACATTGTTTAAGTGTGTAACTAATGAAACAGGAAAAGTATAGTAAGTTGGTCTAAGTGCTATGGACAGAAATGAAACTCACTTTACGATGACTGAGCTAAAATCTAATACGATATGCTCAAACATTTTGGAAATATTTGGCAAGTGATCTGAAGATGAGACTTGAAGATGATAAAAATATAAACTAATTTCCATTGACTGAGAAAGCATCCTAAGTTAATAGAGAGTTGACAAAGAAGAGATAAAATGTAACTGCACACTTTGAGAAAATAATCAGGAATGCCATCCGATTCAGGACTGAAAAAGCTTTTTAGAGAGGCAAGTTTATAAAATGTCCCAATGGTTAAATATTATAATCAATGTTTATTCAAATTGAAAGTATTTGCAAAATGGTAACAAAAGTTAAGAATAATTAGTATCAGTATGATTACCATATTAAAACAATTTAAAGTCGGGACTCCTCTTAAATTAATACATTTAATACAGCGATCATACAACGCCTTTAACCCTTCTAAAAAAATATTCTTCTTGCTCTGCAAACCAGCTCTCCACAGTTTCTATTACCTCTTCGTTACACAAACATTGACAACCTTTTACACTTTTTTTTTAAATCGAGGGAACAGATAATAGGCTGAAGGGGCTAGGTCTGGAGAATAGGGCGCGTGTTCCAGTAATTCGAACCACCCTAGATCCTGAATTGTATTCACTGTAATGTGCGATTTGTGAGCAGAGGCATTGTCCTGCAAAAACAACACATCTCTCTCTAACATCCACGTCTTGTTTCCTTAATTTTCTCTCTCAGGGTGGTTAGTAATTTAGAATATGAATCTCCATGATGATCTCAGCTTTTCTTCGGTAATCGATCGTAATTGTTCCACGGATATTCCAAAAATCTAAAACAGGAACTTTTCTAGCGGATTTTTAATAAACCTAAAACTTCTTAGGCATTGGAAAACCATGATGCTTCCACTCCATCGATTGCTGTTTTGTTTCTGGGTCGTAAAAATGCATCCATGTTTCATCCATAGTCACAAGACGGTTCAAAAACTCTGGATCTCCTTCAAAACGGGCACAGATCGACCGTAATGCTTTCACTCTTGCTTGTTTGTATTCGGCGTTCAAGCATTTTTAGGAATCCATTTTGCAGAATCGACATGAACTATATGATGGACGCATTCGTATGAAATATTTAGTGCCTCAGCTATATGTTTCAGCCCAATTTGACGGTTTGATATCATGTCATGAACTAAATTAATATTTTAGAAGGTGGACACCGAAATCGGTCTTCCTGGTCGCTTCTCGTCTTCAGCGGCAAGTTTTCCTCTTTTGAATGACGCAATTTAATTTTTGACAGTCGTATATGATGGACATTCATCGCCAAATGTGTTAAGTATATCTTCGTAGATTTCCTTACTACTTATCCTCTTCAAATACAAACATTTGATGATGCCTCGATACTCCAATTTATCAATTTTCAGATTTGCATTCAACATGCTTTCTTTCAAAATTTACTGAACTTCTTGACATAAGATTTTATAATAACACTTTTAAAATGTCATTATTTGTAGCCATTATAACAAGATTTTGTTTTGTCCAAGGAAAATGGCCTAGGCTAACTAGATATCAATCGTACTACAGGATTCACTGTTTCAGTTCCAAAAAGCTCGAATATTTTCAGTAGATTGCTTTGAAGAAGGAACAATTTTTTTTAATCTTTATGCATAGTTTGCTTAACTTGCAATCTTAATTCTTTGTATTTTGAAGCTCTCTTGGTTTTCTTAAAGATTAATTATCTTTTATACAATTTTTTTTGCAGTAATTGATCTGGAATTAAGAAAGGTAAATTTATGCGAATAAAAAGTCGGCGAAATTATATCGAAAAGAAAAATCATAAGCCACAATCTTAAATATTAAAAAAAAATACTTCTTGTGTATTCGTAAATAGACAAAATGAATAATTAAATCAACACATACAAACATTTGACTCATTGTTTCACATTCTTATACATATTAGAGCATTATTATTTTTAAACAGTTTACTTTTAACAAGATAAAATAATGCCAAGTCCCAAATTAATAACAATTGCCATTCCCGCATTTAAAGACAGTTCAGAAAATTAGTCATTCTGTAGATCATTGTTCCGCAATTAACAACAGAGAATTCGCTGTTTTCAATAATACAAATGTCCCACTTAGACTTGCTTTCCGGAGAATGAAAAGAGAGGAGTTAGTTATGCGCAAGGGTCAGCTCCCAGTTGATTAGCCCTAATAAATTCGCTGTGTATATACATTACTAAATTTACAGACAAATAAGTTTTTAATTAATTTGAACTTTCTACAGAGCAACTTGGCATTGGACAATGCCTCGAAGTTTCAATTTAGCGGAGTAGATGAATGGCGTGCTACTGAACAGAGGACGCTAAGAATAATTGATGAAGTACAAGTTTTCCACTGCAGTGCGTATATTAAATTATTTACAAACCGTTTGGGACAAATGAGAATAAGGTTTCCGACAGAAACTATGTAAGTTTGCTATAATTAAACAAACAGCCTTAATAATAATACTAAATAAAGTAGCAATTTTGGTACACCGATTTCATGGTAGTGGTTTCACAATTAGATCATGGTTCCCTAGAGGGCATTAGATTTGTATTAATTTTTTAAATGTAACTAGAAAGTGCGGATTTCAAAATCTTATTGACACATGAAATTCCGCAAAGTTTTATACTAGAATTAGCATTAATTTTTATTGTTCGTAAATTAAACAAGGTTAATATTGATGATTAAGGTCGATAATTGCCAAAAGTTGGAAACTACAGTCACGTTGTATGAAAAAAACCACATCCGTCCAGAAACGTGCAGATATCGATATTTCACTGTCGTTACAGATCATCAGTACACGATATTCGGACATAGACATGATTTTTATTTGTATACTTTCGTGTATATATACGAATTATATTGCGACGTGTTTGCGTCTACATTCTTCGGTAGGAGTAATCTTGTCAGATTGTAGAATCAACGCAACAAATTAAGCGACAATTGCATGTGAGATGAGATTTGAATAATTGTAATCTCTCACATCAATTAAATTCAATATAATTCGTATATATACACGAAAGTATACAAATAAAAATCATGTCTATGTCCGAATATCGTGTACTGATGATCTGTAACGACAGTGAAATATCGATATCCGCACGTTTCTGGACGTATGTGTTTTTTTTTCATACAATTTTCATTATCCGCACAACCCGGATGGCTGACGTCGCGACGTGTTTGCGTCTACATTCTTCGGCAGGAGTAATCTTGTCAGATTGTAGAATCAACGCAACAAATTAAGCGACAATTGCATGTGAGATGAGATTTGAATAATTGTCCTCTCTCACACCAATTAAATTCAATATAATTCGTATATATACACGAAAGTATACAAATAAAAATCATGTCTATGTCCGAATATCGTGTACTGATGATCTGTAACGACAGTGAAATATCGATATCTGCACGTTTCTGGACGGATGTGGTTTTTTTCATATAATTTTCATTATCCGCACAACCCGGATGGCTGACGTCGCGACGTGTTTGCGTCTACATTCTTCGGCAGGAGTAATCTTGTCAGATTGTAGAATCAACGCAACAAATTAAGCGACAATTGCATGTGAGATGAGATTTGAATAATTGTCCTCTCTCACACCAATTAAATTCAATATAATTCGTATATATACACGAAAGTATACAAATAAAAATCATGTCTATGTCCGAATATCGTGTACTGATGATCTGTAACGACAGTGAAATATCAATATCTGCACGTTTCTGGACGGATGTGGTTTTTTTCATATAATTTTCATTATCCGCACAACCCGGATGGCTGACGTCGCGACGTGTTTGCGTCTACATTCTTCGGCAGGAGTAATCTTGTCAGATTGTAGAATCAACGCAACAAATTAAGCGACAATTGCATGTGAGATGAGATTTGAATAATTGTCATCTCTCACACCAATTAAATTCTACAGCCACGTTCACAAGAAAGTGAATAGCATCATCAGGTTCAAGTTATCGAAATAATGTAAAAACAAAAATATCTTTCTTATCCAGAGACAGGAAATCCCCATTTAAAATGAATATGTGGATATCAAAATTAAGTGAAATAAAACTATAATTTTCAGTTATATTTCAACAATATTTTATTCATTTGTTGAACTGTTTGTTAATACAAGATTCCAAATACTTTACATGCTTTTTCTTGTGTTTTTTTATTTGACACATTTTATGTATACAGGGTGTTTCCGATTAACATGGCCAAACTGTAGGGACGTATTCTACTCACTAAAATAATCATAAAAGTTCATATACAAAATTTACGGAAAGCGCTCTCTTAAATAGTTGTAATGGTTTTTCACTATTATTAATAATTTCACAAATTATGGAATATAACTTCATTGTCTTCTTCATTTATCGCACATTTGGTCGGCAAAGAGTACGGATGTGTTTTATTGAGTGTTCGGCGATAAGAAATCCCGTATACGGATCTTGTCACGAGTGTAACGGAAAGTTTATGCGATAAATAAATAAACACTTCTAAAAACGTAAATAAAAAAAGGAAAGAAAGAAGTTGCCAGCTATTACTACAAAACATAACGGTGAGTAAAAAGTGCAATAGAAGAATACTTTTATTTGGCGTGGGTGAGAAATAAAATACAACAAATATAATTTTAAGTCAAAGTAATTTAAAATAAAATAAAGTGGCTGGTAGGTGCAGTGGTCTCTGAAGAGTTGATCTGGGTCACTGCATCCGGCGCTGGTCTCGATATTATTAACAGAATCAGAGCAACATGTCAGACACAGACGAATCTGCTGACTCTAAGAGGAGAAGAGAGGAGAGTCCAGGTATTTTCCAGAGATCCAAAAAATAATTAGAACGCCTAGCAAGGCCTCGAAGAATGATGATAATGTGTCGGAACTTAAAGAAATGATATCAACAATGATGAAAGAAATGAGGTCCAACCAAAGGGAGGTTAAAGAAAAGATTGATGAGAATAATTTAGAAATAAGAACCCTTAGAAAGGAAATTCAAGAAACTAATGAGAAATGGGAAAAAAAGTTTAAACAATTGGAAAAGCGTTTAACGGAAACGGAAAGGAAGTTAGAACTATATGAAAAGGAAAAGCGCAGAAACAATTTGGTGCTATCGGGTATGCAAGTGGGCCAAGGCTTGAAGGGAGGGGAACTAACACAACAAGTAAACAAGAAACTAATTGAAATGATGGAAATGGAATGTAAAATACAGACGGCTAGAAATATTGGACAAAAACGAATATTGATACAAATGAGCGATTTTGACGAGAAAATGAATATATTGAGAAGGAAAAATATACTAAAAGGAAAAAGCATCTACATTGATAGTGATTTAACACCACAGGAAAGTGAAGTACAATACAAACTGAAACAGATAGCTAGAGAAAAAAGAAATCACGGAGAGATAGTCAAGATCGGACACCTTAAACTTATAATTAATGGGAAGGAAATGGTATGGGATATGACAGAGCAACAATTAAAAGAGAAGGACACAAATGTACAGAACCCAAAAAACTAATGATAAACGCAGGACGGGATGTCAGGTTGACGACACAGCGGGGAAAATTAAGATTACGAGATGGATAAAGAAGATAAAGAGGCCAACACAAGGAAAAAAGCATCAATTAAGGAAACGGTAAATTATGAGGAAGTATTGTTTATTGGTACCTGGAACGTGCGAGGTTTAGCAGGCAAGGAATTCGAGCTGGTGAAGGAAATAAAAGAAATCAAGATGGATGTACTAGCAATAACAGAGACAAAAAAGAAAGGAAAAGGTTGTATAGATTTTGGAAATGAGCATATACTGATCTATAGTGGTGTACAACAAAATGAATGGGCTCAGAGTGGAGTGGGATGCGTAATAAATAATAAATTTGAGAGCAGAGTAAGTTCATGGGATCAAATATCAGACAAATTCCTAGTAGTAAACTGGACGAATCCAAATAAAGAATATTACAACATAGTAATTACATACGCCCCTGGGGAACATGAGAAGAAGGACATCAAAGATATATACTATGATAAGTTTCAAGAAATAATACAGCGCCTGAAAGGGAAGATTATAATATTGGGTGATCTGAATGCCAGAGTTAGTAATAACCCCAGTGATGAAAATTCAGCTATAGGACGCTATGGTGAAAATATGCTCAATAACAATGGTGAAAGATTAATTGCCTTCTGTGAGAATAATAACATGTTAATCTCAAACACCTTCTTCAGCCACAAGTCAATTCACAAATTTACTAGGGAACAACCAACAAGGAAAGAAAAATCGATAATTGATTATGTAATTATTGAGAGACCATATAGAGATGCTGTCAAAGATGTAAGGGTCATGAGAGGCCCTGAGTTAAATACAGACCACTATATGTTAAGAGCAATATTAAGGACCTATAAAAGTATGCGTTTATGTAAACAGAAAGAACATAATATAACTCAAGTTTGGATTAACTTTTATAAACTAAGGGAGGCTGAACACCAAAGTAACTACAAACAAATCCTAGAGAGAAAATTTGATGAATGGGAGAACACGAAAGGAGGAATATCGTTAGACACAATGTGGAATAAATTTAAAGTCATCACATTAGGCGCAGCTGAGGAAGTCTGTGGAAAATCCATAATAAGACCGGGACACAAACAAACAGCGTGGTGGATAGAAGAAATTAAAAACGAAGTTAAACTGAAGAAAAAGGAATGGGCAAGATATTTGAGAACAAAAAAGGTGGCGGACTATAAACAATATAAAAGACAAAGGAAGAAAGGAAAATAATTAATCCAAAAAGCTAAGAGGAAAGAATGGGAGGAATTCGGAGAAAAGATGGAGAGAAACAGACACGAAAACCAAAGAATGTTTTCTAGAGTACTTAAAAAGGTAAGGAAAGACAATAAATCACCTATGTCAAGGGGACTTTACGATAAAGATAAGAACCTTGTGTATGAGGATACCAGAAAAATGGAAATTTTGAAAGATCATTTGGGAAAAGCTCTGGGGGAAATGGATATAGACGTAAACGGATCAGGTATAACATTAGGAAATGTTGTACAAGAAGAACTGGACCTACAAGACGACGTAACGGAGGCGGAAGTCACCTTAGCACTTAGTAAAATTAAGCTAGGGAAAGCTGCGGGATATGACAACTTAGCCCCTGAGACAATTAAATTCTTGCCAGATAAAGGAAAGGAGATTCTAACGAAAATAGTGAATATGGCCTTCAAAACAAAAGAAGTACCCTATGATTGGACTGTAGCCATACTGCTACCAATTTATAAGAAAGGTGACCCCAGAAGCTACGAAAATTATAGAGGGATCTCGTTATTATGTGTCGCAAGTAAAGTCTATGAAAGAGTACATACTTGAAAATAGATTGAGAAGTTATGTCGAAGGGGAAATAGAAGACGCGCAGGGAGGATTTCGTCCATGCAGAGGTACGCAAGATCAAATTTTTACCATCCGACAGATAATTGGAAAAACGTTTGCGTGCTTTTGATAAGATAAGTAGGAATGCTATTTGGAAAGCAATGGAGAGCAGAAATATAGCAAGTAATATCATAGGCGGAGTTAAAAGTTTGTACAGACAGACTCTAAATATCATTAGACAAAATAACAACAACTCAGAGATCTTTGAAAGTAAGAGAGGAGTGCGACAGGGTAGCATCTTGAGCCCCCTTCTTTTTGTTTTGGCAATGGATGATATTATGAAGGAATGCCAGCCACTTATGAGACCGTGGGAAGTGGGATACTATAATTTAGAGAAAATTGTAATTAAAACACTTGCATATGCCGATGACCTAGTAATTTTCGCACCATCAGAAACCGCCCTAAATTATAATATAAACTTATGGGACGACGCTTTGCACAAGAGAGGTTTAAATATAAACGTAAACAAATCCAAAGCGATGGTAATCTCCCAACACCAAGAACAGTTAAATATAGTAACACAAAATAAAAGAGTGAAACAACTTCAGTTATCTGGGTGCGGTAATACAGGCAAATGGACAAATGGATAAGGAAATCGCCAAAAGAATAAGAAATGCGGAGAATATTTATTTTGCGTTGGGGAAAGTAATGATTCATAAAAAAGAAATATCCAAAAATACCAAGCTACAGGTTTATAAAACTATATATGTACCAACTTTAACATATAGCTGCGAATCTTGGACCATAAAAGACAGAACGAAGGCCCGACTACAAGTAATTGAAATTAAGTATTTACGTAGAATAGAGGGTGTGACAAGGTTGGATAGAATACGAAACGTCGAGATAAGACGAAGAAGCCGTGTAACTTCGTTAAACATAACGATTGAGCAGTCGCAATTGAGATGGTTCGGGCATCTGATAAGAATGGAACGGAGCAGAAAGGCGAAAAAAATTTGGAGCAGTAAACCTATAGGAAGGAGAGCAAGAGGTAGACCCAAAAAAACATGGAACAACCATATAAACGAAAATTTAAGGAAGAGAAACTTAGAATGGACACAGGCGATACGGATAGCTGGTGACAGAAAGAGATGAAAAAGGACATATATGGAAGGCGTAATTTAGAGCCCCCTATTTTAAGAAAATATTGGAGTCAATATAGTAGGTTATAAGCACATCTATATTATATAAAATTCATATTAGTATTGTATAGAGTATGCTGTAGAATGCATAATGTAATTGATGTATAAAATTTATCATCCAACACTGGTATAGCCGGTATATGGAAATAAAGATTATGTATGTATGTATGTATGTAGTACTTATAACATTTTATTGTTTTAAGGATTGCTCGAAGTGCCCACCTTGGGCAATAACCAGAGACCGGACACATCGGGCTGAAATGGACGTCATTACGACGGACGATATAAATAGTCTACAACATCTGTAAGTACATCACGCAGTTGTTGAATAGCACTATTCATTATTAACTGCACATCTATTTTTTGTGTGCGGTTAACCGAATGAATAGTGCTATTCAATAATTGCGTGATGTATTTGTATTTTTAAAGAGATTTTAATTGCATTTATATAATTGGAAAACAAACGGGTGGTGATCTATAAAATACGAAATACATTTTTATTTGTTTATTTTGTAGTTCAAGTTGAGTAAAGGAGTATTAATACTAACTAGCAATACTTTCTTAAGGTTCTCTTCTGTAAAATTTGTTCTCTTTGAATGAAATACATCCTTGTAGATCGTTTTCTATCTACAAGGATGTATTTCCTTTCTATATCGCAACTGGTTATAGTTGCATATTGGAAATATTCTTCTATTTTAGTTTATTTAGCAGTTAGATTTTGAGGCATTATCCGCAATGTTATTAAATCTGGATTTCTATTAAAAACTGCGTCGAACTTTTATCGAAGACCACATCCGAAGTCACTTGGAATATTTTTCAAATTATTAATAGCCACATCTAATATTTTTATTTGAGATTTATTTTCAAAATAAGTGGTTAGATTTGGCAAATTTCCAAACTGTTCCTGAAGAAAATACAACTGATTTTTTAAATTTGGAATTTGTTCCTTGCACTCAGAAATACTTCGAACGTCGTCATTTAACCATGTAACGAAATTTTGTAAACTATGGAAATTCTATGCATAAAAATACTTACAGCCATGTTCTACATCTAGTTATTACTGGAGAAGGAGGCAGTGACAAAAATGGAAGTTTTTCTCTGTAAAGAGCTACTCTCAATGGTGCTTTTCTGAAATCTTTTTAAAAGCGGATACAAGTCTATCAACTTCCGGAAAGGTGTCTCTGATATATTCACAGATTCTGTGGAGAGCATGTGCTACACAAGTAATATGCAGTATATTAGGATATGTTTCCTTTAACAGTCTGCATGTTTTTAACATACCTATATGCAGCACTGTCACTGACAAATAAAGTATTTTTATCTGTGGAGGGCATATGCTACACAATTAATATGCAGCATATTAAGATAAATTTCCTTTAATAGTTTGCCTGATTTTAACATATGCAGCACTGTCACTGACAAATAAAAGTGTTTTTTCTTTTACCTGTCGTCTGAATGAAGCATTTCATATTTTCGTAAATGGTTTTAGCTACTGTTTCCGCATCAACTGTATTTATAACTTTTGTTACTATTACATATGCGTTATATGGAATAGTTGGATGTAGTACACCAGCTACAACATTTACCACACAGCGTTCTAATATATCGACAATTTCGTCGGCACTTATCCATCGGTAGATTGGAAAGGTAGATTTGAAAGATGGAGTCTAATGCGTTCTATTGCTTTCGTGTAGCACTTTAGAAACATAATATTTGCGTAATGTGGATTGATCAGGAACATTTCGATGAGTATATTTTTGGAGAAATGTTTTCAAGGTGGCATTGTTAAGTTTATTTAATGGAATATTTGCCGTCATTAAAGTTTCACAGAGTTATTCGTTAAAATTGTCACATTCCAACGAGTCTAATTTCTGTGTATGTATTTGCGATGCTAAGTGACGTCTTACGTGCGATTTCTTGGAATTTCTTAGCGATATTTTACAGACTTTGCAATAAATTTGGGAATCGCTGGCTATGGTATGACCCTTAATCCAACTCACCATTGTTTCACGATGCCATTCTCGCCGTTCTTCCATACCATATCTGAAAAAGTAACTTAAAAAAGTGTTCTAGATCTAAATAAATGAAAATTAAAAATGTGTGCGTAAGTTATTGAAACTTAACGAAATTCACCGGACACCGGAAATAATTGGGAGAAGTAGATTCGAAGAAACTATATTAAACAGGAAATATTACAAAAATTACGAAGTACCTATGTAATTAACAATTAAAACAATGAAAAACAAAACTAACTCACCGTACTTTATTTATCTTACGAAATATAAACTGATAAATAAAATAATTTTTAAAAACTCTTCACGCTATCTACACCCAAGAAGAAAGGAATTTAACTGTTATATCGAAGTAATTGCGTCACAATTCAACGACAAAAATCAGATGTGCGGTTAACCGAATGAATAGTGCTATTCAATAACTGCATGCGTACTTAGCGATGTTATAGATTAATTATATGGTCCATCGTAATTTCGTCCGGTCTCTAGAAATAACCTAAATTCAGAGATATAACTAGAGCTGAGGATCTTTGCGGTACGGCAGGACCGTATGTAGTGCATCCCCACATTTAACTATTTATCTAAATATTCTCTGAAATGATTTGCCGGATCTCATAAATTAATAGAGTGATATTTTAGTATGCACTGGATATTGTTATTATACAAAATCATAATAGCCATTTGTATTTATGGATCATAAATAATAATACGCATGTATTTGTATTTGGTTGTGAATTCAATTTAAACTTAAAACGAATCGTATTATTTTAACGACAAGCCGTCCTTACAATACATGCATTCGAGACAAAGTGTGCAACTCTACGAATAACTTCCATAATTGATCGAAAATGGACATTTTGGAGCTGTAGTAAAGCCCCTATTCTTAGAAAATTTTATTACTGTCGTTAAGAACTATTATTATAAATAAAGACGGCAGACTATGTGCCCGAACACTAAGTAAACTAACTGCCTCGGTATACGTATTTATATGATCGTCTCTTTGTTCTTTTCTGCGTTTTTTTTTTATTTTGCCAACGCCAATAAAAAATTCAAAACATTTTAATAAATACAATTTTATAAATACAATATTTTGAAAATATAAAGCATTTATTAATGCATACATATATATAACAATAACATCATGCGTTTGAAATTCGTTTACGTTAGACAACCTAAATAAACACACATATATGTATGGATGTTTTTATTGATTGTTAAATATAAAAAAAAACTCAGAAAAGAACAAAGAGACGATCATATAAATACATATACCGAGGCAGTTAGTTTACTTAGTGTTCGGGCACATAGTCTGCCGTCTTTATTTATAATAATAGTTCTTAACGACAGTAATAAAATTTTCTAAGAATAGGGGCTTTACTTCAGCTCCAAAATGTCCATTTTCGATCAATTATGGAAGTTATTCGTAGAGTTGCACACTTTGTCTCGAATGCATGTATTGTAAGGACGGCTTGTCGTTAAAATATTACGATTCGTTTTAAGTTTAAATTGAATTCACAACCAAATACAAATACATGCGTATTATTATTTATGATCCATAAATACAAATGGCTATTATGATTTTGTATAATAACAATATCCAGTGCATACTAAAATATCACTCTATTAATTTATGAGATCCGGCAAATCATTTCAGAGAATATTTAGATAAATAGTTAAATGTGGGGATGCACTACATACGGTCCTGCCGTACCGCAAAGATCCTCAGCTCTACATATAACTTTAGAACTGTCATTGCCTCTATCTAAATAAAATAAGTGTCCCTTTTCTGCGTTCGTTGCTGTACATATATGTAAATGTACAAATAAATCCATTAAATAACATATCATTTTTCAGGACCACATTATGTATTATAATTGTGTTTTCACTTTCCTCAAACTGAACGGAGACTTTGTAGCTGTATTCTGAATCGTTTTAATGTTCTTTTCAAACTTTTGTTGACATTCCACAAGAAAATGTGCGACATAAAAATAAAACATAAGCTTGTAAACAAAAAAAAAACACGCATTTCATTAAAAGTTTACGCAAAGAACTTTTACGCAAATATGTCAAAATACAGTACAATCTCCGACATCATCGTACACAACTATCCACTATTTTCTTACATAGTCTTGCAAAAGTCTTCAAATTTTTTGTAGGCCAAAATTATTAACATTACTTAGCTTCTTCTGTCGTAGTTTTTGCTCCACCGTTTTCTATTGGAGTTGCGTCCGGACTCCGCGAGGGCCTGTCAATAGTGCGATGTTGTGTTCCCCCTTCCACTAGGTACCCATGCGGCATGCAGTATCAAGTATTCATTGTTTGAACCATAAAGCATTTAGGCAGGCATTAGAATTTTGTTTTGTTATAAAGCTGAATACGATCAACTTTTCGAAATTAGGAGAATAGAAGCAACCGTAGACATGTAGCTTTAGCGTATGTTTGAGAGTCCTTCCAACAACCACATTTCGCTCTTTTTCATGATAAACTTTTTATTTAAACAGTACTATTCATAAACATAGCTGTCAGTATTGGGCACAGAGTAATCCTCACTGGATACAAGAGGCGCATACGCAACAGCTTAGAAAGATTAACGTTTGGGTTGGTATTTGTAGAAACAGAATAATAGGGCCTTTTTTATAGAAGAAACTCTAAACGGTCAAAGATATTTAGAACATTTAAATAACCAGATAATTCCTACATTGGAGGGAAATGACCAACTTCCACAAAACATCTGGTTTCAGCAGAATGGGGCATCCCCTCACTATTCAGTTATCGTTCGAAATCGATTAGATCGAACTTTTGCCTACAGATGGATTGGAAAAAGAGGCGAAATTGAATGACCCGCACGTTAACCCGATCTCAATTTACTAGATTACTTCTTGTGGGTCTATCTAAAACAGAAAGTGTTTCTTACCCGAGCCAGAAATTTGAAAGATTTGACTGAAAGGATTAATGAAAAGATGCGAAGCATTTCACCAGATATCATAGCGAGGTTTACAAGAGTATTTACAGACAGTTTGGCTTACTGTGAGGAATAAGGTCGTACCCATTTTGAAACTCTCATAAATTAAGTTTAACTGTGTGTATGACCAGTTTATTTTTTTTCTTTACCAATTAATAAGTAAAAAATACTTTAGACCACAAGTATTATAATTTGTTGAAATCGTGTTATTGAGGAGAATCCCAAAATGTAAAAAAATACAGTTCAATTGAAAAAAGTATAACTTTAGAAGGTTACATTTTTTGTATATGTATGTATTTCAAAAATAACAAGTGTTCATTTGAAAAGTAAATCTAGTAGCATGTGATTTACTGAGAACATTTTGAAGTATGTCGTAAATTAAAATTTACTACTTAACCTACGAAGTCGTATATTTTGGCCGTTTCATACATACAAATAAATAACAAATAATGGGTATTTATTGAAAACTATAACAAATGTTGTCCTTCAAGATCAATGCACTTTAAAATCCTCCGTTCAAAATTTCTGATGATATTCTGCAACATTACTGGATTGTTATAATAACCTCAAATGTCATTTGGATTTACGTTTATGGAACAACACTCATACTAATATATTTGCGCCTTATTCTATCAAAATTTCAAAGTAACCTAGATTGACTTTTCAAATGAACACATTATACTTCAAATGATGGCTTTTCGCCCTGATTTTCGTGTCTAAAATTTTATTACAATATCTTTTTTAATTTAACAGATATTTACATGATTTTACACATTTTGCCATCACTGTATATATTATCCGGCTTGTGTAGCTTGCCAACAGTCTCTTACACGTGATTCACACAAAAAATAATAAAATATTAAAACACGAAGGGTATTTTGATGTTTTAATAATATTAAATTATATCAGATTCATTATGTATTTGCTTGCACTTTAAATATTTAGGCAATACTTCTGCAAGAACAGTTAAAACCAGAAAAAGTTTATTGACAAGAAACAATATTTAAGTTACTACTAGTTGTTACTACCATACGTTAGGTTGAAATTCCTTGCGATCTTAAGATTGAATCATAAAAGGCTTATTTTTAGAAAAAAGGATGAATATATGATTTAGTTTCTTGTGTTCAAATTTAAGAAAATACACATATTTATACCGAGAGAGGAAAAAATTCATTTCCTTTGTGATAAAGGAATTAATAAAAAAAATTATGACGTTCGGAGACTGAATCTTGTATCTCCGGTTCCACCATTCTCTATCTGCTGACTTTCAGACATATCGTTTGCCTGAGGCAACCAGAAACCGTTTCGATAAAATCAATTACTTTATTATTTAAAATTTAAACTAAAATATTCATTCTCCGTAATAATCAAAGCCCAATCTCCGAAACATAACGTATTAAATTCGTAATTAGTTTCATCTAAACTTAGAAAGCCGACGCGCGTAATAATGAACACTAATTTAGCCATTGAAATTTCACGAATTTAATCAAGTTTCAATATGCACGCGAATAGTACAATTCCAACTTCAGCGTCGCCGTCTCCTTCCTATCGCCCAATTAAAATTAAACTTCCAAAATGCCATCAAATTCTCCGCGGAAAGTACTACGCCGTCGCCCAATTGAGGTAAAACTGTGCAACCATTGCGTGGTAGGCAAAGCATCCGTAGTCACTACTTACTTTGTCTATAAGCTCTCCGTAATTCAATTACATTTTAGTTTTGCAATTTCCATTCAAAAAGCGTCATGTAAAGTGCTGGCAGCGAATAATAGCAGTCCTTATGTGACAAACGCACGTTCAAGCTGCCTCTTAAGCTTTTACATTATCCTACTATTCTAGTACATTCTACCATCGCGAATCGGCTAGAAGTATGATGCTGTTATTACGTGAAGTTGCAGGTTACAAAAAATAGGTCATCTTTTCACTTGCCCGCGGCTGAAAAAATTTGCTTTGGTTAGTAGAAAGTGAACATTTTACGCGGAATAAAGTAATTAAGAAACATACGAGTATGTTTAGAGAAGAAATGTTAATTTCATAATTATGTTTTATTTATCATAAACTTACATTTTACGATTATATGACCCACTACGGAATTCTAAAAACGCATTTGTTCCCTTACTGGATCACTACTTTTGTATATTGTCGAAAGCATCTGATTATAGTAAACTCTTTCCTGTTCTAAAATTTATTGCCTCCACTGTTTCCTTCCAGTTACGCACTTTACATGCTTTTCTTTGTTTTTAATATCTAATTCTCGTTAACTCTTCAATATTTGATAACTAATACTTCCACAGTTAGCTACATATTCTGTACTGTAGACTAAATTATTGAGCTAGTACGACGGACGTCTTTTATGTTTTGCATACTGGAACATAGAGGCCGCCACTAATCAAATATCAGTACTAAAAAATAACCTCCATCTTTAGTTAGCCTAAATCCAAAGTTTCAGTGTGATACGTGTAGTGTTGTAACTACAATGAACTGTTTAAAGTTGACAAGTTAGTTGAAAAATGGAATTAAACCGTGAAAATCGTAACAATTTTTTACAATTTTCGAAGACAATTATCTCTACAAGAATGCCTCGCCGAGTTGGTTTCTGCTTTCGGTAATGAAGCGCCACATCAGTCAACAATTTTTCGTTGGTATGGTGAACTCAAACGTGACGGATTAGTATTAGCGACGATCCAAGAGCAGAGGCTCCAAAAACGGTTCACTCAGGAAAACGTCGATGCTGTGCCCAAGCTCATCAACGAAGATCGACATGTGACAAATCGCGAAATTGAGGCATCATTGGAATTTCATAGACCTCAATTCAGAAAATTTTGCATGAAGAATTGTGTGTAAAAAAATTAGCTTCGTGTTAGATACCGCACCGAAGAACAGAAAACAGCTAGGGTGAGGTGAATTTGTGTCAAAAAACTCTATGCCGCTTCAACGCAGGAAACTCTAAAAAGGTGTACAACATCGTGAGTGGTGATGAATCTTGGATATACTCATACGAGCCAGAAAATAAACGCCAGTCGTCTGTTTGGGTGTTCCAAGATGAAGAAAAGCCGGCAAAAGTCATCCGTTGTCGAAGTGTCTCAAAAAAACTGTGACTGCCGATTGGTATACAACCATTTGTTTGCCATAAGTCGTCGCTGAGCTCCGAGAAACCAACCCACAACGACAAATCATCCTCCACTAAGACAATGAAAGTTCACACACAGCTCGCAAGCCAATTAAATTTTTAACGCAACAAAATGTCGAATTGTTAGATCATCCTTCGTATAGTCCCGACCTAAGTCCCAACGATTTCTTTACATTTCCGAAAATCAAGGACGGATTGCGTGGTCAAAGGTTCCAGTCATCAGAAATCTAGAATTTCTATAATTTTTCGAAGATTGTCATAATAAACAACTATATTTCTGACTTTTATCATTGTTTTACCCTCATATGATTAGCGGCTACAAATTTAATCTGCTTTACGTAATTTACTACATTGTAGATTGCCAAAGTCAGATAAATGTTATCTATACTGATTTTAATACAGCATTTGATCGCCTTGATCATATATTACTCACAAAGCTATCTACTTTAGATATTCGCGATCCTTAGTTTATATCAAATGCTTTATTAAAGTCAGTGTAGATAATATATTCTTGACCCTGGGAATTTATGCTTGAAGTAAGTTTCGTAAAGCAGATTAGTAACCTTTAATCGCTTGGACATAAAACCATGCTGAAAGTCATAGATATAGGATCTAATAATGAATATGATTCTGTCCTCGAAATTATTCAGTCTGGAATTCCCCAAGTGTGTAATTTAGGCCGACTGCAATATAAATTGAATTTAGTAAAAGAATGCAATCATAAATAGATGTCTAGTGTAAAATCTCTTACAAGTAAAATAATCTTGTTACAATTATTACGTAGAAAATGAAATTACTGGACTTTACGGCGACTTTCAGTTCTAAACTAACTTTTGGTACCCACATCGCTACAGTCGTCTCTAAAGCTATTAAACTGTTAGGATTCATTCTTAGAACATTCAAACAGTTTCAATATGTTACCACCGTGTTTTCATTGTTTAACGGCCTTGTGAGATCAAGATTAGAATATGCTACAGTGGTTTGTAATCCAATTTATTTTATTCATAATTTGCAATTGGAAAATGTATAGAGGAAGTTCTTAAAAGATTTTTTTTCGAACTCATGGCGTTTATCCTGAGAAAGGTTATTGTCGGGAAGAGCATTCGAGTAACATCTCACCGGCGTCTCGTCCTAGCGTGTATATATATATATATATATATATATATATATATATATATATATAGTAAACCTAATCAGTAGGCGATTAAAGGTCTGTATATTACTTCAAAATATATGTATTTAAAAAACTCTACATGTTTCGGCAGTATCGCCTTTATCAAGAGAATACAAAAATTTTTGTATTCTCTTGATAAAGGCGATACTGCCGAAACATGTAGAGTTTTTTAAATACATATATTTTGAAGTAATATACAGACCTTTAATCGCCTACTGATTAGGTTTACTATATATATATATATATATATATATATATATATATATATACACGCTAGGACGAGACGCCGGTGAGATGTTACTCGAATGCTCTTCCCGACAATAACCTTTCTCAGGATAAACGCCATGAGTTCGAAAAAAAATCTTTTAAGAACTTCCTCTATACATTTTCCAATTGCAAATTATGAATAAAATAAATTGGATTACAAACCACTGTAGCATATTCTAATCTTGATCTCACAAGGCCGTTAAACAATGAAAACACGGTGGTAACATATTGAAACTGTTTGAATGTTCTAAGAATGAATCCTAACAGTTTAATAGCTTTAGAGACGACTGTAGCGATGTGGGTACCAAAAGTTAGTTTAGAACTGAAAGTCGCCGTAAAGTCCAGTAATTTCATTTTCTACGTAATAATTGTAACAAGATTATTTTACTTGTAAGAGATTTTACACTAGACATCTATTTATGATTGCATTCTTTTACTAAATTCAATTTATATTGCAGTCGGCCTAAATTACACACTTGGGGAATTCCAGACTGAATAATTTCGAGGACAGAATCATATTCATTATTAGATCCTATATCTATGACTTTCAGCATGGTTTTATGTCCAAGCGATTAAAGGTTACTAATCTGCTTTACGAAACTTACTTCAAGCATAAATTCCCAGGGTCAAGAATATATTATCTACACTGACTTTAATAAAGCATTTGATATAAACTAAGGATCGCAAATATCTAAAGTAGATAGCTTTGTGAGTAATATATGATCAAGGCGATCAAATGCTGTATTAAAATCAGTATAGATAACATTTATCTGACTTTGGCAATCTACAATGTAGTAAATTACGTAAAGCAGATTAAATTTGTAGCCGCTAATCATATGAGGGTAAAACAATGATAAAAGTCAGAAATATAGTTGTTTATTATGACAATCTTCGAAAAATTATAGAAATTCTAGATTTCTGATGACTGGAACCTTTGACCACGCAATCCGTCCTTGATTTTCGGAAATGTAAAGAAATCGTTGGGACTTAGGTCGGGACTATACGAAGGATGATCTAACAATTCGACATTTTGTTGCGTTAAAAATTTAATTGGCTTGCGAGCTGTGTGTGAACTTTCATTGTCTTAGTGGAGGATGATTTGTCGTTGTGGGTTGGTTTCTCGGAGCTCAGCGACGACTTATGGCAAACAAATGGTTGTATACCAATCGGCAGTCACAGTTTTTTTTGAGACACTTCGACAACAGATGACTTTTGCCGGCTTTTCTTCAGCTTGGAACACCCAAACAGAGGACTGGCGTTTATTTTCTGGCTCGTATGAGTATATCCAAGATTCATCACCACTCACGATGTTGTACACCTTTTTAGAGTTTCCTGCGTTGAAGCGGCATAGAGTTTTTTGACACCAATTCACCTCACCCTAGCTGTTTTCTGTTCTTCGGTGCGGTATCTAACACGAAACTAATTTTTTTACACACAATTCTTCATGCAAAATTTTCTGAATTGAGGTCTATGAAATTCCAATGATGCCTCAATTTCGCGATTTGTCACATGTCGATCTTCGTTGATGAGCTTGGGCACAGCATCGACGTTTTCCTGAGTGAACCGTTTTTGGAGCCTCTGCTCTTGGATCGTCGCTAATGCTAATCCGTCACGTTTGAGTTCACCATACCAACGAAAAATTGTTGACTGATGTGGCGCTTCATTACCGAAAGCAGAAACCAACTCGGCGAGGCATTCTTGTAGAGATAATTGTCTTCGAAAATTGTAAAAAATTGTTACGATTTTCACGGTTTAATTCCATTTTTCAACTAACTTGTCAACTTTAAACAGTTCATTGTAGTTACAACACTACACGTATCACACTGAAACTTTGGATTTAGGCTAACTAAAGATAGAGGTTATTTTTTAGTACTGATATTTGATTAGTGGCGGCCTCTATGTTCCAGTATGCAAAACATAAAAGACGTCCGTCGTACTAGCTCAATAATTTAGTCTACAGTACAGAATATGTAGCTAACTGTGGAAGTATTAGTTATCAAATATTGAAGAGTTAACGAGAATTAGATATTCAAAACAAAGAAAAGCATGTAAAGTGCGTAACTGGAAGGAAACAGTGGAGGCAATAAATTTTAGAACAGGAAAGAGTTTACTATAATCAGATGCTTTCGACAATATACAAAAGTAGTGATCCAGTAAGGGAACAAATGCGTTTTTAGAATTCCGTAGTGGGTCATATAATCGTAAAATGTAAGTTTATGATAAATAAAACATAATTATGAAATTAACATTTCTTCTCTAAACATACTCGTATGTTTCTTAATTACTTTATTCCGCGTAAAATGTTCACTTTCTACTAACCAAAGCAAATTTTTTCAGCCGCGGGCAAGTGAAAAGATGACCTATTTTTTGTAACCTGCAACTTCACGTAATAACAGTATCATACTTCTAGCCGATTCGCGATGGTAGAATGTACTAGAATAGTAGGATAATGTAAAAGCTTAAGAGGCAGCTTGAACGTGCGTTTGTCACATAAGGACTGCTATTATTCGCTGCCAGCACTTTACATGACGCTTTTTGAATGGAAATTGCAAAACTAAAATGTAATTGAATTACGGAGAGCTTATAGACAAAGTAAGTAGTGACTACGGATGCTTTGCCTACCACGCAATGGTTGCACAGTTTTACCTCAATTGGGCGACGGCGTAGTACTTTCCGCGGAGAATTTGATGGCATTTTGGAAGTTTAATTTTAATTGGGCGATAGGAAGGAGACGGCGACGCTGAAGTTGGAATTGTACTATTCGTGAGCATATTGAAACTTGATTAAATTTGCGAAATTTCAATGGCTAAATTAGTGTTCATTATTACGCGCGTCGGCTTTCTAAGTTTAGATGAAACTAATTACAAATTTAATACGTTATGTTTCGGAGATTGGGCTTTGATTATTACGGAGAATGAATATTTTAGTTTAAATTTTAAATAATAAAGTAATTGATTTTCTTGGAAACGTGCGGAGAAACGCGGAAACCTACATAATATATGTACAATACGAGCTATAGCGACTGTAGTTATTAAATTAAGTTCGCGTAATTACAATTTCAATCAAAAATGAAATGGAAATTGTAAATTGGAGAAACTTCGTAATAAACGACATAAAGTCTCAGTCTAATGTGCAAGTTTAAAGAAGAAATTCTATGTACCTTTCACCAGTTAGAGTGCCCTCATAAAAGAAAGGACCAACAATCCTTGAACCAATTAAACCGCACCAAACATTAAAACTGTAACGGACTTGCGGGCGTCTTGGATGTACTAAAAGAAGATTTTCCTTTGACCAGTAATGATGATTTTTTGTATTGTACATTCCAGAATTTGAGAAATTTGATTCATCGGTCCATAAAATATAACGAAAGTTGTTTACATTTTGGCGACAAAAGTTAAGATACCAGTGGCAAAAAAACATTCTTCTCTCTGGATCCCCTGGCAAGAAAACTTGAACTGGTTTGTACTTATAAGGAATGAATTTGTGTTTCTTCAGAATCCTATGCACAGTACCGTGACTCAAATCAGATTCCTTGATAATATGTAGTATGGAATTCTCACGGTTGGCCTCAAAATATGCAAGAACTAGAATTTCCGTGGCCTCGCTTATTATAAAAGTCCTTCTTGTTCTTGTTTTGGCAAAAACACTCTCATTGCCTCTAAATTTTCGGTACAGTCTCAGAAAAAATTGCTCATTTGGTTGTGTTCGGAGTGGATATAATTCAGCGTAGTGTTCTTTTGCCCTCCTAGAGGATTTTCTGCACACTAAATAAGATTCTAACATATCACACTTTTCTGCATGGGTAAAAATCATTTTTTTGTCAAATTAATAATTAGTAAAATGAAATTTATTAGTGAAAGACTAATAAAACTGTACTAATATTTGACGTTTACTAGAAAGAATTAACGTCGTTATCATAGAAACATAGAAATGCACTTGACTTAGCTGTTTTTGTTTATTCACTATAACTCAAGTATTTTTAATCCCAGTAAAAAAGTTCTTATAAGATTTTTTGTTTAAAAATTGAATTTCTAACAGAAAATGATATAATATACAGGGGTTTCCATTTGAAAAAAACATATTTTTCGGGAAAACTCGAAAACGCGCTGCTCATTTGTTTTTTTAATTCTTCCATCTTAAAGAGCGTTAAAAGTACTACTAGTTTGCTAATTTAAACAATCTTGTATCTTTAATAATAACAAAGTTACCAATGGTGAACACTTAATTTGGATTGCCCTGTATATATATATATATATATATATATATATATATATATGTATATATATATGTATATATATATATATATATATATATATATATATATATATATATATATATATATTAGAGCTGTGTCGTTCCAGCCGGACCCGTTCCAATGGATTCGGTCCGGTGTTAGATATAATCGGACCCGGTCCCCAACTTTGTCTGAACTCGGTCCGAAGGAACGATTTCAATACTTTTATTGAATTCGTTCCTTACGCGTACGGTACCGATTCTCGCTCGTTCCTTACGCGTACGGTACCGATTCTCGCTAGCGTCAAGGATAAGTAGGCAAGTAAGTTTAATTTGTTGGTTATTGAAAGACTTAAATTTATTTGTGTTTGTAATTATATTTTTTTTATATTTCGTTATATTTATTTTTTACTATATCTGTACTAGAGATGATATAACCTACTCCTTGAGCGGAGTTCCGAACTAGGTGCGGCAAACTAGGTGCACAAATCAGTTCCGACACCGACCGATTATGAGTCATATTTTGCGTCCGATCAGTCAGGGTAATCGTTATGTTTACTTAGGCACACAGCTTGGATATACAAATAGCAGTTAACTTATTACATTTTAAATGAGGTGTCAGATTGCAATTTATAGATTTTTTTTTTAATTAAAGTGCATACGATATACACAAAAAAATAATCACAAAAATAATACCATAAATATAGTATTATCGCCTATTTCTTATACAAAAAATACAATGTCTAGTCGAGAGACATAATGTTACTGTTAAAAAAAGTGAAGACTATAAATGTATGATGTATTAAAATAAACACATCACTTGGTTTATTTGTATTTTCTCTACCTTCCTTTAATAAATAGGATATATTTCGATTAGTTGCATAATAAGTATTGTCGTTGTCGGTTGTAGTTTTGTGGAATTTAATTTTATAAATATTTAAGAATGAGTTCTAATAGGCAAACCAGTATTGTATGAATTTTTTTTCTGTAGTTGATAAAGACTTTGCTAAATGTAATTTATGTGGCCAAAGAATGTGTTACAAAAGTTGTGTGAAATGGCTGATCGAAATCAGGATCCATTTCAGTGGTGGAAGGACAGTGAATATTTATTCCCGAATCTAAGTATCGTTGTAAAGGAAATTTGTTGTGCAATGGCTACTTCAGTTCCATGCGAGAGACTTTTTCTAAAGCGGGGTATATTTTAAATGAAAGAAGAACAGGGTTAAGTGCGAGTAAAGTAGAAAAACTAGTTTTCCTGAATATGAACGATGGCTTCATTTAGTTTTAAATACAAAAATTAAAACTATTTTTTATGTATTAGGTCTTATTATTTTTACTTTTTATTATATATTTTTTTGTGTAGCTAAAAATTTAGTTTTTCTTGTGACTAGAAATCATACTAATTATTAAAAAATAAATATATTTAGTTGCACAATTGCTATATACAATTATTCGGAATCGCAGCAACTACAATTGCCAGTTGTATTTATTTATACATATAGGAGTAGTTGCGTCGTTTATTTCTCATATTTCGCTTCGCTTAGTCGGACTCGTTCCAGGCGGACCTACTCTTTTACATAATACGATGCGAATATGTAGGTGCAACTGCGAGATCAACTCTCGGACGCTCCGACTTGAACGATCGGAATCAGAATTGTACGACTCGGAATCGTTTCAATCGGATCTACTCTTTTGGAAAATTCGAACTAGGTGCACCTACTCCGGCACGCGAACTAGGTTCAAAGGAACAGGTTCGGTTCAGAGCAACCATCTCTAGTTCCAGGCGGACCTACTCTTTTACATAATACGATGCGAATATGTAGGTGGAACTGCGATATCAACTCTCGGACGCTCCGACTTGAACGATCGGAATCAGAATTGTACGACTCGGAAGCGTTTCAATCGGATCTACTCTTTTGGAAAATGCGAACTAGGTGCACCTGCTCCGGCACGCAAACTAGGTTCAAAGGAACAGGTTCGGTTCAAAGCAACCATCTCTAATCTGTACCCTTTCAAAAATAAAATAATAAATTTGATTAGTAAAAGCAAAAGTTGTTATTGTTTTATTTTTAAATAAGTGTAAATAAATTAATTTTTAACTACTGGCAATCAGTAATAATTTACTATTTCTTTACAAGTAATAACGAAAAACAACGTAAGTATAATTGATATAATTATTGCGCTATGCAAATATTAATTACATTTACATAGCTTCACGCATTGATAGATTTGATAGTTCTCCGTTCTAAAGATTCAGTCCGAACCTTTCAACCTACATATATGGCTTGACGGTACGGTACACGATCCATTGGTTCTACTACGATACACGGGTCCACGCTCTCATATCAATACCGATGTCGGTCCGGATGGACCGAATCCAGCGGACCCGTTCCGATCCTAGTACGGACCCGGATTGAACGAATCCACAAAAGGAACGACATCGCCCAGCACTAATATATATATTATCAGTCGCCTTCCGAACATCTTTCAGTGCACTTCGCTAGTTTACAGTAATAAATAATAATTTTATAATGTCACAAATAGCCAGAAACAGACACTTTTACAATGCAAAATTATAAACTGAGAAGGGATTTCCAGATTTAATGAACAATGGCAGTATAATAAAGTATAAAGTGTGTGACATACCGCTAATATCTTCAAGAAAATTCCACTGCGAAAGACACGTAAGGGTCTTTCGCAGTATAATGCATAATTGCAAAAAAGTGCCCAGACGTTTTTGTTTCATTTATGTGTAACTTTCATATTGTGTAATGTACCGTTTATGTTAGTAGACAACGAATCATTTCGATCCTTTTGGAAATATTACAGTAAAGAAACGTTACCTAGCCAGAAAACATTACTAAATTATCTACCATCCGTCGGTGAACGTATTGTACATATGATTAAATAAAAGTTGAAAAATAAAAAACTGTGGTTATCTGTGGACGAAACAACAAACTGTAAAAAAAATTCAGTTGTTAATGTTATGGTACGTACATTGGAACCACATCAATCGTCATCTTCGATTTTACTAGCTTGCAGAAGAGTACAACGATGTACTTAGGAAATAATGTCAGAGTTAGGGTTAAATACATTGGAAAAGTCTGAACTTTCAATAAACTAAGTGTCATTTTACCTGTCAAATTCATGCTTTACATTTAGTGGCAGAAACTATTCGCAGATGTTATCCAGATGTAGATGTATTAATTGCAAGTACAAAGGCTGTATTTCTCAAATCTCCAAAACGTGTTCGCCAATTTCGCAGACTGTGTCTCAATATTTGTGAACCGCAACAGACGATTTTTACATGGTTACAGAAACCGTTTTACTATTATAAATATTTTGATAATATTAAGAACGGGTTTTTTAATTCGATTCCAAAGAAGCTGCAGCTATGAAAATTACAAGATAGTCAGGTTAAAACAGATTTTAAAACTATTCAGAACAGTTACGTCGCACTAGCGGAGGCAATAAAAAAATTAGAAAATCCTTCCGTGTCGTTAATGGAATCTCTGCAAATAGTGCAACATGTTTACGCACGGCTATGCACGGTAGAAGACGCAAAAAATGTTTGTGTTCTAGAAAAGTTTGAAAGAGTTTTAGAGAAAGATTCAGATTTTGCTACATTAAGACAAACTTGTGAAGGTGTGTCAACACAACCGTTAAGTTGTTTTAAAGATTATTTTAATTATGCAAATATAACATCAGTAGACGTAGAATGCTCGTTTTCTGTATAAAGCGCATTTTTTCTCAGCAACGACTCGCGGAAATTACTGTGGAAACACATCTGATATTGCAAAATATATACCGGGTAGTAAAAAAGTCAAGGTATTTTTGTTTTTTGAAGGGAAAAAACTTAAAATTATAAAAATGTGGGGTGATGAATGGGATTGTATTCTGCATTTTTTAGAGTACATATCAAATTTCCATGATGTCAGTGTTTAGCGTAGTGCCGCCATCTTAATTTTTTTTTAATAGCAACATAGGTTGAGTGATATATCACACAAAAGCTTATTTCCTTCTCGTTTCAAAAGTACTAATAATGTACCATATTACTAAAGAAATACCACATAATTTTTTTTTTCGCATTATTAGTTCAGATTAGGTAGATGGTTAATTTAAAACAAAAAACAGTAGTAGTAAACACTGAAAAAATGCGAGAAACGTAGTGTACCAAGTGTCAGAGTGCATTTAGTCTTAACAGTATTTGACAGCTACTGTGTTTAAAACTAAATTAAGAATAATGGCAAACTTATCGGAAAAAGAACAAATTAAGATACTAATGTTAATTGGATATGGTGATAGAAAACGTATCTAATCCTCAACACCTTCCTATAAGTAGATCTGCAGTTTCGAGAATAATAAATAAATTTAATGAAACTGGTAGTGTACATGATCGTACAAAACTGCATCTAATGAAGATAAGACTTTAGATGTCCTACTAGATGTTCAAGAAAATCCTAAAACATGAACTGTCAAGAAATCATGGTATTAGCAGGAAGTCTGTACAAAACGTTTTGTATAAAAATAAGTTCCATTAATATAAAATTGAAACCGCTAAGAAATAAGTAATTAAACTTCTAGTTTCAAAAATTCTTTTATTGTAAATCACTACAATATTGTTTCGCCATACAATGGCTTCATCAGGTGGATGAATACAGTATTCATCCACCTGATGAAGCCATTGTATGGCGAAACAATATTGTAGTGATTTACAATAAAAGAATTTTTGAAACTAGAAGTTTAATTACTTATTTCTTAGCGTTATAATGAAGTTTCAACAAGTATCTCCTTCGTCAATTAACTATTTAAAATTAAAAACCACCAAGAATTAGCTGAATATGATTTTAATCAAAGATTAGTTTTGTGAAAACGTATTAGAGAAAATTGATGGACAAACCAATTTTTAGACTGTTGTATTCAGTGATGAGGCTACATTCTGCTTGAACGGTAATGTTAACAGGCATAACTGCCGGCATTGGTCAGCTTTTAATTCGCACTGGATGGAGGAGCCTTATACTCAAAAGTCTACAAAATGTTAATGTATGGGCTGGTTTGGCGAAAAAACATTTGATAGGTCCTCTTTTTATTGAAGGCACTCTTACCGGTAAAAAGAATCTTGCCCTTCTCCAGCATCAAATTATACCTGAAATAAACAATTTATTTCCAAATGTAAATGTATATTTTCAACAGGATGGCGCACCTGCGCACTATCACAGAGACGTTGGGCAATATTTGGATAACATTTTCCTCCAGAGACGGAGATTGGTCGAAGAGGTGTGGTTGAGTGGGCGGCAAGATCACCCCACTTGACAACACTTGATTTTCTTCTATGATGCTACCTAAAGGATCGCCCTTATGTTAATAAACCATCTAACTTAAATCATTTAAAGGATCGCATACGTCTGGAAATGCAGACCATTTCCCCAGAAATTATCAACAATTGTATTCGTAGCTTCCAAGACAGATTGCATTATTGCCAAAAAACAAATGGCCATCACTTTGAGCACTTGTTGTTGTGAAGAAACTGTTAATTAGTTTATTGTTTTAGTTATTATTTTTGTAAATTAATGAATGTGCTCAACAATTACATTTTTTATGTCTTCGACCAATTTTTTTTCATATTTCTTTAGTAATGTGGTACGTTATTAGCATTTTTGAAAAGTGAAAGAAATAAACTTTTCTGTGATATATCACTCAACCTATATTGCTATTTAAAAAAATTAAAGATGGCGACGGTACGCTAAACGCTGACGTCACATAAATTTGATATGTCCTCTAGAAAATGCAGGATACAATCCCATTCACCATCCTACAATTTCATAATTACAAATTCATTCGTTAAAAAAAATAACTTGTTGCCAGACATTTTCGCTACCTGGTATACGCGCGAGGATGAGTCGCCGGTGCGATGTTACTCGAATGGACCTCTCTATTTATCGGTATTCAGTGTAGATTCTCTTATAACTAGACGCTCGATACACGGTTTACAGTTATTGTTTAAAATTATTCACGCAAACATTTACTAACCTTCAATATTGCAAAAACTGGTATCATTAATACCGAGACAGTCGTCTACAATATCCATAATTTTTTACCTACTCACGGAGCGCTCAAATCTGCTACTTAAGTTCCCCCCCATAAGATTTATTTGCGAAATTTATAACAGGATCAGCTCAGTGTGTGATATAATATTTTCTTGTAATTTAAATACTTGAATCGAAATTTCATTCATTATAATGCAGTATAATTCAATATTTACAGTGGACTGACATTTTAAATTAATTAGTTAAATTTTAAAAAGAAATTCAATTTAAATGAAAATATAAATTTCCTTAAATGATAATATATACTTCTTTCAATGGAGACTGTGGTTAAATAAAAATTTTAAAAAAAGGTATATACGATAATAAATTTAAAATTACAACATATGCGTACGTAACAAAACATACATATTTCACTATATTTACTAATCATTTGATATAAATTATGTGTTCATTGGAATTATTGTAAACAACCTTACAATCTCCCGTGTAGTGTAAAAGAATTTTTCATGGTATCAATACAAGCGAAACGTTTCAAATTCAAGGTCTACTAATGAGAACTTATATTTAATTGAGTCGGTCACGCATTCTTGATTTCTGCGGATTTTCTCAGAGGGTTAAAACAAACAAAGAATGTACAAAGATACTAGATATAACTAATTTATATGCACGTGTACTTTTTTATTCATTACCAAGTGTTTCGGTGCTCTGCACTTTCATAAAATATTGAGCTAGGAACGTGTCTTAAAAATAATACCTAAAATTATAAGAATTTGAGAGTCAGTGTATATAGTGTCAACGGCAACTTGTGCACGGTTCAAAAAGAAACCGGACTAATTTTTTTTCAAAAAAAGTACTAGTGTCGCCATCATATAGCACCTAGTATAATTTAATACAAAGTCTAGCCTACTATCTGATATATGTTTCATTAACAACCACTTATATCGCGTGTTCAAAAAAAAACTCCATGATTTCTAAGTAACATCAAAAAGCATGTCATAACTTTACTAATTTGAACATTTACATCTAAATGACAGGCGACTTTAGAAAATTACAAGGTTATAATTTTCCTGTCATGAATAAATAAAACGCCGTGTTATCGTTTTTATTAGATGACGCTAATGACATTAGCATATGACAATTAAGAACGGTGGGGTTAATTTAAGACATACCTAAAAATAAAACCCACTCTGAAGCTGTTTTATTTTAACGCACGATACAATTCGCCAGTAATTTGTGCAATTCTGCAATGAACCATCGTAAACAAACATTTTGTTACTATTTCAGATGAATCGACGTTCAGTCGAAATTGTGTTGTGTGAATCTAGGAGACTTATTTCGTACTATAAAGCAAAAAAAAAGTGAAAAGGGTAAGTAGACGCTGTATTTGCGTAATGTGCTTCGATTCTTAGCCATTGTTGGTATGCATTTGTAGGTCTTTGGTGACATTGGCTATTGGTGATGGAAGTAGAAAACATTTAAAGCGAAAATTATACTAATACAAATTAAAAAAATTTAGATATGGAAGATCATTAAATGAAAATTTAATTCACTTTATAGATATTTAGAAATACAAAAACATTTAAAAAAACACGAAAATATATTGGATCTAGCCAAGAAACTCAACTGTCCGATATTGACAACAGTATTATGGACCTATTGGTTGTTCGTGCAAAAGGGTTGCCCTCTGCATTTGATATTGATGCTACTGGTACACATCTGTAGGCTGCACATCTTTTTGCAGTTTTGAAAGTTGATGAAGCAACAAATATGGAAGTTGTCGGTACAAATATGGACATTGTCGGTGTATCAAATCTCATAGAAAATACACCGAATTCATTTCAACCTAGCGTCAACAAGGATGGTAAATTAATAAAGGCAGCTAATTAAGAATATGAATGCAATTTTTTAAATTTAAGAAACATATAATAAACCATTAATCGATTGGACTGGAAAAGCTGAGATAAGTACTTTATATTGCAACAAAGCATAAGAAGTATTTTTTATTAAACAACTATTAAAGTTCATTTTTACTAGTTACATTAAATGAAGGGATTTCTAAGAGAATTTATTGTTGGGCTTCCCAAAAACAAGGAACGAAGAGGTAAAAATCGAATGCTTACTATAAGAGTACTAGCTGCGTATGAAGTAAATGGCCGAGTAACACGCATTACAACTGCAACTGATGCGTGAGAAGAATATGGCACTTGTAAACGAAAAGCATCAATTAGAACCAACAAAAATTTAAAAAATGTAATTTGTAGTTTTTAGTAAATGTTATAACAAAGTTCGGACACAATCAAAAAATCATTCCGTATAGTATTACGAGGGATGTCTTTTATGTTTTGCATACTGAGACATAGAGGGCGCCACTAATTAAATGTCTACTAAAAATTAACCTCTATCTTTAGAAAAGGTATATAACCCCTTACCACAATTATTAATCGTATCCTAAATACGTATTTCGACAACTAAGTTGTCATCATCAGTAGGTAAAACCACTAATTAAAAGTCGCACATGGGGCACAGTAAAGCTAGAAAACCGCTTACGCAACAACTACTTTACACCGCGTCCACGTATAGACTAATTTTAACATGCGAATATAAACTACGAAAAGATCGAAAATGACTTACCTCTTAGGGAAAAGGCATTCACATATGTTTATTCTCCAAGTTGAAATATACCGAACGAAAGAACGACAAACATTCCACAAGTTTGATACATAAACATTAATAAAGTTGTGAAAGAAAGAGGTCTCTCCAGGTTGCCTTTCGATTCGAAAATACTATCAAAAGTCTCCTAGGGAATACTAAAGATAGAGTTCATTTTAATTCGAAATCAGGTATATACGAAATTAGTTGCGAGGATTGTAATTTGAAATATATAGGCCAAACAAAACGACCAATAATAACCCGTTTTAAAGAACACATATCACATATTAAATACAATAGACCGGAAAAATCTAACGTTGCCAACCACGCTTTAAGCACACTACATAATGTGTCGATTACAGGGTTGAAGCTGGTCAAAGGAATTAATAAACCCCGCGAACTTGATGCTTATGAAAGTATACAAATCGAAAAATAAACAATATTCCATGAATAGCGATAGATCACCGATTCCTTTCAGTTGTCTCTTTTCATTTTTATTACCATAATTGGAAAGGAATGTTTGTCGTTCTTTCGTTCGGTATATTTCAACTTGGAGAATAAACATATGTGAATGCCTTTTCCCTAAGAGGTAAGTCATTTTCGATCTTTTCGTAGTTTATATTCGCATGTTAAAATTAGTCTATACGTGGACGCGGTGTAAAGTAGTTGTTGCGTAAGCGGTTTTCTAGCTTTACTGTGCCCCATGTGCGACTTTTAATTAGTGGTTTTACCTACTGATGATGACAACTTAGTTGTCGAAATACGTATTTAGGATACGATTAATAATTGTGGTAAGGGGTTATATACATTTTTTAAGTTTTTACTTAACCACAGTCTCCAAAGAAAGAATTTTCTATCTTTAGTTAGCCTAAATCCAAAGTTACAGTGCGACACGTGTAGTGTTATAGCTACAATGAACTGTCAACGTTGACAAAGTAGTTGAAAAATGGAATTAAACCGCGATAATTTTCACGCAATAATTTTTTATAATTTTCGAAGACAATTATCTTAACAAGAAGGCCTCGCCGGGTGGATTTCTGTTTTCGCTAATGAAGCATCACATCAGTCAACAATTTCTCGTTGGTATGGAGAATTCAAACGTCGACGAATTAGTCTTAGCGATGATCCAAGAGCAGGTGCGCCAAAAACGGCAGTCACTCAGTTATGATTTCTTAATATGGTGAAAGGCGGAAAAACCGTTTACATATCAGCTGTTTACAGAACTGAACTACGCTAAAACCGAAGATAAACGGCGATCAGGTAAATCCGTATATAAACTTAGTTCAACTGGTAATCTTGATTTGAACAAGCGATAAATATCGTTTGAACTTTTAAACTCGCTTGATACTAGTGACCCTAAAAAAGGTGTAGTAGTTCGCGAATAGTGATCGTATAAAGTTTACAATTTTCCTTGTGCACATAATCACTACCATTTAGTGCGGTCTGACGTTGTCGTGGTGCAAGAAAACTTCGTTCTCTCCGGCCTTACTCTACGGATACGAAAAGTTTTACAGTATCTCATTGAATTAATCGTTAATCCTTTCGGCAGATATTTGGTATGAACGACTCCCTTTGCGTTCCAGAAAATGACGAGTATGATTTTCTGCCCTAATGGAACTCTTTTCAATTTTCGTACACGTGGAAAATCCACTGTGGAACATTCTTCGCATTCATACAATCGTTGCCATAAACAGCGTTTCAGACGCCTGTAAAATTTCGATGAGCGGGCAACCTTCCGATGTTAAAGATTTGATCACGGATCGTTGCTTGGTACGCATTCCAGAAATCAAACTCTTGTAATAAAAAAAACCGTTATTCAACGACGGTAGACAACAAAATGAAACTTTGCATGTTAAAGCGAAATACTCGAAATTTCTTTACAGGTTAGAACTTGTTTCCATTTCCACTACTCGCACAATGACGTTGTTAGAAACCTTATATATCAATCCGCCCTCGCAGTACTGAAACGTTTGAACTGATAAACCAAGCTTATTGTCAAAGTGCTATGAGTCGTACACAGATCAAGATTGGTTTTCAACTTTTAAAAGAAGTCGCATGTCCGTAGAAGACTATACTAAAACAGAGGACTAGTATCTCATGTAGTACAATGCTCCTAATCATTCCATTATCCTCGGATAGTAAATATCATAAGGCGTTAGAGGAGTAAATTCTGTTAGAAATTTGTTGAATTAACATGGTAGGTGATTGTTGTTTCCTTGAGGCGAGAATTCACTAGCTTTAAGTCCAATAAACAAATGCTACGATTTGTTATGAAGTGTGAAAGTTTGACGATAAATATACAAAAATAAGGAATCGGAAACATTTGTGAAAATGTAGAAATACTGCACCCAGTTCAAACTAGTTCAAGAAGTGATAAAAGTAAAAAACGGAAGCACGAAAATATTGAATTTACACCTGAACGTTTTATTATAGAACTTGTTTTCTATCGAGTAAATATTATGTAAGCAATACCAAGAGTTTTGCTATCATATTTCTCAAACATCGTAATAGTTTCTACATCGTTGAACAAATAAAACATAAATTTATTTATACGTACAATGTCATTTTAATTACATATTTGAATCAAAATAACCCAATACGTTATTTAACGATATCCAACATACCATGAGCAGAGAAGTTGTAATTAAATTATATGAATATACTTTATCAAAAGGGACTGTAATATTGATGTAACTCGAGTCATATGAAGCAAATATAAAGAAGCACTCGTTTAAATTTAATATGGCCATTCCTAACTGAATTTTCGTATAATATGAATGATTTTTCTAGCACTGTGTTATTTTCTTCCGATATCAGATAATTACATGAATCGATGCAATGCAATTTACAGCACTATTAATCTTTTCCACTGTATGGACATTTTATTTCTAATAATTTTTTCGATGTATTATTTTCGAAGATAATACCATCTGAAGAATATACTAACATAGGTGATGTTTAGAAAGGCAAATTGGCCGTAAAGCAGTTGCGAAAATATAAAATACCAAGGAAACGATGAAAACACAATAGTTTTACACAAGATAGAACCCAATAAACAATACAGGTATACCACCAACGCTAATTCCATAATTTAGCGCATGGTGGAGTGTCACTTAATGTAAATTCCCAATAGTACTCTAGTATATCTAACAGTAATAGTAAACGTATTGCTACACGTCTATATTTAAAGGACAATCTGTCCACGTATTAAATCAAAATAAAATATTCTTGTTCTGTTGACTATTGTATATATTATTGTTTTATATATATATATATATATATATATATATATATATATATATATATATATATATAAATAATACTTAATATTTATGTTTTCAATATTCTAAATTTATACTAGTAATATCAACGGCGTACACATTATTTATTTCGAAATTAAAAATATTTTAAAAACAGGACAAACACAATTAAAAGAGAGCTACAACACATGTTATTGTCACAAAATTCATACATATAATTATATTATATTATGTGTATGAATTTTGTGACAATACCTGTGTTGTGGCTCTCTTTTAAATGTGTTTGTCCTGTTTTTAAAATGTTTTTAATTTCGAAATAAATAATGTGTGTGTTGATATTACTAGTATAAATTTAGAATATTGAAAACATTATAAATATTAAGACGAGTAATTTCTCCAAAAAAAAAAACAGTTCACATTTTGACCCCTGATGAAGCATACGAATTCGGTGCGAAATATTGGAATGAAAAAATAAACTGACTAAAAGAACTGACTTAAGTAATAGAGTTTAATTTTGCTGTATTCCCCAAAAAAAATCCATTATCCTTCCATATATATATATATATATATATATATATATATATATAGTAAATTCAATTTGTTGGCGATTTAAGGTCTGGTTTTACTTCAAAATATACATATTTAAAACAACCCTACATGTTTCAGCAAATGATGCCTTTTTCAAGGAATATAAAATATAAATGACAGTATATTAATGTCATACATTTGTAGTTGCTATGGATAAAATTATTCAAAGATACATTCCAATTGAATAATAATAAATCATGCCTTAGTATTCTATTTTAGAATACTAATGTCTCGTTTATGAGAGGAAATTTTGAATTTATATTCTATATAATTACATCTTTTCATTTTTCATACGTTGTCTTTTTATTTCCAGAACACTCGTAATAGTAGTAGTAGTAGTAGTAGGTGAGAAACCATATGATGTTCATCGAAATAAATAATATTCATTACATCACTCTATCATTTATTTAGCTATCTACAATTTATAATAGCTATAGATATCTTTGTTTGCTTGAGTTGATGTAATCAGACAAATCAACAGCAAAATTTAAGTACGGACAAACGAGAACATAGACGCGAAAAGGACAAAACGTCATCGCTAGTGTTACGTATAACAGAGACGGGAAAGGTGATCGATTTCGACAAAATATGAACGCTAGCTGAGAATAGGAACTACACGGCTCAAATAATAAGAGTAGCGATCGAGATCGGACAAATGTCCGAACAGTCTTAAACGGAAGAGTTGATGCTCACCGATTGTCGAGGGCACGAAAACATTTCTATCGAATAGAGGCATACTAAGAACTGCCTCGGTGGCAGTAACACACATACACAGACTGAACACAACATAAATCCCACTATTGGGTCAATCACATATAGCCGTTCACGCCCCGCCACTAAAGAGGTCACATCGCAATACGACTCATTACCTTCTAAAACTCCGAAAAATTTTTAGAAGAGTTCATGGAAACGTCAAGGCTCGGAAGAATATCCACATGGCCTTCCGAACATCGAATAAGTAAATATATATTCATATACCAAAAATAATTTGAAGCATAATTGAATGGGTAAAGCCTCACCACTTTTCGTATAAAACAAAAAATCGGGTGTGGAAAACACAATACAAGTAAATATTTGCGTAAAAATTACTATCCAGACAGGCGAATAGATGAATAGAAAGTTGCACCACGTTGCGGGGCCTAAAACGTTACAAGCCACACGTTGATGGTGCCAAAAATATTACAAATCGATAAATCAATTAAATATTTAGTTGTCACAGGGTCTGTCGTATTAATTTCAAAAATTGAATTTCTTCTTAACCTATGCAAAAATAGATCTAAAGTTCGTTTAAATATTTCGAATTATTGCCTTAATATTATTCATAGATTACATTAAACGTAACTTCTTAAAACTGAATAAAACCTGTATATTTATAATCTATTTCCTGTCTTCAAACTTCTGTCACCAATTTTCTGACACTAGTTCCGGTTACTTTCCCATTACAATCCTATACATCACCCATTCAATAATTCTATTTCCTTTCACTCTTATTCTTTCATCTGTTGATTTTTTTAAAATCTTGACCCACACCAAACACCAAAGCAATCTTTATATCTAATTTCTTCCTCTGTAATTTTTCTTTCTATATACTAATACGTTTCCTTTATACCATACACTTTGATTTATATTCCGTAACCTATTATTTTTTTATGCTACCAATCTATTATTTTCTTTTCTTTTGGTGACAGTGCACGTAATCTATCACAAACGTACAATTTTGAAAGAGTATGGCCGTCTCTAATGAGGAAAGTTTTTAAAGGCGCGCTACTTTTCACAATGACTATCTTATGTCATAATTTTTATCCTTCCGACATTTGGCATATATACAATACTGATAATTTACATCTAAAGCAATTCATTTAAGATTGAATATAACTTAATTCCCTTCTTAATTAAGATTTCATTGCAAGTAAATATGGTTAATTGCAGCTATACGAAATAGATTATTTAGCTATACACATGCATTATAATCCGCAATATCGCTCAACTGAAAAGTAAAGAGTTTTTTCGTACCGAATATTTCCCCATACGAATGTACAACTAACGTTTGATATAAGTGACAATGTGTCCGTTCCATGGGGTCTTTTTAGTAGTGAGTTGTTTCTTTATAGAATTTCGATTCTTTTCAAGTTGTACTTTGCGTTCCAGACCGTTTTACAGGCTCATCTAAATATTATTATCCCTTTTAGTCCCATATTTTATTATTGTGATTAAATTCATTTTAAATTTTACAGTTCCTTTTCCATGTTTATTACATCTTCGGCTTCTACCTATTTCGGTTCGGCGCGCGGCGTAAGAAAAAAAATTTTCTTGAATTATTTTAATTTCACCAAATTTGATTTAAGGAATCTACTTTGAAAACGTTTTCAACAGTTTATTATTATATTTGTTAAGCAGCATTCTAGATTTTCTATTTTACACCAGTTAAATATAAACGTTGCTAAACGTACTAAGAAAGCAATTAATAACATTAAATACAATTCACATAATTTCAAACTACTAAAATGATAATTCGTAGTTCCATTTATAAGTTATAAGTAGAGACTGGATGCATCAGGCTGAAATTACGATGGACCATATAAATAGTCTATAACATCGCTAATACAACACCCAGTTATTGAATAGCACTATTCATTCGGCTAACCGCACATCTGTTTCTTGTCGTTGAATTGTGACACAATTACTTCAATATTACAGCTAAATTCCTTTCTTCATGGGCGTAGATAGAAGCGTGAGTAGATTTTATAATTTATTTTATTTAGTAGTGTATATTTCGTAAGATGAAGTATGGTGAGTTAATTTTTTTACAATGTTTTAACTGTTAATTACATACTTCGTAATTTTGTAATCGATCCTGTTTAATATCGTTTCATCGAATCTTCTTCCAGTGTCCAGTGAATTTTGTTAGTTTCAATAACTTACGCATACATTTTTAATTTTCATTTATTTAGATCTAGAACATTGTTTACGTTACTTTTTCAGATATGATATGGAACAACGTCGAGAATGGCATCGTGAAACAATGGCGAGTTGGATTAGACTTGTTGGAATCTGACAATTTTAACGAAGAACTCTGTGAAACTTTAATGGCGGCAAATATTTCATTAAATAAACTTAACAATCCCACCTTCAAAACATTTTCCCAAAAATATACTGGTCGAAATGTTCCTGATGAATCCACCTTACGCAAATACGTTTCTAAGTACTACACGAAAGCAGTAGAATGCAATAGAAGCCATCTTTCAAATCAGTACCTATGGATAAGTGCCGACGAAACTGTCGATATATTAGGACGCTTAGCTGGTGTACTACATCCAACTATTCCATAGAATGCATATGTAATAGCAGCAAAAGTTATAAATACAGTTGATGCGGAAGCAGTAGCTAAAACCATTTGCGAGAATATGCATCAAATGCTTAATTCGGACGACAGGTACAAAGAAAAAATACTTTATTTGTCAGTGACAGTGCTGCGTATAGATATGTTAAAAACATGCAGACTATTAAAGGAAACATATCCTAATATGCTGCATATTACTTGTGTAGCACATGCTCTCCACAGATTCTGTGAATATATCAGAGACACTTTTCCGGAAGTTGATAGACTTGTATCCGCTTTTAAATAAGTTTTCAGAAAGCCAGCATTGAGTAGCTCTTTATAGAGAAAAACTTCCATCTTTTTCACTGCCTCCCCTCTCCAGTATGGGAGTTCTCAAGAACAAAAGTAGTAATGTATTCGATTCTTGAAAGTTCTCGCTGTTCTCGAGAACTTGCGGCAAAGTATTCGAATACTTTAGGTCTCGGTCTCGAAGCTACTGCCGGTACTCGGTCAGTAAGAAACGCATTTTGTTCTCGAGAACTTGCGGTGAAGAATTCGAATATTTTTGGTTTCGGTCTCGAGCCACTGCCGGTACTTGGAAACGCGTTTGATTTCGCATATGAATGGAAAATATTCCATTCCGTCTTAGAGTATAAGTGAGCTACACGGTATGATGTTTTTTTTTTAATATGAGTTAATTTTAGGTGAACGGGAGAGATTTGTTATAGTGAAAAATAATATAACCGCGATAGAAAACAAATTCAAAACAACGTGTGTATGTATATACACTTGTGATGCGAGTATTCGAGAACAAAAATAGTATGTATTTGCAATTTGTTGTACTCGAGAACTTGCGGCGAAGTATTCGGATACTTCTGGTCGCGGTCTCGGATAAGTATTCGAGAACCAAGTATTCGATTCCTAAAAGTTCTCGATTCTGCCCATCACTACTCTCCAGTAATAACTAGCTGGGGAACATGGTTGGAAGCCACTAGTTTTATGCAGAGAATTTCGATAGTTTACAAAGTTTCGTTACATGTTTAAATGACGATGCTCGAAGTACATATTTCTAAGTGCAAGTAACTAACACAAATTCCAAATTTAAAAAATCAGTTGTACTTTCTTCAGGAACACTTTGGAAATTTGTCAAAACTAATTACTTATTTTGAAAATCAAAATCTCAAATTAAATGATGGATTAACCACATTAGATGTGGCTATTAATAATTTGAAAAATTTTCCAAGTGATTTCGGATGTGGCCTTCGGGAAAAGTTTGATGCAGTTTTTAATAGAAATCCAGATTTAATAACATTGCGGCAATTGTGCATGGTGACAATGCCTTAAAATCTAACTGCTAAATACGCTGAAATAAAATAATATTTCCAGTATGCACCTATAACCAGTTGGGATGTAGAAAGGATGTTTTCTATCTACAAGGATGTATTTCATTCAAAGAGAACAAATTTTACAGAAGAGGACCTTGAGAAAGTATTGCTAGTTAATATTTAATACTCCTTTACTCAACTTGAACTACAAAATGAATAAATAAAAATGTATTTCGTATTTCATAGATCACCCACCACCCGTTTGTTTTCGAATTATAATGGATGTTTCAATAAGAGTGCAAGATTTGAATTGCCTGCCATGTTTGATAGTCATAATTATACGTGATTATGATGTAACAGATCGAAAACTGACAGATGGGAGTTAGTAAACATGGAGCATTATACGATAGAATAACGCGTACTGATTGTTAAACATTATTATCAAAATGATGAAAGTTTGATTGCCAGCATTAGTAAAGTGCGTCCAATATTCGGTCGACAGAATGTTTATAATTCAGCTACATCGAAAAAAATAATCGAAAAATTCGAAAGGACTGGTGCGGTTAGTGATGTGAAACACACGACACGAACTCGTAGAAGTCGTTCAGAACAAAACATCACGGCAAGAGTGTTGCCGAAAGTCGAGAGACGTCGATTTGTCACCGTGCACAAGAATTGGGCATTACAAAGGTCACTCTTCCGCGTATTATGACTCAAGATTTGCATCTCCACACCTACAAAAATCCAATTGATTCAACAACTTCTGCCAACAGACCATGCACAGTGAAGAGAGTTCACCAATTAGATACTTGAACAAACAGAAGTGAATGCCGATTTTGCGGACAAAATCATTTTCAGTGATGGCCTCATCACTGAAAATGATTTCCACCTTGATGGCTTCGTAAATCGGCAAAACTGCCGCATTAGGGTCTCAGAAAATCCACGAATGATTCATCAAAAAGCAATGCATCCGAAACATGTTACTGTTTGGTGTGCATTGTGGTCTGAAGGAATAATTGGACCGTATTTCTTTGAAAATTATTGTCGTGATACGATAACGCAGTTTTTTGTGCCTCGATTGGAAGATATTGCTCTTGACGACATGTGGTTTCAACAGGACGAGGCCACATGTCATACCGCCCGTGAGACATTCATTGTCTTGCACGAGTTTGCTCCTAGTCGGGTCATTTCCCAGTTTGGTGACCAGAATTAGCCGCCACGTGTTAAGCCCGCAATCACCGAAGCATTGAAGGTCGAAATTAGAGGCTCTATCAATGTAATATCGCCACATGTATACAATAATGTTAATGCGAATGTTGTCGAAAAAGTATGCCTATGCCAGCAAAGCCATGGCGGTCATTTACAAGATATTTTGTTTCATACATAATTCCCAAATGTATACATCATAAATCAATAAATATTTCAACACTTTACTACAGAAAACCATGTTTTATTGAACCTTAAAATCTTGCGATCTTATTGAAACAGCCTTTATAAATAAAATTAAAAACTCTTTAAAAATAGAAATTTTCAATGGTACGCCCGTGGGCGATGAATCATCGGCCTCTCGTTTTCGTTCCCTAATTATAAGTAAAAAGCATACATTGTTTGTTTTACTATCATAGCTTTTCGGGTAACGCTCAACACAATACGCATGCCCCAGAAAAGATTAGGTATAGCAAGCGCCAAATAAGATGAGAGGAGGGAGTGCGCAGAAGCCGTTTTTATAAACGTCCACGTTATATATTTTACTCTAATAAATTATTAAATTATTAAGTGATAGATGTGTTGTTTACGGTACCTATGGTATCTTGCAAATTGATGTAAAACTAAATACAAATCTTCCCTATACTTCTAATCCTGCGCGAACTTGCCCCCTCCGCTCGCCAACTTATCTGGCGCTTGTTATACTTCTCCTCGATTTGGAGGTATAATTTGTTTGGTTTGCGTTTCGGCATATGGTTTTGGCGTTGTATTTATGTAAAATGTATGCTACAGTTTTCAGACTTACCGCTCATTGAATATTTGTGGTCTATTTGAAAATGCAATGTTGAAAAATAAGAACGTGAATACATTAAATAAATTAATCGAGAATTGAAATTTATTGATATGTCAAAAAATTATATAAACAATATCTCATGTAAATATCAACTAAGTAAATATTAAAATTCAAAAATAAATTCCTATATAATTCTTATTTATACATCGAGATCAAAAATTGCTGATTATGATGGCAATTTGGTAATAGGTATTTTTAATTTTGCACGTTTACAATATCTCCGACTGTCAGAATTTTATGTCTGTCATTTGGTTATCGTTGGCTTGTGGCATGAAATGTTATACTTGCATTATTTACCAGTACATATACCGTAATAATGGAATCTACCGTGGAGGAAGACATTTTTATAGTGATGGTGTTTTTTCGCAGTGGCAGTTTTTTCGCAGACAATGGATATACTCCACTGAATCTTTTTACGAGCAATATATTGAAATTTGTCCAAATAACGCTGTTCCATTTACTGTTGCACATCAGCAAGGTGTCGTTGTCTGCTTTTTAGGAAGTGGAAGTGTTGGCCAGTGTAAATCACCTAGTAGACGTAAAATCTTATCTCCAGAAGTTACTGCCGATGTGCAGCAATGAATCCAACAAAGTTCAAATAAATCTCTTCGAAGACTCTTTCATCAAACAGGTATTTGTTGCATGAATAACATTTTTTCTTTAAATGAATATGTTTACTGTTTCTAGGATTATCATATCAAAGCTCTCATAAAGTTGTACGAAAACAATTATGAATGCATCCTTATAAAGTGCCGCTTTTACAAACTTAGAATATCACTTATTGGCATCAATAAATAGAATAAAATTCATGATATGTACGTAATTAATGTAATTTTCCATTTCAATGTCACGCCAATGAATTATTAAAAATAAGTGTTAGGTTGTCCAGCTTTAATACCAATATTTCAAGTACACCAACTTAATCAGCGATTTGTAATCATACTGTATTATGCGAGGGTGATTTGACAGGAGAGTGACCTTTCAAAAGGTAGTAATACTTTCCATATGACGAATATATTGCTGACTTCAGCCATGTTTTACAAACTTATTGTCAAAATTTCGCCCAAATCTGTCAGATAGATACGTTTTTACAATGATTAAAAATTGAACTATTTATTGGTTTTGTGTTAATATGAAAAAAAAAATTCGCACCAACATCATTAAAGAAATTAAAAAAAGATAAATATTATGATGAATCTGTTCCTGTCCAAAGAATTATTGATCTGTAAGTGTTTGATTACTTTCAAAAAAGGTCATATCATCACAGAAGATGTTAAACGTCCGGGGCCTTTCCAGTAACGTCTACAGAATGATTAATAAAGTTCATTCCATTGTAAAGACCAACCGCCAAATAAAAGTGTGTGAAATAGCTAAACCGTAAGCATCTCACCGAACGGGTACACAATATTTTGCATCAACATTTAAATATGAAAAAGCTAACCGCAAGATAGGCACCGTTTTTGCTTACTGTTGAGCATATGAGAACTCGTGTTACAAACTTAAATAACTATATGGCTAAGTTCAAATGAAGTCCAAGAGAATTTTTTGTTCGATACATCACTATACTCCCAAAAACACAGTTATAATAATGAATTTCTTGTGACAAACGTCCTCTTTCAGTCAATAAGATTATGCCTACGATTTTTTGAGATTACAAAAGAAATAATCTCTTATTGATTAATTTAGAAAGTAAGTTCAATATTATGTTGATGTGCTGACACGCTTTGATGCCGAATTCAAGAAAAAAATCCTAAAAAAGGTTTTATTCTATTAAGATAACGCGCCCTCTCAATTATGGCAACAAATTTGGCGAATAAGGATATTAATTGCTGCCTCATCCGCCATATCCACATATCTTAACTCCGAGTAATTTTTTCTTGTTCTTAAACTTAAAAAAATTACTTGGTGAAAATATTTGGGACAAACAAGGTGATACTCGCAACGAATGCCTATTTTGAGGAGGTTCTGAAAGATTTCATTTTAGACGACTTAAAAGAATTGGAAAGTTGCTGGCCTGTGTGCATAGAATTGGATGGGAATTATGTTGAAAAACAAAATATATTATACTTAATAAATACATATTTTAGGAGGTTTTTATCTTAAAATAAGTATTTCATTTAAAAGTCACTCTCCCGTCAAATCACCCACGTATATGTGCAAGAAGTTTCATTGAAATCATTATAATTTCACTTACATTTATAAAACTTCGAGGTGTTAAATCCGTATGGCTATAACTGTATCTTTCATTATCTAAAGAAATTGATATTATTAGGGTTTGTGTATGTAATAATGCTCGTAAACTATCTTGAAAGCATACAGCAGTAACAGGAATGCATTATGCTTCATTCCTCTTGAATACAATGCATTGTCGCAGACATCAACGGTTAGGATGACAAAATTACATCAATTACTGTATGAATTAATCGAACGTCCGCTGCATTCGTCAGAAATGCCCCACAACGACTATAATCTAATTTCAACTTAGAAACAGTTGAGAGCGAAAAGAATTTCATCGAATGTGGAAGAAATCTATGCCGGGAATAAATTATTTTAGTTCTGTAAATGTAAATATTTGGCAGAAATAAAAAAAAATAGATATGTTATAATAAATGCACGAGACGCTATACATATATGAGAGACTGTCTTGGAAAAATAAAAAGACTGTTAAAAAAAAGTATTTCCTTAGAAAATATACAGCTGTAAAAGTTTTGCAATAATTTAAATATCGACTAAATAATCCGGAGAGAATCGCGCAATTTTTAATAATTTGAAGAAATGGTTAAACTACGAAGCTAGGCTGAAAAGTAATGCACACATGCTTGTATCTATACAAGCGTGTGTGCATTACGAACGAAATGACCTTCAGAAGCGCGTGGAAGTAACACCCGCCCCCTATACGCACGCACGGGTTTGAGGTTGTTGAATTCATCCAGTGTATTTTGAAAACCAGAAGTAAGGAGACGTGTTCTAGTGCTATGTTAACGTGAGTTCAAACAGCACGAATTTTTGACTGCTGAAAAAGTGATTTCTAGTGAGATTCATCGTCGTTTAAAGGATGTTTATGGTAACAATGCTGTTGATAGGTCTGCCTTAAAACGATGGGTAATAAAATATTTCGCGATTGCGATCCTGGAAAAGCCAAAATTGTTGATAAAACACGCAGCGTAGGTCCGATCACTACCACAGACAATAATCACCGCAAACTCGTCGCCGATTAACATCGCAAACTCGCCGACGATTTGATTCAAAATGACCGGCGAATCACTCAAAACCGTATCAAACCATATTGGAATATCCGAGGAACGTGTCAGCTTCATTATTGAACAATTGGGATACCGGAAAATATGTGCACGATGGGTACCACGCCGTCTCTCAGACGAGCATAAACAGCGTCGATTGGAATGCTGCGAGCAACTTTTTCGGCGCTACCGTGACAAAGGAGACGACTTTCTTTTGGATATTGTGACGGGGAACGAGTCATAGGTCCATAATTACGACCCGGCAGAGAAAAGAGCGCTGAATATCGACATCCTCTTGCGAAAAAGTTCAAAACACATACATCCGCAAAAAAATCGTATGACTGTTTTGGGATGTTTACAGAGTTTATATGACTGATTGAGAGGCAACGGTAAATCCTTCTAGGTACATAGACTCTAAAACACCTCCGACGTCGAGTTTGTCTTAGAGGCAGCTTAGAACCAATAATCTTGCAATATGACAACGCCCATCCACACCCTCGCACGCAACTACAGAGGCTCTGCAAAACCTAATGTTTGAACCGCGTCCCTCCTTGGAATTTTAATTTTTTCCTTAAGGGTAATCATTACACCTCGCTGTCAAGTCCTGAATTCGAGTTTTTCAGTGACGGAATGAAAAAATTTGTTACACGTTGGGAGAAATTTATTAGCCTTAACGGTGACTATGTAGAAAAATAAATATATGATTTGAAGCTTAAGAATTGTACTTTAATGTACTTTTTACCCCATCTTGCTATTTGTTTTTGTTCGCGCTGTACAAGCCTGTATACATTACTTCAGTCTATCCTTCAGTCTATCCTCGTATATACTAACTAACAGACAAATTAATTAAAGATAATGTGCGTTCAAATCAATTTTACCTCTAGTAGTCCATGACAATAAAAATGTTTGTCGTAACTTGTACTATTTACATTTGCATCAGTTGTCAATTTGACAGACTATTCTGATGTATACTTAATTGGAACTTTTTTTAAATTGCTTTGTAACTTAAAATTGATTTAAAACTATTCAACACAAATCATTCATGGTTGAATCTTATTTTCGAAACGGACGTAAGATTGACGGACAATGGCACTATTTTATTGAAGAATGCTTAGACGAATTTATAAATGTTTCCAAACTTCGCCTTTGATATTGATAGTTTTCGGTACACAGTTGCACTAAGGTTTTCAGAGAAACAGGGAGTGTTATACGGAAAGAAGGCAGTGGCCGGCCGAAAAAACGTACGGAAGAGCTAGTTGACGATGTAACGCAAATTATGAATGATGCACCACGAACTTCCATACGAGTATTATCTCAACGAGTGGGTGAATCAATTGGCACCTGTCATACAATTTTGAAAAAAGATTTAAATTTATTTCCATATCGCATGACCTGTTATCAAGAAATAAAAGAAATTGACTATCCTAGAAGAACAACATTTTGTCAGTGGTTCTTAAAGAATTTAGATAATGACTTTCTTGATAAAACTTATTTTTCTGATGAATCATGGTTTTATCTGAATGGACATGTTAACTCACAAAATATAAGGATGTGGAATACTGAGAAACCACATGAGTTTTATGCTGAAACCTCACTTCATCCACAGAAAATTGGTGTATGGTGTGCGCCTAGTCGAAGGAAAATCATTGACCCTATTTTCTTTAACGGTACCTTAACAGGAGAAAGGTATCGACAAGAAATTATTATGCCATTTATTGAACAGCTTAATGAAGAAGAAATAAATTAGGGTTACTTTCAACAAGACGGAGCCAGAGCGCACACAGCTGGTGAAACAATTAATATGATACGGCAAATTTATCAAAATTGGTTGATAAGTTTAAACACCGAACATGAATTTCCACCAAGATCTTTTTTCTGTGTGTTTTTTTTTTCTGTGGCCTTTTTTAAAGAACTCAATTTTTCGGGTACAGATACCTGATCTTGCAGACCTTCAAATCAGAATTGCTGAAAGAATTAACGAAATCGATGACAGAAGAAGAGAAGTGAGAAATGTCTCGAACAAGGTGGTGGCCACTTTCAACAATTTTTATAAAATGTTACTTGTTTGTTGCAAATAAACGTATCTCATTTAGTTAAATATTTTGATTTTATTATTTTGACATTTATCATGTCATTCAAATAGTTCATAACCAACAAAATTCATATTAAGAACTTAGTAAAAAGCTAAGATATACGTATAATTTCCATGGGCAACTTCGAGGTAAAATTTAGTTGAACGCTCGTTATATCTGTACATCTAAAACGATCTTGAGGAAGTAATTTCCAATTACTACATTGTGTCGTGGATTTTTCCCTTCAGAAGAAAGAAGAAAAGAAGACTTATATATTGAACAGTATTTGTATAACAATGATTTATTATGTATATTTAAATATTTATTATGTTTGAATTTATCTTTTTGTCAGGGCCTGTATAAATTTTATATTAGACCGATGGGTTCGGCAAAATTATGTACTATTGAGTTCGATGTATGAGATTTTCGGGATATTATATTCAGAGATACCAGGACTTGCAAACCATGTGGTCAGAGTGAATAAAAACTTCATTTTTATTCTGCTGTTTTTGAGTAAAGTCGGGTTATTTGATTTTTGTGCTTTAAATTTGTGCATTCAAATTAATTACGATTTTTACGAGTGTTTGTGGTCTCGTTCTTTTTTGATATTTTAATTAAATAATGGTATCTCTCGCGTAGTTAGTGTTAAATGTGGTTAGATCGATGTAAGTACATAAAACAATTGATTTATATAATTGCTACTACGATGATTTGTATATGATTGTAATTTTAGTTTATAATTTGCATAAATTTTGATATAAAAAATTAGTATATGAATATTCAAGAAAATTGTCATGTTTGTGGTAATGGAGTTTTTTTTTAAGTCAAGATGTTCTAGATCGTTTTCTATTCAGGTTGGTTTTTTTTGCTGGGTTTGATTTTGTCATGTTTTATTGCGCATGACTGTAAGGCTGTCACGCGTACTCGATAACTTGGTGGTTGTTGACATCTGATTTGTTGGGGTTACAGTTAGAGGTCAAACTTGACAAATTTCTTAATTATTTATTAATTATATGTTTGCTCGAGAGTCACAGGGGGTTTTTCTCCTTGTGCGTGTCATTTATCGCAAGGACTCTTTCCTCCTCGCTACTGTTTATTTTGCTTTAGCTCCCTATACACTCGGTAAAGGGATTTTTTTTTCTTTTTTAATTTTTTTTTAATAAACGAAAATTATGAAAGTGTGAATTTTATTTAATGCTATATTGTTTTCTTTACATGTATCTTGCTTGTTCGAGAGCAAGACCTGAGATTAGAAGAGCCCAGCTTGGAGATTGAGCGACTGAGTTTATCCGGACATTCGTTGTGAACTGCACTCATAAGCTAGGCACAGTTCATAGCAATATGTATATCTAATCATTAGAGTTGCCCACTTTGTGCGGAATGCAGGATGTATTGTATTGTGAGACAGCCGGCTGAACTCAATAACAACCGTGAGCGACGAAGATTATTTCAATTATGCTAACATTACATCATTAGATGTGGAACGGTCGTCTTCTGAATATAATATATTTTCACCGCAGAGAACACGCCTTGGTGAAACAAATGTCGAAACATATCTGCTGCTGCAGTTCTTTCTTCAATCTCATCAAAATATTAACATTAAGCGGGTAAGTGTCTATTACTTAATCTATCTACGACTAAACAGTAAAGTAGGTATTATATTAGTGATTATTAGTTAATAATGGGACTCACAATTCCCGCAGGGAATAATGAAAAGCGGCCGTTCTTATTGGCGCAGTACAGGGAATAATGATAACGTTATGTCTCATTATCTTACCAGCGTCATCATAGTAACGATAAACAAGCCCGTATATTCTAATTGTCAAACGTGTCGTCGATACGATAAACTTCAGCATTATATTATATTTACCGCGTAACAGTTATCGATCTATGAAATGTACATCCACATAGAACTACAACTCAGCCCTAAATACTGCGGCTATTCGCATCGGGCGACTCTCCCTACATTACATCCCTGCATTCCGGACAAACCCCGCAACTCTACCAATATTTTCCATGTTTACACAATTACTTTGCTAGCAATTATTATAACTTAACTTTTATTGATTATACTATTATTAGATAATAATAATAAAGTACTGACCGTATTCCAGAAATTTGTAAAAACGCATTAATCCTAATAATTTTCTTTCTTTTGCATAAAATGTTCTATTCAAATCCTAATTTCAATATAAATTTTGGAATTTATTTTCGTTGCCATAAAACAAACAAATTATTTCGCGAATGCTTCCCTGCGATGCTGGAAAAATAGTTATATTTATCCGCCCTTTTATATCCGTCCTATACAAAGCAATGGGCTTTCCTGTGACGCATACATGTCACAATCTGCACTACAATTACCGTAAAATCTTTCTCCTCGTATTAAGGGTGGGTGAGAAAAATCCATTTAGGACGGGCATTATGCAGATATCGTAAACACTTCACGCTTTTTCTCAAATTTTCTCTTGTATTTGGTTTTATTGCCACAAAATACAGGCTTAAAGAAATCTGTATTATACCATGAACTTTAACGAATGTAATTTGAATAAAAATAGATATTTTGCATCGATTTATACGCCTTATATAAACGAATACGTGTGTGTCTTCAGTGCCGTATCAAGTGTTGGTTTTACTGCAGGTAATATTGAAAAATAATATAATTTTATCGTGTGCATAACCTCATACAAATACTTATTCGTACGAGTTCCCTACATACCTATCGTATCGTTCTGTATTTCGCTAAAATATATGCTTATTTATGTAACAAAACAAAAGCGAATAGTGTACAAGACGTCCTGTTTGTTTTGATATTAAATTTTTTAAGAAAAAGTTTAGGATTATATTCTACCAATTTTCTTTGTGGTTACAGATGAAATATGATTAATTTCCGACATTTGATTTGAAGGCTACACCATTGTGAATAAAGCGTCTGAATGCAATCTCTTATGAAATCGAAATTTGTGGTGTAGCCCAATATTAATTTTTTAAACGACTAAACACATCTGAAATTTTGATTGACAATGGCCAAACGCCACAATTTGTCGCTAGGTTGCGCAATTTAAACGAGGTGGTATGAACATCGAAAATATTGTGCGACCAGGACCATCGAACATTGAAATTATTTCGGAAATGGTGAATAAAATGTACGATGATTGTTTCGAATTGACGAGGAATTGAGAAGTTAACTAGAACATCCCAACAAATCTTGAATTTTGATAAAAATGAACGTGAATGCGAACGTTAAGTGATTTGAAGCTGTTTAACAAAAACCAAGCTGATTTTTTTCGAGGATTTGTTACGGTTGATAAAACCAGGGCTTCAGCATTATGTTCCTGAATCTAATCAGGAATCTCAACAACAGACAAATCACAGTAGCCTTCTCCTATAGGTAGTCAAATCGGTGGTCTGTTATTTTCTAGAATTAGTATGAATAATTTTCATAGACTATCTTAACCTTCCGATATCTGAGGAAGGTACAACTGTACCCCAAACAATTATTTTTCCTTGATTTTGTGGATTAGGATTGTAATTTCGGCTAATCCAACTGAGTTATCTTTATTTGTAATGTGTACCAACATTATATGCGCATTATATAGTAATTTAAGGCTGTGTTCCCAAAACTGAATAAAATTATCCATGTTCCAAATGGAATTCTGGTAACATTGCGCAATTTGGCGAAAACACCTTGTATCACGTGTTCTTTTTCAAGATGAACCAGTAATATCGGTATTGCTCTAGACCAGAGGCTCCCAACCTTTTTTTTTCTCATAGACCACTTTGAAAGTTTTGCTGGTCTGATGGACCCCCTGCAGCTACATTTCTACCATATTCCCAAAACTCGACAAAAAATGTGAAATTAGATCTAACTATGGAAATTTGCGTTGCGGCTGAGTTATTGGTTAATTAATTAATTGATTGTGCTGTGAGTGGATGTCAAAAAAGTAAAGTTAACCAATTAAAAAAGTGATTCCATCCAACTTTACTCCTTTGACATCTACTCACAGCACAAGAAACCAATCAATTCTCGCATATTTTATTTAGAAAACTCCCCATTCGGAGTGGTAAAAATAAAAAGAAAAATAGTATATTTCCTTGTGTTGTATTTATTCAAATATGTAATTATTACACTATTAATTATTATTGTTATCATATTACATTGTAATGTGATAACAGTCGTAATATAATTAAAATTAAATATTAATAACGTAATACAATGACAATCACAAAATAGTCATAATTTTAGTGGGAGGGATGTACAGCGAGGGATGTACAGGAGGGATGGTTGACAGCAAATTATCAATATTTGGCTTCAGTTTTGTTAGGAATAACCGCAAATCTCCCCGTTCTGTAATATTCAATCTGCTCCTTTTTTTTGTTAAAAGGTTTGTAACGACACTAAAACTTTTTTCGACAAGATATGACGAGGGAAACGCTAACAAAAGCTTTCTCGCAATTCCCCACAGTCCAGGATATTTTTCGGGTATTTCTGCCTGCAGCCAAAATGTTTGATACCCTCTTTTAAATTTCACCTTCAGTTCCTCATTAGTGCTAAGCTCGAGTAGCTCCTCTTGTAATATCACATTCTCCACTTCCGTTTCATCAAGTGGATTTATGATCCATGGTGGTATTTCCATCGTCAGAATATCTTCAAATCTGATTTTAAAGTCATCATGCAGAGCGATTAAATGTTGAACGTATGTGTGAATATCCTCATCAAGGCATTCTACCTGTGACAAGTTTGAAAACTGGGAAAATTCGCGCCGACTAATATTTTGCTTCATAAATTTCAATTTTCCAAGAAAATTTGAAATTACGCCCTTTGTTTTTATTAAATTGAGGCTGTCCCCTTGTAATTGTAAGTTAATGTCATTAAATTTTTTGAACAAATCTGTCAAATACGCGATGTCTGCTTTCAAATTGATCAGGTTTTCTTTTAAATCTGGATCTTTACTTTCCAGAAACTCTAAAACTGATTCAAAAAGTGAGAAAAATCTTGTTAAACATGCACCTTTCGACAACCAGCGTACTTCAGTATGTAAGAGCAATCGTTGGAAGTCTTCATCATTTTCATCGCACAATTGTGCAAATAAACGCGTATTCAATGCATTGCTTCTTATTTTGTTAACTGCACTAATCACAAATTGAAGCGATTGGTGCAATTTAGCACTCAAATTTTTCGCTACTAGGTGTTGTCGGTGGATGACACAGTGAATTGCAGTTACCTCTGGTATAATTCTTTTAAGATAGCTTATAAACCCACGACATCGCCCGGCCATGGCAGGAGCTCCATCTGTTGCCACCGAAATAACGTTTGTGAATGGAATCGATTTTTCTTTAAAAAAATCACTCAGGATATTAAATATTGATTCACCTTTAGTGTCCGTCTCCAAAGTTTTCGCGAATAGTAGCTCTTCATGAATTTCTTCGTCCATAACAAATCGAACATATGCCAATAATAATGCTTCATTACCAGGTAAAGTTAACTCGTCCAGTTAAATAGAAAAATGAGTTGTTTGCAGATAATTACATAAGAAACTTTCAATGTCAGAGCTCATTTCGTCAATGCGTCTTTGTACAGTGTTGTTACTCAAAGGAATTCTTTTGAGTATGTCAATTGGAGATTTGTGCAGAACAGTTTTTAAAACCTCTTCAACAGCGTGTAAAATTAACTGTTCTCCAATGGTGTGCGATTTTCCAGATTTCGCTATAAGTAATGAGATATTGTAAGATGCCCGCAAGCCATCATCGTTACTTTCCGACGTTGAAGCGAACATACTGTGCACGGTGGGTCTCTTTTCATATTTTTCCTTCAATGTTTGAAAATATTTCAAATCTTTACCTATTTTATCAGGATGACACCTTCTTAGATGATCTTCGAGCTTCGATGGTTTCATAGAGTCATTGCTCAAAACTTTGTTGCATAAAAGGCATATGGGCAATCGCTTGTCTGCCTTTGATGGAAGAAAATCAAATTTTAAATAATCAACACTGTACTGTCGACATTTCTTCTTAGATTCAGCCATGTTTCGTCTCAATTACCTACCTGTAAATAAAAAAAAAACTTTGTTGTAGTAATCTTAAGGCGGTCTTACTTAACAGGATATGGCTATTTTAACAGGATTAATTGATTATTGCAATGAAATAAACAAAGTACCGGCGGCAAACTGATTCTAATTATTTAAAGCAATAAATCGCTAAGATCAATAATTGAGTTTTATGAAAACGGCTGAACCGATTTTAATGTAATGTAAAACATTTTTTTCATTAATTATATTTTGATATATTTCTGTAAATTCGATAGAAAATACTTGTAAATAATATTTTGATATCAAAACTTCGCGATTTTAATTATTTATTTATTACTTTGATGCACGTTACGAGTATGTAGTATATAAAGACAAGTAACGTGTGTTCAGTTGAAAAGTCAATCTAGGTTACTTTGAAATTTGATAGAATAAGACGCATATATATTATGTGTTTGTTGTTCCGTAAACGTAAATCTAAATGACATTTGATAATGTCAATCACATTTGTTATTTATTTGTATGTATGAAACTGTCAAAATATACGACTGCGTAGATTAAGTAGTAAATTTTAATTTACGACATACTTCAAAATGTTCTCAGTAAATCACATGCTACTAGATTGACTTTTCAAATGAACACCCGTTACAATTTATGAAAATATATTTAATTATTAGTGAACCACCACACAGTCGGGTAATAAACAAATTACTAATAAAGTAGGGACAAGAAGTTCAACTTTTCTCGGCTTTCTGTTCTTTTATGGAAGTATCTAATAATGGCTCTTTTCAGTATTTAATTTTTAATACGTACCTACTACACGCAAACATTACAAATAAACTTATTACAACATAAATATATCTCCTATCGCAGGTGGGTTGGAAGAGATTTCTTTTAGGAATAAGCCTCACCTTTTGTACCTACGTATTTTTTTGTAATTTGTCCATTTTTTGTTTACTTACGTGTACAATAAATTGTAAAGTAAATAGATAAATAATGAATAAAATAAAAGTATGTATAACAAATAGGCAGGTAAGTACTTACTTTTCCGACAGTTGCAAAGACTAACATCGATTCACTTTACTTTACTTTTCTTTTCGAAATTCGGGAAACAAATGAGTAACGTTTATCCGTGGCATTCGTATTTATATTGGTGAAGAATCAAATAAGTTCATGCAAGATTGCGACACCACAAGTCGTACTTCGTCCCTTTGCACGTCTGAACAAGCATGCGGACGGCGGCAGCGCTTTGCAAGTCTCGACACGCTGTACTGAATATGGAATATGCAAGTTTTTTTGCAAGTAACAGTCGCTGAGCTTCTTAAAATATTATCTGCCTACATTGATAGGTGAACTCAAGCCAACATTTTAGTTCTTCACCATCGAAACCAGATAAATTTTCGTGGACCCTCGCTTACGAATTGTGAACCCCCATTTTTTTGTCTCGCCAACGTAGACCCCCGTCGAGTCTCCTGTGGACCCCTGGGGGTCCACCTGGACCACTTTGGGAATCAATGCTCTAGACTTTGCGCGTAATCCAAACAGTGAGGGTATATTGATATTGTGTTTATTTTCACTTTGCTTTGAAGTGTGTTTTTGTGCAGATATAATGTCAAACAAAAGAAAATTAGATTTGTTTCGAGATGAAGATCGTGCCGAAGCCGATGAATATTTTTTTAAGATGATTTGGCTTTCATTTCCAAGAATGGTACTGTGTGGAACAATCGTCTTCCAACAGCATATCGCTCATTCTCAGAATATAATAACGAATAAACCGAGGCTTACTCTAAAATCTAGGAATGTTTCAACAATTGTTGAATGTTTCAAATTATTTATAAACGATGAAATCGTACAAATAATTGTGAAATACACAAATCAGAAAGCGGAAAAATATGTTGAAGAATGGAACATGCCATGTCGCGAGACAAGTTTTTACAGATCATCAGTTTTATGCGATTTGATGATCTAATTACTAGAATAGGGTGTAGAGGAGTGGACAAGTTCGCTGCATTTAGAGATGTGAATTTGTCAAAAACTGCAAAGAAAATTTTTACCAGAGTTCGCACCATACAAATGATGAGCAACTTGTAATTTTTAGAGGCAAGTGTCCATTCCGCGTGTACATGAAATCGAAGTCTGCGAAGTACGGCATCAAAATATGGGCTTTGGTAGATACAAATTCTGTTTACGCTGTCAACGTTCAGATCTATACTGGCAAGGAAGGACAAGCCTGCAAAATAACAAGGCAAACGAGTAACTCTTGATTTCATATCCTCTCTCGGATCTGGTTATTTTATTAACACTGATAATTTCTTGACAAGTTGTCCCTTAGCAAAAGCGTTACTAAATAGGTGTCTGACATTATTCGGAACTCTTCGTAAAAACAAGCAAAACATTCCTCCTACTCTGCTACCTCATTCTTCTACCTCATTCTTCTAGTGAAGTCAACAGTGTTTGCACTTTTGGAAGATATTACTTTGGTTTCGTATACTCCTAAAAAAAGCAGTCATTCTTTTGAACACCGAACACCATGCCGATAAAATTAGTGGTGAAGCGAAGATTATAAGCCAGACATAATCTTAAATTTTAGTTCAACAAAAGGTGCCGTTGATACCATGAACAAAAAATGGTCAACGAGTATATCTGTAAGAGAGCTTTTAACAGGTGGCTCTTTGTTTTATTTTAAAACGTAAATATATATCGCCTGTCTCAATTCTTACGTCATATGGACAAGCTGCTTTTCGCAGACGCAAGCAGTTCCTTCTTTCTTTAGGACAAGAACTTATTAGACCATATGTAGCTAGAAGACTGGAAAATCCAAGAAGATTCCACAAACGTGTTGTGAACGCCATGTACGAAATAAACACAAATTAGCAACACCCAAGATTACCTGAAATTTTCGGGACGGTGTTTTATGTCCACGTAATAAAGATCGCAAAAGTATAAAAATATGTCATATTTGTGTAAAAACTTTGTTTGTGCCGAACACCAAACAACTGTACAAACAATATGTTCTAAATGCCAATTACATCAAATAGAATAGAGGAGTCATATAAATATATGTTTATTATATAAATGTTTTTTTAGAAAAAATATTGCCTTATTTATTCTCTTTTACTTTCCTGAGCGGCTGTATGAGCATTTTTGTGAGTATACTTAGCTGGGTACATAATGTACCTCTTTCGCCAACCGCGTCATTTTTATACACCCTTCGGCATCGAAAGATAAAAAGGGGTTACACTGTTTCTACTAAACAAACTGAAGAATGCAATTTCTAAAAAAACAACCTGGAAGGGCCAATCAAGAAGTTCCCTTTCATTACGACAACGCATCTTTTTACACCAGTCATGGTTAGCCAAAAACTGGATCAATCGAGCTTTTGAATTATGCGCATAATATCTATTACCAAGTGATTTTCACTTTGTAATAGATATTCCCGCACTCAAACTTTTCTTTCATATAAACAAGTTTTTGTCGAATTAAGTACGTATTGCAGCAACGGAACAGTATGTTGAGGATCTTGAAAAAGAGCATTACAAAAATGGCATAATGGTACTTCAGTGTCGTTAGTGCAAGTGGGTTGATCTTAAAGGGGAATATATTTAAAAATAATTTAAAAAAAACTAATTCATTGTTTCATTTCAAGATTCACCTTCAATCAAATAATCTTTGTAACGGGTGTTCAGAAACATTCGAAGTCAAAGTAGTCCTTGAAAATATGAAGTCATGTCTGATATAGATTGATACATTTACTTAATACAATTTAATACAAGTAAAGATATACGATTACGATACAAGTAAAGATATACGATTTTTTGTTCAGAGCCCACTTGACTTCGAATGTTTCTGAACACCCGTTATATTAGAGTAGAACAATTATAGAACGCGATAAAAAAAATGTTGAACATATCTGTCACACTTAACATTGACAATTAACAAAATTTAAAACAATAAAAGAAATTGTAGAAAATGCTATCCAATATTTTCACATGATATATTCAATAGCATATTTGTGTACACTATCTTACATAGTATTTCAGATATGTTTATGTTAGGTGTTTGTTCACGCCAAAAACTCGGCAATTTATCTGGCAAGATAGCGTGATCCACTCGATGAAATGCCTTGCCAAAGTCAGTATATACGACATCAACCTGTGACCCGCAATCCAACGCGTCAGCAATGTATTGAGAAAATACTGCAACGTTAGAGACAGGAGATCGCTTTTCCATGAAGTCATGCTGAGTCGATGATATTACAGTCTTAATAAGAGGGTATAAGACGGTATAGTGCAATTTCCAAAATTTTCGCAAAATTTAACATAATGGCAATAGGACGATAGGTGGTAATGTCCGAAGTATCACACCAGTCTTTAAAACGGGAACAATTTTAGTACCCTTCCAAATAGTGGGAAACGTAAATGCAGCGAGAGCCAAATTTAATATCTTCGCCAATGGTGTAGTAAACATGTTTCCACAGTCCTTTACAACAATAGCAGGAATTTGATTATCTCCTGAAGTAAATTTATCCCTAAGCATATTATTAGTGCTGACCAGCACATCATCATCAGACAAGTGATGCAAATCGAGAAACATTGAATTGGTTGATAGGAGATCTATGTTATTAGTCGCAGAGGGTTATAAACGTTCTTAAAATTATAAGCTAATACGTTAACTATAGATTAAAGATCCTCAAGACTGACCCCCAAGAGCTGCACTCTACCTGGAATACGACTTCTTTTCTATCTTTCACAAATATAAGACCAAAATGTTCTGGGATTGTCTCTAAGCTTATTCTCAGTATTTGCAAGATAGTCCGTATAAGCCGAAGATATTTGTTTCCTAACTAATGCTCTCAAATGCCTGAATACTTTTGGTACATAAGTAGGAACGTATTTTTCGAACACAGAATATAGAGCATCGTGGAAAACTTCTACCTATCTATCAGCAAGATGAGTACCATGTATAGGCTAAAAACAAAATCCCGTGAACAATTTCAATGCAGTGTTTGAATATGTACGAGTGTAATTTGAGCTTTCACTTTACGTCAAAAACAAAAGAACAGTGGCAACAAGAGACTTTTGTTGCGGGCAACGACCAAAGAAGGCAAAACTGATTCCATCTGCATGAAAAGTTAAGCACTGTAATATGCTAATTTTTTGGACAATTCCTATGATGAATTAAAAAAGCTACCAAATTTGAGAAGAAAAGTATCGTCTCGCGATGATAATGCACCAATTCATTCGTCTACAACTGCAACCGCTAAATTGGTGGAATAACATTTCAAACCTGAAGAAATGCCTCAGCGGGTGAACATGAAACACAGGCCTATTATGCAAGTCGCAAAAAAACCTACTTGTTAGAAAGCTGGTCCTAAAAGGAAAGCTGAGTATGTTGAAAAATAGAAGGTTTTTTTGTATCAACTGTATCACTGTCCCATAAAATATCAGTCTTATTTTAAATCGAACAATAATGAATACAAAATTACACAAGAATCTTCTTTCTTCTTGTATAATTTTATATTTAAAGCAAAAAATTATGTAAAACTTAGCTTTCTTTAATATTTCTTCGCAATGTTTTAGGACGCCACTGAACTACTGCATTATTAAATAAATACCGCCTAGTTTTAAAACGACTACAAGTTAATCAAACAATCAGTGTAAGAACAAAGGATGGACAATCCAATGCCAACAAACAAAAGCCCACAACATCAAGCGTCCATAAACGGTGGTGACCGCTGCCACACAATCATTTTTAAATCGTCAACGTCACGCCTACGAACGGAAGGAGAAATTTTCTTTTTCTATTCAAATACGTTTATCCGCGGACATTCTGAGACGTGACAGGTTTGTCTAATTAGATATTCAATCGGTCACGAAAATCGGATTAATGTGGAATTTCAATAACCATGTATTACAATAATGTAGGTAATTTATTTAAAATGATTTTACATATTCCTAGATAATAGACAGAAGTTTAATAATATTAAATTAAAACGTTTTAATTATTTAGAATATAAATTCAAAATATTTTCCCAAAATTTCCTCTCATAAGCGAGAAAAAAATTACAAAGATATTTAAAAAATATTTGTCACGCCACTATGCGATTGACTATATCATAAACAGCAGGAAATCGATCTTAAAGGTGACCGACAATAACAAAAATATAGTAGTTTTCAATGCGGTCTTTTTTATATTATATTTATATTATATTACTATAGACATTCTGAATTCATATTAATATTTTATATTTATTACTTCTGGTAACAAAAAAACATTCACGTAATAGACATGAAATGAAGAAATATATAATTATAAAGAATATGTATCTAAAACATTTTTCGCAAATTCCGAAAAATATAAAAAAAGAGTTTATAAATGATTCATAGCTGATAGAATCGTATATAATCGTTTTCAGATTATTGAACCCTAAGTAAACAAAGCTGCTACATTGTAAAGTTTTTATAACATCGACAGTCGGCTCAACAATGTTATCTTTTAGAGTTTTTATATAAATTTATGTTTGTGTGTAAATTCAACCGAGGTACTTTTTGTAGACATTCTGATCCGTTGGTGGCATATTATACTTTCAGTTTTTTTTTAATTTAAGATTCATATTCTATACAGGGTGTAAATGAAATATGCGACATGCTTTAATATGTAATAGCTGTAATAATATTAAGCATAAAATGCTAATGCACGAAAATTCAGTTTCGAACGAGATCAAAGAAAAGAAATTTAATAAATGCGAATTTAGTATTCCTTTATAATTGCAGCGCTGCTCCTACTGAAGCGTAATAGTGGAAGTTGTAGATGTGATGACGCATACTGTAAGTCAGAAGTCAGTCTGTTATCAATTTCCGTGAAGCATGGCTTATTCAAATCACGAATTAACAAATATCGTCTTATTATACTGTGAAACAGGTAGAAATGTTATAGCTACTAGACGTATTTATGAAGGACGGTTTCCGAACCGAAGATGTCCATCAAATGATTTAACTTTACAAACCGTGTACAGATTGAGAGATCGCGGTACTTTGCAACGTATTTTTCAAGCTGCAGCTAATAACTCGTATTATATTGTCCCGTAGTAGTGTGGATGCATGTCTGGCTCCTTGTGATTGGTCCGTCGGTTGTTCTGTCGCTTTCGGCTATTGGTCGATCGATTTGCATTCGGTCAAATCTGTGTTGGTGTAAGTTCTCCGTCATAAGTTACTATCACTGCGTCGCTTATGATTATAGCTTGCGACAGACCAAATTACAAAGTTCAATGCTCTGACCAGGCAGCTTAGTTACACCAATACGGACCGAACAAAAACCGATTGACCAATAGCCGACAGCGACAGAACAACCGACGGACCAATCACAAGGAACCAGGCACGCGTCCCCACTACTACGGGACAATATAATACGAGCAGCACAGGAAATCGACGCACTCTTGAAGTTATCATCGAGAAGATCCTCAAGAAAAAGGTGATAGTGATGTCACCGGAACGTCAGAAAGAACGAAAGAAATCATCCAAACGGGTGGAAATATCCCGAAACACAACGCTTCATATATATATATATATATATGAAGCGTTGTTCTTCGGGATATTTCGCCGATATATATATATATATATATATATATATATATATATAATAACTTCGTGACCTTGGTATGATATGGTAAACCTAATCAGTAGGCGATTAAAGGTCTGTATATTACTTCAAAATATATGTATTTAAAAAACTCTACATGTTTCGGCTGTGTACGCCTTTATATTTTGTATTCTCTTGATAAAGGCGTACACAGCTGAAACATGTAGAGTTTTTTAAATACATATATTTTGAAGTAATATACAGACCTTTAATCGCCTACTGATTAGGTTTACCATATATATATCTATATATATATATATATATATATATATATATATATATATTTATATGTATGTATGTATGTATATACATTAAAAAATTATTGGTGAAGCTCGCTTCATAGGCAAAAGTCGTTCAATCAATGAGGAAGATTATAGTCACATTTTTTTTTTAATTTTAGATCGACTTTAAAGATCGTAATACAATTGTCAACAACACATGTAATGCTAGTGTGTTGCATAAATTGAGAGACAATATTCGTGAAAAACGTGGAGGCAAATTCAAAAGGCTACTACTGCATGAAAAATGCTCCCATTTATACTGCTACAGTTTCATAGGCTGCAATTTACGTAATGTATAGCTTTCGACAAATTTAATATCCGTCTTATAGTCCTCAGAGCATCTACTGCTATTATTCTATTATACTTAAGTACCGCCGATTAGTGTTAATTACGCATTCATACTGAATGTAATAAATAATATGGATAATGAAGAAATATCTACTGATATGGCTATACTGTTCCTAAAAAGAGATCATTTTAGAGCTCTAACAGTAGGATCATAATTCTCCTGAATGCGACTGTATTATATTAGATATTATTGAGAAAGATTACACTCAATGATATGTCTAAATCTCAGAATATACGAAATGAATCAAATAGAGCATCAGAGGGATTTTAAATTCAAAAGATATGGATTACGTAAATTTCTGTAAAAGAAACAAGATAATGTAATTATCATTGCATATTTTTCCATTTTACTTTTCATAATATTTATACCCATTTTTTTTCGGGTGCCTTATCACATTTTCAGCACAAAATTCTTGCAATATGTTTCCATTAGGTTAAAAGCCAACGACCGCGCGTCATTTTTTTTGCCATCAGATGATAAATTTCCTAGAGGGTGTAATATAAAAATCCATTAAAGTGTTCCGTTTTTAATATAAAAAACGCATAAAATACATTTATGTATACAAGCTCTTTCATAAATAAAATATATGGTTTGTATATAAAATACATCAGAAGATCATAATTTAAAATATGAAAACATTTTTTCCTTAGACATATAAATCTAATATATTTTTTTATTAAACAATGCATTACATACATTTAGTATACACAGTCCAGTAATAGATACTGTCAATGTTGCACAATTGTAAGAAATCATGAGAACATAAAATGGTCGTAACGTGTCAGTTAGACCACGCGTACTTCAGACATTGATAATGTTGATAGCCCTCCTACCGGTCGTTCGCGTAGTGTGCGTACCTAAAACAGTGTGACAGCTGTTCGTGTAAGAATGGGTTAAAAGCAAACAATTTTGTACCATAAAGTAAACATCGCACGCAAAACAATCTTGCATTATTGAGGAATATTCAGGAATGAAGCCATAAAGAAGGAGTAACACCGTCTACAACATCAGCCTCGAAGGTCATAAGAACTTAATGAGCGAAGAATTTGTTAAGTAGTTATGGCAAGAGAAGGTATCGCAAAATGTCACTCTCAAACAAGAAAATCCTTGCTTTTTACCTGAAATTTAACTGCTAGAATGAGTGTATGCTCAAACTTCCCTAGAAAGCCGGAAGATCGAGACACTGGTTCAATGAGATCACTATACGCCTCAACAATGGTTTCATAATGCGTTTCCTATGAAAGTGGTTCTCCTATTCATATTTGTGAGACTGATATGAAAAAATCGGCCCGAATATATCAGGAAGCCGTTGTGAAACCTCTGACACTCTTTGATTAAGGGAAAGAAATGGGTACATCAACAGCATTCGGTATCCGCTCGCAAAAGAAAACGACCCAAACATAGCTGAGAAACAACGTTACTGTTTATTAATGGTTCCGATTGGGCGTCTGATAGTCTCATTGTGAACCCTTTCTCGACTATCGATTATAGGATGTTCTCGAAGACATGTCTTGTGGAAACGTCATCCAAATTTGGAGCCTCTGAATCGAAGTATTCTTTGAAATTGCAACAAAAATATTTAGAAACAATGCGTAAATCGATTAGACGAATGTATGCGTGTGTAAGCGCAGAAGGTGAACACTTCGAAGAATTATACATAGTTTAATATCGTCTTCTATACTTCGAATATACGTATGTTGGTTTTCTACAATGAGCTATTGCTTTTTGCCTCTAAAATACTGAAGTTATTTACGACTGTGTAAATAACGTTTACTTGATAAGAAAACACTAAGTAGGCGATAAAAACAGCAATAGTACATTATAGAAATAAGAAGCCGGGAGATACCCTGCCAGACGTAAGTGTCTATTAAACCCTATACCGGGTGTCCTTGAAATAATAAGACAACGTATGAAAAATGGAAAGATGTAATTATATAAAATATATATCCAAAATATTTTCCTAAAATTCTCTTTCATGAGAGAAAAAAAATTACGAAGATATTTAAAAAAATTTTGTCACCCCACTGTGCGATCGACTATATTATAAAAGATGATATCTTAAAGTTGACCGATAATTACAAAGAGAATAGTTTTGTTATTGTCCATCTCGCTTTTAAGTTTCGTTCAGTTATCAATCGTTACAATTTACATCTACGTCTTCGATTAAAGGTAGATTGTTACCAAATAGGACGTTAAATGCTGGTAGAGTACATATCTTACATCTTTAAAAAATTCATCGAATCCTTAACTTACAAAGCTGCCTACCCACTAGTCTTTATAAATATAAACATTGCATTCAATAGTTGAATTTTTTTATAGACATTCTAAATACATTATATTTGTTATTTCTTTTAACAAAAAAATTTACGTAATACTCATAGCACACATTTTTGAAATTTTTAATAATTCAATTGAATATATAAACAGCTGATTTTGTACGTGGTTATTGACCTTAGAATAACAATGTATTAGTTTTATACCCTCGACAGCTATTACGTATGTAAACATAAGCTGTGGGGTATGTGTGTGCGTAATTTCAATAGAGGTATTTACATTCAGAATATTTTGAATTCATGTCTTTAATTCACGTCGGGTATTGAAGCTCTCACACCAAGCTAATATACAGTGTGGTCATAAAGTTTGGAACCAAGCTTATAACCGCATTATTTTACATTTTTTGGAAAAACGCTCGGACAGGTAAATTTTCTTTTTTAAAACGCCATCTTTTGACATACGATTTTTTTCTATGACGTCATTGGTTTTCGAGTCATGACGTTATCAACACTTTCTTTAAATGGCAACCATATTATTTTTTTCTCGTTTTTGGTAGATCTTTATGTCCACCAAATAGTGATATAAAACAATTGGTATGTTGCATCACAATTTCTTGGAAAAAATGATATAAATTTAGAAAAAAATACGAAAATTTTATTTTTGTACAAAATTAAAATTAAATAAAAAAAAATCTAAACTTAAATTTATTGCAACAGTTAACGTAAATTTTCAAAATGGACCCCACCAACCAACTGACACTGTCCCAGCCGAGTGTAAATGCTTTGCGATCAATAGTAATCTGCGTTATTCGCTCCAGGTCAAAAGAAATTGGTCTTCCCAATCGGCCAATTACTTATTAAAAAATCTTATTTAACATTAAATAGTTTCACAAAAAAGGGCCGAAGAAGTTTAATTTATTTAAAAAATTGACATGATGTGGCAGACCATTTCTTAATTAAAATTATCGCCCAAAAATTGAAGATTTCAAAAACTAATTAAGCTTACAAAATTTACTGAAATATGCAAGTAAGTTTTTTTCACACTTCTGTCTTGTGTGAGGACTTAAATATTCTTCTTGAACAAACCGGATCGTTAAAAGCACATGTACTCATGTTACTATGCAAAAAATTTACAAAAACAAAAACACGCACTTTTTTGCAAGATATTTCTTTATGACATTCTTGCTTCTTTTTATACAATTTATGTACAAAAATTTTAGTTTGAAATTGTTTCTATGGCGACAATATTGTTTAATTATTTACTTCTATTTTTGACGTTAATTTTTTGAGATATTGCGTAAAAATTGTTCATTTTCGCTAATATAAAAAATGGCACATTTATCTGAGCGAGAAAGAATCGAAATTTGAATTATGGTTGGGTATGGGGACAGACAAAGAACGAGTGCAGAAGCATGCGATTTGTTTAACCATGAACACCCTGATAGACCTCCAATTACCAGGTCTACGGTGACAAAACTAGTTGGAAAGTTTACCGAAACTGGATCCGTAAAAGATCGACCACGGCAAGGTAGACCTCAAGTAGGAGAAGATGTGAAATTAAATGTGCTTCTAGAAGCAGAAGAAAGGCATCATGTTTCCACCAGACAACTTGCGTTAGCCAATCAGGTGTCTCACTCATTTGTCGTCAAGTTATTTAAAAAAGAACACTATCGTCCTTACAAAGTTCAACTTGTACAGGAATTACATGAGGATGACGAAGATCGTCGACTGCAGTTCTGTGAAGACGTAATGTTACGTTGTGACCAAAATCCAAATTTCTTGGAAAACATCGTCTTCTCAGATGAAGCTACGTTCTGCCTAAATGGATCTGTTCACCGCCATAATTGCAGATATTGGTCGCAGAACAATCCGCATTGGACTCAAGCGTGTCATACTCAGCGCAGAGGAAAAGTTAACGTATGGATTGGAATGATTGGACGACGCATTTTAGGACCATATTTTTTTGAAGGATATTTGACTGCTGTGCAATATTTAGAATTTTTAAGATTTGAAGTGGTTCCAGCGCTCGCTGTTATTTTACCAAATCACGAGGATAGTGATGTACTCCATCCAAATATTTGGTTTCAACAAGATGGGGCGCCTCCCCATTATGGTGTAGAGGTTCGCCACTATCTTGACGAAATATTTCCCAATAAATGGATTGGACGGAGAGGCACCATAGAATGGCCACCTCGTTCTCCTGACCTGACTCCGTTAGACTTTTTTTTGTGGGGTTATTTGAAATCGAAAATGTATTTTAACAAACCGAACAATTTAGAAGATTTAAAAGAACGAATTCGCGTAGAACTTACACAAATATCCCCAGACATAATTGAGGCGAGTATACGAAGTGTTTACACTCGGCTGGGTCAGTGTCAGTTGGTTGGTGGGGTCCATTTTGAAAATTTACGTTAACTATTACAATAAATTTAAGTTCAGATGTATTTTTTTAATTTAATTTTGTACAAAAATAAAATTTTCGTATTTTTTTCTAAATTTATATAATTTTTTCAAAAAAATTGTGATGCAACATACCAATTGTTTTATATCACTATTTGTGGATATAAAGATCTACCAAAAAAAAGAAAAAAATAATATGGTTGCCATTTAAAGAAAGTGTTGATAACGTCATCACTCGAAAACCAATGACGTCATAGAAAAAAATTGTATGTCAAAAGATGGCGTTTTAAAAAAGAAAATTTACCTGCCCGAGCGTTTTTCCTAAAAATGTAAAATAATGCGGTTATAAACTTGGTTCCAAACTTTATGACCACACTGTATACTCAACTTAACGATGAATGAAGATCGCCACTGGTACTGTTAGATCTATTTATAGTCTCTGGTTCCTGATTCATTCTAACATTGCCCTGCCGGATATCAGACGTCTCGCTGCAGCTCCCCAGGTCCCCAGGACCCGACTGAATTCTAGGAGACCGATTTGGCTGGATACGCAAGTTCAGCACCCCATCAATGTGAATGATTGGTAGATAGCCCTCCTCGAACAACACAAATAGGTTCCATACAGGCCACGGAAGGTACAACTCAATTCTCTCTGCGACTGCGGAAATGTGGAACAAACTATGGCTAACATAGTAAAAGACTGCCCCAGAAGAAATTTCGGTGATGACATCCACGAGCTGAGCAAGGCAACTCCTGCAGCACTGGAATGGTTAAAAAATTAAGGGAGTTAAACTGTAAATGAGTAATCACATACAATTTTTCACAAATCGCATGTCATAAATAATTCTCTTTCACAACGATCACGGCAATCTAAAACATAAATAACTTACCCAACATGTTTACATTGTTGCAAAAAAATGCGAATGTGCGCGATGAAAAAACTGCACCATAATATATGTTTCTGTATTAGTCTCGGAAAGGTTCGTACGTAGCGACGTATATATATGTTTATATACTGAGAAGGATTGTTCGACGTTGGGAGATGTTATATTTGCTTAGTTAAAGTGCTCTTTGTATCTGTACAATGGATCTTCAGTATTGGTAAAAAGTTGCCCTAATTTTGTAAAATTTACATTTTCATCTAATACACCTTACGTGTATTATTAAATTTAACAGTGTGGGCACATAGTCTGCCGTCTTTAATTATGACCCTTTCTTGTCATAAAAGTGATTTATACACTAATATCTAATTTTCGATTTCGCTTCTCATGCGAAATAATAAATACAATTTTCAGGGGGTTTTTAATTTTGGGGTTCGGATCGTAATTGACACAATATTTTGGATATATATTCTATATAATTGCATCTTTCAATTTTTCATACGTTGTCTCTCTATTTCAAGGACAACTGTATTTTAATATGTATTACCGAAACGAGATTATGTCCTAAAAAAGGTTTTATTATTAAAAGATAAAGATAATTCATGTATATAAGAACAGAGAAATTCGAAATGAAAATTCTTTTGAAACAATCTGTAAAAGATAGTAAGATATTCTGCACATTATTGGATAGAGGAATGTCCAAGTTTTATGCACTTGATATGAGAGCTATCTGTTACGGAACAAACATTAAAACTGTAACCTGCTTTTACTGAATTTACATTTTCAAGAAATAATCGATGCCCCAAATTTTGAGAGGTAAGATATCCATCTTTTACGTACTCTCACAATAAAATATCGCAAAGGATGAAGCCTGGTGACCTGGAAAACAACAATCAATGAATAATATCTTGTTATCCATCTCTTCTAAATTCATCGTCCTGGAATAGTGTTGCTCTGATAATTAGATATGAACAAATATAATAATTAGATATAATGAGACGAAAGAAAACACAGGCCTACAAAAAAATTTTTTTTTTTTTGGTGCATCTCTGTTTGTTTGAATTGCCGATAAAGTAGGTAATGTACAGTATATTGACATACGTCATTTTAACTCATCAGCTCTAGTTTACCTACTACCCTCATTGTGAATTGTTGTCGGTCTTGTCATGGTCATGTTCATAACTAGTCATTATTGCAATATCATCGATAAAGTTTGTGTTACTATTTCATTATGGCTAGTACGTCCAGACGTTGTGTTAACGATCCTGATATATTTTGTTATGTTTGTGGTGAATACATACTGAAAAATCAGCGTAAATCGATTACAGTGCGTCGTTTGTATTTTGCTTACTTCGGTATTGAAATTCTATACCAAGATAAAGTGTGGGTGCCTCAGTGTTTGTAAAATATGCGTTGAACATTTGCGACAATGGGAGAGAGGGAAACGTAAGTCTTTGAAGTTTGGAGTGCCTATGATATGGCGAGAACAAAAAAATCATTATGACGACTGTTACTTTTGTATGATTAATATAGTGGGCATCAACAAAAACAATCGCCATAAATGGAAATACCCCAATATTTCTTCAGTACAAAGACCTGTTCCTCATTCAGAAAATGTTCCAATACCAACTTTTCACCAGGTAGTGCAGCAATCTCAGGAGGATGAAGCTGAAATACCTATTTCTTCCCAAGTACATGATGACTTTCAATACTGCGGAAAAACATCAGATCCTAAGCCATTTTCGCAGAATGAGCTTAGTGACCTCATCAGAGACTTAGATCTTTCGAAGGAACGTGCTGAGTTACTAGCGTCAAGATTAAAAGAAAAAAATTGTCTTTCCTCAGATGTTCGAGTGTCGACCTAAATCACGTCATTGGACTGCAAAAAATTGGCCTGTGAGAGATGCTCTTGTTGTTGGAGAAAGAAATGTTATAAATGAACCCTTAGTTTCAAGAGAAAAAATCATTCTTCCGCCATTGCATATAAAATTAGGGCTAATGAAGCAATTTGTTAAGGCTCTCGATAGAAATGGTCAATGTTTCCAGTTTATTTCTCACAAATTTCCTGGTTTAAGTACTGAAAAACTAAAAGCAGGTATCTTTGATGGACCTCAAATACGTAAATTGATGAAAGACACAACTAATTTTGAGACTTGTATGAATGATGTGGAGAGGCTTGCCTGGCAATCTTTTGTAGCAGTTGCACAAAATTTCCTCGGAAATCATAAGGCTGACAACTATGTAGAACTAGTAGAGGAAATGCTGGTGCGATTCAAAGATTTAGGCTGTAATATGGGTATAAAATTACACTATCTCAATAGTCATCTACATAATTTCCAACACAATTTAGGAGATCTAAGCGAAGAACAAGGGGAACGTTTCCACCAAGACCTAAAAACAATGGAGAATAGATACCAAGGAAGGTGGGACAGTCATATGATGGGTGACTATTGCTGGGGAATCATGCGAGATTGCCCGAGTCAGTTTCATTCTAGAAAATCACTCAAAAGACAATTTCTTGATGTTTAATGTCAATAAAATATACATTTTTTCGTGAATTGTGTTTTTTTTTTCTCTGGAACTAGAGCTGACAGAAGAATACGGGTAGCATTTTTGATATCGCCATGTAAGACATACTTAAAATCGGGTCTAAAATCTCCAGCACCAAAATGGTTGTGGCCAGGGTAATCTGTCCCTAAAATAGGGGAAAACTATTTTGTAACATGTCCAGCCAAATATGAAATTTATTTTTTAATTATTTCTTAGTTTATACTAACTTTTATATAAATAATATAATCAATAAAAGCAATTCATTTAATATGAATAAGGGTGATTGTAAATTTAAACCGTTTCCACGAAACGCGGTTAAACCGTGATAACACGGGCAAGTTCAGCAATAATTTGTTACGCTCAGTGAATCGAAACCTAACGCTTCAAATGACTCCTGTGGTTTTCCTGTTTGTTTTCGTACTAATCCATCAAACGTGTCCCTTTTCCAACTATCTAGGAACGTGTGTGAACAAAAAAATACGCAATAAATATGGGAGACACAAAAGTATTTCTATACACCGATTTTTTTCTAATTCGGTAACTATATTATCCATTATAAATAGAAATAAATATCTAATTAATATACACTGTATTCAAAAGTTAAAGAAAGTGTTTTTTTCGTAATATAAGCGTTAATTCACAATGAAAATAATCGTACAATATATATACGCTTAACTTGCCCAAAGAACGTAAAAATATTTTCTCTATTCACAATTACTACAATAATTTAACATAAAATTGCAGAAGTTGAAGATTTCAAGCTACTTTTTCTTTAGGAGTTTATGTAAATATTTATAATAGTAATGAATGTTATAATGGCGAACATTGTATTATTATTATTATTATTATTAAGATGCAAAAATCAAAAGAAAATATGTATAACGTTTTGGCATGTTTAAACAAATCAAACGAAATATGGAGAAAAAGAGATAAAACCGCAAAATAAAGAAAAAATGATTTTTCATTGTATGTCCCCGGATTGAGTTTACAAGAGGAAAAAAAAAATTATTTTTGATTTTACAAAAAAATGCTAAAGTAATTAAATGTTATGCTTGATTTCAAATGATCAAATCTGTAATTGGAATTACGAAACTGTCAAACCCCTATTTAGAATTACAAATTTTTATTTTTTATTTTCATTAACAACAATAAACAACAACAAAAAAAAGAATTAGGCTAGAAACAATAATGTTTAAAACTATTTTATTAATTCGCCACCCCTTTCAGCACACAATTCGACTGTAAGCCGCAGTTCCTTGTAACTGTTGCGAATTTCTTCAAGTGTCAAGGCCGCAATAGCATCTCTTATACGATTTTTTAATACTTCCACATTGTTAGGCATGTTTTCCATGTAGACGTTGTAGAAGTTGCTTTAACCGTCTCCACAAATAAAAATCTAAAATAGTTAAGTCAGGGCTTCTTGGAGGCCACAAAACAGGACTATTACTGCCAATCCAACTATTTTCGAATTTTTGATAGAGCCAGGCAGCAACAATGCGCGAACGGTGGGCCGGACAACCATAATGTTGTAAATACATCCTCTGCCGATAAGCAAGTGAGAGTTCACTTAAACCATCTCAGAAGAAGTTGCTCAACATCTCCAAATAATTGTGCCGATTTACATTAACATAAAAAAACTATGGCCCTATTATTCCATGGTAAGAAACAGCACACCACACGTTTACCTACAAAATATTGACGTTTTGATGCAATTCTAAAGTGAAGATTAGTGTCACTGCAATAACGAACATGTTGTGACGAAACTGTACCATTGCTAGAAAAAGTTGCTTCATCGGAAAATACAATGCTTTTGTGAAAATTTTGGTTCGCCATTATTTTATCTCCCATCCACATGCAAAAATAAAGACGCTTTTCATCATCTCTCGGTATGATTAAAAATAGGTTTATAGGGGTATAATTTACGTTCCTTCAAAACTCTTTGAATATGAGATTTGCTTATATTTAGTCGAAGCGCCCGTCTCCGTAATGACACTTTAGGATTATCTTCCACCGAATCCTAAATTAAAACTGTATAAACATCATCTTCATCACGTACTATTTTCTTTTTCTTTAAATTCAAAACAGAACCAGTTTCCAAAAATTTTTTCACCATCTTCCTTATACCCAATACGGGAAACAGTTACTCCGGGAAATTTTTCATTAAATTCTTCTGCAACGCGACGGTAGCTCTTTTCCCCAATACCATAACATTGTATTAAATATATTTTTTGTGATAACGTTAACATTTTCACAAAAAAATTACAGAATTACAGTTTGAAGTTATTTTTGACACATAAATTAGTGTTTGACGTTTTCAAGTCAAAGCCTTTAACCACAAAAAAATAAAATATAAAATGCGATGAAAAAATGAAAACAAAATTTTTAGGACATACACAAGTGATATTGAAATTCTAATTACAAATTTGGTCATTTGAAATCAAGCATAAAATTTAATTCCCTTAGCATTTTTTTGTAAAATCAAAAATTTTTTTTCCTCTTGTAAACTCAATCCGGGGACATACGGTATAGTTTGTATAATAATTAAATTCAGACGATTACCTGCTAACGAAATGCGAAGGGGATAATTAGGTGTCAGGTAGACGAATCACGCCCCTAATAAATACGCGTTGTAGTTGACTATTAGTCCTTGTGTGAAGTAGATATATGTTAAATTTTCCGCTCCGAGCGCTTTTTTTGTGCATGCATCCAAAAGACTCAAACAGCAGTAAAATATTTACGAAAGTCTGAGAGGTCGGTAAAATTATTGACTAATCGCTATAAATCAATAAAGACAGAAGACAATACATATCCCAGATCGATATTCTGTGCAACTACAACAACAATAACAACTACAATAACATGAACTAAACGCTTTCTACATTTACCGACGCTAATTAATCGAAATTTTTATCGAAAAAAAAATTCGCGTTTAAGCAGGATTCGAACCTACGTCCATTGGTTTGCCAGACTACTGCTTTTACCATTAAATTAATAAGGACTGAAGTTTCGAATCGTCGGGAAAGTCTTAAATCACATTAAGAAACAAATATTAATATTGTTGCCAGTAGTCGGCAGATTTATTGCAAATCAATTGCTTTTCGCGAAGTAATGTAAATAAACGCGCACTCGTCAATGGGCCAATATCCAAAAAAAATTTTATCGACCATTTCTGGTGTGGTGGCCTCAAGTGCGCGACCAGAACGTTCGCCGTCACTTGTGTTGATACGACCGCACCGAAATTGAGTAAATCAGTGGTGGATGGTTCCAATAGATGGTGAAGAGTCCCCATAATACTTTTCAATCTTTTTATTTTGGTTTGCGTGATGGTTTTTCAGGCAGAAAATAGTGTTTAATGGGCACACGAAATTCACTTTTTTCTATTTTTACGAAAATGCTCATAGACGTCTGTTTCAAATGGCTGTCACGACAAAACTATTTGACAAATCAATCTGGGTGCGTTCTTTAGAATGATACTCCTTGACAAGCACATTGTTTGAAGTGGCAGCGCCATCTGTTCTATTTTCAGGTACTTCTTGACACACCTTCGTATGTGCTCTCCACACCCGATTTTTAATAATATTTTTATATTAATAAAAATGTTTTTGTTTTGCACAAAAAAATGGTCGGGTTTTACCCATTCAAACATGTTTTAAATTGTTTTGTTAATAATGTGATTTTATATGACAAATTTATAAGAGAATAATTAATAAATAAACTAATAAATAAAATAAACTAATTAATAAATTAATAAAATAAATTAAATAAAATGACTATAATATAAGTAATAGTTTTTCCCTATACAAAAATAACATACAAGAAGGGTAGTTTAAAAGTAATAAGTACTAATAAGTAAAGCGGGGGCATTTAAAAAGCTTGCATGGGTGGCGAGCGAAGCTGGTACGAATGTCTCCGCCATACTATGCCGTCATCGACGTACATCAGGCGTTACAATGTGAAAAACGCATACATCGTGAGACATACGTAGGATGTACAATAAGTACTGCAATACAGTACGAGTAAATAGTAATAAGTAATGTTCTTGATGTTATTATTGATGCTGAGTTTTGTTCGCCGCTCATGCATGCTGTCTAAATATTCCCGCTTTAGTAATAAGGGGCCACTATGGAAGCTGTGGGGCACTATTAGATCTAGAGAAAAGCGTTAAACGTTATTTTATTAGATTCTGCATTATACAAATTGGTAAAATAAACTTTTTATATGTACCACATGTGTTCCTGAAATAACATGCGAGATTTAGATTAGCGGCGACTGTGGGGATAACATTTAACTTCTATTTATGAAGATCGTAAAATAGCAAATGGCTTAAATAGATCACGAAAATAAAAAAGCAATCATGGGAATGAATGATAGTCCGAATATCGTGATAATTATTATAAGACAGTGTATAATAAATAAAGTTAATTTAACAAAAAGTACTACGCACGGTTGTGGACAAAAAAAGGGCTGATTAAATTACTTATTTAAACAATTATTATTATTATCCTATTAACATGTAATACGGATGGGCGACGTATATTTTCGAGAACAAGTACTGTTTTTCACCTTTCCTTGTCATGTTGTTGTCAGGACAAACGCTTGGTAACGCGGAGGGAATAACCGTCTTGTAATTCTAAACGGCCAAATGTAAACAAGTACATATAAAAACAATGCAAAGTGGCGCAAGTGTTCATGGTGAGAAGTATGAGTTTTTGTAATTTTTGATTAGAATTGTTCAGTGCAAATAAAATTGTCTGAAAAAAGTTCTGGATAAACGAGGAAAGAAGAACTATTAATTATAAAGCATAGCGTATAAGATCACAAATAATACTAATAATAATAATAACTTATTTTTGCTCAAAAGACTAATCCAAATCGGGCAACAAAATTTTAACTCTATGTGACAATACAAGAATACATAAATAAAATTAATTAACTCCATAAAAACATAAAGACATCATTTAATAATTCATTTGCGTTTCTCGACAAATACACCAATGGAGCCCTGCACAATATATTAGTTCTTGGTGTTGAAACCACAAAATATGGGGAGCAACAATGCGTGGTACCAATAAATTTACTCGCGCTAACAGGGATGCTGTGTCGACCCTGTTATTAAGAAGATTCACCACCAGTAATACGCTCTTCCATTGTCTTCGCACCGCTAGCATTTCCAGTCTATATCTCACAATCAAATCCCCGTAGTCTATATTCCATTCTGGATAGACACCGTCCAGCCTGTAACTCAAGTACTTCAAAAATTTACCCTGAACGGGTTCAATTTTATTCACGTGTAGGTCATAGATTAGCTACCAAAGGGTAGGCGCATATTCTAACTTACTAACGACATATGCGAAAAAGAGAGATTTAATGGTATCAACATTCGTGAAATTTCGGGATATTCAAATAATATCAAACCCAAAGACTTAACAGCAGATCTAGTAATGTTTAACGGATGATCAATGAAGGTCAATTTATTGTCGAATGTAACAGCAACATCCTTTGTGGAGCTTCGTTTTTCTATAATGGTATTAAGTTGATACAATTTATTTTCCTTGTGAAAGTCACAACACAGTATTTAGAAATATTTAAATTAAATTTATTCATGCGGCACTAGTTGTGGACGACTTTTGCAAAAACTCCACATCAGTTATGTTCGTAATAGTGATATGTTTTAAAATCATCTGCATAAGCCAGCACATTGCAGTCAAATGATGCTATTAGGGCGTTGATACATATATTATTCAATAGCGGGCTCAAGTTGAAACCTTGAGGAACTCCAGAAGGAGGATAAAAGAAAATCTAGATCTATAGCTATTGTAGGTAACATAGTTTTCTCTATCTGTCAAAAATGACTTCATAAACCTGATTAGAGAATCGTTAAACTCGAAAGATGACAATTTTTTAAAAAGTAAAATATGTTTGTTTTGAAAGAAAGGAAACATTGAAAATCGGTGAAGGTAAAGAAAAACTACTGCTTAGACCAATAGTTACATAAAGTTATTAATCTCTATATCTTCATTAGATGGTAGAACTGTTCACCATCCACCTAACAAAGAACTTCCCATACCACTAATATGGACATTTCAACATGACAATGATATACTTCCAAATTTGTGAACGACTGAATTTAGGTTCATAATGTATAGTCTAGTCTGTTCAATCGTCAAGCCTTAATCTAATCGAGGACCTTTGGAAGTTTGTCAAGGATCGGCAGGCCGAAAATTAAAAAAATAAGTAAATATAAGCAGCTGTGCAAGAAAAATGGCAAGATCACTATGTTCTAACATACCAGTGCTTGTCTGACTCTTGACTAAAAAGATGTCAGCTGTATTGCAAAATAAGGGTTATACAATCAAATATTAATTATTATAACAAGTGTTCATTTGAAAAGTCAATCTAGTAGCATGTGATTTACTGAGAACATTTTGAAGTATGTCGTAAATTAAAATTTACTACTTAACCTACGAAGTCGTATATTTTGACAGTTTCATACACACAAATAAATAACAAATAATAGGTATTTATTGAAAACTATAACAAATGTTGAAAATGTTGTCCTTCAAGATCAATGCACTTTAAAATCCTCCGTTCAAAATTTCTGATGATATTCTGTAACATTACTGGATTGTTATTAATTTCCATGCATTTCTGTTCGATTCTCTATAGCATATCATTCAAATTCAATATAGGTGTTCGAAATATGTTATTTTTAGATAAGGCCACAAAAAGAAGTCGCAAGGTGTTAAATCGCATGAACGTGCAGGCCAGGCAATTTCAGTATTTCGACTAATTATACGCTCATCAAAAAATTCTCTTAAATAATCCAAAGATTCTGCAGTACAGTGACAAGGTGCTCCGTCTTGTTGGAAATATGCATTTTGAAGTTCATCATCATGCAACTGATTGACAAATGGTTGTAAAATTCCGTACGGTACCTTTGAGCAGTTAACGTTCCCTGAAAAAATATTGGTCCAATGATTCGCCTTTGGCTTATCGTTGCCCAAACACCAATTTTCTCTGGATGTAGCGATTCTTCATTAATTACATGTGGATTTTCACTACTCTAAATTCTTGTATTTTGTGAATTTAGATATCCCGTTTTATAAAACCATGCTTCATCAGTAAAGATGACTCTTTGCGAAAGTTCTCCATTATTGTTCATATTTACAAACCAATTACAAAGCTGTAGTCTACGTGGGTAATAAATTTCTAACAATTCTTGTACTGCTGTGACACGGTATGAATAAAGTTGCATATCTTTTTTTAATAACTTGTGAGTTGTACCAACAGAAAGGTTTATTTGTTGACTCAAATGTCGAACAGATGTTTGTGGTTCATTTTCCATTATTTCTTCAACACGATTGACAACTTGAGGTGTACGTTTCTTAACTGCTCCGCTGCCTGATTTTCTTAAGAGAATACCAGTTTCAGAAAAAAGTTTTAAAGTTCTATCCAAAGTATTCTTAAATTGTATATAATCTATTACAAAATGTGGAAACTCAATTTGAAATTCTACCATGCAATCTTGAACTGAATAAACCCATAAACCATCACAATTTTATTACCACTTCGAAAATAAGCCTGGACTAAAAAAAATTTTATGTTCTAAAGTGGCTTTCACTTTAGAACATAAAATTTAAGCAATTTATTTAAACCAGAATCGACGAACGATTATTTTATGCAATAACTGATATTTGTGATTGACATTATCAAATGTCATTTGGATTTACTTTTACGGAACAACAAACACATACTAATACATTTGCGTCTTATTCAATCAAAATTTCAAAGTAACCTAGATTGACTTTTCAAATGAACACTTGTTATTATTACTCAAGGTGTATTCTACCTGTACATCAAGTTGTAATGATCACATCTATTATTTTGTCCACTACAGAATGGTTATTGATTTACAGTAAATAAAGTATAAGTTTTCAGTTCGTACTGCCCAACTGTGAACCGCAAATTGTACTTTATCTCTTTCTAACACACATGAATACGAGCCGTAGCACTGCACACGTTTGTAATTTTAAATTAAGACGTACGTCTTTGAAATATTATATTAAATAAAAAGATAAGTTGTCCAGGAGATAGTCTTATGATATTCGGCTTGCTGTCAAATTATTTCGATTTTGTTATTTATTGACTTTGTTTCCGGTATTCTTACTTCTAGGTTATTGCTTAACCTAGAAGTAAGAATACCGGAAACAAAGTCAATAAATAACAAAATTGAAATAATTTGAGATTTAAACATTTAAAATAATTTTCTCGAATATTAAAGTAATAATTTTCGCATAGTTTTCTTGGACAGAATCTATTGATACAAAACTAGAAAGGAAACAATACTTTTGAACTATCATGTTCCTACTTTACTCACTATTATTTTGACATGTAGGTTATGTATATGCTTTCTTTGGGTATATTGCAAGTAACACTAAAATTTTGACAATATTGCAAAACATGAAGTTTTTATTTTATGACGAACAGTTATTTCCGCGATAGTTTTCTTCTGTTCACTTTATTTGACTCTGCAGTACCGATTTGAATCACATGCTTTGAATTTGGCCTTGAACTGAAAACTTATACTTTATGAACTATACTTATTCTTAATCAATTCGCGTATGTGATATTGTAACATAGAAATTTTGTATTTTTAATATAAATATTTTATATTAAAAATACAAAATTTCTAAGTATTTATAAGTCTTAAATATCTCGAGGTGCGAACACTCGGCCAACAGAGCTCTCACAACCGCCCCCTGACACTGACACCACACTGTTAATCAATACCCTATATTTGGTTTTATCCAAAAAATATTATCGATTTCTGAAGAAAAAAATGTATTAAAAGTAGTTGAACTTAAAACAAACATTGTGAAAATAGAACAGCATTGATAAATCTTTCAAAATTTGAAACAACGAAACAGTAAAAAAGTAGCAACATTATTTCATACTTTTGAGATGTAGTGTATAATGTATTTTCTTTTAGATTTTATAATGAAATTCTTAATATATAATATAGAAGTGATTCACTTTAAACGAATATTGACTTCTAATTGAGAAAATTTAGATCAATGCCAATATGCATTCATTGAGTAATCAATGATCGTCTGATGAACTCGACTGGAATCACCCGGAAGTTTTAACAGAGATAGTTTTACTTTGTTCATAGATGACCCTGACACGAAAGCATAGACACACATAATAGATAAAGTTTAGTGAATATCGTCTTTATTGAACTATTACCCAACCCAACCACATTATCGAAATTTTTGAAGTTTAAGAAATATGTATGTGTAATTAAGTAAAATGTAAAATAATGTTTTTATTATTTTATTTATTACACAAATTTAAGGTATAGTAATAAAATACCCAAATTGGCGCAACTGACAATAAACCAATTTTTGACACAAGTTAAAAATCTCGATTTCACCTGCGTAAATTCACTCTCTATTTTAACCAATCACAAACCCTCATTTTAACGTTCTTCTTCTAACGTTCCTTTCTTAGAGTGACTAATGTACAGATAGAATGAAATTAATTTAGATTTTAAAATATCAGTTGACCAAAAATGCTTGTACATATTCATTCAAAATAGCAATTTCTTCAAAGTAGAGATAAAAATTTCACATTTGTAAAATTCCTCCAACCATTACTTTTATTTATTGAACCTTTTTCTACGCATATACAATAATTCAAAATGAAAGTAATTATATTTATTACCTTTAATACGGACTGCAGTATATAATAGAATTTCAAAGTGACTAATTGACTAGTATTGTGAAAGTGACTAGTATTTATAACAAAAAATTTAAAAAATATAAGTTTATTCTTAACCCTAGAAAACTAATACTTCTTTCTATGCGGTATTACTAACAAGTATATAATTTATTAATAATTATTCTTTTGTCTTAAAAGAACAAATTTATTAATTTATAATACTAATAAAGTTAATCTGCACAACAGGAGTTACACATACAGAGTGGTTGGTTTTTCATTGTACACTCAATATTTTCGTTAAAAGTATATCATATTTTAAAGAAATCAAAACGTGCTATCACTTAAAAAACAAAAGATGTTCTAATGAAATCTGTTTTTATATTATTGGATATTTAACTTGCTTATTAAATTCTGAATACAATATAATTTTTTTTTTCGTTGGGCAATGAGTAACGCCATAATAACAAAAAGAAAAAGTTTGCTTTGGAAATGTAAACAAAATATTATTTCAATGTCAGTTCATGAGGTAACGTAGTTTAGCGATTAGTGAATCATTATTGTTAGTTTCCTTAGGTTATTTACCATATTAAGCATTTAAAAATGGAATTTATTAATGCAGATGAATCAGATATGTTATGATGTTTTATTTATCAAATAACAACTGCCCACATCATTATCGAGGCACGGGAGTTCAAAAAAAAAATAAAAAAAGAAAGAAATATAAATCTGAACGATGCCGATGAAAATGATGAACTAAATATTTTCACGTATTTTAGCGGAAATCCCGCTTCAACTCGAATTGCTGTACAAAAGCTTGGCATCACCAGGTATAAAATCATGAAAGTCCTTAAGAAACACAAAACTTTAAAATTAGTGCAACATTTACAACAACTCAATCTGCAAAAACGGATGAATTTTTGCAATTGGTTATTAAATATTGGAAGACAATGCTTGTCACACATTTTATGGCCGGATGAAACAAATTTTCATGGGAATGCTGTGTTTAATAAACACAACAATCACTTTTGGGATGACGTGAATCCTCGTAGGATCCAACAAACTCGATGTCAAATACGTTTTTCTATAAATGGCTGGATAGGTGTGACAGGGGATCAATTATTAGGACCCTATTTTTATAACGCCACACCTAATCAAAACCGATATTTACACTTTCTTGAAACTGAATTCAAGAAAATTTAAACCATCTGCCTTTAGCTATCCGGAGACAAATGTGGTTCCAACATGACGGCGCACCACCGCATAACGCGCAATTAGTAACAAATTTTCTATAATTGGAATTTGAAAATAAGTGGGTTGGGAACAAAGGGACACATTTATGGCCCCCGAGATCGCCTGACCTTTCAATATTTGATTTTTTTTGTCTGGGTATTTATTAAAAATAAGGTGTATTGCACTTTGTCGAATATTCTAGAAGAACTCAAAAATAAAATACAATTGGCAGCACAGGAAATTACACCGAATATATAATTGGATTTTTGTTTTATCGTGTTATTGTTTTTCTATTATTCTTTAACCAATACATACATCCTACTTATGTACTTTTTTGTTATTATGTCGTTATCCATGGTCTAAGGGAAAAAATATACACTGTATTCAGAATTGAATAAGCTAGTTAAATATCCAATAATATACAGGTGTTCAATTTTTAAAAAATCATTAGATCATCTTTTGTTTTTCAAGTGATACACTCTATTTTACAAGGCCGGAAATAGGGCAAAAAATAGTATCGAATACGTTTTTATTTCTTTTAAATATGATACTTTCAACGAAAATATTGAGTGTACAATGAAAAACCAACCACTCTGTATTGTCTCGGTGTTCTCCACAAATTGGTTTCCGACATGAATTGCAGTATGCAGCAACGTACAAAGGCCATCTTCGAGTCTTTCAGCCGTAATTCATACTAACGTTAATACTAATGTATCGTAAGTTTTACAACGGATTTAATTCCACTAATCTATCACTTCTTAAAACACAACCAGTTACATTAACAAACACCTTAGCACTATTAAAGAAGGTACTGAAAAGTGCAAAACTTATCGGCATCGGAAACAGTCGATATAACAAGGAGAAATATCATAGTCGTAAATTTTGAGATACGTTTGTATTCTAAGGTTAAAAGAGGCATCACAATGAAAGTGATTAACATATACTCTTGATATATAAATTATCTGATACAACAAAAGTAAAGTTTAATACTTCGTTGGGCGTACCCTTTATTATTAATAATTACGGCTCTGAAGGCATAGGGCTGAGAAGCATTTCAGTGAAATTGTTTTGTATTTTAACTTTTCCTTTGATGAAATATGGCGATTACAAATACGTGTATCTAATTCGTTTCAAAGATTTTCAATAACATTTACATCTGGAGGTTGTGTAGGTGTTTTAATTACTTTGAGGCGATACAACGATAGAGGAATCTTTCAGGTTGTTATCTTAATAAAAATAAAATGAAACTCTTTCCAAGTTTTACATTTTTTTTCATTAATGAAAGACTTTCCAGTCTACTACTACTCGACCACAGGTATTTTTTTTTATTATTCCCGCGCTAACATCCTTTACAATAGTTTTTTATTTCAGTAACTAATATAGTTGCACTTAACTTGGAAGATTTTTCATTAGTAGTAAAGATTTGACTATTTTTACAATTTAAACTATGTATTACAATATTTCACTCTATTAACGTAGTGTGTCTTTTAGACGGAGCTATGCTTTGTGTTTTATAATCCTAGATCAACGCGACGGTGCACAAATGCATATTTTGAAACACCATTATGCGTGTTTTGCTGCTAGGTTTACCCCGAACATCGTAAACTTTGAAATAGAAATTTGTACTTATGTATAGTCGGTTTCAAAATATAGCACGACGGCAAGCAGATGTATAATAACTTTAATTAGGCACCCTGCGGTGAGGGTCTAGAGAAATAAAAACAGTGATTATAATATCGGCATAGAAACCAGGGAAGTATTAAGTATAAATTGTTATTATAGGAACTTAATTTTGTTTATATATATTATAAATTGATTGACGAATAATATCGACTTGCCACATTGGAATTTTCTTTGGATCCTTTATCACTAAAGACGGCAGACTATGTGCCCGAACAGTAGCGTGATGTGGAGGGATCGAGTAGAGGCGTACGACGATCAATTCAGTTGCCGTTGAGACGTTGTAAGCGATACATTGTTAACACAATCGTGTTGAAAATGTTGGGAGTGCGTAGAAACAATGCATCGACTCGGTTGCATGCTAACGTAGTAAAGAAATTTTTACATCGGTTTCCCGATTTAATATATGACGGTACCGTAGTGAAATGCTTAGTTTGTGAAACAACTTTATTAACTTGGAAAGGAAGTCAGTGCCAAAGATATATAAATAGTGACAAACATAAATCGAATAATAATGGACGCAGATCATATAATAAATTTGTGTGTGATTTAACAATGATGTTAATTGCGACCAATATACCAATGCAGAAAGTGGAACACCCAATCTTTCGTCAGTTTTGGAAGAAATACAATCCTACGTGGGAATTACCAGCAAGAAGTACGCTACGGAATTACGTACCGTCAGTGCGCGAGAGAATTGTAAATTGTACGAAAAATACGGTAAAAAAAATTCCTGTGGTTAACAATAGACGAAACTACAGATATTAAAAAACAGTCCATCCTAGCCATTCTAGTACGGAAGCTGACTCCGCAAGGACCTTCTCCTTCTTATTTACTAACCTGTAAACGAATGCAAGGGCGTACTGCCAGAGCGATATATGATGTATTAATAGAAACACTACACAAATTTGAGATTTTCCGAAGCAAGTGTTAATGTTAGTTACCGATGCCGCCAAGGTTATGTGTTCCACGGCAAACTTACTCAAAACAATTCAACCAAACCTGCTGCAAGTCACATGTTTGCTTCACGCTTTACACCTTGTAACAAACACTATACGTACAACTTATCCTGATGTGGATCAACTGATAGGACAAACGAAAGCGGTTTTTCTTAAATCTCCGAAACGGATTCGGCTATTTCATTCGCTGTGTCCTGATATACCCGAGCCGCCGCAACCAATTCTTATACGATGGGGTACTTGGCTAGAAGCAGCATTTTATTATTATAAACATTTTGAAAAAATTTAATCAGTGATTTTACAACTAGATGCCAAAGAAGCAGCTGCAATACGGCTCAGCCAGGTTCAATTTAACAATCCTCAAGTTGCAGCAAATTTAAAAATTATTTACGACAGTTACGTTCCAATACTGGACGCAATAAAAAAATTACAGAACACTGCGCTGTCCTTACCGGACTCATTAGCAATTATTGACCACGTAAAACTAGTGCTGCATATCCTTGAAGATGAAAAAAGTGATTGTGTCCGTGAAAAATTTAACAGTGTATTAGATAAAAATGTAGATTTTACAAAATTAGGGCAACTTTTTACCAATACTGAAGATCCGTTGTACAGATACAAAGAGCAGCGCTTTAACTATGCAAATATAACATCTCTCAACGTCGAACAATCCTTCTCTGTATATAAACATATATATACGTCGCTACGTACGAACCTTTCCGAGACTAATACAGAAACATATATTATGGTGCAGTTTTTTCATCGCGCACATCCGCATTTTTTTGCAACAATGTACATGTTGGGTAAGTTATTTATGTTTTTTCTTAACGTTTTGTATAGGGCTTCGATATATTTATTTTTAAGTAAGCGCACTGTTATTCTGCTAAACTCTCCACGCAACGCCACTGCTGGGGCACATAGTCTGCCGTCTTTATTTATCACTTTTCTTTTTTCTTGTTTGAATGCTATATTTGACCATTTTGTATAACTTCGTTTCAAGTTATAGTACAATGGCATAAATAAAAGCATTAAAGATCTATTGTGCTAATCCCTCCATTATCCGAGAATGGTAAACACAATTTTTAAGTACCTGGAATCTATCTAGACCGGCTTAAGTGTATTAAGAAAATAAAGCAATTAATATAAATCTCCAATTTTAATATTTTAATGCTGTATACTTATTTATATGTTATAGGCAAATAAAATTTCCAATTTAGTTTATTTTAAACAACTAAGGTGAATGGACGTAAATTTAAAATTGCCACATGTCGGCATCAATATTCGAAAATCGGTTTGAAAATAGCTTAATACCAAAGTTAAGTACAAATAGCACGATTGTTTTTGATAATACTCCCTACCACTCTCGTTTACAAAAGAAAATTTCCAATAGCAGCAATAGCAAGGGAACTATGAAAGAGTTTCTATATGACAATAATATTTTCTTTGAAGGTTCTTATACAAAAAAAAAGGAACTACTTGAAGCTTCTCAAAATATGTATTAAATTTTCTGGCACATTAATAATTCATGATAAAATTCAATATAACAATTATTTTTACTTTGTTTTCCTTTCTCAATTATCTATTGCATTTATCTATTTTTCGTTCAATTCAATAATTTTTTTATATTTTTTTTCTAATTCTTTTCATATCTTCTATTGCTTTTGCTCTTTTAAATCCTGTCCCATTCTACCCATTCATGCTTTCCTTAAACCGATTAAACGGTATAACCAAAGTATGTAATAAACGTTTACTGTATTTACCTTGCTATACTATAGTGCAGCGGTTCTCAACCTGTGGTACATGTACCACTGGTGGTACATTAAAGAACACCAGGTGGTACGCAAAATATAACAAAATATAAGGTCCCTTCCATTTCCTACCCACCGCGGCACCAGAGAAAAAACGTCTCGCTGCGCGAACGTGGATGCGCGTACGATATTTATTTACCATGCACGGATGAACAAGGCAGTGTAGAAGTGTAGTCTGCGTCTGCAATCAGTTAGAGTAGTGTCAATTTGGGAAGACACTGACGCAGAAACCAATTTGGAACTTATAAAGAAAAGTATACCCCAAACGAGAGAGAAAGACATAGTTCTTGCATGTATAGACAGGCCGAATAACATTGACTGTAATATTCTTCAGTTGTCTTCTAGCGTCCGTAAGGTGTCGATCGTGTTCTTTGAGTTAATTTTATTACAAAATCAGTTGTTTGAATTTATTTTATTACAAAATCAGTTGTTTGAGTTTATTTTATTACAAAATCACAACTATTTGGAATAGAAGGCCTTTATATCTGTAGGTATTACATTATTTTTCATGAATTTTTAATAGGATTTGTTGAAACATGTACTTTATTTGTTATAGATTATTATGTCTAGTTTACCGTCCACATCTGGATGTCGTGATCCAGCAGATGTTGAAATACCAGTGAAAAAAAGACAAATATTAGCAGAACAATCACGGGAAATCATTCATAACGTGTACAATTTTATCAAAAAGAGAAATATGAATGGTAAATTATGTTTTACTCTTTAAACTGTCATAATGTAATTTTTGTCGTATATTGCAAGCAATGATAAACGATAGCAAGAAATAAATATTGTTTGTAGGGAATATTTTTAATAGTAAATTAAGTTTTACTCTTTAAACTGCATAATGTAATTTTTGTCGTATATTGCAAGCAATGATAAACGATAGCAAGAAATAAATATTGTTTGTAGGGAATATTTTTAATGCTAAATTGTGTAGTTATCTTTGTATTTATGTCATTAGTAACTAAGGGTATTTATGTATAATTAAATAGTAATAAAAGACGACGTGTAAACAACAAATTATTTTTACTCCGAATGAATATTCCTAAATTTACAAATATAATGAATAAAATCTTGGTAAAAGAAGAAAAACTGTGATATATGTAAATGTTTAAATTATAATGAAAATAAATAATTGAACCAGAAATTGTTGGTTGTATCTCTGTTAAAAATCCCACTTGAAAATAAATAAAATAATAACGCTTTATTATTCATTCAGTCAATAGAATGTGTTTATGAAATTATATTTCATTGCAAACGAGCATAATAAATAAAATATGTTGTTTCCGTTGCACACGAAATAAAAATACAAAACGTTTTACGTAAAATTCGAATTTTAAATTGCGCGCTAATTTAGACCCAGCCCGACCTATGTTTTTGAGGGTGTTAATACTCAGGTTGCGCGATTCGCTCGCGCAGATTGGTGTCTTCCCAAAGCGATTTTACTCTATATACGAACGCGTGTGTTTGCATGTTACATTTACGACGCTCGCCTAAATTTAATGGAGTAATGTAAGTTTAAAAAGTGAATGTATAATATAACGGGTGTCCGTAAATGATTGAAGTTGACAGCATGTGTCAAATATTGGTCAAATTGGTATCGCTACACTTGATTTCGGTTGCAACAATAAACATTAGTGTCCCAAGCGGTAATCACCTTTGATGTAATTCTAAAAATTGTTTGTTAAAATCAAACAGAATAACCCATACTTTTTGGAATGTTTATTGCCAATAATAATTACAATCGTTTAATAAAATAATATTTAAAATCATTGTAATGACAGAAATACATTCTTTACAATAACAGACACGCACGACTATGGCAGACGAGGTAATAATTCTCAGTGTGGCAAATGCAGAGCACATAAATTTTCTAGACTCGACCAAACGTCAACTTCAATCATTTACGTTAAGTTTACATATTATAAGAAAAATTTTAAATTTAGAAAATGGATATGTGGCTAGGACTGGAATCGGAAGTGGCTCGGAAACCTGATAATGCACAGGAAATAGATTTACAGAAACAAACTACTAGTACTACTAGTAGTAGTAATTCTGAAGAGAAACGAAAAGTTACCAGAAAGTATGATTCAAGTTATTTAGCATTTGGCTTCACTTGGAATGAAAATGAAATGGACCCTCAACCTCAGTGCGTTATTTGTTGCGACTTGTTCTCGAATCAAAGTATGAAACCATCTTTACTTAAGAGACATTTTGAATCCAAGCATGTCATTTTAAAAAATAAATCTGTTGACTATTTTAAGGCGAAATTAGTTGAACTAAAATATCGTAAACAGGTAATGAAAGGTTTTGTTAGTGCTAATGACAAGTGCTTGCATGCAAGTTATCTTGTAAGTATAAGAATTGCCAAAACTGGTAGTGCTCATACTATTGGAGAAAATTTAATATTACCAGCTGCTAAAGATATTGTTTTAACATTATTTGATGAAAAGACAGCTAGTAAACTTAATAATATTCCTTTATCAAATGATTCTGTAAGAAGACGTATTGACGAAATGGCGGATAATATAAAACAGATTCTTATTTGTAAGGTAAACCAAAGTCCCTATTTTGCACTACAATTAGATGAAAGTACAGACGTAACGAACTTTGCTCAATTGTTAGTGTACATTCGATTCGAGGCGGAAGAACAAATAAATGAGGATATTTTATTTTGCGAACCTCTTTCTGGGAGAACTACTGCGAAAGAAATATTCAGGCTAATTGATAACTTCATGTCAGAAAATAATATTCCTTGGAAAAAATGCATTGGTGTGTGTACTAATGGAGCTCGAGCTTTAACTGGCAAAAATTCTGGTGTATTATCTCAATTAAAAGTAGTTGCCCCTGAAGCTAAATTTACTCATTGCAGTATTCATCGTGAAGCTTTAGTAACAAAAGAAATCCCCGAAAAATTGAAGACTGTTTGGGATCAATCTGTTAAGGTTGTAAATTTTATTAAGAGTCGAGCTTTAAACTCCAGAATGTTTGCAATTTTGTGCCAAGACATGGGAAGTGATCATGAAACCCTATTATTACATTCTGAAATTAAATGGCTGTCCAGAGGCAAGGTTTTAAATCGTCTTTTCGAACTTCGATTAGAAGTGCAAGCTTTCCTATTGACTTCAAAATTTGAATTGGGAAAGTGTTTTTTTGATGAAATGTGGTTGGCCCGTTTATCATATTTAGCTGATATATTTGGAAGGTTGAACGATTTAAATTTAGGCTTACAAGGACCAAACGTGAATTTCTTTACTGTTAATTATAAAATAAGTGCAACAGTAAAAAAACTCGAACTAATTATCAGTGAAATAGATAAAAATAATTTCAGCCTTTTACCAACCCTAGAAAATTTTCTTACAGAAAACAATATGAACAATAATGACGAATTGGCATCAGATATAAAACATCATTGCTCCTTATTGATAAATAAATTAAAATTTTATTTTCAAGAAGATTTGGAAAATCAAAATTGGATCAGAAACTCTCTTCCTTCAAATATTCCAGAATATTTTTCACGTGAACAAAAAGAACAAATAATAGATATGTCAAGTGATTCCACTGTAATGGAAAACTTAAACAAAAAAACACTGATTGAATTTTGGCTTCAACAAAGAACAGATTTTAAGGACATAGCAAACATTGCTATTCAGTTTTTAATGCCCTTCTGTACGACGTATTTATGTGAAAAAGGTTTTTCACAAATGTTATATCTGAAGAATAAATACAGAACAAAATTAAAAATTGAACCAAACTTAAGATTAAAATTAACTGACATAGAACCAGAAATAGAAAAAATTGTATCTGCAAAACAAGCGCAAGGATCGCATTGAATATTTTATTTTTACTGTTTTTACGTTTTTTTTTTTGCTGTAAACTTTTAAACATATTTTATTTTAAATTTTAAGAATATATGTTTTGTTTAATAAATATATGAATAAAAAGTAAAATTTTTTTTCAAATGCTGGTGGTAATATAGTTTATGTCATGTGATTTCCTTATGGTGGTACGCGATAACAAAAGGTTGAGAACCGCTGCTATAGTGTATACAAGGAAGAACTTATTTTCATAAAAATAAAATTCTCTCATCTTTCTGTGTTCTTTTTACCATATTTTTTTTTAAACATGTCCATTGTCAACAAGAATTGACTCAACTATGTCCGTGCTCTATTTTTACCACACGCGACGCTTTTCATTGTAAGATTTTTTAACGCATCTCTATTTCGTCTGTCATTTTTCTATTTTCCATAGTTCCTACTCCTCTTGCTCATCAACTATTTAGTTTTGCAGATTTAACTTTTTTTTGCTTAACATTTTAATATAAATATGGCAAAATACTAAAGCAAAATTGTTAATTCAAGTACATACGTAGTACAATATTATATGTAATAAATATAACACAAAGAAACTTATTATTTACGTACATAACATGTTAACTGCATTTCTGCAATGGTTAAATCTACGCGTATACTAGTGGAATGTCAGTTATTTAACCTACAACATGCAACCTTGATATTTGACGATTCATTTTGTTAATAACTTTTAATTTCACTTTTAAAATCATAAAAATAAATGTGAAAGTAACATAAGATTTTTAACATTAAGAAAGCGATTTGTAAATTTTAATCATCCAGTGTATTAACAAGCTTGTCATATACATTACAAGCCATAAGTTTTTAATCATTCCTAATTCGAAGAAAATATTCTAACAGTTCTCATAAATTTGTAAAAATAAAACAATATTGAAACCACGCTCATTCTTTCATTTTCCACTTTTCTATTTTGCGTTCGTAATGAACTCATTATGAAACCCAAAAGAGTATCAAAATGAGCTTCATTTCCACAGGTTTTTTTTATTTTTCGTTAGCACACAGAAATAAATATCTTATTGCTATTATTTGATTTTAAGAATTTAAGTATATTTGTCGGAAATGATATACGTACATAGAAAAGAAAAATGCTACATAAACAACGTATATTGAGGCGGAGTACAAGATATATTAGTTTCTATGTCACTCATGTTTATATTATTAAATAAAATATCAAGTAATGTTAACGAAAATTAATAAATAATATTTCGAGAATAACAATAGTTAAATTTGCAAATGTCAGGTATCAATGCGGCCAACTTTGCATACTTTATATAAAAATAAAACTATGAACTTTCGAATTAAATAATTTAAATTTATTAAAGTAAAAATTGCAAAATTGAAAAAAAAAATAGTGTAAAAGAACTCGTTTCATAAGACCTTTTGTCGTACTCGTTCTTTAGAAAACTTGCCGCTATTGTGGGTCATTTTCTAAACATGAACTCGTGCCACAAAATGGTGCCTTTTTGCCTGAAATTTGCGCTTTAATGTACTATTTCATTGCGTATTGTTCAGGTATTTTATAATAATTAACATAATTAAATACTGTATTACTATGTCCATGTATTATTCAAAATAGTATAAGAAGGTAAATAGTTAAAATCAAATATGTGCATACACCTTAGTTAATAATCAAACATTTAAAATTATCAACCATAACCTAAAAAACTATCGAAAAATACAAACAAGACTTGACGACGTAGTGTGGCACGATTATGACCGTGCTTCCTCTGAAATCATATTTTATTTATTTTTACCCTATTTTTGCATTAAAAAAAGATTTGCTATTTCCCAAAATGTACTTATTGTACTTGACACAGAAACTATATCACATATAATTCTAAGAAACCGGTTATTTATTACAAAGAATTATCTGCCGTCAAAATTATTTATTGTTATAAAAAAACATTTCTACAGACATGATTTAACTACATGTTTTCTTCTCGTCAGTAATAAAATTCAAACTGATTAATACATTGAAAAACTGCTGCATATTAATTTTATACATATATAACAAATAATAGTATGTAGCAGTCAAAATTCACCGACTGTGTGGTAATTTTCTTGATAGTTGTCACAGACTGCTGTAATAATTAAACTTTCGTTTATTTTTACCATATTATATGTATATACGAGGGCTGTTTGTTCTCTTTCCACCGAATCTCTCTAGCAGGTCATGATACTTAGCTTCAAATTTTGTTTCATATTTTAATATAGTTATTTACGAGACATGCCTTTTATATTTCGGGAATAGAGAACAAAACCTAAAATTAATCATCTTACATGGCTTTATTATTTTTCAAAATATTCTCCATTAAGATCAACACACTTTTGCATGGGCTTGAACCAATTTTCGAAGCACTTTTTCACTCCGATTGAGGTACTTCCAAACATGCATTTTGAAAACATCAATCGGTTCTTCAGGCGTCGAAAAACGCTGACCTTGTAATTTATTTTTGATTTACGGGAATAGAAAGAAGTCATTGGGTGCCAAATCAGGGCTGTACGGCGGATGACCTATTATCCCGGTGGAGAATGATCCACCTTCGGCGGTTGGTTTCCCATATTTTTCCAAATACTTCTGGCAAGAAAATGATTGTGTACCATTCAGAATTGACCGTCCGACGTTGCACTAATAGTACAGTTACTACATGTCCGGCTTTTCCGAAGAAACAACCGACCATTTGCTTCAAAGTGCACAAATAACTTTTGTTGACTTTGGTTCATCTTATCGACTTCTGTTTTCTTTCCGTCTCATACGCATAGATCCATGATTCGTCACCTGTTACGATGTAATAGACGTGTTTTGAAGCACCCGATCGTAATTTTTTAGCATTTCTTTCGACCAATCGACACCAGCCTTTTTTTGAGCGATTATCAAATTATCAATGCGAACAATTTCTTTTGACGGCCAAATGTTCATACAAAATTGAATGTAGGTATGCTGGTCCCACTAATACCCAAGGATACCTCTATCTCACGATAAGTCACATGACGATCTTGCAATATCAATTCACGTACAACGGCAATGTTTTTTGGAACAACAACCGTTTTTGGACGACCTTTTTTGGAACAACAACCGTTTTTGGACGACCTTCTCGAAATTCGTCAGTGAGGGAAGCACGGCCTCGATTGAATTCGGTATACCAATATACGTCTTTTCAAACAAAGAGACAACCTTTGTTTGAAAAGACCGTTAAATCGTTTCTGTTTTAGGTACAGACGTAGAGATGTCTCTTTTTAAACACCAACAGTTGTCAACATGTTTGTATTTTACCTTCCCTGGTATAGCAAGCGCCAATTAAGTTGGCACGAGGAAGGGGTGTACAGAATCCGCTTTTAAAAACGTCCACCCCCACTACTCAAGTAATTGTCAGAATACATTTGTCATTGACGTTTGACGGAACATAATGTCTTTGCTAGGGGATCATAAAGTGATATACGCTCAGAGGTTAGAATTATCGGACATTTGATGTAAAACCAAATACAAATCTTCCCACTACTTTTAATCCTGCCCGAACTTACCCCTCCTCGCGCCAACTTAATTGGCGTTTGCTATACCTCTGTTCCATTTCTTTTATGTCCTTGTTTAGGCTGATATTGCAACCTAAATCGCAGCATGTTTTGAAAAACTTTTTCACAATCCTGTGATTTATAATTTCCTAGAAAGCTTTCTATTACACTTTCGAAAGTAATCCAGACTTCAACGGCAGACATAGTAGTTTTAAAATGACCAAACCCAATTTTCTAACTTGGGGACCAATGAAGATACCTTCTCAATTTTTTTTAGTAGCATTGGTTTTAATGCCTTAACTGTATCATATTGTATTTCTAACATTATTTACTGAACTGGTGTAAAATGCATCTGCATTTAAACAAAAATTAACTGCTAATTTCATAGTTTTAAGTAAATCAGGTACAAATTCACGCAACATTTCTCAAAATGATTTTCGTTTTTTTTTTTTTTACTTCAGCACCCATTTGGTAGCCCAGATTTTATGAGGTGCAAAAAATATTTAGTTCATTTCTCTATAATTACCTATTTGATATCTACACAATTCAAAACATTATCATACTTGCACTTTAAAACAAGTTACCAATATTCTATATTCGTCACTCGCTAAGCACTGCCTACATTCCACGCTGTTTTGTTTTGCAAATATAATGTAGTTACTCTATATTGTGTCCATCAATAATTTCTAACAAGATCATAAATTTACTATAGTCTTGTTGTATAAATGTAATGTACCATTTCCATAATGTATAACTTAATTACTTCTAAATCTACAAACCATTCAAGCTTTCGACAATTTAAAATTTCTATAGAGACGACATTTTGTTTTCCTAAAACTTAATCAATTAAACCACTGTTCAATTAAATTATTCACTTTCACCTAAATTGCATCGGCCTTTTCCTCCCATATACATTAAGCAATAAAAGCGAACCATTGCAAAAGACTTGCTGCAAAACATTTGAATGATAAAGAAGAGGTGGAGAAGTATAGAGACGCCATGAGTGCAAGATTTGTAACAAAGGGCGTGTAAATATACCTCCCTAGCCACAAACACCGCACTCAGAACAACTCCTTTGCTTCTTTGTAGTACCTACTTCAATAAGAATTAGTATTTGCAATCGACTTTGTATTGCAAAATATATAAATATTTAATGTTATTTAACTATGTAATCGATAATGTATTAAAAAAAGCGTATCGATAGGTAAACACATCAAGTGTATACAAATTAATATAAATACGTTAAAACATATCTGTATCTATACACATGGACTTACACGAATGACCATTGGGTAAATATGTTTGGTATGTTTTAACATATTTGGACTAATTTGTATATACTTGATGTGTTTACACATCGATGTGCTATTTTTTCTGGTATATTGAGCCATCTGACTGCGAGTTAATGATCTACTCAATTATACGTATTTCTTTCTCCCCTGTAATGGCGTAGGGGGAAAGTTAAATATGACCACTGTCGTATTGTTCAATAAGTATTAGTCGCTCTTCTATGGTATAAACGGCATTAGAAAGTGGATTCCTTGGCATGTTTTCAATGCCTGAATGTTAGCAGAAATTCAAAATAACGTTGAATGGTTGGACAAAATCTTGTGGACAGATGGTGCATTTTGACTTAAATGAAGGTGTTAACACACACAATTGGAGGATATGGTCGAATACGATTGTCCAACAGGGATTACATAATGACAAGGTTACTGTCAGGTGTGGTTTTATGTCATATTTTCGGTAATCCTTCTATTTGTGTGTATGAAGGATTACCGATGGGAAACCCGTTAAGCCCACTATTAGCAGAAATATACATGAATAACTTCGAAGAAGAACTATTCAAGAAAAACACGGTATTAATTCAACAAGTCCATTTCTGGGCCAGATATGTAGACGACGTAATTTGCATATGGAAGGGAACAGATAGGCAATTAACGGAGTTCCTAAAAGTAATAAATTCTATAAACCACAAGATACAATTTACAAAAGAAACAGAAAAAGACAAGAAAATAAACTTTCTAGACATTACAATAAACAGAAATAATAATAAGCTTACATTTGAAATCTACAGAAAACCCACTTTTACAGACAACATATTACACGCAAACGCTAAACAATCGATGAAAATAAAAATGTCAACATTCCATAGTTATATACATAGAGCCACAAACACACCATTAAACAAGACAGATTTTAATACAGAAATAAACACAATTAAATTAATCGCAAGAAATAATGGATATGACCCTAAAATCGTAGATAAACTGTTAAAACGTAAAGAAATACAAAATAATAAGAACAAATACCTATACCCGAAAATAACAGAAAATATACAAAGATGGAACAAAATTACATACATACCCCAACTCACTAATAAAATAAACAGAATAGTAAAAGGATTAGATATCAAAATAAGCTGGGTAAATAAAACAAATTTGGGAACAATGATTAGCAACAACAAAGATAAAAGAGATAAAATGGACCAATCAGGTGTTTATAAATTAAAATGTAAAGACTGTGAAGCTATCTATATCGGCCAAAGTGGACGAGCCATTAAAAACAGAGTTAAAGAACACAAAAAGTCAATTTTATATAGTGAGAAAAACACAGGCTTTGCCGAACACTGTATAGAACTCAACCACTTCCCCGATATAGATAACTGCGACTTAATACACAATATCACAAAAAGCAAGAGATTGGACCTCCTAGAAATAAAACTAGCGAAAAGCAAAATCTATCAATCACCAACATACAGATAGAATATGCCAATACACCCTTTATAGACACCGTAATACACAATATAGTACCACCCCCACTACACACAAGAACAGACAACATATAAGAACAAGTGCGATAGTCTTTAAGTTAGATTTATAGATCTCTTTGAGAATGGCATAACAGCCGAAACAGATGTTAGAGAATTTAAATAAATCTCATAGTGAAACAAGCCAAGTGTTTTAATTTATTCTTTATTATTTACTGTATAACTTATTACTCTTAAAATTGACAGAGAATTTATCCAATATATTTTTGTGTTTTTCGTAAAGCATGAGGATGTATTTCCAGCAAAAACAATACTCAAAGTGCTACAATTAAACAAAGTACATTTTTTCGTATCTTTTGGTGATAATACGTGAGCAATTATCTAGCTTCACCATAAAATGAAGTAATGCACTAAACTGATGACATTTTAGGACGTAATAAATCTTACCAAATCAATAATTAAGTTGTGTGCCTCATATTTCATAAAAAAAATTTTATTAATTTCTGCATAAAAAAAAGATTATTTTTTAATACAATAATTTAATGTTTAATTGTACAGTTATTCCACACACTCTTCTCCACATCCAGCGCAATCTTCAACTCTTTTGCTAAATTGTTTGTAAACTTTGTTCAATATTTCAACATCAATTTCTCCAACACCCAACCCCGAAGAGAATGAGTGAGAATGGCGAGAGATCGCCGCAGCGCGCATGTGCGTCTGCTCCCAACATGCTTTGCGCGCATTTAGATGCCATTTGCAGCGGTATCATCCTGTCTGTGTGCTGACCTGTAGAAGTTTGTAATGTTCAAGGAAATTAAACGTCAGCGAAAATTCACCATCAAATTTGTAAAGTTTACGGGGATAATGCTATCAATGACAGTGAAGTTCGAACGTGGGCGAGAATGTTGTGAGGACGGACGCGTTAACGTGCATGATGAGCCATGCCCTGACCGACCATCTCTGATTTCTGAAGATTTGGTTCGTGAAGTGAACAACAAAATTCGAGAAGACTGGCGGTTCACGATTTCAAAGATATCAATTGCTTTTCCACAGGTTTCAAGGTCAGTTTTGTACACCATTGTTTCGGAGAAATATATCTTGATATATCGGAACTTGTGTTGTCGGTGGGTTCCAAGACTGCTTTCTGACGATCATAACAAGAAAAGATTGGGATATGCTTTGTTGTTTTTGAGTCGATACGATCATGAGGGCGATGAATTTTTGGACAACATCGTTACAGGAGATGAAGACTTTGGTGTCTCACATGACTCCTGAGTCTATGGAGCAGAGACACACATCATCGCCAACCAGAGTGAAAGCCAAACAGACACTTTCAGCACGAAAAATTATGGCAACTGTGTTTTGGAACAGGCAAGGGATTATGTTAGTGGATTTTATGCCTAGAGGCATAGTAATCGACTCTAATGCGTATTGTGAGACGTTGAGAAAACTCCGGCGTGCCGCACAAAACAAGAGGCGTAGCCTACTGTCTTCCGGCGTGATCTTGCCCCATGCAATGTTTCTGCACATCAGGTCTTTTTAATGGAAATAACTGGAACATTCACCTTCGAGGACAGATTTTGCACCCAGTGACATTTACTTGTTTCGGTGGTCAAGATTCGACAATGACGCAGAAGTGAAAACTGCCGTAGTCATAGATTGACTTCTTCACAGTCGGCAGATTTCTTTGACATCGGAATTCAAAAACTTGTTGAACGGTATGGCAAATGTTTGAACGAAAATGTAAATTATGTAGAAAAGTAAACGAAAGTATATAGAATGTGGAAATAAATATATTTTAGTGATATTTACAGTATTTTTCTTCTTATTCAAATACGGATCTTATTTAAAAATATGCCTCGTACAATTCTAAACCCTATACTTAGGATTTACGTCTAGTATGCAATTAATATAATTTAAAATTAAGCCCTCGCAACATTTATTATCGCAGAAGACACAATTCCCTAGAAATTGTTAAGTAATATATTTTTCGCACTTCCGGGACTAAAGTTGATACTTTAGTACCTGTTTGCAAGGATTAAAGTAGGTCATTTCATCCCTTGGGAACCAATATTAATTAATATTGGTTCCCAAGGTATGAAATGACCTACTTTAATTGTCTAGAGAGTTCAATTATAATTGAACTCTCAAGACAATTTATTGATAGATTCCAAAAAAAACAATGTTAAACTTGACAAATTTTTATTATAATTTTAGAGACCTATTAATAATAATGTTAGTGCAATTAATAAATAATGGTCTATTGTTTTCATCAACAATGTTTGATGCAAGTCTACAAGATGAGGTAGGTTATTTAGGTACGTAGGAGGGTCCTGGAGCTGACATAGGACTTGAGATTTGGTCAACTACAAAAATTTTGTCGGCAATAATTTTCTTGTTATCAATATTATGTTTTACGTTAAGCATGGTTCTTAACATTTAATAGTGGGCCCAAATCGTAGACACAAAATATTTTTTTGCCTTTTCATTAAAAAAATACCAGCAAAGCGTCTTTAAAATCAATCACTTTTCTTTCACGGCACCATTTCAAAAACATTTCATATTGTTGCTCGTAAATTTTACGAGATTTAGAAGGCAGTAGGTCTTCCAACAGTTCTTCGGCAGCTTTTTCTAGATCAAATTCATTCTTTACAATTTTCATTCATTTTTGTAATTTTTGCAAAATGACAGGGCTTGTTGACACCATAACTATAATGAATTTCATGGCAAACTCGCATATGTAAAATGTTCAATAACGTTTATAATTTTAAATGATCAATTTTGGTGATAATATCCCTGTTTCGGAAGTGCAAAAAATAGCGTATACACCACGGGACTAAAGTGCTAAAATCCCTTGAGTGGTTGTATCTTAAATCTCCACTTACGAAATTAAATACTACAGGGGTGCCCAAACGGTCGATCGCGATACGAGAGCTTTTGGAGTCGATCACGGAAAAATTAAAAATAATCACTCCACAAATTCGAGTTCTATCGAACGTCAAGTCTAGGCCGTCTCTGTCTCTCATCTGAATTTGCGAGACTCCCGAGGCAATGCAACGTTGTTTTGTGGTAGATCGCAATCCCTAAACGTCTGAGCACCCCTATTTTAGAAATGAGTATAAGCGAATATAAGTTTTAAAATTACAGGATTTAATAACGCTTAATAACATTCAAGTAAAATTAAGTATGTACCTAAATTAATAGAATGTTGGATTAGATTATTAAGCTAGCCAAATAAATTGGTTTTATTATTAGAATCACTCCCAATATTTCAAAAAAGAGTAATTCATGTACTTGAATTTTTGCTTCTTTAAAAGTTATGGGTTTTATAATGAAAAACAGGAGGAATTATTTCTATTAGAATGTTGAACCAGGTCTGAATTTATAGCATTTTTCATAGTAATAAAGCTGTCACTTGGTCCTATTTTTTAAATCCCCTTTCTGCAATGCAGTGTCTGTTTTTCTTCATATTAAGTCGCATCTATCTGAACTTTATATGTTGAATTTACTTTCACCGGAAAAGGTAACTGTTCTCCAAATCTCTTTGATTTGTGAATTGTCAGATAAACATTAATATTTTGCCAGTCATCACTAATGAGTAGAGCTGAGGATGTTTGCGGTACGGCAGGACCGTATGTAGTGCATCCCCACATTTAACTATTTATCTAAATATTCTCTGAAATGATTTGCCGGATCTCATAAATTAATAGAGTGATATTTTAGTATGCACTGGATATTGTTATTATACAAAATCATAATAGCCATTTGTATTTATGGATCATAAATAATAATACGCATGTATTTGTATTTGGTTGTGAATTCAATTTAAACTTAAAACGAATCGTAATATTTTAACGACAAGCCGTCCTTACAATACATGCATTCGAGACAAAGTGTGCAACTCTACGAATAACTTCCATAATTGATCGAAAATGGACTTTTTGGAGCTGAAGTAAAGCCCCTATTCTTAGAAAATTTTATTACTGTCGTTAAGAACTATTATTATAAACAACAAAGGCCTTTTATTAGTGTTGAAGTTTTAGTTTCATTGAATTTCCATGTTGTAAGTAGTCAATTGTAAAGTGTTCATTCACAATATTCTAAAACAAGGTGTAAATTTAACTAAAATCCAGAAAAACACATTCTGATAATATATTACTAGATTAGAAGCTGTGTTTATTACTATTTATTATATTATTTTTATAACCAAATGCAATAAAAGCTACGAAAACAAAAGAAACCTCGATTTATTAAAATCTTGTCACACAGCCTTTCAAAGCCTGGCAGCACATATTTTGCATATATTTTATATATACTACCTACTTGAACTAGGTGAATGAAGTTAGAAGTTATAACATGTAACTTCATTCACCTAGTTAAAGTAGGTAGTATATATAAAATATATGCAAAATATGTGCTGCCAGGCTTTGAAAGGCTGTGTGACAAGATTATAAGTTAGAAGTTATAAGTTATAACTTCTAACTTCATTCACCTAGTTCAAGTAGGTAGTATATATAAAATATATGCAAAATATGTGCTGCCAGGCTTTGAAAGGCTGTGTGACAAGATTTTAATAAATCGAGGTTTCTTTTGTTTTCGTAGCTTTTATTGCATTTGGTTATAAAAATAATATAATAAATAGTAATAAAAACAGCTTCTAATCTAGTAATATATTATCACAATGTGTTTTTCTGAATTTTAGTTAAATTTACACCTTGTTTTAGAATATTGTGAATGAACACTTTACAATTGACTACTTACTACATGGAAATTCAATGAAACTAAAACTTCAACACTAATAAAAGGCCTTTGTTGTTTATAATAATAGTTCTTAACGACTGTAATAAAATTTTCTAAGAATAGGGGCTTTACTTCAGCTCCAAAATGTCCATTTTCGATCAATTATGGAAGTTATTCGTAGAGTTGCACACTTTGTCTCGAATGCATGTATTGTAAGGACGGCTTGTCGTTAAAATATTACGATTCGTTTTAAGTTTTAAGTTTAAATTGAATTCACAACCAAATACAAATACATGCGTATTATTATTTATGATCCATAAATACAAATGGCTATTATGATTTTGTATAATAACAATATCCAGTGCATACTAAAATATCACTCTATTAATTTATGAGATCCGGCAAATCATTTCAGAGAATATTTAGATAAATAGTTAAATGTGGGGATGCACTACATACGGTCCTGCCGTACCGCAAACATCCTCAGCTCTACTAATGAGGGATCATTCTAAGTAACGTTTTAACATTAAAACTTAATTTATTTAATTATGTATTATTTTTTGGAATTCTACATAAAACCTAAAGTAAATTTGAGTAAAAGTGTGCAAAACCTTATTATTGCTGAAATCCCAGAGCAGAGCTCTATTGAAATTCGTAAAAATATACATTTAAAATCAAAAAATTTAACATTATTTCTGGCTAAACCGGAAGTCTGATTTGAAAATAAATATGCTCTTCGAATTCCCTATTTCCAATAACTTAAACGTGAAAAATTTTATTAAAATCTAAGTAGCTTTATAAAAAATATTCGAATGGATCTATACATTTGCCTAACCCTGTATAACTCTTTCCTTAAGTGCAGTTCACTAAATAGCATCATTACCTCAAGCTACATAATCGCAAGCAGAAATCCGGTTTTTACGTTGTAAACATTTATTTAGTAATAAACCTACATACATTATGATCCAATGTGGAAATATACGAAATCATTATATCATTCTTATAACGTTACATTAGAAAAGCACCAAAAAGAACTATGAATCAGCGGATGTGTTCGTAGGCGGCGTTTATTTATTGTTTATGTGATTTTCGGCTATTTGTTTTCTGTTTTTGCATTTTACGTGTTCATATCAGTTTTTAATACTGCTTGCTGTGGTAAGTTAAAAAAATGTCTGTTCCTATTTCTATTAAATTTTTTAGATAAACACCAAACAAACCATAGTGTTTGTGTACTTTAGAGAAGAACTCATTCAGATTAATGGCACATTTCGAAGTGCTGTTCGCAATGAAGATGGAATTTGGATATACACTATGGAGCAATTTATTGATCAATTTCGAAATTATGAATATGATAGACCTAATTTTATAAATCACATAAACACAACTCAATGCTTTGCTTGACATGCTTTTAGTGAGTCGCTACTATGATTGACTAATAAAATTATATTTCCCCCAATATTACAAATACAAACTAGTATGTTTGATTTCATATATAGCAGTATCAAGATTAATGAACACGGAGTATTTGTAAACTATTATTAAATAAGTGTTTCATGTACTTTCGCCATCCACATTTTTATTGATCACAATTAAAAATGCTATTATTAATTTACAGAATAATTGAAACATACATGAGTGGGTAAAACCCCACCAGCTTTGTATAATATAAAAGTATTTTTTAAAATATAAAATATTATTAAAAATCTGATGTGAAGAACACAAATACAGGTTCACTATTAATATTTTTTGTGAACGTGTCCTGTACAAAGGTGAAATACGCATCTGCGTCTCTGGGGAGAGATATGTACGGACACGTTCACAAAAAATATTAATAGTGAATTTGTGTTCTTCACACCAGATTTTTAATAATATTTTATATTATTAAAAATACCTTTGTATTAATTTACAGTTTAATATGTAAAAAACTTGCTTTATTCGGCACTAGTAGTAGCTATTAGGGCTGGGCGATACCGGCGTTTTCGGTATCGGGTACCGATATAAATCGAGGTATCGATACTTAGCGATGAATCGGGTCTGTGCACGGTATCGATTCTGAGTACTGGAATCGGTAAAGTATCGATACCTTGGAATCGATACCTTGGAATCGATACTTTGGAATCGATACCTTAATTCGATACCTAGAAATCAATATTCATAACCCGTTTTCTAGGTGTCGATTGTTTGATATCGGTTTCAAGAGATATAAAATTAATTTATCGATTCTGCCATAACTACGGTATGAAATTTGCAATATTGTGATATTTTGTTTTTTAATAATTATATATAGATATGTCATAATAAGGATATTTGATGCGCATAATAATAACATTCTTTTAAAATATATAATGCATACATACTTAAAAAGTTATTGCATCCTTTATGTACATTTAAAAAAATGCACAACGGTAAGCTGCCCGATACATCGCTACCCGATACATCGATACTTAGCGAGTACTGGAATCGGTAAAGTATCGATAGGTATCGATGCTTTGGAATCGATACCTCGCTACCCGATACATCGATACTTAGCGAGTACTGGAATCGGTAAAGTATCGATAGGTATCGATGCTTTGGAATCGATACCTTGGAATCGATACCTTGGAATCTATACCTTGAATCGATACCTTGGGATCGATACCTTGATTCGATACCTAGGAATCAGTATTCATAACCCGTTTTCTAGGTGTCGATTGTTTGATATCGGTTTCAAGAGATGTAAAATTAATTTACCGATTCTACCATAACTACGGTATGAAATTTGCAATATTGTGGTATTTTGTTTTTTTTGTTTGTAATAATTAAAGTTATGTCATAATATGGAATTTGCTACGCATAATAACCAACGTCTTTTAAATACATATATATTATGCATACATACTTAAAAATTCTTTACTTAAAAAGTTATTTTTATATACATTTAAAAAACGCAGAAAGATAAAATAATATAGGCAAATATGCGTGCTATTACAAAATTATACAAAAAGCCTAAAATATTCATTTCAAAATAGAAACAAACCAAGCACGTTTTATATCTACAATAGCTTGATAAGAATTCTTGACCCAACTTTTTTTACCTTATTATATTAATTAATTCTACATATTTGTATTATATTTTGTTTATTTTAGTTCCAATTTACAGTCGTGTATTGTGTATTGTGCATTCTATAGAACAGGAAAGTGTTTTATATTTATATGAATATGAATATCACCTATATTTCTCTCAACACTGCTTTATAGAAATTATGTGTCAACAAATTTTTGCTGTTCCCTAGTTTTGATTTATTATAATTCCTACCTTTATCCGTCGTCTAAAGTTTAATATAAGCACTTATATTTCATATCATTTTAAGCTTCATCACTTTGTTCTTATAACTTGGTGTAATAAGTGGATACGTACGTACCAAAATGTCGAAAAAAAATAGTGTAGTTTGGAAATACTTTGATAAAATTAACGACCAGGGCGTGAGTTGTAATGTATGTAAAAAAGAATATAAGTATACTGGTAATACTACAAATATGCTAAAGCATATAAAATGTGTTCATCCTTTTACATATTTTAATATTATTGAAAAGAAAGACAAAAGAGACGGTGATAGTGAAGTTACTGACGTTGAAATATTGGCCTCCGAAAGGTAAAATTATAATTATACTAGCTGCAGACTTATGTATGTAGTTCTTTTTTAATCCTTGCATGAAAAATAAGAAAATTCTAAATTGTCATTTTGCATAAAACAACAACTTATATACCTATGATGTACGCATACTCATTTAAAAAAATGCACAAAGGTAAGCTACCCGATACATGGCTACCCAATACATCGCTACCCGATACATCGATACTTAGCGAGTACTGGAATCGCTAAAGTATCGATAGGTATCGATGCTTTGGAATCGATACCTCGCTACCCGATACCTCGCTACCCGATACCTCGCTACCCGATACATCGCTACCCGATACACGCTACCCGATACATCGCTACCCGATACATCGATACTTAGCGAGTACTGGAATCGGTAAAGTATCGATAGGTATCGATACCTTGGAATCGATACCTTGGAATCGATACCTTGGAATCGATACCTTGGAATCGATGCTTTAGAATCGATACCTTAGAATTGATACCTTCGTTATATCAGGTATCGCGTACCCGATACCAGTTATGGTATCGGGTATTGGACGATGTATCGATACTTCGCCCGGCCCTAGTAGCTATATATAATTCGATATTTAAAACAAAATTATATAACAAATATAAAAACAAAATAGCTCATATCAAGGTTAGCACGTTAATGCGTTACCCTAATTTACTTGGCATAACGAAAAATTTTGTAATCATCCTGGATCTCGGCAACCTAGAAAGCTTTTTTGATGCGGTTTTTTTTTTTTAAGTAATCCTCATATATACATTATAACTGACATCTATCAGTGTTTTTAACGAAAATGCACTGATCTGCGCTAGGGCATTTTCCATGGTATAAGTAACAAAAGACCCAGAGTTTGGAACCTCCTAAGTCAGTCAATTTTGAAAATAGAGAAACGAGAGTGGTACCAATCGATTTCTTTCGGCGAGATACACTTTGGTATGCCTTGACTATGGATAATTACAGATCCGTAGAAAAGAGATTTCAAAAAAAAAAATCGCAGATATAGATCTTTGTCCCCCTCCTCTATTCATTTTTCAGGGAAATCGATATTTCTCGACAGCGGTATGATTTTCAGAATCTCCGTGGTCGATAGCGTTGGACATATTTTTTTCGTATTGGAAAAGCATTAGTGTAAAGGGACATATGAAAATATATGCAAATTTGGAAGGTGAAGTTCACCCGAATGAATCCTGGCTATTTTAAATAAGTGGCTGAAAATTTGTTAAAGCAATCTGCAGATTTTTTTATATAAATCTTTACTAGAAGTTGAACTATTATGAATTTTTGGGAACACCGCTAGAGAAATTTTCAAATTAGTGGTTATCACGTCCGAGTTGAAGGCGATTGAGCGGCAATTTTTTCTTAATTCTTGGTTTCCATGTTTTATTATGTAAAGTGAGTCAGAGATTTCGAATTTTAACTTTATTTTGTAGTACTTAGTAGTAGTGCTAGTAATACATAATTAATTTGGTCAAGACGATCATCTCACAAAGTGACTAATGCGAATTCTAATTTACAAGTCGATTAAAATTAATATTTAAAGCCGCTTGAGCTAGTGTTTATTTATTTTTTTATATATATTTCAATCGAATTTGAAGCTTCAAGCGACTTGAACACATGGAAGTAGACACAGTCCATAATAATAGATATTCTCGACAATAGATTCTCTTTTTTGACATCATTTATAGGATTTTTTGGAACATTTTTCGGGGTCTGGAATCCACAACTTTTATGAGCTTGCCACCTTCTTGCTTATTAAAGACTCGAACACATGAAGTATATTTATCTTTCTTCTGTCCCATCGGGGCATTTTGTAATAAACTGGTATCGTGCGTTCAAAAAAAAAACCAGCCTCTAGTGAGTCATGATTTCTACGTAACATCAAACAGCATGTGGTAACTTTACTAATATGAATTTCTTAAATGATAGTTAAATCTAAATGACAAGACGGCTTTAGAAAAACAAGGTTAGTTGCTAGGTTATAATCTTCCTGTCATAAATAAATAAAATTCCGTGTTATCGTTTTTATTAGATGACACTAATGACGTTAACATTTGAGAATTCAGAACGGTGTGGTTAAGTTACGACATACCTAAAAATTTCATGGCCAACTCTGAGGCTGTTTTTTTTTTAATGTACGATATAAAATTATATATATATATATATATATATATATATATATATATATATATATTATTACGCAAAAACAATTTGCTCAGCAATTAGGCATTGGTTAAGAAATAGTCCAGTACATTGCTCAGACGGCGAATTACAGAAAAAGTTGCGCGAGATGGGTCCTGTAACAATTAACAGAATTCGTGAAAGAACAAAGGAAGAACATTTCCCAAGAATTTCTTAATCAGTGTCGACGTGAAGGAGGTGACTTTCTCATGAACATTGTCAACGGTGGCGAATTTTAGGTTCGTCATTATGACCCGACAAGCAGCAGTCAATGGAATAACACGTCCTAATTCTCCACGTTTACGAAAATTCAATAGTTCCATCAATGCAGAAAGTAATGCCCACCATTTCCTGGGACACAAAGGGATTCATTCATACCGAATATTTGCCGAAGGGATCAACGATCAATTCAATAAGACTGCTAAACTTTAATAATAATAATAATATACTTTAATATCCAACAGGCTAGGTCCGATTACAGGGTACATTATATATATATATATATATATATATATATATATATATATATAAGGTAAACTTAATAAGTCGGCGATTAAAGGTCTGGTTCATTACTTCAAAGTATATATATTTAAAACAACCCTACATGTTTCGGCAATGATGCCTTTGTCAAGGGAATAAAAAATATAGTCAATATATATATATATATATATATATATATATATAGATATAAGGTAAACTTAATTAGTCGGCGATTAAAGGTCTGGTTATTACTTCAAAGTGTATATATTTAAAATAATCCTACATGTTTCGGCAATGATGCCTTTGTCAAGGATATAAAAAATATAAATGACAGAATATATTATAATATATATAATAATATATAATATATATATATATAATATATATATATATATAATATATATATTAATAATATATTCTGTCATTTATATTTTTTATATCCTTGACAAAGGCATCATTGCCGAAACATGTAGGATTATTTTAAATATAAATGTATATATTTAAAATAATCCTACATGTTTCGGCAATGATGCCTTTGTCAAGGATATAAAAAATATAAATGACAGAATATATTATAATATATATAATAATATATAATATATATATATATATATATATATATATATATATATATATATAATATATATATTAATAATATATTCTGTCATTTATATTTTTTATATCCTTGACAAAGGCATCATTGCCGAAACATGTAGGATTATTTTAAATATATACACTTTGAAGTAATAACCAGACCTTTAATCGCCGACTAATTAAGTTTACCTTATCATACCAAGGTCACGAATATACTATATATATATATATATATATAGGATTATTTTAAATATATACACTTTGAAGTAATAACCAGACCTTTAATCGCCGACTAATTAAGTTTACCTTATCATACCAAGGTCACGAATATACTATATATATATATATATATATATATATATATATATATATATAGTATATTCGTGACCTTGGTATGATAAGGTAAACTTAATTAGTCGGCGATTAAAGGTCTGGTTATTACTTCAAAGTGTATATATTTAAAATAATCCTACATGCTTCAGACAGCGAAACCTTCGATTGTTGGATGGAATGTTTGCAAACAACGGTTACCCTCGGGGTTTGATTAGCAGGCTCATTTTTTCCACTCCAGCTACTTACGGTCAGAGCGCGGACCTTACCAACAAAGACCAGCCAAAAATTGTGAAATATTACAGATTTCCTTACATTGTGGGGGTGTCGGAGCGGCTCTCTAGGGTCCTCGCCACAGACGATATAAAATTGGGTTTTTATAACTACAATCCGTTACGTACTCATTTTAGTAAAACTAAGGACTTGACACCTTTGCCTTTCCAGTCGAACGTTGTATATAGCATTCCTTGCAATGAATGCAACAAAGTTTATATAGGTCATACCTCAACTTGGTTAAAAACCAGACTTACCACACATAAGAGCGACGTTCGAACTGGGAAGAGCAGATGTGCTTTGTCCTCACATATGATCAAATACAACCACAACCCAAATTTTGAGAATGTTAAAATCCTCCAGAGAGTTAATAGTTTAAAATGTAGGGAGTTTTTGGAGATGGTTGAGATCAATAATAATCCTCACGCTATGAATTTCAGATCTGACACAAATAATTTAAGCGCAATATATGCCTTTTTACTGACTTTTTCTCATATCAAAAACTCAAGTCATCTAAATACACAGAATATTAACTCTATTGATGTCATTTAACACATTTGTCCTTCCACAATTTTTTCATATGATTATAATTTTAATTTTGCAATTTCTTTTTAATTAAGTTTAACCTGTTTGTAGCCTGCACATTATTGAAATTAAGCACGCAACTTTTGAACATCTGTATATATATCGTTAACCGTTTTTTACCTACTGTACTTTTATCATAGGTTTTGCATATACGAGTATGACATTGGTTTCGAAAATTTAATACACTACCTTGTCGACACTTGAATTGTTAAAATGTAATTTACATCAAGACAAGTAGTTCTTTACTATGTGTGTGTTTCTTTTTAGATGTGTTTGTTGAAAAAATAATAATTTTTTAAATGGTTTTAATATGTAAAAACAATAAGCTTTTAAAGTAACAATTTTTAATTAATATAAAGTTTTATTTGTATTACGTGGACTGCTTGTTTCTCTATAGGTTTTGTTTTTTTAAAAATGTTATATCTCTCACAAAAAATAGTTTCGCTTTTGTAAGTATTAATCTTATAATTAGTAGACTAAATTAGCTAATGTTGTATTTTCTTTTGATTAAAGTGACCTCTGATGAAGCTCTAAATCTACAGAGCGAAATATTAGGTAAAAAATAAAGGACTCTAATTGACTAACTAAAGGTTTTTATTGCCGGATTCCCCAACAATTTTTATTTTACATACTTGTTTTAACGGCAAAGACTCTTTGTCTACTTATATATATATATATATATATATATATATATATATATATATATATATTGATGTGAGTCAACTTTCTTCTTTAATTAATTCTTTTACTAATAAGATATCGGTTTCAAGAATGTTATATCTAGAATATTCAGATTTGTGAAATATTTCTTTATAGTGAGAATTTTGTAATTTTTATAATTGGTTTTTGAAATCATGATACCGTTTAATATTGTATGTTATATTTAATCTATTTTTATGTTTTGCTAATTAATAAATTCACTTTAACTTATTTTCGCGAGGATTTTAGATTTTTAAAACCAACTATGTTTTATCTTACTTTTGAACATATATCTGTAAATTTTGTTATTTGGTTGACTTATGTGAACTTCATTTTAAAAATTTGTAATTGAGATTACGTGGGTGGATTTTATTATTATATTATCTTTTATATTATTTTAGAAACCTTTGTATAAATTCCTTAGAATATCTGATTTATACTTTTACAAAATTCCTGATGGGAGTCTTGACGACGAAAAACATTAGCATTGATTATTATTTTTCTGACTGATTGAAAAGATTTTTATCTGCATTATATAAATTTAGTCTTTTATTAATATTCCATTTATATTCCTTATATATAATGTTTATGGACGTTTATTGAACATAAGGAAGTGGTATTATAAGATATTCTGGAAGTATTAACCATATAAGGAGAATATAGATATACATATGATTATGGAAGATTAGATTTATGTTAAAGGAACGCTCTTAAAGAAGAAATCAGATTCCTGTGTATTATTTTGGAATAAGAACACCTCATCAGGATTCTATTTTAAACATAACCTGGAGGTATACCCTGCAAGATTGGATCATAAGCATATCAGCGACTAGGATATTATCCAGTAATTTAAATCAAGTAACTGACAAACCAACTTTATGTTCCAGTTGGAAATATTCCTGTGAATTTCGTCCAAAGAACATGTTGAAATTGTGATCTTCTAAATTTAACGTATCCATCAGGTATTTAAGAGAAAATTGTAACCTATATGTTTGTAAAAGATATAACATTTCTTGCAGTCACTTATCTATATATCATTTACTCACGTCATCTCAAATGTCATATTACTTTGCTTTTAAATGTCAGATTTGGTAGTTATATTTGTAAATCTTGAAACTTGTTTAATTTAGATCTTGACATACGATTAGGTTGTCTAGTATTTGAATAGGAAACCCATTTCATTTTGTTGAACGAAGGATTGCATAAAATCGTATTATATCACGAACTTTATTTTGAATTCTAAATGTCTCACTAAATGTTTTTTGTATCTTGTGATAATCGGTATAATATTATTTAATAGTATATTAAAAAACAAGTTTCATAAGGCACCATTTTGCCGCACGAGATCAGTTTAGAAAACGAGCCGCGATAGCGGCGAGTTTTCTAAAGAGCGAGTGCGGCAAAAGGCCTTATGAAACGAGTTTTTTATACTATTTTTTCTATTTTGCGTTTTTTACATTAATAAATTGCTTAAACTGGAATTATTTAATTTGAAAGTTCAGAGTTTAATTTTTATATAAAGCATGCAGTTGGTCGCATTGATACCTGACATTTTCAAATTTAAATCTTGCTATCCGCGAAGTATATTATATTACATATTACTTACTAATTTTCGTTAACATTACTTGATACTTCATTTAAAAATATAAACATGAGTGACATAGAAACATATATATGTTGTTGTCAATTGTATACAACATACGTTGTTTGTATAAAATACGGACATATATCATATCTGTCAAATGTACATAAATTCTTAAAATCAAATGACAGCAATGATATTTATTTCTGTATTCGAACAACGCCAACATTGAAAAATGAAAAAAAGCGCATCGAAATGAAGCTCATTTCGATACTGTTTTGGGTTTCATAATGAGTTCATTTCGAACGCAAAATAGAAAATAGTATATTAAAAAACGAGTTTCATAAGGCACCATTTTGCCGCACGAGATCAGTTTAGAAAACGAGCCGCTCGCGGCGAGTTTTCTAAAGAGGGAGTGCGGCAAAAGGCCTTATGAAACGAGTTTTTTATACTATTTTTTCTATTTTGCGTTTTTTACATTAATAAATTGCTTAAATTGGAATTATTTAATTTGAAAGTTCAGAGTTTAATTTTTATATAAAGCATGCAGTTGGTCACATTGATACTTGACATTTTCAAATTTAAATCTTGCTATCCGCGAAGTATATTATATTACATATTATTTACTACTTTTCGTTAACATTACTTGATACTTCATTTAAAAATATAAACATGAGTGACATAGAAACATATATATGTTGTTGTCAATTGTATACAACATACGTTGTTTGTGTAAAATACGGACATATATCATATATGTCAAATGTGCATAAATTCTTAAAATCATATGACAGCAATGATATTTATTTCTGTATTCGAACAACGCCAACATTGAAAAATGAAAAAAAGCGTATCGAAATGAGGCTCATTTCGATACTGTTTTGGGTTTCATAATGAGTTCATTTCGAACGCAAAATAGAAAAATATATTTTTATACATAAATTTGACTTTTTCGTTTTATTTCATGTATTTTTTAGTGTTTGTCTGTGTATCGAGAACTTACTTCGAGACCCTCGAGATTGAGTAGTTTTCAGGCTTAATAAATATATTAACTTCTTTTCTTTTTTATTATTACATTATTGTCACCAGAACGTGAGGCTTTTCTCTGCTCAGCCTCTTCGTATTTTATCAATATATATATATATATATATATATATATATATATATATATATATATATATATATATATATATTAGTGATGTAAATATTCGGATTAATCTGATATTCGAGTATTCGGAATCGGATGATTTATATATTCGGCATATTCATCCGATTTCGAAATCTTACCACTTCCACATATATACCATTACAGTGATGTAAATATTCGGATTAATCTGATATTCGAGTGTACGGAATCGGATGGTTTATATACTCGGCATATTCAACCGATTTCAAAAAAATTTTATTTCTTAATACTTGTTTTTAAATTTAATTTTTTCTTATATGAGTATAGTTAATTCTGTGGTGCAATTACTTTTTTTTTTATTTTTGATTGTAAACAGACTACGTTCTTCCCTAATGAAACCCATTATCGGTGATAAGTATTGTTTTCTTTTATTTAAAGAATATTTAATATTGTCATTATTACTCATTATATTTATTTATTACGTATGTTTTATTATATATTTGTTATTCTTTTAGTAAGTTTATAAATTTTGTTTTACGTACTTAGTCTTTTTATAGAAATAAAGATTAAGTTAAGTTTTATAACTATTATTTATTAATTTATTCCAAATTTTATTTATTAAGGTACATATATTGATATATGGACGATAAATATATTAATAAAAACTATTAATAGATATGCAGAATACAAAACAACGTTCGATGCCGTAGATTAATCCGTTGATTCCGTTGCATTGAAATATTGACCGAAGTTGGAACACAATATCGTTGCCGAGTATGAATTCGGATTAATTTTAAATACTCGGAATCATCCGAGTAGTTCGATATTCGGCATCACCGAGTATTTTCATTCGGATTATTCCATCACTAATATATATATATATACATATATATACATACATATTACAAATAAACATAACTTAAATAATGCTGTCCATCCGGCGAGCTATTTTCATGTAAACAGATCACCCATCATTCTGTCAGCCACGTTGGAGAGAATATAGGTAGGAGTCCATTTCAAGAAGTTCGTCTTCGCGAAGGGAACCATAAAAGTAATGTCATACCTGGAGTTCATACGAGGAACCAAAAACGTCATTCGCTCCAATATGAACGGGCAGTCAATAATGTTTTTGATTACTTTAGTTAAGAATTTCCTACAAATATTCTCCCTTCTAACGCTTAGAGATGACATGCCATGGCGTAAAAGCAAATGATCCTGGGACGCACCACGTTCCGGGTAGATACTATCAATCTTGAATGTGGGAACTTCAAAAACTTACGGTGAACACGGTCCAAAGGAATAGAATCGCAAGCATAGACGGTATATCAAATTAATGAGGCCATTTTGCTCAAAACATAAGCATGGTACAATGATTTAAGCAAAATGATATCTTTAAAGTATTTTGACACACGCATAATAAATCCCAGAGTAGATATCGGTACACATATATGGGATCTAAACGTATCTAAACTGGTTAAGATATTGTTTTTAATACATTAGGAGGACTCGTAAGGCATCGAGTATAAGTGATCACGGAGCATTTGTCAATATTTAATTTAAATTTAAAATGGCCACACCATGCAACGATACGTCCAGATTCCGGTGTACTTTAGGCTATCGTCAATTGTGAAAATCTCAGAATAAATTTTATATCATCTGCACAGGCGAGAATGGGACACTTCACTTGAAGAAGGAGATCACTCATAAATAAAACGAATACAAAGGATCCAAATTTGATCCCTAAGGAACGCCAGCAGGAAGAACGAAATCATTGTAGCTGAATCCATTGTAGGTCACGGAGCTTTTCTTTGAAATAAATAGACTGAAGAAGACTGATAGAAGTTGGAACGAGACCAAAAGATCACAACTTATGAAGTAAAATCTCATGATAAATTAAATCGAAAGGCTTGGATAGGTCAGTATAAATTACATCAACCTGACCTCTGCCTTCCAAAACCTCACCGATGGACTAAAAAATAATAGACGCCAAATTCGTGACAGTAGACTTACCCGTGACAAAACTATTCTGGTTCGGTGAGATATGAGAGCGCGTGCCACTAAATACTCTGGAGTATAATACGTTGTCATACAGTTTGGCAAAGTTTGATATAATAGAGATCGGCCTGTAATTACTAATCAACGCACGACCTCTTTTCTTATGCACGGGAATAATTCTTGTGTTCTTCCACCGATCAGGAAAGATATTCGTTGTTATAGATAGTTTAATAAGTAATTTCAGAGGATATGCCAGGGCAAATCTAAAGTCATACTCATGTATCAAAAATCTCGGTAAAGAATCATCTCCAGCGATGTATTTGTTAGGAAAACTGGTCATTAAATTAATTAACTCACCCTCGGAAGACAACGAGAAGAAAAAGGGTAGGGAACAGTAGTCCGATCCATCACAAGTGAAGGGATCTACAATAGTACTGGGTTCCGAAAAAGCATTACCATTACTGTCATGAAGTGAATAGGTATTCAACTGCAGCGCTGTCTATTGAGAAGAAAACTCTAGAAGTTGGAAGTGGTTGTTTTGATTGAATGCTCCACTGCAGAAAGGTAAGATGTATAATTATCCTGAATTTTCATCTTTGCTATAGTACGAAGACGTTTGAATTAATTGTAGGAGTCAATATTTCGGATACGATCAATAAAGAATCGTATCCGTGGGGCAAGGCCGGAAAGAACGAGTTTCTGCACCAGAACGCATTGCAGCAACGAAATGACGAGTCTGTAATAATTCCCGATTGTTTCGCACCCTTATTTGGCACCTTCAGTTTTATGGTTGTTCCCACAGATGAAGCAGGTATTGAAAGGTCAAACAAATTTACAACTACATTTTGAGACTGGCTCCATTATTTTGTCTTTTCTTATTCTTATTTTATATAGTGGGAGATCTTAGATATCGATCCGCTCTCATATTATAGGATTATTTAATTGATATTTCTTATTTCCAAGTGTTTGACTATGTAAAATATAAGTTTCTATTTCGTGCGATGTATAACGTCGACTTTTATGAAACTAATACATAAAACCGGACCTTATATTTTAAAAGTATCAAGCTATCAATGCATAAATATTTTTTATCTATACACTATTTCAAGCAATATACATGTACGATACTTCAAATAATAATCTTTATTTATCTAAGAACGTCATTTATAATACCTCATCCTCTAATGTAACGAATTTCTTTAGAATTAAGAAGCAGTATTAATGATAAAATTATTAACCAGAACAAGTTCGATGTAAGAAAAAGACGAAAATAATAAGAAATAGAATCACAACAGTATGTTTTATAAAGAAAGAACATGACATTTCGTATAAAATTCTGAGCCTTTACTTCTTGTGTTAGTATATTTTCTTTATTTTCTTATTTCTATTCCCATTTTTCTCAGTGCATGTTACGTTCCTAAATGTAAGGTTACTCCCTTGTCACTGGTATTGCTTCCCAACTGATGTTCTATCTGCGGTCGCATTTCTTCCCCCATCTTTTCCAACTGAGATTGCCAAACGCTACCAGCAGCTTCCTGCGTGTCGGCGAACAAATTGTCCGCATGAGGACTCCCAAATGTTCAACCGTGCATTAATGTGACAGTGAAGAAAGTGACAATGAGTTGAAACGTTCGCGTGTTCGATCTAAGGATCTCATTTGAACAACATGTCGAGACTCTGTCTAAAATGTCATGGCAAAGCTTCATTTGCCACAATGGAACCGATGGAGGATGCAAGATATCGATTCGAAAATTTACATAAATATATATTGAAAATGTGAAAACGAATATGTATATATATATATATATATATATATATGTTTTCTTTCAGGTTTCCGCGGGTAGTAGTATGTGTTGTAACTGTATTCCGGGTTTTCTTCCGCGTTTCCATTGTTTGGTCTTTGTAAAGACCGGTGCTGGTTTCTGGACGACGTTTCGGCAAAATCACATTTGCCATCTTCAGGTCTGCGATAACTGTCTGCTTCTGGTTACTCGTAAACTGACGTAGTCGAGTTTAAGATGGTTGTTATATACCTGCTTAGCGTTCTGGTTGGTTACACTTGGTTGAGTATGTGCGCGACTCCGTGTCGTTGGGCCTGTAGCTGGTGTGGGCTGGCTGGGTTGCGGTGTTTTTGTTTGTTGTTTCTTGTTGACAACTCCTTTGCTTAATACTGGTTTCCATGCTGTTGGTAGCCTCTGGGTATCATCTCGCGAATTCAAATTGTCCGGACGTTTCTCAATTTCGATAGCTTCCCTGATAATTCTGGTTTTCATATGTTCTACGTTCGCCAATAATTTGGTATTGCTGAAGTCTATCGTGTGGGACGTTTCCTTTACATGCTGAGCCAAAGATGAAGTTTTCTCGTCTTTTCTTACGGAGTTTTGGTGTTCGTCACTTCTTACGTTTACCCTTCTGTTTGTTTGGCCGATGTACGTCTTCTCACAATCAAGGCATGGAATTTCATATACTCCCTGGTTTTCTAAAGGTATTCTTGTTTTTGGATTCCGAAGGACTGTGCTGATTTTTCTGTCTGCCTTGAATGTGGTTTCAATGTTGTGTCTTCGTAGGATTCTCGATATTCTGTCGGTGGTACCTTTGACATAGGGTAAGTAGGTTTTGGCTATTGATTCCTCTTTTTTCTCTTGTGGTGTGGCTCGTTTAGGTTTTAATGCTTTTTTGATTGTCCGTTTGCTAAAGCCATTCTGCTGGAGTGCAGTGTGGAGTTTATTCATTTCTTGAATGACGTTGTCTTCATCTGCTAATCTCTGTGATCTTGTTACTAGGCTCTTCACTACGGCTTGTAACTGAGCTGGGTGGTGGTGAGACTGTGCGTTGAGGTACCGGTCTGTATGTGTGGGTTTCCGGTACACTGTATGGCTTAATTCTCCATTTTCTTTCTTCTTAACCAAAACGTCGAGGAATGGTAGTTGGTTGTTTGATTCTACTTCCATTGTGAACTTTATTTGTGGATGGATATTATTCAGATGTTCCAGGAAGCTCTTAAGGTGATCTTCTCCATGTGTCCAAATCACGAACGTGTTATCAACATATCGTAGCCAAAGTTTGGGTTTATGGGTGGCCGTCCTTAGTGCTGTTTTTTCCAAGTCTTCCATGAAGAGGTTCGCTATTACTGGTGACAGTGGGGAGCCCATCGGTGCGCCTTCTATTTGTTTGTAACGTTGATCGCCATAGATAAAGTAGGTGTTTGCCAGGCAGTGTTTCACCAGGTTCATTATGTATGGTGGAGGTTGGTATTTTCTTTCGATTGTCCCTAGAGCTTCGGTTACTGGTATATTGGTAAAAAATATATTGGTATTATTATACTAACAGCGGACAAAGGAAATGCTACGGTGGTAATGAACACAACCGACTACGACACCAAGATAAAAAGTCTCTTAGAAGATCCAGCATACCAACCAATCACTACGGATCCAACAACATATCTGGAGAAAACAACTAAAACTAAAATCAAGGAGAGTTCCATCGACAAGGAAATCCAAAAACAACTCATTCCAAGGGAGAAGTCATCGAGATGTCCAAAATTCTACGGCTTACCAAAGATCCACAAGGAAGGCGCACCATTAAGACCCATAGTCAGCTCCATTGGGTCACCTCTTCAACAGTTGGCAAGATTCCTAGCCCAACAACTACAACCACATGCCGAAGAAGCCGAGTCTTACGTCAAGAACGCAAGCCACTTCATCGAGATATTGAAAAAAGAGAAAGTGGAAACAGATTGGTTACTAGTAAGCTTCGATGTAGTGTCACTGTTTACCAATATACCAGTAACCGAAGCTCTAGGGACAATCGAAAGAAAATACCAACCTCCACCATACATAATGAACCTGGTGAAACACTGCCTGGCAAACACCTACTTTATCTATGGCGATCAACGTTACAAACAAATAGAAGGCGCACCGATGGGCTCCCCACTGTCACCAGTAATAGCGAACCTCTTCATGGAAGACTTGGAAAAAACAGCACTAAGGACGGCCACCCATAAACCCAAACTTTGGCTACGATATGTTGATGACACGTTCGTGATTTGGACACATGGAGAAGATCACCTTAAGAGCTTCCTGGAACATCTGAATAATATCCATCCACAAATAAAGTTCACAATGGAAGTAGTATCAAACAACCAACTACCATTCCTCGACGTTTTGGTTAAGAAGAAAGAAAATGGAGAATTAAGCCATACAGTGTACCGGAAACCCACACATACAGACCGGTACCTCAACGCACAGTCTCACCACCACCCAGCTCAGTTACAAGCCGTAGTGAAGAGCCTAGTAACAAGATCACAGAGATTAGCAGATGAAGACAACGTCATTCAAGAAATGAATAAACTCCACACTGCACTCCAGCAGAATGGCTTTAGCAAACGGACAATCAACAAAGCATTAAAACCTAAACGAGCCACACCACAAGAGAAAAAAGAGGAATCAATAGCCAAAACCTACTTACCCTATGTCAAAGGCACCACCGACAGAATATCGAGAATCCTACGAAGACACAACATTGAAACCACATTCAAGGCAGACAGAAAAATCAGCACAGTCCTTCGGAATCCAAAAACAAGAATACCTTTAGAAAACCAGGGAGTATATGAAATTCCATGCCTTGATTGTGAGAAGACGTACATCGGCCAAACAAACAGAAGGGTAAACGTAAGAAGAGACGAACACCAAAACTCCGTAAGAAAAGACGAGAAAACTTCATCTTTGGCTCAGCATGTAAAGGAAACGTCCCACACGATAGACTTCAGCAATACCAAATTATTGGCGAACGTAGAACATATGAAAACCAGAATTATCAGGGAAGCTATCGAAATTGAGAAACGTCCGGACAATTTGAATTCGCGAGATGATACCCAGAGGCTACCAACAGCATGGAAACCAGTATTAAGCAAAGGAGTTGTCAACAAGAAACAACAAACAAAAACACCGCAACCCAGCCAGCCCACACCAGCTACAGGCCCAACGACACGGAGTCGCGCACATACTCAACCAAGTGTAACCAACCAGAACGCTAAGCAGGTATATAACAACCATCTTAAACTCGACTACGTCAGTTTACGAGTAACCAGAAGCAGAAAGTTATCGCAGACCTGAAGATGGCAAATGTGATTTTGCCGAAACGTCGTCCAGAAACCAGCACCGGTCTTTACAAAGACCAAACAATGGAAACGCGGAAGAAAACCCGGAATACAGTTACAACATATATATATATGTATATATATATATATATATATATATGTATATATATATATATATATATATATATATATACGTGTGTGTGTTTGTTCAGATTCTATAATAATGTCTTGCATTAAGCGTTTGCGCTATAATTAGAAATTAAATATATACAGAAGGTAATAAAAGTTATCGTGTAATGAATATAAAATGTAGTGACAAAATATATTTGGTACAATTACAACGTCGCTTGTTAATTAGCAAACTGTAGCAGAATATAAGGCTGAAAATAATCTAACAGAATATATTAACCGTTTCTTTTATAATAAAAACAAATTGTTACTTATTTATTATCACCAAAAATGTGCTAGAAAATAAAATCAAGTAATCTTTAAATAACATTTTCAACAGAACAGAAGTGTTATCGTAAGAGTTTAAAAATATGTTGAGAAAGAAGTCAATTAAATCAAGATACTTATAAATTTTTACCTATGCTTGCTTCTGAAATTCCGAGCTGGAATCGCATCTTTGGAACTGCTTTCTTCTTGGCTGACATTTCGTCCACTGTTCCAAAGACATCTTTAAGGCTTCTGCTACTGGTGCATTAAAACTGAAAGTCTACTACATTGTTTTAGGACACTTGAGCGTCACAGTTACGGTTGAGTTGTTGAGATAGAAGGATTTGCCAGGTATGTGTAGAGGGTATTCGTAGGGAGGGTGTCACAGTTGATAATATTGGGATTAAAATTTGAGCAGGTTCAAATTTAATTTGGTGTCCAGTTTCTAACCTATTCTCGGCAAGCGTAGACCCAATTACGCGCGGCGCCCTAGTACAATGCTTACAAAACGTTTAGCCTCGCCGAATTATAAACTACCACATCAGTATATATTTTTTTAAAGTCTCTAGATGGTTACGGTACTTAACCGAAACGAAGACAGATAATATAGTGTGAGGTTTAAAGATGATTTTGATGTCATCTTTTGTAAGGATTTTGCTGATACGGTCAGTAACGCCTTGTGTGTAATGTAAATGGGCTTTAGAACTGGCAGAAGTCTGTTGAGTAGTTCCGGTTTATAGTATCTTGGCTATCGTGTTGAGAAACGGAACTGGACGATTTAGGGTTAAGGTGCTGGTTTATGGTGCCTTGGCTATCGTACTTGGAATAGTTGTTGTTGATTAAAGGTATCGGTAACATGGTTAACTTCTTTGGATAAGGAATTAGGTTTACATATAGATAAGGCTCTTTGAACTAAAAAGTTTATGACACCACGTTTTCGTGCAGGACGATGCGTTTAGGTATCTGTTGATATGCGTAGATTTGCGATAAACGGAATGAGCTAATAAACTATCAGATTGACGATTTACTAAGACGCCCACGAAAGGAAGGGAAATAAATGTAACTGTGTTGGGAATTAAGGAATTTATTTAAGGCGTCACGTCCATAAAGACAGATAAGGAAGGTGCCGACAACAAATGATTTGTTCCTATATGCAGAAAACCGAAGCGATAGTTTAGATAGTGAAGATGGATATTCTCTACACAATGCCTGGCAAACCCTTCTACATATTTCAAAAAACGCAACCATAATCGTGATGCTCCAATGATCCGAAACAGCTCCTGTATAACCCCGTCCTAAACTAACAGACTTTCAATTTCAGTGTAGCAACAGTAGCAGCAACCCTGAAGATGTCCCTTGCAACCGTGGACAAAATGTTGACCAAGAAGGAAGCAGTTCCAATGTCACGGTTGCAGTCAGAAGTTCCAGAAGCAATCATAGATAAAGACCTCGTTACCTATGCTATTTACGAGGGCGGGCTGATTAAATCGCGCGATAGTACAGAAACAAAGAAATAATTTAAATAAACAAACTTTATTTTTCTGCATAATGTCCTCTTAATTCAATATATTTGATCCACCTGTCTTCAAACTTCGCTATTCCTTCTAGAAAGTGCTTTTGTTCTAGCCCTGCAAAATAATCGCCCACTGTAGAAGTTAGCTCTTCATTTGTGCAGAATTTTTTGCCTCCGAGAAAATCTTTTATTTAGGGAATAGATGAAAATCAGATGTTGCTATGTCTGGCGAATATGGGGGTGCGGTACTAATTCGAACCTATATTCCTGAATTTTTTTAAGTAATCGTAATGGAATGTAGAGGCGCGTTATCATGGTGAAAAAGCACTTTCTTCTTAGTTATTCCTGGACGCTTTTCAGCGATAGCTGTCTCCAAACGATCTAGAAGATTTGCGTGATATTCGCTGTTTACAAGTCTTGCCCTTTTATAAGATCAAATCAATCAACAATATTCCTATTGCATCCCAAAACACCGATGCCATCACATTTCCCGCTGATAAAATTTCTTTTGGTCTTTTTTGGAGTTGGTTCTCCACGTTTGGTTCAGATCTCCGACTGTTGTTTAGATTCGTGTATATAATAATGAACCCATGTTTTATAACAAGTAACAAATCGGCACGAAAAAAAACACGTCTTTGTTCCGTCCCCAGTACCGCTGCGGCCATCTTGACGAAAGCTCATATCAAGTTCTTCGTGCAAAATATAAAGCATCCGTTCCTTTGAAATGCCCACTGCCTCTGCTATTTCTAACGCTTTCAATCATCGGTCACTTAGCAACAAATCATGGACTTTATCCACAATTTCTGGACTTATAGACGTTTTCGGTGGTCCATTGCGGGGATCATCTTTCCCATTTTCTGACGATTGTATACGAAGGACAACCCTCATCCTGTGTGTTTCGCATATTATCGTGGATTTCGGTAAAGGACATGTCTTTCTTTAAGAGATACTTAATCACTGCAAGATATTCAAAATTATCCATTTACACTTAATTAGTAGCAGGGTAAAATTTAAAAAAATTTCCTACGAAACACGTTTTGTCACAAATTTATCAAACACTAACAGTAAACTGACATGGCATCGATTGTCAAAATGTGTCCTGTATTTTTGTTATTTGACTTATTCGCGCGATTGGCCTACTTAGCAATCGCGCGAATAAGTCTACCCGCCCTCGTACATAGCCACCATTGTCTGGTGTAGTAGAAGACAGCGTAAGAATTAATATTGCGGTTGCTACCATACCGTTATTCAACCTCATTAAAATTGTAAGTGTTCGTATAAAGAATAAAACTGTTTCAATATACAGTCAGTCGCATAAATATTCGGATAAAGGTAAATTGCGTATGGGAGTGTAAATAATACAATATGATTTATTAAAATAATACATATTCTACACTTTACGATGGTTTCCTATAATCTTATAAATAATAGAGTAGAAAGAGGCAATTCTGAAAGTTTACAATGTATTTAGAAAACAGAAAAATAGCTTAGCCAAAAGTATTTGGACAATTTTATTTAGGAAAATTCAATTAATGTATCATATAATTTCGGTGTCTGGTTGGATAACTGAATAAGTTAATTGTTTAGATATGGACTAAATTAAATTTTGTGTGATTTTTCGGCCAGTGTTTTATCAATCTTGGTATATGATATTAATTAATTGTTGTTAGTAATGTTGTACTTTGTAATTTTTCACTTCAATTCATTCCACAAATGTTCAATAGTATTTAAATCCGGTGATTATGGAAGTGTTTGGAGTCTTCTCGTGGCTTTATGTAAGATCATTCTTTGGCAACTACACCAGTATGCTTTGGGTCAGTCATATTGTAAGATAAAGTTCTTAGTAGCCCTTTTATGTAAAATATTCAAAAACATATACTTCGTAGTACCGTCCTATAACATGCAATAACTCAACACCGAATCGCACCACTCTATTTTATGGTAAAAAATAAATGCTTCTTTTTCATCGGTAACTGATTCTCATCGGACCATTTGGCTGTCACCCCAACCGCAAATATTCATTTGCGTTTCATCAGAACAAATAACTCGGTTCCAGAAGTCCAAAGAGTAGCTGCAATACATTTCTTTAAACTACATCGGTTTCTACCTTTACCTTGATGTAGGGCTCTTTTCTAACTACTCTGCCGATAAATTCTTGTCTGTTCGCACAATATTACAAATGTTTTTCGATAGCTTCTTCTGTACAGAAGGTTTAGGATTTTATGTTTAATACTCATATTTCATCTCTCATTGAAAGAAGTCTTGGTCGTCAAGATATCTTCTCATTTTCTGTTATATCTTTATTTTTATATTTCTTTATAATACACTTGACTGTATAATGACATTTTCAAATACCGCAGGCAATATCTCTTTTACTTTTCTGTTTTACTTTTCTTTATGCCGCTTGATAATTATTTTACATGCTTGTATACTAGTTTCTTTGATTTATCTTTGTAATTAACTAACTTTTTGGCAACTTTACCCGTTTTATTAACAAACATATACATACACCAATGTACTGGTATGCAGTTTAGTAGAAAATTCACATATTACTTTCGATGTTATACGGAAATTCCTGTTATTCGCGCAATTTTATATTTGTCCAAATACTTTTGCGTAAAGTATTTTTCTATTCTCTAGAAATATTATTTATTCAATGTAATTCATTTACTTTTTTGTATGTGTGTGTGTATATATAACATGTATATGTTTTAAGTTGAAAGCTTGTCAAGACTCCAGGGCCGCTTACAGTGTATATGGTGTACGTAAAGTGTTCCATGGCTTGGTTACTACAGCCAATCGCCGTAAGAAGATAGAAATGTAGATTTGACTTTGGCTTTCTCTATATTTAAAGATAACTGAATAGATACCAGAAAAAAAAACCTATCAGACGCCGGTCTCGGGAGTCGAATCCTCGACCAATGGGGTCTCACTCACGTTGTACCGACGCTGTTATCACTACGCCGTTCAGCTGCTTCATATTTATAAAATTAAATGTATATAATTACTTCCATATGCAAATTTACCACTGTCCAAATACTTATGCGATTGACGGTATATAACATTGAAATTGTGTTAACTGTCGAATATGGTAGTTACTGAATTATGAAAAAGTTAACATTATTCAAGTAAGCTATGAGAATAACAACTATTATGTTTTATAAGTGATATTTCTTTAATAAAATAGTCAAAATTGTTTACAGTAAGCATGAAAAAGAGCAAATATTTACCTGTTTTATACAAAATGACAAAGATTTATTTATGAAATTCAAATATAAATAATTAATAAATTATAAAAGATATTCGATATGTCCACAATTATTTTCAACGCAGAATTAATAATTCCTTCTCAATTTATAAATGTATTGGAAATGGTTCCATTATCGACATTTAGATTATTTACTTCAAGTCAAAATTTAGTTATTAACATTATCTTTTAAAATTCCCCAAAAAAAGAATGCATAGGGGTCAACTCAAGACTATTAGCTGGTCATTTAATAGTTCCGCTATTCCCTATCCATACCGGGAATACATTAACCAAACGATCGCGTAGTTGTAAGGGACTGTGCGGAGTTGTCCGATCTCGCATCCAAATCATATCATCAAGTTCGGCCTTCGAAAAATTCTGTAAAGAATATTTTCTGCTCCTGGGATTCTTTCAATTTAAATTATAATCACAAAATATAAGGCCAAAAATTTAGTAGTTTGTTTTTTTTTTGTTTAACTCATTTTTTTCTGTCGAATTCGTTTTTCCAAGACCCTCGATTTTTTCTATTAAAAACTCCTATTTTGGAAAAGGATGACTCATCAGTTCATAATAATTGGGGACCAGACATGAGAGGTCCATAACTCATCGCCCACGGGCGTAAAATTTGTATTTTTAAAGAGCTTTTAATTTTATTTATATAATTTGAAAACAAACGGATGGTGATCTATAAGATATAAAATACATTTTTACTTGTTCATTTTGTAGTTCAAGTTGAATAAAGCAGTATTAATATTAACTAGCAATACTTTCTGAAGGTTCTCTTCTGCAAAATTTGTTCTCTTTGAATAAAATACATCCTTGTATATAGAAAACATTCTTTCTACATCGCAACTGGTTATAACTGCATACTGGAAATATTCTTCTATTCCAGCTTATTTAGCAGTTAGATGTTGAGGCATTGTCCCCATACACAATTGCCGTAAAATTTATTCAATTTGGATTTCTATTAAAAACTGCGTCAAACCTTTGTCGAAGGCCACATCCAAAGTCACTTGGAATACTTTTCAAATTATTGATAGCCACATCTAATGTGGTTAATCCATCATTTAATTTGAGATTTTGATTTTCAAAATATGGCAAATTTCTAAAGTGTTCCTGAAGAAATTACAAGAGTTTTTTTAAATTTGAAATTTGTACTAGTTCCTTGCACTTAGAGATACTTCGAGCATCGTCATTTAAACATGTAACCAAATTTTGTAAATTATCGAAGTTCTCTGCATAAAAACTAGTAGCTTCCAACCATGTCCCCCATCTAGTTGTTACTAGTGAGGGAGGCAGTGACAAAGATGGAAGTTTTTCCCTGTAAAGAGCCACACTTAATGGTGCTTTCTGAAAACATTTTTAAAAGCGGATACAAGTCCATCAACTTCCGAAAAGGTGTCTCTGATATATTCACAGATTCTGTGGGGAGCATGTGCTACACAAGTAATATGCAGCATATTAGGATATGTTTCCTTTAATAGTCTGCCTTTTTTAACATATTTGCAGCACTGTCACTGACAAATACAAGTATTTTTTCTATGTACCTGTCGTCCGAAGCATTTGGTGCATATTTTCGTAAATGGTTTTAGCTACTGTTTCCGCACCAACTGTATTTATAACTTTTGTTGCTATTACATATGCGTTATATGGAATAGCTGGATGTATTACCACACAGCATCCTAATATATCGACAGTTTCGTCGACACTTATCCATAGGTACGGATATGAAAGATGGCTTCTAATGCGTTATACTGGGTTCGTGTAACTTAGAAACATAATATTTGCGTAAGATGGATTGATCAGAAACATTTCGACGAGTATATTTTTGGAGAAATGTTTTGATGGTGGGATTGTTAAGTTTATTTAATAGAATATTTGCTGGCATTAAAGTTTCACAGAGTTCTTCTATAAAATTGGCAGATTCCAACGGGTATAATTTCTGTGTATGTGTTTTACGATGCCATTCTCGACATTGTTCCATATCATATTTGAAGAAGTAACTTAAACAATGTTCTAGATCTAAATAAATGAAAATTGAAATCGTATGCGTATGTTATTGAAACTTAACTAAATACACTGAACACTTACGTCAAAATAATTGGGAGAAATAGATTCGATGGAACAATACTAAACAGGATCCATTACAAAAATAAACTAATTAAGCGTAATTTATTTATCTTACGAAATATATAAGCTAATAAATAAAATAAATTATAAAAACTCCTCACGCTTCTATCTATGCCCATGAAGAAAGGAGTTTAACTATAATATTGAAGTAATTGCGTGACAATTCAACGACAAAAAACAGATGTGTGGTTAACCGAATGAATTGTGTTATTCAATAACTGCGCGTTGTACTTAGCGATGTAATAGACTATTTATATGGCCCATCGTAATTTCGACATCATGCGTCCGGTCTCTAATAATAACAAACAAATGCAGTTAAAGTTCAAAATTCCAAGTGTATTTTAACTTAAAAAAGCACTACAAAAGAACCACAGTCAGTCAATATTATTTTTTATCAAATAAATCCACGCGACATTGTTCTACATTAGCAAACATTTCAATTACTCCTTCATTGAAATTAATGTCACTTTTAATAAAACAGTTTTTGATAAAAAGCATACAAAGAGCCGATAATCTGTCTCCGCCCATCGAATTTCGCGGAAAATTTTTCACGCGGTTCAAAGTCGAAAAGTATCCTGTTGACATAGGAGTTGTTATTATCGTCAGTAATCTAAGAGTCTCTCTAAGTGGTTGCCCCAAATTATCAGCCTTTAACATATTTAAAAAAGCTACAGCCCCATTACGTTGTCGAAAATCTGGCCTGGCATAAATTAAGGACAATTCAGTTTGCAAGCGTTTTCGTTCAAATACTGGATATTGCTTAATTGTGGTTTAAAACACGTCTTCCGGAAATCTTTCTGCGTTATCGAAATACTCAGAGGAGAACAGCGTCGAGGCAAGCAAGTGATTAGTGTACTTCGTTAAAATTGACAGATTCCAAGGGGTCAAATTTCTGGATATGTGTTTGCGATGCTAAGTGATGTTTTACGTGCGATTTCTTGGAATTTTTTAACGATATTTTACAGACTTTGCAATAAATTTCGGAATCACTGGGAGTGGACATACAATCAGTTTGACCCTTAATCCATTGTTTCACGATGCCATTCCCGACGTTGTTCTATATCATATCTGAAAAAGTAACTTAAACTATTCTAGATCTAAATAAATGAAAATTAAAAATGTGTGCGTAAGTTGTTTAAACTTAACGAAATTCACTGGATACTTACGTATATATGTAGTTAACAGTTAAAACAATGAAAAACAGAAACTAACTCACCGTACTTTATTTATCTTGCGAAATATAAACTAATAAATAAAACAAATTATAAAAACTCCTCCCGCTTCTATCTCCGCCCATGAAGAAAGGAATTTAACTGAAAAATTTAAGTAATTGCGTCACAATTCAACGACAAAAAACACATGTGCGGTTAACCGGTAACAGTGCTATTGCTGTACTTAGCGATGTTATAGACTATTTATATGGTCCGTCATAATTTCGGCTGCTCGTGACCGGTCCCTAATAATAATTTAGTAAAATAATCAGTATCTTCGTTCAAATTTGGAATCATATCGCGGCAAAAGTCCAGTCTTTTCTCTTTTTGAGTCTCTGTTAAATCTTGTACACGTAATATTTTATATGGTCGATAATTGCTTTTTAACTACTCTCAGATGGCCTATCTTCGAAATGTAACAGTATATCTACATGTTCGTTTTCATTTATTTCAACTAAACGCTTTTTTCTACTAAAATTGAAGGTATTATTTATGATTCGGTGTTTTCTAACGGTGTTTAAAGAACACCCTACATACTCTTTTTGTTGCACGCTTATTTTTGGTATTTTATATAAAACAGGTAAATATTTGCACTTTTTCATCGTCACTGTAAACCATTTTGACTATTTTATTAAAGACATGTCACTTATCAAACATAATAGCTGCCATTACGGCTGGGCGAAGTATCGATACATCATCCAATACCCGATACCATAACTAGTATCGATTCCCCAATACCTCAGATAACGAAGATATCGATTCCGAAGCATCGATATTTTACCGATTCCAGTACTTGCTAAGTATCGATACTTAGCGATGTATCGGGTAGCTTACCTTTGTGTATTTTTTTAAATGTATATAAAGGATGAAATAATTTTTTAAGTATGTATACATTATATATATTATATAGTATATATTTAAAAGGATATTGTTGAATTTTACATTATGCGTAGCAAATATCCATATTATAACAAACATTAACTATAATTATCGTATTACAAAAAAAAAAACTAAATACATATCACAATATTGCAAATTCATACCGTAGATTGGTAGAATAGGTAAATTAATTTTGTATCTCTTGAAACCGATATAACAATTGATACCTAGAAAACGGGTTATGAATATTGATTGATTCCTAGGTACCGAATCAATGTATGGGTTTCAAGGTATCGATTCCAAAGTATCGATTCCAAAGTGTCGATTCCAAAGTATCGATACCTATCGATACTACCGATTCCTGTAGTCAGAATCGATACCGTGTACAGACTCGATACATCGCTAAGTATCGATACCTCGATTGGTATCGCTACCCGATACCGAAAACGTCGGTATCGCCCAGCCCTTCCTGCCATTTTCATAGCTTACTGCAATCGTCTCAACTCTTCCATAATTAAGTAACTACGATATTCGACATTTAATAACTCGAAAATGATTTAAGATAAGGGTCATATAGCATATTTTTGACATCTGAAAAAAGTCCATTATAAAAATTTCATAATATACAGGATATCCCATTTGGTTTATTTGGGTTTGTATCCCATTGCATCTGCACGCCACTGTTTGATGGCATGTAAAGAAAAGTGAATCACACTTACACAACTTTTATTTGAAACATTTGTTCATATTATATGCACGATGTTAAAGTGTGACTACTCAGACTAATGTATAATGAATAAGCCTGTACATCGTTAAACAGTGAATAATCTCTAATACTCATCATTATTTAGCAACACCACCCCACAATTCGGATCTGACACGATAGAAAATTTGGGAATATTTGAATGTGATTTGAGATCAAAATACAATTAAAAAAATTCCATGTACAGAATACAGAAACTTGCATGTGTGAAATATAGGAAATATGAGAAAATCTTGACTCTAAAGTTACCATATCAATGATGCAAAGCATGTCAGGTCTTACGCAATTACGGAAACTAAAATAAGGCCAACGAAACATTAGTGACCTAATATTTGCTTATTTAGTAGTCGAATGAATATTTTTGAGTAATACAAATTTGGTTTATATATAAAAATGCTATGTTTTTGTAAATAAAACTTATTTTTCGTCTGGTTTTTACTCAAACAAATTAACAAACACAAACGTAGATCTTCAAAAGCAAAATGGGTAAGTACCGTCTAACATCAAATAATACGTGTGAATACGTATATAAGTCAATACATAGACAACATAAAGTCACTGCATAGAACATGTAATAAGAAGTAACCTCTATGCGAGAAATAGTATTCATATGCTTTAGCACCTTACTGCCAAATATTTACTATTGTATTTACGTTTCTCACATAATCCTACAATGTTATCTAACTAAAACACACGCGGCTCTCTTGTAAGCAGAGCAAAGAGAAGCAAAATGTATTGACATTTACTTCTATACACGGCAAACAAGCAACTCTAAGCTAATATATAATAGTATTAATAAGATATCTCTCAACATGCATACATTCGCGTAGGAGCATAAGAAACAAGTTTAAATTTAAGCTAACAATCTAATAACGAATTTAATACTGTATAATAGAGTTTACGCAGTACATATTAGTTTTCAAACAAGAAACAATAACTTATCCCACTTATAACAAAAAGCTCGTAGATTTTCTTTATTGAATAATTAATTTTATTAATTAGGATTCTTTGTATTTTGCAGATATGTGCCGTACATAAATATAGGTACAGTTTGTTTAGAAATTAATATCTCCTCCTAGTCATGGCTAAATATCAATTCTACTTTCTAGAACGGATCCGTACATTTTACTTTTCAAATACGTAAACACCAATGTAAAAGAATCTGCTTTGTAACAGCTTCTTTTCAATAGTCTAGATCGAATTTACAACTTATAATTGTTCGAATTAATTGTTCTTCATTTTATTAACTCAAACATACTTTATAAAAGTTTTAAATATAGAAACACTAGGAACGTGCTCTTGTGAAATACAAAAATGTTTTAAAACGAAACATATGTATAAGTCTACGCGGATATACAAAGAATATCTTAATTTCTATCATTTAGCATTATTCAGCATTCTCGAATAAACTAATTTTGCTCCATTTTTCCTATTGCAAAAATACGGTTCCATAACATGACAGCCGGTGGATGTTTCCCTGTTTTTATTTGAAGACATACATATTTTATAAAGTTGGGATAATTTTCAAAAATAAACCACGAAAAAGAATGATCGCCCAGATATCAAAATACTTCGTATATGAATTAAATGACTAATTTTAAGCAAAAATGATTCTATTCACTTTTCTCGAATTCCTAACGGTTCCTGAAATATCGTGGTTTGAAGCTGAAGTAAATTACTACACGGTTTAGGAAAAAAAAGTGGTATATCTTAACAAAAGCGTAATGTGCAATTATTAAAGCTGCTCAATGTGACTACCGCCTTGTGCGATGCATAACTCAATTCTCCGTCGGAGCTCTCGTTCCCAGATTTAGATACTGTTCACTGAGTAAATTAGTGACACCTCTTCCATAATGAACCGGAGCACCATAATGTAAAAACAACATCGTCCTTCTGATTTAATAAGAAATGTCCTTAAGCAGTAGAAGTAGATCGTTCTTCAAAAAAGCCCGGTACATTTCGCTGTTCAAATTTCCGTCGAATGGTCCAATAACTTCATTATTAATTATTCCAGCCCAAACGTTTATGAAGAATCTTCTCTGGAAGTAGGTTTCTCGAACAGCATGAGGGTTTTCGATTGCCCATTGTAGAAATTGTTTGTCTTGTAAATATAGATTCGTCACAGAAAATGGTTCTATAAAGAGTATCCAGATGATTGCTCCACCATTCACCAAGACGAACTCTTTTGGGAAGATCAGTGGGAAGAAGTTCTTGTATATGTTGGCAATGATAGGGATCAGGCGCGGCTCGTGATGACGTATTTGGGAGTGCAAGTACAATGATGCGAGTGCCTCGTGTGTTTTCGGTGTTTACTAAGAAAACGTTACAGTTAGTACACGACAATACACGAAGCACTCGCACCATTGTACTTGCACTCCCAAATACGTCATCACAAGCCGCGCCTGATAGGGATACAGTCGGTTTTCTCACAGTGACCTGCACAGCCGCCCTAGTTTGTCCAGTAAGTACAGAAATTCTTCTCGTACTAACACCAAAATCAGTTTCAACAACCTCTTCTGCACTTCTGCAGCATTATTTCTTCGCATAAGTTCTCTTTTAAAAGTCGGTTTAGGAAACAACGCACCTGTTAATCGAAGAGTTGTGAAGGTTCTACTGAACATTTGCTTGTCTGGAAGACGGCGGTTTGAGTATCGTCATTGACATTTCCTAACTGAGGCGGCGGTACTACCGTTGCGATATTCATACCGGAAAATCATGTCCGCGTATTCTTCATTTGATAAATTACAGGCGTGATTTTAATACAAATGACGTAATTAAAGAAAACCAACTGTCAATGACAATTAAAACGAACTGAGAATCAACACTTTTTTAGCATCTATCCATACGCGAATTTCAAAATGCGATATTTCAAGAACCATTAGAAATTCGAGAAAATAGAATAGAATCATTTTTGCTTAAAATTAGTCATTGAATTCATATACGAAGTATCTCGGATACCTCGGCGGCCACCCGGTATAATTTTAATTTTGATAAATCATGCGGCGGTATTTTCAAAAAACATTTTTTGTTAACTGTTAATTATATTTATGCCAGGTGTCCCTGAAATAAAAAGGCGTATGAAAAGTGAAAAGATTAAATTATATAGAATGAATGTATCCCCAAAATATTTTCCCAAAATTCCTTCTCATAAGTGAAAAAAAGAAATGAGAGAGATATTTAAAGAAATGTTGTTACGCCACTGTATGACTGAATAATCATAAATACTATCGGAGACGATATTTTAAAGCTGACACACAATATATATAGTTTTCTTATTGTTCATCTCGCCTTAAGTACCCTCATGTTGTCTATTGTTACGTACGTTCGATACAGTTTTTTTATTAAAGATAAGAGATTGTAACTTGAATTCCCGTAAAGCGCACATTTTGCATTTTCCTTTAATATATCAGCTTTAAAAATTTATAAGTACAACGTGTTTCAAAAAGAATTACATCTAATTGTTCATGAATTTCTTCTATAAATTATGATGTTCTCCATTCTTGAAATGCGGATATAGATTAAGTAGTATGAAGGTTATCTACCTGTCATTGTCAAAATTTATCATCGAGAGATATGGTGATGAAATTAATAACACGTACAATTAGATTATTAATTTATTTAATAAGAAATCTTTAAAGATGGGATATTAATCAAACAAGAAAAGTCAATAACTAATTTGTAGAAATTTTAATTAATTCAATTTATAACAAGTGTTCAAAATAGTCATCATTCTGTTGAATGCATGATGCAATACGACGTATCATCTTGTAAAAAATATTCTGCAATACAGTTGGTGATATTTCATTACATTTAATTGTAATTGTATTCATCAACTCACTTAAGTTACGCATTATTGTCTTATATACTTAATTTTTTAGCAATCTGAAAATAGAAAAACTAACACAGTAAGATCTGATGACCTTGCTGGCCAAACACCTCTGCTTATAACTCGATGAGGGAAGTAATATTCTAAAAGCGCTAAATTTTCACGTGTTGTATTTGCAGTAGCCCCATCTTGCCAGAAGTAACCCCCATTGAATTCGTCTCGTTGCACTTGAGTTAAAATGGTGTTAATAAATGTTCTCGGTATCGTTGACTATGTTAGTGTGTTAATGTTAGTGTGAAAAATATTAGCCCTATTTTTCTACGACGAGATACAGCTAACCATGCTCCAACTTGAACAGGATGTAAAGGAAGTTCGATGTGATTATTTGGATTGTTTATAAGCCATATTCTGTAATTTTGTTTATTTACAAAGCCGCTTAAATGAAACCATGCTTCATCAGTAAAAAAACACATGATCAAGAATTTTGTCATTATTTAAATTTTCTTGAAAGCAGTTGCAATAATTAAGCCTACTAGCGCGATCTCTAGGTAAGATCTGTTGAACAATCGATACTTTATATGTATACATATTGCTGTGGTTTTTTCCCCGCAAATATAGTGAAAAGTTTTATTATTAAGATTGTACATTTATTTTTTGATGCCAGTGTATAATTTTTATTTTCGATGAATGCAGATTTTATTTTGATTTATTTTTTGACTTGTGTAGTTGTAGTACGTCGATTTGCCATTCTATTTCCTTAGACACTAACTGTTATTTGGGTTGTAAAAGGTGTTATATAAGATATAAATCTTTATATTTTATTTTAGATTATTAATGTAACTTCGTGATTTGATTTAATTGGTTGTTGTGCGTTATTTCAATACCGTTCTTTATACGAGTTTGTTTTTCTCGTAGTGATTTTATACGGTTTTCCAACCTAGGTGTCTCATAAATAAAGAAATATTTTTTTCATCCATTACTTATTATTATTATTATTATTATTTGTATGATTTGAATTGTGTATTTTCATTGTATTAATTTTGATATATATTTTATGCTTAGTTGTATGAATTAGATGGCAAAGAACGTCGTTTAAAATTTCTAAGTAATAAAAAACTTTTCTATAACTTTAAAATTTTGCACTTTGGAGTCAAGGGCATATGATTTTTTCATGTGGTTCGCACATGCGTAGAGGTTAGATCGGTCTGTCACATCTAGTTGCTTACGTTTAATATAGTGGGAGAAATTGAAATACTTCTTTGTAATTTATTAGGTTACTTCTTTGTAATTTATTAGGTTAATTTTGCTCGGTTGTCACTAAGGATTTTTTTATTATACGCTTCGTTCATTTTCGTATAATATTGTTGCCTTAAAAATATTGTTTAATGATGCAATATTTATCTTAATACTTTATTAAGATTTCTTTTTTTGTAATAAATTTCATTTTAATTTTATTGTGATTTTCTTTTTACCTTTGTTTGAACTCTTGTACTGGCGCCTGTTAAATTTTGTAGAAGAGAAGTACCACGTTTTCCAATTGGAACCTTGAGGGAATAGCAGTCTCATGTTTGAAAATTAACCGATTGAATATCTAAGCTGGACACATTGGTTGTGAATTGTGAATAAGCAATATCTAATATCACAATTCATAGCAATATGTAAACGACGCGCGACGTTTCAAAATTCTATGAACGGTACTAGAAGATAACGTTCGTTTGAACTGATAAACGACGAACTGATGTATGTGGATTTTCTTCAACAAGGTTTTCTACGTGTTCAACAATATTTTGCTGTGTACGTGGTCTACCAGAACTTTTTCCTTTTAACACAGATCCTGTAGACCGAAATTTCTCCATGACTAGACGAATGTTATGATGTAAAGCGGTATTATCCACAACTCTATGTCACTTACATTCCGCGTAGGAATATTGCCATTCTCCGTTAAGAAATTGTGCACTTCGGAAATATGCTTCAACAATAGAAATATTTTCTTGCAAGGTGTACATTATTTAGTAGTATTGTCTATTAAGTAAAAAAAATTTTTGTAAGAAAAAATTATCGAACCCTTACCATAACAAAAGTTAGCAGTTTTATAGATATAAACACTGCCGCCTTTGAACACGATGGGGCATTCTGAATCCGATATTCGTATTTTATATTTCTTACTTCTAACAAAAAAACATTCTTGTAATACACATGAAATTTTAGTATGATTTTTTAAAATGAGTTTCTAAATGAATCTAACACACATCTTAATTTTTAATTATTTACTTGAATGTATTTGTACGAGGTATTGACATTACCATACAGGATATTATAGCTTTTATAACATCGACAGCTGTTACGTATGTAAACATGCGATGTGCGTGTAACTTCAATAGAGGTATAGCAAGCGCCCGATAAGTTGGCGAGCGGAGGGGTAAGTTCGCGCAGGAGTAGAAGTATTGAGGAGATTTATATTTAGTTTTACATTAATTTGCAAGATCTGCACATCTACCACTTAATAAAGTAATGATTTATTAGAGTAAAATATATAATGTGGACGTTTATAAAAACGGCTTCTGCGCACCCCCACCTTGATTTGGTGCTTGCTATACATATTTATATTCTAAATATTCTCATAAGCGGCACATTTTTCAGGGGGGTTTTAATTTTGGGGTTCGCGTCGTAATTGAGTCATAGATATTTTGGATTCATATTCTATATAATTACATCTCTCCGTTTGTCATACGTTGTCTTTTTATTTCAAGGACATTGGAGGTTTTACTTTTTCTCTGCAAACGAAAATATTTATTTGAAGAAAATATCGGAATTCATGAATACTGGACTTTGCTACTCATCTCTTAAATTGTTTAATCATTCGCCCAAACCTTATAATAGTATATTAAAAAACAAGTTTCATAAGGCACCATTTTGCCGCACGAGATCAGTTTATTGTAGATGATAAGTTTCAAAATTTTTTGTGTAATAATTGTCTAAAATTTCTAACTTTTATTAGATATGTACTTCGAAATCAAATCGATCGTGATGTTAAAGTGCGAATTACTACAAATAGTAAAAACGCATGCCTCTGCGACAATATGCCATTGACGAATATGCAAAATTCAAAGGCCATACAGTGTTAAGACTTCGACCATATCATTGTGATTTAAATCCCATTGAGATTGTATGGTGAAGAGAAAAATTGCTTTCCATAATTTAGGGCAGGTCAATATGGAAAATTTGATTAGGGAAACAGTAAATGAAACAACACCAGAGTTATGGAATGCAGAATGTGTTCATATTAAAAATATTGAAGAAATATACATAAGAAAAGATCAGAAATGATCTAGAAACTATAATAAGGCGGACGGATGGATGATTCAGAGAGCGATGATGAGTTTACACGAGTGCTTTTGTTTTATTGGTTTAAACTTTCTTTGGCAAACATTAACCTGAAATGTAATTTTAAGAAAAACTTTTCCAAATTCTGTATGCTTTAAATAAACTTTATTACATCCTTTTCGTTATTTCTTACATGAATATATTGAAACGCACGCACACTGAAAATGATGTCTAAAAGATAAAGAATAGTATATTAAAAAACGAGTTTCATTAGGCACCATTTTGCCGCACGAGATCAGTTTAGAAAACGAGCCGCTTGCGGCGAGTTTTCTAAAGAGCGAGTGCGGCAAAAGGCCTTATGAAACGAGTTTTTTATACTATTTTTTCTATTTTGCGTTTTTTACATTAATAAATTGCTTAAATTGGAATTATTTCATTTGAAAGTTCAGAGTTTAATTTTTATATAAAGCATCCAGTTGATCACATTGATACTTGACATATTCAAATTTAAATCTTGCTATCCGCGAAGTATATTATATTACATATTATTTACTAATTTTCGTTAACATTACTTGATACTTCATTTAAAAATATAAACATGAGTGACATAGAAACATATATATATGTTGTTGTCAATTGTATACAACATACGTTGTTTGTGTAAAATACGGACATATATCATATCTGTCAAATGTAGATAAATTCTTAAAATCAAATGACAGCCATGATATTTATTTCTGTATTCGAACAACGCCAACATTGAAAAATGAAAAATAGCGTATCGAAATGAAGCTCATTTCGATACTGTTTTGGGGTTTCATAATGAGTTCATTTCGAACGCAAAATAGAAAAAGAAATTTAAACGTTTTCATTATTCAAATCAAGCATACATTAATATATATTGTATTGTTTTAAACACATACACTTTGTTCGTTTTCAGTTTGCAGTCACATGACTAACTATGTCATACTATCTCAGACAAAGAATCTATATACTTTGTTTTTCAGATATATTGAGCTACAAATATTCAGAATTGAAACGTATGTCATTTGTTACTAGACATACGTCTTTGAAATTTTTTCGTAGCAAAGACAAAGAAAAATAATATTAGCATGTCTTGTATAATATGAGATACCGACAACTGTTTTAGTCAAAAGAGAAAATACAATACGTATTTATCGACATATACAGGTTATGTTACCTTGTTTGTATTTTTTCGTTGATATTTTAATATTTCTTATTTATAAAATTTGTTCTTGCAACAATAATAGTCAGTTTCGAGTAATTAATCGTAAGTATTTAACGTAATATTTCTTAATTAAATTATTTTACTTTGACACTGACAAATAACATATTTTGATAAATTGATAAGCATATCGCAAAATGTAATTTTCATAATATGAAGTGATATAAAATTTCATGTTGTGTTCTTTTTGTTGTAGAATATGCCAGGTGAACGTCTAGATTCACAGGCACAAAATCTAGTTGCCAACCTTCTTCATTATTTTGAAGAAGAGAAATATAATAGAGGTCCATTATTGTCTGTTGATTCAGTTTATGAGGTAAGATAACACCAAATTAATATCTTTAGATTAATGAGGAAAAATATTTTTAGAGAGTAGCAAGTGCTCTTAAGATCTCTGTCCGAACCATTTACAATATCAAGCAACGTGGGACATCATCACCTGGAAAACAAATACCCCGACGTAAACCAAAAACCAATGATTTGCCAGAAAGCTTGAAAATGGAAGTCCGAAATACTTTATACGACATGTTTCATTAAAGTATTCTAAGCTATTTTATTTTCATAAACATCTCTTTCCATTTTACTCAAACATATCGGTTTCAAATATAAACAAGATGATAATAGAAGAGCATTAATGGAAAAACTTGATGTTAGTGTAATGCGAAGTGTATTTTTAAGGAAAGATTTATTGATGGTGCTGCTCTTATATTTCCATCTAAATCAACAACTAGGGATTATCAAGGTGACATGAATAATGAACTATTTAAGGCGTGGACACAAGATATGTTAATACCTAACTTAGAAGTCCCTTCACTTGTTGTTATGGATAATGCTCCTTACCATAGTGTAGTTTTAAATAAATCCCCGAACACTTCATGGAAAAAGGTCAATATTATAGAGTGGCTACAAAACAATACCATTAATTATTCTGCTGATATGACAAAGTTTGAATTACTGCAACTGGCAAAAAGAAACCGTAAAGAGAAAGTTTATGAAATTGATGAACTGTTAAGAAATGCAGGACATGAAATTCTTAGACTGCCACCATACCACTGTGACTTCAATGCTATTGAGCTAATTTGGGCAAAAGCAAAAACATATTACAATGTGCACATCGGTAGGGATGGTTACACCGACGAAAAGGTGAAAGAAATGTGGAAGGAGGCATTACATACATGTGATAGTAATACATGGAGTAACTGCATAAGGCATACTGATAATTTAATAAAACAATGGTATGAAAGAGAAAACTGCTTGGTAGACTTGGAAATAGATCCAGTAATAATCAATGTTACAGAATCAAGTACAGAATCAGACTCTGATTCACATTAATATATGAAATTGCAACTAAAGGTGTCATATTTTATGTTAGTACAAGACAACATTTTTTTCTGTCTATGATAGTGTTTCGATGATTGTATTAGAAAGATTCTATATTTAAGCTTCCATGTAAATATGTTTTATTCAAATAAATATTTCTTATTAGACCGATTGAATTATTTGCTATTTGTACATACTTCTATTCTCTAATATGCTCAGTTAATATATGAACAACTCAAGAGTTTGCAGATACAACTAACATAAATTGCGAAGATATAGAAAATAGCTTTTGTCACATACTGCACTACTGTTGTTCATTGAGTTTAGTATGCTGTATGGCATTTTAAAATCAGGTTTTAATAGTCTTATGCAGAATAACATTAAAAAATATCAGCGCTCACTTGTGCAGTCATATCCATATCTGTTAACACTAGAATAGAATAATACATGATACAATTTCGCTATTTTGTATTTATTGTATTGATTAAAGTATCTGCATTTAATTAAGTTGACTAGTTTTTATATGAGCAAGTTTAACAAACAGTTATGATATTTTTTTAACATACTGATTCCAAATGAAGTTATATCTTCAATGGTTTTACTTAGCGTAGCAATGTAATAATTGAACTGTATAATTAATTTATACATAATACTAATAGTTCTCTATAGTTTTTGTAAACAAATTAATTATTCGTGTAATTATTATTAACCATTTTCTTGAAAATAATAATACCAATATAATCAAGGTGAGCTTTTATTTATTTAATTTCGAATGCAAAAAATTTGATTATACATATGAAACAATCAAAATTTAGCTTCCAATTTTCTTATTTCCCAACCTTTCTGTTTTACTTTTCGGTTATATTGAATTGCTTTGTAATTCATTTATGTTAGTGAATTTCTTCTCGTATGATTTCTGCAATTTCAAGATTATTTTTTATTCCAAATTTATTTAATGCGATTAATGCTAGAAGTGAAGCATCTGTTTACAATACATGAAAAGCTGCATTTTCTACATGTACCATTGTCTTCTTTAAAGAATATTATTTTATATGCGTATTTGAGATTTAAAACTTCCAAAGTTACTGTGTTTATACTTCAAAAATTTTAGGTTATGTCATACGGCATCGTTCCAATTTCATTACCATTACATTGGTCAATAACATCGATTGATTAAACAGGAAAAACATTTAGAAAATAAATAGAAAACATTATGTATTGAAATAACAATTTTATATTTATAAAATACTTAAACCTCTTTTGACTCAAAAGTATCGACTAGATTCATACTACTAAAAATAAATGAAAATTGATCATGTGACTGCAAACTGAAAACGAACAGAGTGTATGTATATATCCTGTGACGTTTGCATTGCTCTGTATGATAGATTGCAATAAAGGTATTAGTTGTAATGTTACACACTATGAAAGAAATAAAGACATCCATTATATTTCGGGGTAGACGTGGTAGACGTATATGTCTGGTTTTTGTATTTCATAAAGTCAAATCACATTCTTGCTGTTCACATATTTTTATAAAATATATATGATTTTAATAAACTGAACAATTATAAATTAAGAATTCATATATCCTATTACAATTCCGATCTAGTTTATTGGAAAAAGTCATTGACCGATTTTTATCCCATAATAGAAGAAATTGAAAACAGAAATTTAAAAGTAAAACAAGTTTTAATCAATAAATTGTTACGTCTCCCCACATACTTTATTTTTATCAATATACAAGGTGTCCAGAAACTCTCCTGACAAACGAAGACCGGAGATTCCTCTGATAATTTTAAGACAATTAAACCCAAATTCACCTAGTCCGAAAATGCTTCCTAAGGGAGCTAGAGTTCTTTGAAGATGGCGCCTTGTATTTATTTTTTTTTTAATTCTTCCAGAACGCTTCTATTTAGAAAAACAAAAACTAGTATGCTTATTTATCCTCCAGAGATGAATCGATTCCATCAATTGCGAATTTCTAGTACCGGTCATAGGCGTCCGTTTTGGGTAGGTCAACGGTTATTTTAAGGCATAACTTTTTTGTCTTTAACTTTTAAGCATTTGTGTCACTAGATTATTAAATTTTCAGGTATTCCAGTACTAAAAGGTACTCTTACTTTAAGTCGGTAGGATACACCGTTTTCTAGAAAAATCGATTTGTAAATTTTTCGTTTTTTCTTCATTAAAGTTCAATTTTTTATTTTTTGCAATAGTTAGCTCTGAACTGCCAACAGAAGTAAAACCTACGTTTTTCATTGTCAAATTGTTGTCAGTTCGCGAAGTTTATCTTTTCATTTTTTACTTTGTGTTATTCAAACACAACGATTTCAATTTAAAAAAAAATGGTTTTTACTAATGAGGAATACGCCGATATGCATTTAGTTTATGGCGAAATGAGGTGTAACGCTCGAGCGGCGCAACGTAGATACGCTGAAAAATTTCCCAATCGTCAGCATCCCACTAACTCAACATTTACAGCTCTTCATCAACGATTAAGAGAAACAGGTTCAGTGGTCCCAAAAAATAATGAAACAGGGAGACATAATGATGTAACAGCAGAACATGAAGATGTTATTTTAATGGAAGTTGAGGAAAATCCAGAAATTAGCGTTCGAAGACTATCTGCCATGTACCCCACAATTTCAAAATCTTTCGTAGGAAATATCTTACACAAAGAAAATTTATATCCTTTTCATTTTACAAAGGTGCAAGCACTGCTAGAAGGAGATTTTCCTGCTCGCGTAGAATTCGCTAGATGGTTACAAAATCAGAAAAATCAAGATGAAGATTTCTTCAGGAACATTTTGTTTGGTGACGAAGCTACATTCTCGAAAAATGGAATTTTTAATGTACATAATGCACATTATTATTCGTACGTTGGTGACAATCCCCACGTTGTTCAAGAATTTAAGCATCAGCATAGGTTTAGCATACACGTCTGGATAGGAGTAGTTGACGATTATCTACTTGGACCTGTGGAATTACCTGCTCGTTTAAATGGTGCTGATTACTTACATTTCCTGCAAAATATTTTACCTGATTTGTTAGATGAGGTGCGTTTAAATATTCGGCAAAACTTATGGTTTCTACAGGACGGCTGTCCGGCCCACTTTAGCAGGAATGTACGAGACTTTCTAGATAATAACTACGAAGACCATTGGATTGGAAGAGGCGGTCCAGTTGCTTGGCCAGCAAGGTCGCCGGATTTGAATCCTTGCGATTATTGTGTTTGGGGATACATAAAAGCATTTGTTTATTCCGTTCCGATACAAAATCGCGCACAACTCTGGCTAAGGATACAAGATGCTTGCAACGAATTTAGAAATAACTTTGGAATTTTTACAAGAATTCTGCGTTCTCTAAGCAAAAGGGTAAACTTATGCATAGAGACTAATGGTCATCACATCGAGCAACTTTTGTAACAATCTACCTTTGATACTTGTTCTTTTTTTGTTAGTTTCGTTCCATTGTAATAAATAATTTGTTTTTAATTTATTAAATTAATTTTCATCCATGCCTTGATAGTCCAAGCCAACTTCGTCGCTAAAAATAAGTAGGTACATAATAAATTGGACTTTAATGAAGAAAAAACGAAAAATTTACAAATCGATTTTTCTAGAAAACGGTGTATCCTACCGACTTAAAGTAAGAGTACCTTTTAGTACAGGAATACCTGAAAATTGAATAATCTAGTGTCACAAATGCTTAAAAGTTAAAGACAAAAAAGTTATGCCTTAAAATAACCGTTGACCTACCCAAAACGGACGCCTATGACCGATACTAGAAATTCGCAATTGATGGAATCGATTCATCTCTGGAGGATAAATAAGCATACCAGTTTTTGTTTTTCTAAATAGAAGCGTTCTGGAAGAATTTAAAAAAAAATAAATACAAGGCGCCATCTTCAAAGAACCCTGGCTCCCTTATGAAGCATTTTCGGACTAGGTGAATTTGGGTTTAATTGTCTTAAAATTATCAGAGGAATCTCCGGTCTTCGTTTGTCAGGAGAGTTTCTGGACACCCTGTATAAGTTCTAATTATCTTTTAAGGCGTCCAACAAAACAATTCAAATTTTAACTACAGATACATTTTTATTAAATTCAAAACAGGGGTACGATAACGTATTACACAAAAGCGATTCTCTTCACATTAGTAATGTTTACATATTTGAAAGCGAGAATATGGGGCTTCATTTTAGAAAATAGAGTTGATATTTAGCTGTAACTAGAGGGGAGACATAAATTTTACATCAAACTGTATAATAACATAACACTAATTGTTTTAATTATAAATATCGTTGCCTTTTATTGGAACATAAGATAAAAATGTTTTTCTAAATATGTATATTCAATATAAAATTAGATCATAGAATTTATTTTCCTTACCTGTACTTGAAACATTGTGACGCTATCATCCAACATCTGCACCCGAATTGCAAGCATTTTGCCGCCTTTCTTTGGCGTAGCCGGTGGTGTTCTTATGCCTCCATCAACTCCCGCAGGCGTTGAGTGCGAATGATGCATGCCACTACCACCGGTGACACCAATTCCCGTGCTACCCGCACTGGACAACTGACCCGTAGATCCGCTGGTGTCTCTGGCGACCTCCATACTTGACCCGCACTAACAGCCCGACTGCACTTTCATTAAACCTGAAAATGGTATAATAAAAAATAAAAACGGAAATTAGCGATTATTTGCGTTGTTATTCTTTCTTCTTTTTCTTTCGAAAGCAATTAAAATAACAACGTCGTCTTGACGAATGAAAAAAATGGAAGGAAGTAGAAGAAATAATAAGCTAAGTAAGTTAATGTGTTCTTGGACTTTCAGAAACGAGTTTTCTCAACTTCAACATGTCGATGCAGAAAGAAATGTCTTGTCTTAAGGTGACCGTTAAAGCGTTTCTTTAGTACACGTACGTCTTGGAATTTGTTAAAATATTTAGCTTCAAGTATACACACACTGGTGAATTTATTGCATTATAATTATTTATTGATTAGTTTAATTTGTCCATATTTAAACAAAGTATGTCGCTCGATGCTAGTTTCAAATATGTAAGTATTTTATTAATTTTATCATATGTAATTTAAAATAAGACTTGTATTACCTTTTATAGAGAAATATAACAGGTGTAATACTTAAATCCAGTAACACTTACGCTAGGACTATAGTTTTAACAACTTAAAATATACTAGCTCAAGCTAGTCTAAAAAGAGATGGTTTGATAAACAATTTTATACACAATTCGTACGCAATGTTGTTATTAAGATTGAAACATAAAACAAGGTTGTATATTATCTTCAATACTTTTTAACATTGATACAATTACATGTAGACTTAGGGTTGCCAAAGGTATTATTCGAAAAGGTACAATTAGTTTTATTATTTGTATTATAGTGGTATTTTTACAACAAAATACGAATTAGAATTATACTTGGTATTACACTAAGTTTTATACTAAGCAACTCTAAACGCGCAAGGCGCACATTCCAATGTCGCATATCCATATCCCCACCATTACTACTGTATACTGTTGCTTGAATTAGACGTCGTAACTAGGGCTGGGCGAAGTATCTATACATCGTCCAATACCCGATACCATAACTGGTATCGATACCCCGATACCTCAGTATCGATTCACCGATACCTCAGTATCGATTCCCCGATACCTCAGATAACGAAGGTATCGATTCTAAGGTATCGATTCCAAAGTATCGATTCTAAGGTATCGATTCCAAAGTATCGATACCTATCGATATTTTACCGATTCCAATACTCGCTAAGTATCGATGTATCGTGTAGCGATGTTTCGGGTAGCCATGTATCGGGTAGCCATGTATCGGGTAGCTTACCTTTGTGCATTTTTATAAATATACATAGAGGATGCAATAACTTTTTAAGTAAAGAATTTTTAAGTATGTATGCATTATATAGAATGTGTGTTCTTTTGAAGAGTCAATCTAGGTTACTTTGAAATTTTGATAGAATAAGACGCATATATATTAGTATGTGTTTGTTGTTCCGTAAACGTAAATCCAAATGATATTTGATAATGTCAATCATAAATATCAGTTAGTGCATAAAATAATCGTGCGTCGATTCTGGTTTAAATAAATTGCTTCTCAGTTTTAAAATGGCTTTCACTTTAGAACATAAAATTTTTTAGACCAAGCTTATTTTCGAAGGGGTAATAAAATTGATGGTTTATGGGTTTATTCAGTTCAAGATTGCATGGTAGAATTTCAAGTTGAGTTTCCACATTTTGTAATAGATTATATACAATTTAATAATACTTTGGATAGAACTTTAAAACTTTTTTCTGAAACTGGTAGTCTCTTAAGAAAATCAGGCAGCGGAGCAGTTAAGAAACATACACCTCAAGTTGTCAATCGTGTTGAAGAAATAATGGAAAATGAACCACAAACATCTGTTCGACATTTGAGTCAACAAATAAACCTTTCTGTTGGTACAACTCACAAGTTATTAAAAAAAGATCTGCAACTTTATCCATACCGTGTCACAGCAGTACAAGAATTGTTAGAAATTTATTACCCACGTAGACTATACAGCTTTGTAATTGGTTTGTAAATATGAACAATAATGGAGAACTTTCGCAAAGAGTCATCTTTACTGATGAAGCATGGTTTTATAAAACGGGATACCTAAATTCACAAAATACAAGAATTTGGAGTAGTGAAAATCCACATGTAATTAATGAAGAATCGCTACATCCAGAGAAAATTGGTGTTTGGGCAGCGATAAGCCAAAGGCGAATCATTGGACCAATATTTTTTCAGGGAACGTTAACTGCTCAAAGGTACCGTACGGAAATTTTACAACCATTTGTCAATCAGTTGCATGATGATGAACTTCAAAATGCATATTTCCAACAAGACGGAGCACCTTGTGACTGTACTGCAGAATCTTTGAATTATTTAAGAGAATTTTTTGTTGAGCGTATAATTAGTCGTAATACTGAAATTGCCTGGCCTGCACGTTCATGCGATTTAACACCTTGCGACTTCTGTTTGTGGCCTTATCTAAAAAATAACATATTTCGAACACCTATATTGAATTTGAATGATATGCTACAGAGAATCGAACAGAAATGCATGGAAATTAATAACAATCCAGTAATCTTTCAGAATATCATCAGAAATTTTGAACGGAGGATTTTAAAGTGCATTGATCTTGAAGAACAACATTTTCAACATTTGTTATAATTTTCAATAAATACCTATTATTTGTTATTTATTTGTATGAATGAAACTGACAAAATATACGACTTCGTAGGTTAAGTAGTAAATATTAATTTACGACATACTTCAAAATGTTCTCAGTAAATCACATGCTACTAGATTGACTTTTCAAATGAACACTTGTTTATATATATATACTCGTATATATATATATATATATATATATATATATATATATATATATATACATGTATATATATATATATATATAACGAGCCATCGAAAAAATTCATAATTGGAGTAGACTGTGAAATTGGGTTGGTACTTTAACCACTTCCACATAATGACACATTACTTGATGCTTGACACTTTCATTTTGTTTCATTGTAAAAAAAGGTTATGGCATTGAAATGATACTACAACAAAAAAGAAAACAAATAATTTATTTAATATCCAAATCATAATCAAAATTTATATATAGCTACAGAAGTTGTTGAAATGTCCATTTACATCTAAACACAAACCAACATTTCTCCGCAATCCAGCAAAAACCATTGACAAAATTCCAATCGTCTTAAATAATCCACTGGATAAAGTTCATGAAAACATTACAGCTTGTATGGATGACAATGTAAGACTTTTTTAAGAATGAATTGGCACCTACCATAAGCTAAATTTGTTTGTTGGGTCACTACTGAAATGGATGATTTTGGATTTTCATCAATAATATGCTGAAGGGCTTCAATATTATCAGCTGTACGTAATATGCTGATATCGTCTGTGAAAAAGATTTTTCTTAAAGCGTCAACTTGTGTCCAGAGGTTTCGAGAAATTGCAGGAGACGTTCCACTTCCACCCGCGCCAATCATTACAAGATGGGGAACTTAGATCGATGCTGAACTTTTGAAATTCTGAAGAAAATTGTTAACTAATTCGACTCTGAAGAAGCGCAGTGCATTGGAGAAGCACATAGTGTTCTGAGAAAAACAAATGTTCAAGATTTCAGTTTTATTCGTGCTACTTAATCTGGCATGCATTTCGACTGCCATCTCTACGTTGAAATAGAAAATATAGTAGTTAAACGTTTAGCAAAACTCCAGAAAAATTGTTTCATTAATAAATTAAATGCAGTGCTGTCAGAAAATACGAGCTATCAACAGCTAAAGAACATCAGTGTGGTGTAGCGAAATAAAACAACCCTTAATGAAAAAAATTAACATTTAAATGCCAGTGATATTGTGGAATATGAATTTGTACCAATAGTGTGGTGTAATGTCGAGAGAATTTTTTCACAGTACAAATATGTTCTAGCCAATAATCGGTTTAAATTTATTTTCGAAAATTTTTTACATTACATTGTAGTTAAATGTAATTATAATTTGTTTCTATAATTTCAATAATTTTAAATCTAAAAAAATTGTTTGTGTTTTAACAGAAATTAGTATTTATTTTTTAAAAGTTGATTTTTAGTGCATATTCTGAATGTTTTTGGGGCATATTTGCATTTTTAAAGTTTTTAGTGCATGAGTATCCTAAACCTACTTATAAGGAACAATACTAATTGTTTTGATTTTAATAATCTCCTTCGAGAAAGATCAAATGCACATTGTTCTCCATACAACAAGTAATGATTTATGTCAGTTTGACAATGACCAAATTTGATATTCACATTTCTCTATTTGACTAGTAATTGTGTTATGTATTATCACAATACGTTAAATTCGAAAGAATTGTTTTATTTACATATCAAACGTTTGTAAAAGCTGTCACAATACCAAATTACAAAAAAATTGTTGCTTAGAATTCTTACTCTAGTTGATTTAAAACTTGTTTTTTGTTTACTGAACTACAGTTGTAGTGTATATTTCTACAATACATTCACCACACATATTTTGTTCTCTGCACAACTACTTTTTTCTCAGTATATTATTAAGTTGTTGTTATTTGTTTCATATAAAATAAGCACAAATAAACCGAAAGAGAGACGAATTGAATTAAGATAAATCCAGAGGAAAGAATTTATATCCATGGATGAGACAATAAATTAAGGAATACAAATTTTAAAGGCATATCGCAAATTAAAAAGAGGACCAAAATACATGATGCTATGAACTTTTCCCCGAAGAAAGAAATTAAAAGAAACTATAAAAGACAATATATTTATGTGTATTTTATTCCAGAGAAATATTTGAGGATATTTTATATTTTATGTATATTTTATTATAATGTATATTTATGTCCACGCTTGTATATCTTGCGAGTTTAGTTTGATGTATGCAGTCCGGATGGAGTGGTAGAATTTTCATATTGTAGCTCTTTTGCTTTATGTTAGGTAGGTGTATGATTCCGTTTCCGGGTGGATGGAGACGCAGAGATTTACCAGTCATTGAACAGATAGGTCTAGTTTTTTTTTCTGCTGAATAGAACTTCTTTTTATTCAGATATTTTTAGATAAATTCGGTTTGTGTTTTAGTGGTGCTTTATTGATGTGTTTAAAGTTAATTCTCGATTTATTACGAGTCTCTATACTTGTAATTTTGATTCAAATGACCTATCTGTAGTCTCTCTTGTAATCATTTTTTGTGAAGTGACGTTTACATTAATTAATGTACGTATAATTTTGCTATTACATTTATGTATTTAGAAATAATTTTGTAATACTATTAAGATAATTGAGTTCAGTAAAGTCTGTAATTTTAAGTTTATAAAATATTTGTAATCAGATGAATATTAAGAAAAGTTATCAGATTTTTTGGAAGTGATTTTTTTTCAAATAATATGTTCTAGAAGATTAGAATTGGTGGGAAAAGGTATTTGCATCATGTTAAATGTGCGCATGACTTAGAATTTTAATTACGTGTACAAAGAGCTATTTGTGCTGTTTGACGTTTCATATTTGGGATAACGTAATTGATAACATCTGATAGTTTTTTCTAAATATTTAATTTATTATTTGCTCGCGGTCAATTTTAGTGAGGTTTTTAGCCTAGTGTACCAGTCATATTTTACACAAGTTTTCCTCACATGATAGATGTTTCAGTACAACTTTATACTTTATAAAGTTTAAATTTTTTTATTTTTTTTTATGGGATTAAAATTTTGAGGGATGAATCTTTGTTTGTTTTCCTAATACCTTTTGTTTTTATTCTTGTGCGACGTACCCTATGAGGGTAAACTCTGAAAATTGAAGAGCTCCAGGAAGGCGTATCCGACTAGAGTATAGCAGGGCAAGCTACATTGTATTGTGAAGCAAAGTTATATAAGCAATCAACATCACAATTCACTGCAATATGTTTAGCAGTAATATAAAAATTGTACTTCTCTATGGTTGTAAGATGTGGATAGTTCTTGCCTTTTAGGGCGAAGTAATGTAATAAAGCGATGGAAGATTTTTATAAACATAATTTTATCCGCGTGGAAAATCTTGGAGTAGATTTTTCATAACTCTGGCCGAATTTGCTAAATACTTTCAAGAAGAGGTTACATCTCCAAATCTAATTAATTTTAATAATTAATTAGATTTGGAGATGTAACCTCTTCTTGAAAGTATTTAGCAAATTCGGACAGAGTTATGAAAAATCTACTCCAAATCTAATTAATTTTAATAATTAATTAGATTTGGAGATGTAACCTCTTCTTGAAAGTATTTAGCAAATTCGGCCAGAGTTATGAAAAATCTACTCCAAGATTTTCCACGCGGATAAAATTATGTTTATAAAAATCTTCCATCGATTATACTGTTAATCAGTATAATCATGCTGTACTAGCTCTGTATAACATCCTTCGGCAATCGAAACATGTAAAATCATTGTTTCAGGTTACCCACCGACTGCTTTGCGCCTTTATTTTTGGATCATATATCCACAACTCATTGCCAATAATCCAAATTTTGATCCACAGAAACATTTTGAGAAACCAACTATTTCATATCAAGATCTTGTATTAATATAACAGAATTAGTTTTATGATTTATATTGGAATGATCAACAGCCTGCAATTTCTCCATTTTTCTCATTATAACGTTTTCCTTTTCTGTCATCTTGGTTGATGGATTGTCTACTATCGTTAAAAACTTATACTAAATTCGATCTGTAATGCACATCATACTGCCTTCCTTGTAAATTGTGTATATAATTTCCATAATTTTTCCCCATTTATTCGGAGATTAATAAGAAATTTAACCCACTCTTTATTTTCTAAAATTATCCGTAAATATTTTCAACACACACCTAACATTTACATCAAAAACACTTTTTAAAAGAATGCACATATTTACGTCCGGTAAATTTTTAGGTTATACAAGGTGTGGATAAATTGCCGTACTAACTGCATGTGGCGATGTTCTACGCTAAATTCAGAGTCTAAAATCCTAAAGCCAAAATGTTGTACCATGCTTCACACCTCTGCACGAGGTTCCTAAAGTTCGGACTTTCAGTCTTTAAATAAGTGTTATTAATCGATATTTGTAGACGGAAAGAGATTTAGAATAAAGAATTATTATTTCGTTATTTTCTTTTTGATTTCAAAGTTTGTTTTTAATATTTGTTTATTAACTTATTTTGGCGAAAAACACATCTGACAACATTGTAAAGCAATAAGTAGCCACAAGTAGGTAGCCTAATGTTGTTCCAGTCAAATGCATTACTACTGTCATATTTTGACACTTATGTAACTACCTACTTCATTCGACTTGCTTATTTTTCTGTAATCTGTTTTTTTTTGTGTTTATTTGCATAGTATTGACTAGTTTTCGTATTTCCGTGTTTGCTTGTTGTTTTGTTTACTCATTATGATTTTTACGTTCAATGAATATGCCGATATGTACATGATAAAGGGTTTCTGTGGTGGAAGTGGTATAGCAGGAATATCGAGTGTGTTTTCCAAACCGGAGACGTCCAAGTAAAAATATATTTCGAAGGCTGAACCAGCGTCTTCGTTAAACAGGTTCGTTTATTCCAAGAAATGCGAACGATTGTCCACCAAGGCAAAGGCGTACCGCGCAACTTCTAGCCACAATACAGGAAGATCCCTCTGCGAGTATCCGTCAATTAGCTTGTACATTAAATATCCCCAGTAATACAACTGTTCATTTGGTTCTACGAGAAAACTTACTTCATCCATACCAAGTTCTAAAGTTCAGCCTCTCCACGGAAATTATAACCTATTTCGAATCAATTTTTGCAATACAATCTTAAATAGGAATATCCTTTGGAGCGATGAGTGCAGTCAGAGATAGTGTGTTTAATACTCATAATTTTCATCATTGGGCAGATGAAAATTCACATGAATTTCACGAATACCGTCACCAAAGAATGTTTTCTGTTAACGTTTGGCTGGGTATAATAAACCACAGTTGGACTAGTTGGACTAATTTACCTACGAATCGTCTAGATGCCGGTGAATATTTAAATGTTTTAGAACAAATTATTGATGAGATACCGCTGAACATACGACGTAATATGATTTTCATACATGATGGAGCCCCTACGAACTTTGCTCGTAATGTAAAAGACTAGTTGGATGAACATTTCCCAAACAGATGGATTGGTCGTGACGGTCCCATATTATGGCCTGCGAGATTCCCCGTTTTCAATCCATTAGATTTTTGTTGGGGGTTTCGTTAAAGGAAACGTTTCTTCTACAGTTCCTCACTAGCCCTCGCTCCTCGCTAACGAAGTTAGAGCCTGAATTGACCCCGCAGTATTAAAAATCACACAAAAGAGACTTGAGCGAATATTACAAACGATACCACATAGATTGCAGCTATGTCTACAAATATGGATTTCAATTAGAACAATTATGTAGGTAATAATGACATTGATTTCTGTCAAAGAGATGTACAAAAATAAGTCAATACTCTCAGAAAAACTTTGTAATATTTTTACAATAAATATGTAATTTCAAGAGCTACTTTTATTTATTTTGCTTCATGTGGACTACTTAAAACATGAGGTACCCAAATGTTGCCAAATGTATGTTTCTTTTAAACTCTTTCTGAAAACACAGGAAGAATGATATACCGTTCTAGTATTAAGACTTTTAACTCCAAATTTAGAACGTCGTCACGTATAGCTAATACGCTATTTATACATACCTTGTATAACAGCAATATATAGCTATACTCCGTTCACTCTTAGTTCCAACATTCACTAAATTAAGGGTATTCAGGAAGGCATAATATAAAATTTCACTATCTACATTATGCGATAATGCCATTATTAAAAATCAAATGTATTCGCATATTATTTCCTCCAAAATGCGCATTTGTAACATAAAAATCGCTGTTGACATTTATGCCAATTTACGCTGTTGATAATTGACATTTGAATTCGTTTGAATTAATTGCTACCATTTTTCTCCTTATTACTGTGTACTTATTCTCTCTTTTATTTAAACTTCGCGTTTTTATATCAATCTTAACTGTTTTTTTTTTTTAAATAACACTCACATCGCGATAGTAATCGGTAATCTTCCACTTATCTGATAAAAAGTTCTAGGTCTAACCTCAGAATGCTGAAATGTTTGAATTCCAATTCAAAGAAGCTTGTTACTTCTTTGATTTGCTGTTTTGAGAATTTTGAGGGATATACGAAAGGTAAAATATATGCGTTAAAAAGAACATTTGTTTTTAAAAAATATTAATATATTTACAGCGACTATCTGATGCTTTGCTACATCATTCTAGTATTGTTTCAGCTATATCGAAAGATATCAAGGAAGATAGATCCTTGAGCAGTCCCAGAAAAACATGAGATCGTAAAAAACATTAATACTCATGACTTTGATCAAATGGTTATTTGGAATACAATATGTGTTATATGTAAAGACGGCAGACTATGTGCCCGAACAGTAGCGTGATGTGGAGGGATCGAGTAGAGGCGTACGACGATCAATTCAGTTGCCGTTGAGACGTTGTAAGTGATACATTGTTAACACAATCGTGTTGAAAATGTCGGGAGTGCGTAGAAACAATGCATCGACTCGGTTGCATGCTAACGTAGTAAAGAAATTTTTACATCGGTTTCCCGATTTAATATATGACGGTACCGTAGTGAAATGTTTAGTTTGTGAAACAACTTCATTAACTTGGAAAGCAAGTCAGTGCCAAAGACATATAAATAGTGACAAACATAAATCGAATAATAGTGGACGCAGATCATATAATAAATTTGTGTGTGATTTAACAATGATGTTAATTGCGACCAATATACCAATGCAGAAAGTGGAACACCCAATGTTTCGTCAGTTTTGGAAGAAACACAATCCTACGTGGAAATTACCAGCAAGAAGTACGCTACGGAATTACGTACCGTCAGTACGTGAGAGAATTGCAAATTGTACGAAAAATACGGTAAAAAAAAATTCCTGTGGTTAACAATAGACGAAACTACAGATATTAAAAAACAGTCCATCCTAGCCATTCTAGTACGGACGCTGACTCCGCAAGGACCTTCTCCTCCTTATTTACTAACCTGTAAACGAATGCAAGGGTGTACTGCCAGAGCGATATATGATGTATTAATAGAAACACTACACAAATTTGAGATTTTACCGAAGCAAGTGTTAATGTTAGTTACCGATGCTGCCAAGGTTATGTGTTCCACGGCAAACTTACTCAAAACGATTCAACCAAACCTGCTGCAAGTCACATGTTTGCTTCACGCTTTACACTTTGTAACAAACACTATACGTACAACTTGTCCTGATGTGGATCAACTGATAGGACAAACGAAAGCGGTTTTTCTTAAATCTCCGAAACGGATTCGGCTATTTCATTCGCTGTGTCCTGATATACCCGAGCCGCCGCAACCAATTCTTATACGATGGAGTACTTGGTTAGAAGCAGCATTTTATTATTATAAACATTTTGAAATAATTAAATCAGTGATTTTACAACTAGATGCCAAAGAAGCAGCTGCAATACGGCTCAGCCAGGTTCAATTTAACAATCCTCAAGTTGCAGCAAATTTAAAAATTATTTACGACAGTTACGTTCCAATACTGGACGCAATAAAAAATTTACAGAACACTGCGCTGTCCTTATCGGACTCATTAGCAATTATTGACCACGCAAAACTAGTGCTGCATATCCTTGAAGATGAAAAAAGTGATTGTGTCCGTGAAAAATTTAACAGTGTATTAGATAAAAATGTAGATTTTACAAAATTAGGGCAACTTTTTACCAATACTGAAGATCCGTTGTACAGATACAAAGAGCGCTTTAACTATGCAAATATAACATCTCTCAACGTCGAACAATCCTTCTCTGTATATAAACATATATATATACGTCGCTACGTACGAACCATTCCGAGACTAATACAGAAACATATATTATGGTGCAGTTTTTTCATCGCGCACATCCGCATTTTTTTGCAACAATGTAAACATGTTGGGTAAGTTATTTATGTTTTTTCTTAACGTTTTGTATAGGGATTCGATATATTTATTTTTAAGTAAGCGCACTGTTATTCTGCTAAACTCTCCACGCAACGCCACTGCTGGGGCACATAGTCTGCCGTCTTTACTTACTATTTCAATACATATAACTTATATGTATTGAAATAATAAGTTCCATTTTTTGTATCTCATTATATCATCATCACATCATATGTATATCCTTCAGAACAACATGTTACGCTTAACACTTTGCATGACACCCTACAAGAAAGAAGCATATATAATGGTGGTAGAACATCTTTATCAATAATTTTAAGTAACATAGGTTTCCGTTGGAAAAAGATGATCCTTGCAGAGCACTAATGGAACAATCTCATATTATTCTTGATCGAGTAGATTTTCTGGTGGGTTACATTAAAAATAAAAATGTGAATTATTTGTGGGAGCCTGTTTTTGTAGATGGAACATTGGATTTTCCAAAATGGCACTATAGGTAGATCGTGGCAAGATTAGAATGTTCAGAGTATCAAAGGACTAAAGTTGATGGGCGAAGGTTAGTGAACGATAAATATGACAAATGTATAGCAGTTAATATATTATGCTTTCTAGTTATATTATTGTTCATGCTGGTAATTGAAAAGAATTTATACCTGAAGCATCGCTTACATTTCCATCAAAAGGAAACGATCTAGACTACCATGGAGAAATGAACTCAAGTTACTTTCTGCTATCGTTTGAAGAACAGCTACTTAAATATCTAGACCAGCCATTGCTGGTCATCAAATGCACCTTACCATAGTGTTACTGAAAAAAGTATCCCAACTTCTATGCGGAAAAAGATTGATATCATCCAGGGTTTGTTAAATGAAAATAAAATAATGAATAAAACAACTCTTTGAAACCGCAACTCCTGCAACTTCTTAAGCAGTTAGGTTTTTTTACTTCTATAGTTAGCACGACTTAATTATTTAATTTAAGGCATAGACCAAGAAAAGTACGTGGCAGATACGTTGGCTGAAAAGTATTAACACAAGGTACTTAGATTACCTCCATATACATTCAATGCAATTGAAAATGTATGAGAAATTGCGAAAAGATATTACGATAATATAGGGATATATGAGGGAGGGGTAGAGAATGTTTTGAGACTATGGCAGGATGCGCTGGAACACCAGAAATGTGGAAGAATTGTGTCAACCATTCTGAAAACATTATAGAAGACTGATGGAAAAGGGAGGTTGTGATCGATAAAAATGAAAAGGCAGAATTTATTATTTATTTTGATGCAAGTGATAGTGATGATTCCGATTAATTTTAAGTAAAGACATCAAGAATAACTTTTCGATCCAGTCTCTAATAATGTTGTGTGTAATTTGCTTGCTTTAGGTCCAATAGATTTTAAAGCAAGTGGTTTCATTACTATATTGGTGTATTATGTATATATAATGAGTTTCGTATGTTTGCAATTGCATTAGTGCATTGATGTTACAAAATATTTTCTATTTGTTCTAAATAGATACTCTGTAGTTAAATATTCAAATAAATAGTTTCTTTATAAACTTTTTTACTGAATTTATTGGATTATGTTCATACACTATTTATTGCTGTCACCGATAATATTCGTACTGTTTCTTATCTACTTTAATTATATGCAGTAAACCATTCAAGCAAAGTACTGCGATCTCTCTCCTACTAAATTTATTTTGTGTACCACTGATTATAAATTGTTTCATGTGCAGAAAGATATGGATAGCAATATTAGCTCTTTTGTATTTGATATGATATATTATAGTAGTTGTAAATTACTTGAATAACTTCTAAAGTAGTTATAAATTACTTGAATAACTTCTAAATTTGATTAATAGCTTTTTACTTCATTACTACGCGATCAGCATGGATCAATACAAAAGTATAACCCATATATCACTTAAGTGACATCAGACATAACCTATTCTGTAATTGTCAGTTAACCGGCAACAATGTGGAGGGAAATCGACTTTTAAAAAATCGAAACTTACTGTGAACGAAGAATATATAACTCTCAAATGTTATAAAGCTTGTAGTAGTGTCAAATGCAAAGAACAAAATTAAGTGTAAATTACTTTATCTTATAGTTAATAGACAAAATAAACTCTAATATAGAATAGACACAACTAAACAATATATATGAGCTAAGCGCCATATATTCTCGGCCTGACAGGTTTATTCAAACGTGTTCGGAGTGTGTTGTACATGCGCTAAACCTACGCTATAAATAGCGAAGTTCTGCGAGTAAAAGTTATTAATCTATAATCAAGTAACGTCATTCGTGCATCAAAATGTCTTAGTTGGAATTGAATACCGCGCGATCATTAAATTTTTAACAAAGGAAGGGAATATAATTAAATTGGACGACCGTTAGATGACGTTCATGGTGATTTTTCTCCGTCAGATGCTACTGTAGAAAGTCGGCGAAATATTTTCTTTGGTACAAGAATCTCTTTAAGATGATGAGCCTCCCAGTTGACCAACTGAAGTAGAAACGCCGCAAAAGATTTCATTTATTAAAGAATTGGTATTAAAGAACCCACTAGATGTAAACTGGCTATAGATGACAAACCCATCCGACAATGTATGCGATGCACGTACCTGGGAGTCGAGATAACAAGCTCCAAAAACCTACAACAGGAAGTCAGAACACAAATGAATAAAGCCTCAAGAATTTCTGGCTACCTAAGGGACCTCATATGGAGGAATAAATACATGTCCATCGAAAGTAAAGTCCGCATATATAAAACAGCCGTGAGACCGGTGATTACATACGCAGTGGAAACCCAATCGGACACAACAAAAACGAAGAGCATGAGGAGATGAGGACCTTAAGGAATATCAGAGGAGTAAGCTTGAGAGATCATGTAAGAAGCAGGGATATACGAACAGATCTTAAAATTCAAGACGTGGTGCAATTTACGAGAAAAAGACGAAGATACTGGCGAGACTACGTCGACAGAATGACGGGGGACCGATGGGCAAAATGGGCAAAGAACGAAAAACCGAACTCAAGGAGACCTCCAGACCGACCTCCCAGGAGATGGTGCGAGAGCTGGACATCTGCTTCCCAAGAGGCTGAACAAAATTGAAATAGTAGAAGAAACAAGACTAAGTCTTAAGGAAAGAGAAAGAAGAAGAAAGAAGAAGTATTACGAGTATACGATCGCCGTTTGAAAGTGAAAGAATTATCTGCAATGTCTAAAATTTCTTAAGCAAGGGCTCGCCAAATTTTACGTGGCTATTTGGGTATGCATAAGGTTAGTGCTAGTGATGTGTATCACTTTTTTCTGCTCCTCGGCAGTGCGCAATGTTAAATGCGCACGCTCATTTTTAAACTTGTGTGGAAACGACCTAAAAGCGATTTTGCATTCCATGGTTACAGAAGATGAAACAATAGTTCTGTATCTTCTATATATCTATATCTTCTATCCAAAAAAGAGCCGATGAAATGACAGCGACCAGAGGAACCTCGTCCCATAAAGAGAAAAGTTAATCAATCATCAAGAAATATTATCACTATATTTTTGGATTGTAAGAGTATTTTACAGATTGAACATGAAATATCGCCAACAGCACATATTATGCTTGTTTGTTGCATAAATTAAAAGACAATATTCGTGAAAAACGTCGAGGAAAATTGACAAAAGGTGTATGACAATGCCTCCGTTCATTCTGCTACAGTTTCATAGGCTGCGATTCATTAATGTGGCTTTCAAGAAATCTATCTACCGTATCTAAGAGATCTACCGTATAGTCCTGATATGGCTCCTGGTGACTATTATTTATTTTGCTATTTAAAAAAAGATCTTAGGGATGTTTAGTTGGCGTAATGCAACATTTTGAGGGCAAAATATAGATTATTTTTACAAGCGTACAAAATTATTAATTAATCGTAATAAATGCTTTGAAATTAGTAGAAATTATATTGAAAAATAAAATTATAAAATATTCAAAATTTATTTCAGGCCGAAAACATATGCGTATAATTCTGGAAAAAATATTTCTATAGATTAAATTAAAATATAAAGTGCTATACAGATTTTACGAGAGTCGGAGTGTGAAAAAAATATATGAAGCAAATTCGATTCACTCGTTAATCTTTATTAAAGACAAGAACACTTGTACGTAAAGTTTTGAGTGGCCATTGTGCCTGCATTTGAGAGCAATAATCGACTTGCAATTTTTAATCCACTTGAAATTCAATTTTTAAGCGCAATTGGGAGAGGCTAGATTCATTTAACGTATTATTATCTATGTCAGGAGTTGACCTTTCTGGAGTTAAGAGCCATTTTCTTCCCGATTTGGTAAATTATTTTTTTTAAGAGACAAATATAAGTACATAATATATACGGTAATATTAAAACAAATAATATAACGGTTATCTGCTGTGAAACATGCATTTATTGTGAAACAATTTTATTTTACCTAGTAACATAACATGTAATTCGGCGTGTTAAAGAAAACGGATACATTTTTTCATAACTAATTAAAATAAACCTAATAGTAAAAACCTAATAGCTTTGCTTAAAATACAAATTAAAAGTAAAAAATAATATAATAAAAGTATTAGTAATATTAGTGAGATTTTTGGAATTGAAAGTTGTTCCAACTTAGGTGAATATTCAGAAGTTTTTAAGTTCATGTAACTTTCGACGCTTTCGTCATTAAGCGTACTTCTTAATTTGTTTTTAATAATGGTCGTATATGAAAATAATTGTTCACATTAGTAAGTAAATCCGAAAATTGTCAAGATGCCGAATGCACAAGAAAAAATGTTATTAAACTATTCAATAGCCACAAGTATGATTCTACTGAGCCGCGTACGGTCGCGAACCACAAGTTGCGGACCCCTGGGTCTATGTCCTAGGAACTAAAAATTTAGAAAAATTTTAAAGTTTTTTTCCTACTATTTGCTTTAAAAATTTACAAACGGTTAGGTATTTCCAGAAAATTATACTTTTTTAACGTAATTACGTCTTGGCTTTTTGCGATAAAAGCCAGTGGCGCATCTAAAATCCTGTATATTTAAATCGACGATTTGTTAGCATTGAAATATGAGTATATCAACGGTTAAACAGTGTGTCCACAGATTCATTCTCAACATGGGGATCTCGCTTATTATGAGAGATACAGATTTCGTTAAATGGGATCAAATACTCCAGAGGTAAAGGTGTACCAAACCCTAGACACTAGCTTTGAATATTTAATGTACTTCGGGCGCTATTGCAAAAAAAGTGAATTTTTGTTTTTTCGATTTTCTTTAATAACTCATTTACTTTTAAAGTAAGACAAATTTAGCTTGCACTTCCTTAAGACACATTTTTAATGGGAATCTGGTGGTGTATTTAGATTTTTTAATACTGATATAGTAGTTGAGCTACAATGGTCAAGTTTCATTTTTCTTATGGGGGTCATAGTTGGCTATGACACCATCGAAAACAATTTTTCTTTCCCTTTTCAAAAATGGATAATTTATTATACCTGATACCAAAACTAATTTCAAAAATTAAAAAAAACATATTGTTACAAACGCTTGCGAAATTTGACAATAGGAAACCTTGAAAACATAAAACAATCTAAGATACAACTGGCATTGTTAGTGTTTGTTTATAGTTTTATTTAGTTTTAGTTTATTTTAAAGTTTAGTTTAGTTTTATAGTTGACATTTAGTTTGTGTTCTGTGAAATTTACAAATCGAATAGCAAAATAAATACCTAGCATAATAAAATATAAAGTGCCATAAATACTAAATTTACTAAATTTATTATTAAATAATTTTGCTGTCATGGAACCGTTTAGTAATAATAACAAATTTGATATGTTGTCCTGTTACATTCTGCTGCCGAAATGTACATAAATCAGTACCCAGAACGCAGACAACCCCATCTTTCTACTTACAGAAATTTAACGGTAAATTTAATAATACATCAATCATGGCAGGCGCGGCTCGTGATGACGTATTTTGGTTTGCAGTACAATGATCCTAGTGCTTCGTGTATTCTCGTGTACTAACTGTAACGTTTGCTTAGTAAACACCGAAAACACACGAGGCACTCGTATCATTGTATTGCAAACCAAAATACGTCATCACGAGCCGCGCCTGCATCATGGACCATATACAAACCGCAGCGCATAAGTAATGAAACTAAAACTAATGTTTTCAGGTATATCAGGTATTTCAAATTATACATTTTTGAAAAGAAAAATTGTTTTCGATGGTGTTATAGCCAACTATGACCCCCATAAGAAAAATGAAACTTGACCATTGTAGCTCAATTCTATAGCAGTATTCAAAAATATAAATACACAACCAGATTCCTATTAAAAAAGTGCTTTAAGGAAGTGCAAACTAAATTTGTCTTACTTTAAAAATAAATGAGTTATTAAAGAAAACCGAAAAAACAAAAATTTACTTTTTTTGCAATAGCGCCCGAAGTACGTTAAATATTCAAAGCTAGTGTATAGGGTTTGGTACAACTTTACCTCTGGAGTATTTGAACTCATTTAACCAAATCTCTATCTCTCATAATAAGCGAGATCCCCATGTTGAGAATGAATCTGTAGACGCGCTGTATATCCTACCGCATTTATACAACCGACATAAGTTAGTTTGTATGCTGCTGGTATCAATCGCAAAAGGCAATCATCTTAAACGATTCTCGTTACAGGTAAAATCAAGAAGTTTACATAAATTAATTATTGCAGTTTTCAGACTAAAACACCGTTGTAAAACTTTGATCATAAAAACTAATTTCAGAATAATAAACTGTAAAAAACTGTTGTACTATGTGAGGCAAATGAGATTATTGTAACACAATAGAAATTTGTATTTAGTTTAATAGCTTATGCAATGCTTAGCGTATAATGGAATGAGTTATCGTGCCGTAAATTACATAAAATCATTTGGTGGTGGTTGCATCTGAAAATTTTAAATACTCGTTTCTATAAAATACATTAATGTACAGAGTTCAAAATGTGGGCAACTGTTGTGAAAATCTCTTTTCTGTTAATGCACAACCCATTCCCGTTCCTGTTTGAATGTACATTTACAATAATTATTATAAACTATTGATATTAAATAACCAAATACGATAAGAAAATCAGTTCTTAAAATCGCCTAATAGCCTTCACTTATATATTCTTTACGTGAATAGACGTATATCCAATACAGCTTATAACAACATTTTTATTATACCACAAAATATTAAAAAATCGAGCGTAGAGAACACAATACAAGTGCGTGTTTGTATGAAAATTGCTATCCGAACATGTAGACATATCTTTCGTCCTACTATCAGACTCGTCAATGCATGATGGTTGAGATAAAATTCACAACTCTGTCGAGTTGTACTAAGTCACTGGCACTAAATCAAGGCATAAAAGACAGCATGAAAGAAACTTCAGCGCCGCCCATTGACTAATGTTAACATCACAAACGTCAACCCAACCAGCGCCATCTTCATGCCAAGTGTAAGACTTGGCAGGTAGTTTCTATCGGAAAAACAGTCGTAACACAGTGTCACCACTATAAGTGTGGATGACAATTTTCAAGTAAGTATGTACTTGTATTGTGTTCTCCACTCCAAATTTTTTTTTAATATTTTTTGATACTGAAAAATGTTCTCGTTTTTGTAAACAAGTGAGAGTTTTCTCATTCTAGTATGTTTATAAAGATATTATATTAACAAGTATTTATGGATTTACAGCTATAAGCAATTTCCTATTCAAAAATAATTATTTTGCATTTAGAAGCTACTCTAAATTAATTGTGGTATTCAAATAAATTGCTAAAAAATTGGTAAAAACAAATTACTAAAAATGCCAACAAAGAGAATCGGGACCCGCTACCCATAACGCCATAACACAAGAGCCGATTGATATACGGGGGTGGTTCGGAAATTACGTGGCCTAACAAAGAACACGCAAGTCTTTTTAACAAACATTTTATTTTCCAATCTAGTCTCCTGCTCGCTCAACACACTTATTCCAACGATATTTAAAATTAGTAATAACTTCATTGTAGGTCGATGAATCCAATTCCTCGAAATAGCTATTTACAGCAGCGATTACCTCGGAATTAGGCGAAAATCTCTTACCGCGGAGCCATTTCTTTAGGTTTGCTAGGAGATGATAGTCGCTGAGAGCCAAATCTGGGCAAGAGGGTAAACAAGGCACTAACTCAAATCCCAATTCATAAGTTTTTGCAATCGCAGACTTGTGGGCAGGTGCGTTATTCTGATAGAAAAGCATTTTCTTCTTTGCCAAATGAGGGCGTTTCTCGTTGATTTTGTCGCTTAATTATTGCAACAAATTGGCATAATACTCCCCATTTATTGTTTTCCCCTCTTCTAAGTAGTCGACCAAGATAATTCCATGAGAATACCAAAAAACAGTTGCCATAAGCTTTCCTGCTGACAAAACCGTTTTTGCCTTTTTTGGTCGTGAAGAACCTTTTTTTGTCCATTGTTTGGATTGTTCTTTGGTTCTGGAAGTGTAATGGTGGACTCAGGTTTCATCGACGCTAATGAAACGGCGTACAAAGTCCTTCTGATTGCGGCGAAAACGTGCCAAAAGGTCTCGAGAAACACTCAAACAATTCAGTTTTTGCTCCGGTGTGAGTAACCGCGGCACCCAACGCGCCAAATATTTTTTCATTTCCAATCCTTCAGTTAAAATTATGTGTACACTGTCATTTGAGATACCTACAATGTCTGCTATTTCGCGCACTTTTACTCGACCGTCATCCAAGACGATACGGTGAACTTTTTCAATCATATCAGGAACAGTAACAGTTTTTGGACATCCTCTACGGGGTTCATCATTTGTGTTTATACGACCATGTTTAAATTCGACAACCCCGATTTTAACATTTGAAAATGAAGGAGCAGATTCTAATAGTGTTGAATTCAGTTCTGCTTTTATTTCGGTTGGTGTTAAGCCTTTCAAAAGTTCTTTACCACTGTTCTCAACTCAGTTTTTTTCCATTATTACAAAATCACACGAGACGTTCACTTTGGTGTACTGTTAAAAACAGATTAATTGACAGATCACTCTGTACTGTCATATTTAACCTATTAAAATATAATTCTACAGAATGATAAAGAATATTCCTGTGAATTCACGCCATCTCTGTGTTAGGCCACGTAGTTTCCGAACAATCCTCGTATAAGGTCTTCAACAACGCTGTTGAGTGAGCAAAGAAACAAACTTTCATTTTCCTGCGTATCGTCGTTAAGTAAGTGTTATTTATAAAAACATTTGTCAAGAACTTCTTAACCAGTATCGACGTGAAGCAGATGATTTTCTCTCGAATATCACTACCGGTAACGAATCTTGAGTCCATCATTGTGGTCACGAAAACAAGCGCCACTCAGTGGAATATCGTCGGCCTGATTCTACACGTTTACGAAAATTTAAGAGTTCCATCAGGGCAGAAAGTCATGCTCACCATTTTCTGGGATGCAAAGGAAATCATTCAAACCGAGTATCTGCCGAAGGGTTCAACGATTAATTCAATATGATACTGCAAAACATTACGATCACTAAAGAATCGTATGCGTGGAGTAAGGTCGGAATGAATGAATTTTTTCTTGCACCATGACAACGCCAGACCACGAAACGATGAAGACAGTGACGAACTAAAATTAAAGGTTGTTTCGCACCCTTCGTGCAGGCTTGATTTGGCACTTTTTGGCACCAGAATTCTAGTTGTTCCCAAAAGTGAAGGAGGTACTAAAAGATAAACATCAAATACTAAAGTTCGAACTGTTGTTTGCAATTGGATCAACAGTAAACAAGAAAGTTTCGTCATGGACGGAATGAAAAAATGGAGTCAGCGTTTGTAGAAATGTGTTGCACTAAATGGTTATTATGCAGAAAAATAATTAATGAATATAATACAAAATACAATATGTAGACCGGAACTACAATAAATTTACTTCATTTTGAGACTGGTTTCATTATTTTGTCTTTTATTATTGTTATTTTAACTTTCCGTAAATATTCATTGCATGAAATTGTAACATACAGGTAATTCAAGAACCTTAAGCGATACTGAACAATTTGTTTAGCACAATCAGGTAAACATTTCAAAAAATTAAAGCGGTGATTTGTGAATAAAGAGCCTAACAATTCCGCAGCTTAACAAAAGAAAAGTGAAAAGATCGCAAAAAAAACCCGCTGCAATTAATTCAAGAACATATGTAAACATAAAGACGACGCATGAAAACATGTGTTATGAATCGATAAATGTAAGCTTCAAATGGTTGTTAATAATAGACACACTTCCGTTCGAGGATGTGTGAACGAATATGTTATACCGACTGTTAAGTTCGCCGTTTTATATTTGCTTAAGAGGTATTTTCTATAGTAAGAATCTATGGTATTAAAATAACAGCCAATTCCATCAAGATTGAGACAAATTGAAAATAATTTCCGCTTACAATAAAATAAAGACCCCAAAAGCATACGTCCAAACTCCGCAAAGACTATCCCCAACAAGAAAATAAGAAATATTTTGTGTCGACATCATAATCAACAACCAACAATTTTATTGATTTGTTAAGGGATGCGTTGTAAGGAAGACTAAGAAAACACTGCATAATCACGGCAATTACTTTGCAATCACTTTAAAAATGCTTGAAGCAATATCCCACCTAACGCCCTTTAAAGCTTGTAGCAAAATTGTCCGACATTTATAAACGAATTATGGAATGTAAAGATGGATATTTTTACAAAAATAAATTAATGAAGAAAAGGTTTCGGTTTCGAAGGAGGCTCATTTTATCTAAAACTTGTGTATTATATTTGCTAATCAATTTTTTCTTGAATATACACAATAATTCCGGGAAAGTTAAATTTCTAATCATGTTCCTAGTATAATGTCATATTTGGGACCGGTGCTCTGTATACGACTAATGGTTATCATTACATCTCAAGGAACGTATCACAACAAGCGCATTGAAAATTAGAAACTAAATTTACTCATTCATAATTTCCATTATTTTTACTCCATGTAAGATTAGAACACAGTATGCGCCAAAAGTATTCATACACCCCCGAAGTGAGAAAACAAAATGAATTAAAACTGCAATTACATGTGCGTTTACATGCTTATGGGCTACCATAATATCAAGATTGCTGTTTGAATTGAAGTACGAGGGGGTATTGATATTGTAAAATACTTGTCTTTCTGGATTCTTTTAAATAAAACTAACGGTAAATTAAACACACTATATTAATAATAAAACGCACTAAATAACATTTAATAACTAATAATAACAATATAATTATATATCAGTATTTATATAACAATTTAAATACGACGGCGATTACTCGTTCAAAGAAGTTTCCCACTTACCGGCTGCTTATATAGGGTCGGAGATTCCTTCTAGAGTTTTCGCGAGATATACTAGGACGTACAATACAAAAGTATTTTTAATAATATAAAATATTATTAAAAATCGGGTGTGAAGAACACAATACAAGTTCATATATTTGTGAATGTATCCTCTTCAGAGACGTAGATACGTATTTCACCTTTCTACAGGATCATCGGTACGCCCCTGCTGGAGAAGAGACACATTCAACAACAAATAACTACCTTGCTATCTCACAGATATTATTAAGACAGAGCATGAAAAAATATTCAGCGCTGTCTACATAATAACCGCATAACTAGCAACGTGTTTCTATAGTCGGTAACAACCATATCTATAGAAACTGTATTATAGTGTCTTCACTACTTGTCGGACGAACCGAATGCGTATATAACAAAATAATTTGAAACATACGTGAGTAAGTGAAACCTCACAATTTTGTATAATACAAAAATATTTTTCATAATATAAAATATTTATCTACGACCATCCTATAATTAACAATTTATTTAATAAGTTTTTATGTGCAAAGAGCTACATTAAATAAATCGTGCGTAAATGAATTAAATCATGCGTAAAAACCCAATGTAAATTAAATGGGACTATCATTATTAAATGATTTCTGTTGACAACGACGCCAAGCGACAACAAACAAAACAAAAGTGATTTTGTCTATTGTGCAGTCTGTAAATTACAATTTTTCAGTCCTAACGGTGAGAAACAACTAATTTATTGAGAATTCAATGGTATTTAAACACACATTTTGATTATTTAGAGAGATCATTATGGATGAGGAAGAATTTGCCGAAATTACTGAAACCACAAACAACATAACCTCAAACTTGTTACCAGAAATGTCAGAGATTATTACGGATCACGAAGAATTATTAGGTACACCTCCAGAAATCGCTCATGTAGCCAATAACATAACTTCAAACTTGTTACCCGTTAAATCTAAAAAGTTATATATGAATACGTACAAGGATTTCTTAGATTGGTGTAACAGAAAAAACTAAGAAACTATACGGAAAACGTCTTCATCGCTTACTTTTCGGAGAAGTCCAATAGTTCGAAGGCTTCGACCTTGTGGTCACACTATTCGATGCTCAAGGCGACTTTCAACATAAATAAGAGCATCGATATCAGCAAATACACAAAACTGATTGCCTTTTTAAAACGTACATCAGAAAATTATAAACCGAAAAATCAAAAATATTCAGTTTACAAGAAATTGAAAAATTTATCTACGAAGCTCCAGATAACCAATTTCTATTGATGAAGGTAAGGAATTATAAATTTTAATTAATGAAGTGTATTTATAAAATAACTTTCTAGGTTGTGGCACTATTTGGAATTTCAGGAGCATGTCGTCGACAAGAGTTGTCAGAAATTCAAACAGATGATATTCAAGATGCAGGAACAGCTTTAATAATAACTATCCGGGAATGCAAAAATAAAATACCTAGAACTTTTACTGTTGTTGACAACAAGGATAAAATTCCAAGTTTTTTGCAAATCTATCGAAAATATGCTTCTTTGCGTCCAGCAGTAACTGATCACAAACGACTTTTCGTCTTCTATAGAAATAATAAGTGTACGAAACAGCCCGAGGGTATTAATCAATTTGGCAAAATACCCTCTCTAATTGCTAAATTTCTCAATCTAACTGATCCCGATGGCTATACAGGACATAGCTTCAGACGTTCATCTGCTTCCTTATTAGCAGACTCGGGTGCTAATATTTTTGCAGTTAAACGGCATGGAGGATGGAAATCCTCCACCGTTGCAGAAGGTTATGTTGAAAATTCCCTAGAAAATAAAAAAGAAATATCGAGAAAAATCTTTGGAATAGGAAATCAACAACTTCAGCCATCGACATCTTAAACACACACTATTACAAGAGAAGTAGTAGTGCACCAAGAAAGAAAAGAAAATTTTCCAAATGTAATAATTAGTAACATTAATAACTGTACAAATTTGACAATTAATGTAAATTTGAAAAAGTTGACTGAATAAATTTTTTTTTTAACTAGGTCGTAGATAAAATATTGTATGACACACGTGTGTGAAAGTCTTTTATGCACTCCTTGCGATTAAAACACTCGCCTTCGGCTCGTGCTTTAAACTTCGCAATTCGTGCATAAAAGCCTTACTTCACACACTTGTATCATAAATAACTATTATTATTATTCAACATAGTCTTCTCTTAAATTAATAGACTTAATACAGCGATCCTGCAACGTCTTTAACCTTTCCAAAAAAAAAAAAATCTTCTTGGTATGCAAACCAGAACTCCACAGCTTCTGTTACCTTATTGTTACACAAATATTGACGTCCTTTTAAACTTTTTTTCAATCGAGGTAACAGATAATAGTCTGAGGAGGATAAGTCTGGAGAATAGGACGGGTGTTCCAATAATTCGAATCTTAGATCCCGAATTGTATTCATGTAATGCGCGATTTGTGTGCAGGGGCATTGTCCTGCAAAAACAGCACGCCTTTCGTCTTGTTTCCTTAATTTTCTGTCAAGGTGGTTAGTAATTTAGAATAAGAATCTCCAGTGATGGTCTGATCCTTTTTTTAGATAATCGATCATAATTATTCTACGAATATCCCAAAAAACTGAAGCAAGAACTTTTCCAGTGGATGGTTTAACTCGAAACTTCTTAGGCCTTAAAGAATCATGATGCTTCCACTCAATCGATTGCAGTTTTGTTTCTGGGCCGTAAAAATATACCCATGTTTCATCCATAGTCACAAGACGGTTCAATAAATCTGGATCTCCTTCAAAACGGGCACAGATTGACCGTGATGCTTTCACTCTTACTCGTTTGTGTTCGGCGTTCAAGCATTTAGGAATCCATTTTGCAGAATTTTTTTTCATATTTAAATCGACGTGAACTATATGATGGACGCGTTTATATGCAATTTTTAGTGCCTGAGCTATATGTTTCAGCCCAATTCGACGGTCTGATAAGATGTCAATATTTTCGGAGGTGGACACCGAAATCGGTCTTCCTGTTCGCTTTGGGCATTGAACGCCAAGTGTGTTAAGCATAGCTTTGTAAATTTCCTTACCACTTAACCTCTCCAAATACAAGTATTTCATGATTCCTTGGTACACCACTTCATTTGCATTGGACACGCTTTCTTTCAAAATTTACTGCAAAGCAATACTTCAACTTCTTGACGTAAGATTTTAGAGTGACACTTTTAAACTGTCATTATTTCATGCCATTACAACAAGATTTTGTTTTGTTTAAGGAAAATGCCCTAGGCTAACTAAATATCAATACCCCTAGTACACAGTGGTGACATAGTTGTAAGTAATCAGATTTTACGAACAGTGATAAATCTTCTCAAAAAGCAGATTGGTTTTTATTAATGTTTGCTGACAGCTTGGACATGCCCAATTCTACGTATAAAATGTTAACCATCTCCTTGATGTCGACGCTTTGGTCGTTCAGAACAAAATCATTCACTTTATTGATCCTTTCTGAAGTTGTTGCAGTTTTTGATGGTCCTAGTCACTTTTCGCCTTCCATGCTCATATCGCCACGTTTAAATTGCGCAACCTATCGAGAAATTGTAGTTTTCCAAGGGCATTGCCACCTAAAGTTTGTTGCATATCACCAAAATTTCCGATTTGGTTAGTCCCTTAAAAATAAATATCAAATTGTACCACGAATTGCGAATTTATGCATTTTAAGGTTATCCATTAAGACACTTTTAACTGGTGCAACTCCAAATCAAATGTCTTTTTACGATAATACCTTATATTATTACTTATGTAAACATAATTTAAGATGGAATATTGATGCCACATACATAGCCGGAGATATTGCGGGCGCTGTCGGGTTTGATATTGGCAGCTAACCGTGCAAATGAAAGGAACTTTGAATTGCAAATTAGTATGCAGTCGTGTCGTGTATAAACATGCCACGATCGGTGAGCTCGCTTAGCCGTCCAATGTGGCATACAGTGCGTAAATTCATTGACAATTTACTGGATGTAAAATACAATAGATGTAGAATAAAATACACAGTATGCAATAAATTTTTGATATGTCATAGGAAAAGAAATCGCGAAATACACGTAAACAACATAACCCATGAAAACAAAAAAGGGGTGTGGCAAAAAAACATAGATTTTAGTTTGATTTATGTTTAACTCTTATTGCAAGTAATAAACCGTTTGCTGTACTAGACCGCTATGCATTTATCTCCTTTTGGAATAAATACTTTAGCTTTTTTAAATATGTTAAAGGCAGATAATTTGGAGCGACCATTTAGAGAAACTATTAGATTACTGAAGATAATAACAATTCCAATGTCAACAGCAGAAGCGCTTTGTGTATGCTATTCATCGAAAACTATTATTATGGTAAGTTGGTATTTATTATTATTTTTCTTCCGGGCATATAGCTATTGGCAGAACACATATGATCAATGCTCACGCACCGCCACTGGTCTTGTTAAATTTTATTTTCTTACTTTGAGAGTGTATTAATATTTTGGTCACATACTCTATGTAACACTCTATTGTTCAACCCTGTATATATTATCGCATACGAGTATACGCATGAAATAAAAAAGAACAAAAGAAAACACACGCCGGTTTATGTAAGGGTGGAAATGTTGTCCAATTTTTAGGGCATCAATCAATAATTTCATTAATCTTTGAACTATTAATAGAAACCTCCTAATATGTTTAGTACGCAAATTAATTTTACGAATTCGTTCTAATTATAACTATTATACCATAGTTTCATATAAGACTACGAAATAGACATCAGTAGCTAGTTACGTATTTTATAACTACAGGTCTAATCACCTACGTGCATATATAAGACAAGGTGTACATATATAAATATATGCATATATATGAGTGTAAGTACATATATGTAGATAATTTAACTCGCTGCACAAGCTGAAAAGGTCACCTTGTTTTATTAGTTATTAAATAATTCTGTATGCATGTGTATATCAAATGTTATTATTCTATTATCACTTAATTTGAATTACATTTGAAAACTTGCAATTGAACAAATATGTTATGTTGTTATGTATGGAGATATTAAAAATGAAATATGTATCTATAATTTAATTTTAAGAGTATATACTGATGAGTAATAAGCAGAGTGGACCAATCCGGAGCGATATTGGTAAATATTTCATATAAAAGCCGAAAAACTCCAATAATTTATCAATTAATATATATATATATATATATATATATATATATATATATATATATATATATATATATAGATATAGATATATATAAATATATATATATATATTTATATATATATATATATATATATATATATATATATATATATATATATATATATATATATATATATATATATATATGGTAAACCTAATCAGTAGGCGATTAAAGGTCTGTATATTACTTCAAAATATATGTATTTAAAAAACTCTACATGTTTCGGCTGTGTACGCCTTTATCAAGAGAATACAAAATATGAATGACAGGATATAGATTTATATCATGTCATTCATATTTTGTATTCTCTTGATAAAGACGTACACAGCCGAAACATGTAGAGTTTTTTAAATACATATATTTTGAAGTAATATACAGACCTTTAATCGCCTACTGATTAGGTTTACCATATCATACCAAGGTCACGAAGTTATTATATTTATATATATATATATATATATATATATATATATATATATATACAACGTGTCCACTTAAGTATGAGACAAATGGGAAATATTTTTATTTTTGATTTCACAGAAAACTTTATAGAAAACAAAAGTTCGTGCATCCTAAGAAACTTGATATTTTGTATTCAGGGTTGCGTTGTATTACTTGGTTAGAGGAGAAATTAAAAAACATTGAAGTTGCCGTAAGAGTACGCTACACTTATTTTTAAAGATATCAAAAATATTCATTTAAAAATGTTGTTTCAAATTTCAAAATATGCTCAAATACGAATTGTTATTTAAAATTTCGAAAAAATTAAAATTAAATTATCGAGCAATAATAATAGCAAATACGCAATAGTTTTTAACATCCAACTATGTGAGAGTAGTTCTATGGTTGTCATTTGTATTGTTACTTTAATAATAAATTTTATCTAATTGCACGTGAAATCATTTACATTCGATATCAATTTTTTATCGCTGAAATGCAATAGAATGAAACAAAAATCATTTGCATATAACTTTATGAAAATACATTTTTATATTACAAAATAAATATGAAATTAACAAAAACAACAAATTCAGAAATACAAACAAAAAAAAAAGCTATTCAAAATGATGCCCCTCTTGTTGAATGCATATGTTTGTACGCCTGTTGAAATCCTCGCATGCATGTTGTAACACAATAGGATTATTTCTTAAGAACAGTACCGCATCTCCTATTTTGTTTTTCAATTCTTCTAAATTCTGAAACGGCCTTTCTGAATATACTTTATTCTTTAGCCATCCCCAGATAAAGTAATCCATGGGGTTTAAGTCGGGCGAGCGCGCTTGCCATGGAAAAGGTCCATTTCGTCCCATCCATCTTTCTCCAAATTTTTCATTTAAATAGTCTACAACTATTCGTGCACTATGTGCAGGCGCTCCATCATGCATACACCAAAGGGTTCTTATAATATTTAGTGGCAATTCGTCTAATTCGTTATCGAGGTATGTTTGTAGAAATTCCAAATATCGTTGTGAATTTAATGACGATTGAAAAAAATACGGACCAAAAATTTTTCTGTTTAAAATTCCACACCAAACGTTTACCTTTTGCGAATATTGATTCTTGCAGAGAATTCTAAAATGTGGGTTGTCAGACCCCCAACGACAATTTTGTGCACACACAACACCATTAGTAGTAAAGGTTGCTTCATCAGTAAACAAAATGCTTTTGAAAAACGTTTTCTGCGTTTCTAATGTACCTTGAATATCCAAAGAAAATTCAAATCTATTGTTGTAGTCCCGTTCCTGTAAAGTTTGAATATATCTTGGCTTATAGGAGTGATATCTATTGTTAACCAAAATGTTGCTTACTGATGATTTTTTAATATCCAAATTGCTTCCAATTTTTCTGACAGAAATTTTGGGATTTTCAATTACACTTTGCATAACACGTAAAGAATTTTCGAAATGTCTCACTTGCTTATCCCTACTTTTTTTGTAACGCATTTCTAAACTACCAGTTGCTTTAAACTGATTTAAAATTCTTGAGACGCTTTGGAAACTAATAAATTTGTTGGGATGTCTTTCATTCAAAATATCAGCTGCGTCTCTACATGTTTTGTAGTTATCTCCGCAAATAAGAATTAATTCAGCTCGCTCTTGCATAGTTAACCGTTCAGCCATACATAGTTGGTAGGTAATAACTTAATGAATTGTCTTAAAATTACTTAATTATTAAAGTGACAGCGGATCTGACAATCACATAAAATTTTTTACTAAAGTGACAATACAAATGACAACCATAGAACGACTGTCACATAGATGGATGTTAAAAACTATTGCGTATTTGCTATTATTATTGCTCGATAATTTAATTTTTATTTTTTCGAAATTTTAAATAACAATTCGTATTTGAGCATATTTTGAAATTTGAAACAACATTTTTAAATGAATATTTTTGATATCTTTAAAAATAAGTGTAGCGTACTCTTACGGCAACTTCAATGTTTTTTAATTTTTCCTCTAACCAAGTAATACAACGCAACCCTGAATACAAAATATCAAGTTTCTTAGGATGCAAGAACTTTTCTTTTCTATAAAGTTTTCTGTGAAATCAAAAATAAAAATATTTCCCATTTGTCTCATACTTAAGTGGACACGTTGTATATATATATATATATATATATATATATATATATATATATATATAATATTTTCGTGACCTTGGTATGATATGGTAAATTCAATCAGTTGGCGATTTAAGGTCTGTTTTACTTCAAAGTATATATATTTAAAACAACCCTACATGTTTCGGCAATGATGCCTTTGACAAAGGCATCATTGCCGAAACATGTAGGGTTGTTTTAAATATATATACTTTGAAGTAATAAACCAGACCTTTAATCACCGACTTATTAAGTTTACCTTATCATACCAAGATCACGAAAATATTATATATATATATATATATATATATATATATATATAATTGAAAAGAAATGATCGACCGTGATATATTATCAAAAATTCTTTAAATTCGGGTAAGCGGTCAATTAAAAAACTCCTTTATTAAATTACCCTATATTTCGCAACACTTTGTCGCTTCTTCTGGGGTAACTACAAGATTAATGAGAAAAATAACAAAAAATAAATAAGAGTATAGAACAGTACTAAAAATACTTACAAAATGTAGAGTTAAAAAATAATAAAATTGACGTACAAAATAAAAATGATTAGATATAAAAAATAAAGTAACTATAGAAACAAGCCCTAAGAACTTTTAAAAAACATATATATGAAAAGTTAAAACATGAAAAATAAAAAATATAATGCAATATAAATTAAAACAGTATATGGACCAAATAACAAAACGATTTAAGATCGTCAACTAACAGTCAAACCCAGTATATTAAAATAAATTATACTAAGACCATTAGTATCAGATCTATAATTTATGTTATTTGTCTCCCTGTTGATGTGGACCATTTCTAAAAAGGTTCTTTTTTTAAGGTTATTTTCAACGTTTAAGATTTTAACGTCAACAAAATTGAAAGTATGGTCACGATCAAGTGCATGGTCCACCAATGCACAAGATCTCTTACCAATACGGACATCACTTTTATGTTGAGTAATGCGCTGTTTTAGCCACTGTGATGTCTGACCTATATAAACGCC